>CM040117.1:41081004-42281004 GCA_022559845.1 Amorphophallus konjac | reverse complement strand
TTTATTAAGAATCGTTGTTTATTTGTTTATTGGGTTTATTAAGTGCGTGGGCGTGCCAGTCACAAAGTGACGATTTATGCGGGCTTCGATGAAACCCATGGTGCGCTGATCTGACTAATCAGACGATTGTGTGGTTCATCTCAGGACTGAGAACCCGTCGTACCATAAAGGCTACGACGTTAATTACATCCCCTCGGAGAGGGGAAAACCCTTGATTGATTGCTAGGAAAAGGGGCCTGATGGCTAAAAGTTCATAGTAATGAAAGCGAGAGCAAAAACTCGGATTGAGTTTGAACAGACCCCGCGTTGAGGCGTAAATGTTCATGGATGGATGCATGTCGGTCACTCACGGACCATTCCATGTGCGAACGGAAGTCCGCATTAGTAGCGCCGAAGACGACGATAAAACCGTGCAAATGTCTGCCGCAGACACGGCAAGCTTAATGCGGGTGCGGGATTGAATCCCGGTAGAAGCGGGTCAGATTTATGATCTATTAGCTCGAGATGGTTGCGGACTATGGCCATATCGGTGTCCCCGAGGTCCACGTTCGATGCCATGGGGCGTCATTGATTTTCTCTTCACACACAGTCTGGGGAAACGAAGGTCCCAAGGTATGCGTGCATGTCAGTCACTGGCGAACCATTTCTTGTTCGGACGAAAGTCCGCGTTTGTAGCGTAAGAGATGGTGACAAACTGTACAAATGTCTGCCGTGAGTACGGCAAGTTTAATGCAAGTGCGGGATTAGATCCCGGTATATATGTCGGTCACTAACGAACCATTCGTCGTTCGGACGAGAGTCTGCATTTGAAGCATCGAAGACAACGACAAAGACATACGGATGTCTGTCGTAGGTACGGCAAGTTTAATGTGGGTGCGGGATTGGATCTCGGTAGAGGTGGGTCAAACTGATGAACTATCAGCCCAAGATGTGCCCAGATCATGACCATGTTGGGGATTCCGAGGTCCACATCTGATACCATGGGGCATCATTGCTTTTCTCTTCACGCACAGTCCGGGGAAGCGAATTGTTAAGACCCCGGTATATATGTGGCTTCATATTCCTTTCATTTGTTTGGTTAATTATATTTCTTTTTATGGAAGGCACGCCGGTTAAATGGGAAGCAAAGGGGCGCGCCGAAATAGGAGGTGCAAGGGGGGGCGCCGGTTAAGAGTGTTGAACAGGGGCGGGGCGCCGGTTTAATGAGGGCGAGAGGAAGAAGGGCACGCCGGGTAATGGTCAAGGAGATAGAGGGGCGCACCGGTTAAATGGGAATCATGGGGCGCGCCGACTAAGGCCACCAAGAGGGGGCGCGCCGGTCAACAAGGGATGTGGGGGTGCACGCCGATTTTTGGCTCAAACAAGGATGGGGCGCGCCGAATAGGTGCCAGAAAAAATGGAGGGAGTTTTGAGTGTGGGGTTAAACCGGCGCGGGGGGGTACTGCGCCGGATTAGCCCGCGCCGGATTAAGAGTGCGTCGGAATAGTCCTTAGAGGGTTTGTTTCATTCTTTTTGACTCTGTTTCTTCTCTCCTTCCACCTGCAAGTTAATCTGATGGTTAAGTTGCTCATTCAGCTGGTGAATTAGATTGGTAAAGAGGAGGTTTAAGTGTTTTATTGGAAGAGTATATTATGTGAAGCTTTAGAGGTTAGTTCAGTGCCTTACTCAGGGAAGTATTTTGTTCTGAGGGAACTTCATTTATGCTCTGTTTTGTGCCCTCGTTCCTCGTTCTTATTGTTTATGTTCCTGGCGAAAATTGGGCAGCATCTCCCCCGGACTGAGGCTTGCCAGAGAAAAAATAGAGGAACACCAAACGGATTGCTCCTGGGTGAACCTCAAAATACAGACCTCACGGCGGTCCGATAACCCACATGTGAGTGTGGAGGCTCGAGGACTAGCCTTCAAGAGTTCCAACGGCTCACGGGTGATGGTTTCATGAATGGGACGAATGTATGCCATGATAGGCAGCCATGAATATTCACCCTTCTGATGGGTTCCTCCGAAGGCTATGCTACGTAGAAGCAAGCTTCGAAGGGCCCTGGGTGAGTAGAAGATAAGGAGAAAGGGGAGGGAACCAAATGAGTGGAACACCATATATTGCAACAGCTTTTCTTTTATTCACCCGCAAGAGGAAGATGAACGAAATACACAAGGGGATCTATCCCAGAGCAAAGGAGAATACATCTCCAGGAAAAGAAAGATGGCAGGGGGAGGAAGTGAATACATCGGTGCCGGAGGGGGGGACGGAGCACAAGCCCCTCCCCCCGGGCTCACCTCTCACTCTCACGCTTAATCTCTCTTCTTCTTGACCTATCAGGCGCAGGGACGGTTCTTCTTCTTTTTCTTCTGAGGGAACTCCCAGCTGAACCAGACTCTCTCTCCCGCTCTTGTCGTCTCCCCTCTTCTCTCTTCTTCCACCCACCTATATATAGGACGGGTTGCGTTTCTTGTAGAAATGGCCAATGGGGGAGAATTCCCGCCACCTCTGCCTTATTCGTAGCAACGCTGGGAGTTGACTCGTTGTGCTGGATGCTGCTGGTTCATACCGTACGCTACTGCTCGCCCGAGGATGTGATGTTCACGGATTTACCGGGGTCTGACTCGTCGTTGTCGCTTCTGTGCTGCCGAACGGATGTGGAGGCAGAGCTTGGTAGCATTGAATGCTATGCCCCCTTGAACCTGCACCTGAATCTGATAGGAGAACAGAGTATCGATTGACAAATGGGACAGAATGGGGTTAAACCGGCGCGGCCAGGGGCGCGCCGGTTTAAACCCAAATGCAATTAGCGCGTCGTATCACCAAGTGAATAGGGGCGTGCCGGATCAGCAAAGGAAGAGGGGGCGCGTCGGTTTAAGGACCATGCAAGGGCGCGCCGGTTTAAGGCCCAATCAAGGGCGCGCCGGTTTAAGTGCAGGCCGCGTCGGTTTAGACTTTGTCTTGACTTCGCGGCTATTCGGACGAACGCTTGTCCTCCCGTGTTGCTTTAGTTGTAATGCACCGCCTCCGAGGTGTTTGATTTGAAGCCTCCAAACCTCGATTTAGGACTTTGAGTAATTTCTGGCGCATGCCGAACATGTGTTCGAATTCCCGAGTTTCTTTTGATTCGGCCTTTGGCACCGCCAACTGGGGACCGGGGCTATCCCTTCTACCCGAGGGGCTTCCTTGTTGGGTGACGGAGCACCGGGGATATATTCATCCTAATTGTAGGAGGTATGGAGTTTATTCGGCCTTCCCGTCTTCGACTTGCTCTTGAGATGTCAAGACGTTTGTGCCCAGGGACGTTCCTTTTCTTCTCTCTCTTTTTGACGTCCACAATGGTTTGTAGGCTGGTTTCCGTGGGCCCCTTTGTCTTGCCGTGAGAGTCCTACGGGAGGGGAAAACCAGCTAGAGGCTTGGCTCAAGACATTGAGCTTGTGTGTGCGCATGTGGTCAGGGGCGTTGGACGATCACCGACGGGCGTGACCCGTGTTAGGAAAATAGATGGGTGCACAGAGTGATCCAGAGGGGGGTGAATAGATACCTCAACAAATTTTAGCCAATACTAAAATATGAAAGCTAGAACCGTAAAGATGGCTCAATTAAGAACTCTGGTCCAGCGAGGTCTAAACTAGAATATGGCAAAGTAGAAGTGAATACTGCTCAACCAAAATAGCTCTCAAAACACTTAGCACTCAGCCGATCTATGAAGATGATAGAAGACACAAATACCTATGCAGATCTTAAATTGAGCTCAAATACACCATGAAGGTTCTTGTGAGACTTACTTTGATTAAAATAATCTTTGAAAGATTTGTGCGGAAATAACACTAGGAGACTCAGCTAAGCAGATATTCTATTGAGGAAGGCACTCAAACACTTAACCAGCACACGCAGTCTAAAACTCTACAAAGCATGTAGACGCACTATGCAGTTGGGTTAGATACATACAGATAACACGTAGCAGAGCTATAAATAGAAAGACTCAAACATCCAGCGAAGGGGGATTGAAGATATGAAAATACACACCACAAGTAAACCCACGACACAGAGATTTTAAGGTGGTTCGACCGGACATCAGTCTGCCTACGTCCACCCCTCACTCCAACTAGAGTGAGGCTTCCCTTGCTAACGTAAGACGCAGACTCAGTCTGCAAAACAAGGGCTGCCAAACAGCTTGTGACTAAGGGAAACAAATCCCTCAACACTGATCCTGCAACCCACAGTATCTGAAACCTGACCTTGCCACCAGCAACATAAGAACTGGAGGACCAATCCTCCCTTCCTCCAAACCAAAGAGGAAACAACGAGTAGCACACCACCACTCGCAACCGAAGACACAGTCTCCCTTCCTCTGACATCCAGAGGGAAACCGGAGATAAATCTCCCTTCTCCTGAATCCCCAGGAGGAAAACCAGTGAGCAACTCCCTGTTGCTCACCAACCAGAGGACACGTCCTCTCTTCCTCTGAGTCCACAGAGGGAAACCAGTGAGTGACCTCCCTGTTGACATGTTTTCCCCCATTTTCCTCTTCTTTTCTTTCTCTTACCTTTCTAAGTCAAGATATAAAGGCAAGCAAAAATAAAGGAAAGAAAGGTGGAGAGGGTGTGTGTGTGTGTGATCGTGATCGCCACCAAGACACGGGGTATCGAAGAGTACTACATACCTTGGAAAGGGAGAAGACACTCACCCAAAGTGTAGCGCTGGCAGTTGTACACGGTCTAGTAACGACCGCTCAATCGGTGGCACGGCCGCTCGATAGGCCGTTCATAGCGCTGGAAAGAGAAGCGGGACAAGGCTAGACTGGCTCCAAAACGGTTCGCAAACGGCCGCTCACAGGATCCGGACAGTTCGTGGAGGACCGCTCTTCTCTGCAGACGGATGGAAGAAGACCGTTCAAAGCCGCCAGACTCCAAGTTGTAGGACTTGATCCTCCACCCCTTCCGGCCAGCCAGAGGGGATGGGCCTCGTGCTGTGCTGATGCTGACCTGCAAAACAACGTAGACAATAAGCAAACAAAACCTAAATTATCCCTGGAATGTGTAACAACTATAAAATAGAACGGAAAGTCAACATAACGCATGGAATGGGCGATACCTGGTGTAGCAACCCTGGCAAATTGAAGTATTGAAAATTTAAAATTTATGATCAAAGCCCAATCCCTGTATATATATATATATATGTATATATATCTAAAATTGTTTATATACACCAAATTGGCCTTACACTTAAAACAAATAACAAATGGGCCAAAAATTAAATAGCGCCCTCTCTTAAGGCGCTATTTCATAAATTGAAGACCCTTCACGAAGGCGTCAATTAAATGAATGATGCCTCTATCATGGGCGCTATTTACCTAAAGGGCGCCTCTATCCTAGGCGCTATTTCCCTGCAGAGTCAAAAATGGAAACCGTTGCAGTGTTTTGTTCGAACTAGGATGTTGGATGATATTCGGGAAGGTTTTGATCTGAAGGATTAACACGTAGGGAAGTTTTACTAACAATAGGATTTTTATCCTAATCAAACTCTAACTCGCAATCGAACCTCTTCCCTATAAATAAGTCCATACAGAACCCTTCAAAGGTTATTACCTTTGGGTTCTATGCTTCGACATCGGCCTATTGTTCGTGATAGTCTGAGCATCTTCACCTTCTTCACGAGCCCTTCGCCATCGTCTTCCTCGATGTAGAAGAATCCCAGCTTCTTCTCTACTGCTTCCCTTGCTGGACAAAGGTTGCTACCACGGCGTAAAAGAAGATTGTTTTTTTCCTGCTTCTGTCAAACCTGTTGACCCCAAAGCTTCTTCTTCTGTTGCTGTAAAAGGAAGAAAAGACCTCTATTTCTTCGAAGCCCTATTGGTTCTATTCCTGTTGAACCTGCATCGTCATCCTTTTCTTCCTACTACCGTTACCATCCTGCAAAACATAGTATCAGATATTTGGATATTTCATCGCCGTTCTTCACGTGATAGCATCCAAACCTCAAAATCAAGGTAGGTGTTCTCAAGTACCAGCCCAATCTAATAGCTACAAGATCATAAGCATGCATATAGGCTTGTTAGATTGATTTCCGTAGAGCTTGATGTGTTCTGGGAGTTTCAGTAAAATAGCGACCCAGGCTAGGGCGCTATTTGATATAACGACCATGCAAACAGTCATCAATTAGCTAGTTACTTAATAATTACACATGTTCAAAATTTAATAACTGTGAACCATGACATCTAAATTAATGCATGAGTATACTGTTAGATTCCTGCTATTTTTCTTTGTCTGTACATGTCTCTAGTTTCTTGATTGGACATACTCCAGAAATCATGTGTCTATGATTGTACCTGCCCGATGCGTATCAGATGACAAGAATTAACGACCGTCTTCAGGACGTCAATTAATGAACGCCCCCACACACGAGCGCTAATTAGTGAATAACATGAGAACTTTGAACTATTCATGACCAAATTACATAGATATTGAATTAATGACATGCACCCTGCCACTAATTTAAAATATGATGCCCCTGACTAGGGCGCCATTTACTGAATTGAAGACTTAAGCTAAGTCGCCATTTACATAATATCTCGAATTGAGAATTTTTACAGATTTTAATCAATATTAAACCTGGATATAACGATTCAGTGAACAGTCACTATATGTTAAACTAGCGACCCTTCCCAGGGCGCTATTTCATGAAATGAAGACGTGATATAAGGCGTCAATTTACTATTTTCTGATTTCGTGGTTTTCTGTAACCCTTGACAGTGGGTTATATATATAGGCACTATATTCCATTCCGTGAGTATAGTCCCACGTTTCACGATGTTTTATCGATTACCCCTCAACTCTTGGTGACATACGAGCCCTCCGTTGGACATTCCGTTCCTTCGGACTGGTAAGTTAGTCATTGAGACCTCCGTAAGACTCCTCGTAGCCTTGGATTCCCTCAAGGCCGATTGAGCAGGTTGTACCATTAAAACTCATGACACTATTTTATTGCCATGTCACTCTAAAGAAACATGGTATACCGGCCTCATGACATGCTAATTGGATGTCATGAGAATACTCTTTAAATAATGGAATGGGAAAACCATGCCATTAATATTCCTTAGGAATTATGTGCCATGCTTGTGGACACTAATTCTATCTACCTTATCATGTACAAGAACGAGCGACCATTTCTATATGAGCGCTTATTCTTAATGTCGTGGCATCCATCTAGGGAGCCGATTCCACCTAGGTTTATCGTTAATCGTGATTATATTGTTATTATCGTCCTTACATATCATGTTCAATCCTTGTGATTCTATTGCATATGATCCACCTTAAGTTCCTACAAGTTTATTCCTTTGGAATTATATATTGGCTATAACTATAGTGGATGTCGAAAAATACATGATCAATGCCTGCGCATATAGGGCCCGATCTGGTCCTGGGAGGAGCACCTGAAAGTACTTGTGCCCATGGGAGTTGTAATGATCGCGGTGTGGCATTGCATCGAAGTATTTGTCATTCTCGATGACATTCCACAATCTCGTACTTGACTCGACTTGACATGACATGACTTGCGTGACCCGGAAAGGGTATTTATATACATGCTTGAACATGATAGCCAATTCTCAACATGACATGATGAATATACTTGCTTGAATATCTTGATATTATTGACATGAGTTCTTGAAAGACATGCTAGTTCACTCAATTATCTCTTGTTATACACTCTCCCTCTTATTATTTTACGCGAATATGCATAGCTATATTGCATTCATGTAACTTGTAATCTACTTAAAGCAAGCTAGCACTTGAGATATAATTCCTACTGAGTATTCGCTCATTAGTGTTTTTTCCTATTTTTCAGGTAAGTCTGACGACGAGACTCAATCAGATGGGGAAGGTCAAGATTGAAGAGATTAGAGCTACTCCGTCTCTCCAAGCGTCAACTAGTTTTATCTTTCTAGTTTCTTTAGTCATTCATTGTACTTTTCCTTTTTATTGAGTCCTAGTACTTTCGTTAAGTGGTTGTAATAGAAGTACTTTAAGATTGTGATTGAATAAAGGATTGGGTTATATTTGCTTTTACGCGCTCTGTCTTTGTGTCGAATACACTAACGCTCTGATTGACATGATCGATATATAAACTCGTCACGCACTCCGGGTTCCTTCCACGCTCGGGGCGTGACACCTGGGGTGGTTTTTAAACCCCTATAGGGTGTGAAAACGATAGGAGTGATGTAAAATGAAGATGGCAAGTGCAAAAACGTGGATGAAAAGCTATGGAGACGAGCATGCAAAGGATGAAAAGACCATTAAAAGCCTAGACCAAACACAGCTAGAAACAACTACTCCCTTGACCGGAGGCTCAAAAGGACATAGAGAGCCTCCCTCCCTGGCTACAGCTTGCTCAAGAATTCAGCAGAGCTTCGACGTTGACGTTGGATCTCTCCCCTTTCAAGCCTGGACTAGGGGTTCTATTTATAGACCCCTAAAAGTCCAGTCCTGAAATTGGGTTTTCCACTGGATATTAATCCGAGATTATTAAACAAAATCCATAGATAATACTCTAATCTCCCGCCCAAATCAAACGGCACCCCATTTGGTGGAGAAATCGCAGAGAAATGGGTGGGAGAAGTTAGGGATTTAACCACGGATGGAGAGAGAAAAACCAAACAATCCACAGATCTCGGGCCTGTACACGGTCGCTCGATAGGCCACTCGGTCATGTAGACGGTCCATTGTTAGACCGCCTAATGCTGTCGGTGATAAATAAATAAAACGGGAAATTATCCAATTATCCCATTGAACTGACCGGGTATCATAGCACTGGACTCTTTAGGATAAAACTATCTAATGATAGACCACTCAACGAATGGCACGGTCCAATGCTAGGCCGTGTAAAGTGTGTCGGTTATAAATCCAGAAAAATAGGATAAATAAAAAATTATCTGAAAAATCAACCGGCTGAGGACTCTGGGAGCTGAACGGTCTAAAGCCACGCCATTCAATGGTAGTAAACGGCTGCACAAAGACCGTGCAAAGGCTTGTTGGTGGAAATTCAAAAAATCAAATAAATATCCAATAAATCGTTTTGAGCTTGTAAATGGTTCCAAACATACTGCTCAATCACTGAACGGCTCATCGCTAGACCGCGTACAGCCTGGACGTTAGAAATTAATAAAATGGGATAAACGAGCCTATTTACACCCAAAACCAAGCGAAATCAAGGCCCATTAAGCCCGAATTCGAGAATAGACCTAACGAGGGAGGGAGATACCCATAGAATAAGCCCAAAGACGTGTCTGGAAATAGCCCAATGAGTAATGGACAACTCGAGGCATCAACAAATGGTGGTAAGGGAATGACCCAACTCATAGGCAAAAAATGGGTGTCAACAGATGCCCCTCCTTAACGTCCTCTTTGTAGGGGAGCGAGCGGAGGTGAAGCGAAAGTGAAATGGAACATGGAGATGAAGCGGAGCAGACTGAAAAGCGGGCATTAAGGTAAAAGACACCCGTTTTATCACCAACGAGCGATAGGAATCTTCCAAAAAACTCTGAACCAAACACAAGGAACGATCGGACTAAAATGACACCAGTCTGGAGAGACTAAAAAAATAAAAAGGAAAACACACGATCAACCTCGTGGGGGACACAATCCCTCGGACCAATGAGGGGACCGAAGCAAGCAGCAAAAAGTAAAGAAACAGACTAAAACTCCAGATAAGGACCTTCAGTCCACCAAACCAGGTGAACAGACCAGAGAAAACCTTCCAACTCTGAGTGGAATAGTTCCTCTTACTCAAAACCATGAACACACAATCATCTATCACAAATGAGACACCTTCAAACAGACCATGGATCATGAATGCTCAAAAGATGCGTATGATGCATGGTGGGCTAAAATAAAAGAAATCATTAAAACGAATGCAAATAAAGATAAAATAGATAATACTCGAGAATAGTATTGCTAAATCGGGGCAATTAGAGTCAGGACACTATCTGCAACCACGGCGTGCGAGATAAAACCATCGTCCTCCAATTTTCCCAACCTAACGGCCTATCCGGTGATTAAACACATGAACCTGGATCATCATTATTTTTGTTATAGGGGAACGTCAGATCATGGAACACGTGATCAACCAGCTGGTTCTCGAGATAATATAGCATAATACCATATACTAATGCAATAAGGGATACAGGGATTGAAATACTTACCTGACGGTAGTGGAAGGCAAGTTGGAGTGAAGCTGCAAAGAAATCATGAACAAGGTTTGCAATAGTTTATCATGAAATAAAAAGATCAGCCACTTAATCACATAATGCAACAAAGTGGGGCTCAAAAAGCAATCTTTGTCATTGTTTCAGCATATGAACGGTGTTGGCACCTAAAATATGTCAGAAGAGATCATAGCAGATTCACAGTTCTAAAGATCAGTCGAGGGCACAGCTCACGTACCATCCCTGGGAGATCTGAGAGTCTGAATAGAAGAAACCCACTACCCCTATCATGTTGTTCGACTAAAGCCGTCTTTGGCTAGGTCGCTGTCCAGTACTGCTGTCATTCAGATAGTCAGGCTGATAAAACTATACCAACATTCAGGCAACCATCTGCCTGCTGAAACAGATGTTCAGACATCTCTGATACTCCTGAAGCGGGATGTACAGTGCCTCGCACACGTTTGTGAATGCAAGGTGTAAACAGTCCTATGGAGTCTTAATATATATATATCAAGAATCCCATTGTCGAAAGGAGTCCACCAAGTGGACCCTGGGTCGAATGGGCCGAATGACAAGAAATGGGCCAAGCCCAAATATGAGATGGGACGCGCCGATGACGGCCGCGCCGGGAGGACGATCCTGGCGCGCCGGGAAGTCCATGCCGAAAGGATGAGGGCCTGGCCTCTATAAGAAGCCTGCCCTTCGAACGAAAAGAGGAGGATCGAACACAGAGAAAAAAAAAGAAGAGAAGAGGCGAAGAAAAAGAAAAGAAGAGAAGCAGAGCGGGAGAAAGAAGAAGAGTGAAAAGGGAGTGCCTAGCCACCGAAGAGAAGCAGGGAGCTCGAGAGCCCTTGAAAGAAGCTGAAGAAAGAAAAAAGGGAGAGAGGCAGAGGCTCGAAGAGGGATCCAGGTGGGAGTGCCGGGCAGCTGCAGCTCCTTCTCTTTCCCCTCCCTATCTGTCTGAATTTTTCTCTCTATATTTCTGATTTCTAGCATCTTTGCTTCAATAGCATCGAATGCCAATGTAACCCTGCTTTCAGGGATTAAGCCTAGATTTCTTTCTCTGTTGAGTCAGATTTCTTTCTCTTAAGTAGCTTGCGTGTAAGTCGTCTGGATGAAATAAAGAATGAGAGAATGGGTTAAATTCCGCCCTTTCATTACCTTCTTCTTTCTGTCTCTGCATCCGAGGTTCGCTATATGCTAAGGATACTGATAACTAGGCGTGTTTTATCGTTTGGTTTTCTAATTCTGCTGAAGCATCTTCGCTACCATTATTTACCACCCCCCTAGCCACATTTCGAGGGCCTGAGACAGTCTATCTCATGGCTCCTCGTATGTGAAATAAAGGGGGACGTGGTTCAGGGATTTCCGTCCGTGATTCTGCTCCCAATGAGGCCCAGAGGAAAGGTTTTCCCCCAAAGTCTTCCCCCTCCGATCATCCAAAACAGTCGAGATTAAACCCCTCTCTGAACAACTCCTGAAACCCTGTTCGAAGACCTCCTTAAAATCCCTTCTGAAAGCCTCCCGGCGCCGGTATCTCCCGGCGTGAGTTTCGCGCCGACAGCTCCCCACGCCGGTTGGACCTCCCCATCGTGCCGAGCCTGCCTAGTTTCCGTGCCGAAACCACCCCTCTTCTCTGCATTGATACCCTTACGTCGTCTGGCCATCCTGATACCTTCCTTACCACGGCGAGCCATACAGACCTCGTCCATTATATCCTACCCTCGTGGGTGTGCATTGCCCCTCCCTCTGGCCTCACGGGAGCTATATCAAAGGGGGTTAATTCTCCCCCTACATTCTGTAACCCATTAAACCCGGAGTCCTGCCATTGCAGGCTTTCCAATGGATTGCATTGGGGATATTACAACACAGGGGATGAGGTCTTATATGGTCCAGACCTTCGAATTACGGGCTACGCCCGGCACTCGTTTCGGTTTCTACTCCGGCATTCGTGAGTAGATAGCCCATAATATTATCTTGGCACACTCCCAGAGTAAGGGGAGATGCTGTCAAAATTCACCCAGAGCTTTACTCTGTCATACTGTTTCATCAGAATTGCATATTTAACCCCTCAATATGGCGGGAGCCTGAGCTATATCATCTCATGGCACCTTGCCATCGCAGAGAACATATCTCCGTGCTAATGAGCTCTTTGGACCCTCTCTAGGAACGAATCCATCCTCATCTCCCATCACCCCCACCTAATGCCCTGAAGTCCCCATTGAATGCCCAGAAAAACCCTCATAATACCCCCCTTTGAAACACATAAAACACCCCCCGGCGCCTATACTTCTCGGCGCCGTCGTCTCCCGGCGCCACTACCTCCCGGCGCCAAACCCGCGCCGGGTGGAGGGGAAGCCGAATGCCCTTGCCTTGGCGCGCCGACCATCGCCGTGCCGACTACCCCTCAAACCACTACCGTGCCGATTACCCCCAATCCTCCCATCGCGCCGGGAGCACGCCGTGCCGTTTGGCCTTCTCGCCGACTCCATCGCTGTGCCGTTTCACCTCGGTATTGGTTGTCATCTGAATATCTGATGTCTCCCCCACTTCACCAAACCCAAAACATAGCCTAAATTCAATATTTTTGTCACTAACAGCTGCCATGTCAACCCCCGTTACCTCACGAGGGGACTAGGGTTCTTCACCCAGGTCCATGGGAGATACACTAATGAGGAGGGTTTCACCCCTACACCACACCGAATACGACGTTTCTTATGTCACCCCGCTGACCCTCGGAGTTCTGCCACCGCATGTCCTCCAATGGTTCTTTGAGGGGAATATTAATGAACGGCGCAATGGTGCACACTGCCCCGTCATATTTGGATCCTTCTCGGACCCAGGGCTACGCCCGATTCTCTTTTGGTTTCCATTTCGGCTCTCCGTGGATGGATGTCCTCTATTCCCATTTGGCATAGTCCAAAGGGAGGGGACATGCTGCCGAATTTGTGTTATAACATCATTATCACACCCCGTATATCACGGTTCTTCGTGCATGTCTGCATCGACCCTCGGGTATATTAAATGGTGTTGACAGAAGGTCGGGTTACGCTCGACCGGAAGTCTCCGCTATGCGCGAGGGTGGTCTTCGGGCCTATATCCTCCGCCACGTACCAAGGGCCCATAATTCGATAAACTATGCATCCTTGGCATGATAAATAAATGCATGCCGCATGCCTTCGTCATGGTCACCATGTAGCTCTTTTCATTTTGGCTTTGACAGCCCGCTATCTCGGCAACTAATCAAAGGTGTTCCCTCCTCGTGGGGGATGTAATTAACGCCATAGCCTTTATGGTATGGCGGACTGCTGGTCCCGACCGAACCTCACACTCGCCCAGTAGGGGTTAGCATGAGCGCACAATAAGATCGTCACTCATGTGACTGGCACGCCCGCGTCGTCAATCGGTCAGTTGACTACCAGTTAGTCAAATGGTTGATCGATACGTGAAATAAGACATGTATATATGTACACACACACATATATACACGAAGTAAAAAACGACGAGACGGTCGGATCAAAATCCCGTCGCAAACAGTCTGGCACGCCCGGTGGGACCAGTGTCACCTTTCAATCTCTTTGCCGAGATATTCGGGCTTCGAAGCCCTCTCAAAGGCTACTGATTATTTCCCTGTTTGTCTTTGCAGGCAGATCAATGACGATCAACGGGATAACTGGCGTCGACTTCGATCATTCGATCGTTGCTAAACACGCGCAAGGGTACCTAGCGGTACCCATGGAATTCGGCAGCTTCCCTGCCGCTGTGGGCTTCCCCAACTTTTTGGGGTTAGCCTTCGTCGATATCCTGGAGGTCGAAGCCCCAGTGCCTGCCAAGGAAGTTGCAGAGAAAATGGAGCCTCTGAAGGTTCCCTGCTGCGAAGACTTGCCTGAAAGTCCGGCCCCGGCCGCTAGCTGTTTGGTGCACCACGTCATATGTGGGACCCACCCCAACGTCGTCAACAAACACCCTGGAGGACACCAGCGTCGCCAGGTCCGCAAGAATGCTGCTGTAATCACCGGAACCCTATCTCAATCCAGGAAATCTATGCTAGTTGGAGGCATGCGCGTCTTCCTCGACGGACGCACGGCCCGGGTGACCCCAGACCGAGTCATCCCCAACATTCCTGTCCACAATACCTATCAAGCTCTCGCTGGAAGGAGGGCAGAAAGAGAAGAAACCGGCCCCTATGGCCAGGGAAGCTCGGCACTCAGGCCGAAGAAGTTCAAACAGGTGTGGGTTCCCAAGCGGACCCGACCTGCCCACCATCTAACACCCATCCGCCGCCGTCCTATGAACGACGAGGCGGAGGTGAGAAGAGAAAGGGGCTTGCCCCCGAGGAAAGAAGAAGAGGTGGTTGCGGATCCTCCGCGCCGCAGAAGTTTCCGGGCTGCTGCCCGACAAGCCAACGTCCCAGTCACGGGATGAAGATTCCAACATCCGGCCGACAGAGCTCGGCTGGCCTATATCCCTCCTGCTGGAGGTCGACAACTATCCCCCGTACTCTATCAAGAGCGGGGTCAAGAGGAGGTAACCTGTCTGATCAGGAACTACTTTCGAGGGCTGGGCAACCCCTCGCTGGGTCAGCAGCGACTAATGCAGACAGTCGCCACTGGGGAAGATTACCGCCCATCAGCGGCGGATGAAGAGGATATGGAAGATAGAATGATGGTGTCGTCAGTCGACGATAATCGATACAATGACGGTTTCGAGATCAAAGCCGATGAAGCCTTCCCCGAGCGGGAAGAAGAAAGAAGAGTTTCTGTGTTCGAGAGGCTGACCTTTCCGCAACAAGCCACACGGAGGGTCCATCGACAGAGAAGAAGGATGCAGGTCTTTACTTGCAACATGGCTGGTATATCCAGCCGATATGGGGAGCTTCCTGAAGACCCCCAAGAACTGGCTCAATTGGCCGTACGGCCCGGGCCAACTACCCGCAGAACAGAAGCAGCAAGAGAGCTTCTGATGATCATGAGAGGGAAACAACCCCAGGTCTATCCCCGCTGGGATGATAAGGCCCCCGTCTTGACCGCTAATGTGGTGACGACGGAAGAAGAAGACGACGTCCTCCTCGACATCCTGCCTGAGGGTACGTCCGGGGAAACGACAGAGGGTATCCCCACCACTATAGATCCATCAGTTCTGATGCTGCTGCAAAAATATCAACGGGAGATAGACTCTCTGAAGAAACAGCTGATGGAAAAGACTGAACATTCATCGGCTTCTAAACCACCCGAAGTCCAGGGTGAGTCATCCCGGGGAGCAGCTCATCATGACGACCCTCCACCGCTCTATACATTGTCCCAGCCGTCAGAGCCAAGCATGGCGACAGCACAACAGCGGCCGCCACAGCCTCAGCCGCTGCTACCTCCGGTGCTCCCCCAGGTGCATCCGACACCCCCGCTGCTGCGTCCTCCACAGGCGACCACCCTGGTCACCCCATACCTTCAGCCAGCGCACTTCTATCCAGAGCCAGTCGACCCCACGGTCGTGAACCGGATGATGGTGGAAAGGATGATCGAGCTGAAGCTCGCAGAGAAAAGTGAAGGCGACTACGTCGCATTCGATGCCTATCGGGTGCCCTACCCGCAACACCATGCGGCTAAACGACTTCCCCCAGGGGTCAACAAGCCGCCCAAATTCGATAAATTCAACGGGAAGGGGTCCCCTAAAGAGCATATTGCATATTATATGACCGTTATGGGTGATCTGGCCACCGATGAGTCATATCTGCTGAAGTTCTTCGGGTCCTCGCTGACGGGGCTCGCATTTGAATGGTACTCTAGCCTCTCGGCCGGGTCAATCAGTGATTGGTCAGATATGCAGAGAAAATTCAGAGAAAGATTTCATGTCACAGAGAGGGAGGTCATAGTGGCCGAACTCTACTCAACAAAACAAAGGGCAGATGAGACAGCCCTTGATTACATCAAGAGGTGGAGGAACCTCGGAATGAGGTGCAAGCGTCCCCCGCATCAGGAGGACGCTGTGCAGATATGCAAACAAAATCTCAGGAGGGAGGTCCTGGAAAAGATGATTGGTATGGAAATACGGTCGTTCGACCGACTGAATAATGTGGTGGCCGAGGTGGAGGCTTTTCTAGCCAAGCCTGTCCCGGCGTCAACTGCCAGCACAGCCCAGAAAGGCAAGGCTGCGGAACGGCGCCCCACACCTAAAGAAGCGAATGCGCTTGATATCAAGGCATTCGAACAACAGAAGGAGAAAGGCAAGAAAGCTGCTCCCCCGCAACCTGCAAAAGCTCTAGATGATAAAGAAGGTCCTTCGCTGAGGGACAAAATGAAGAAAGCTTATTCCTTTCCAAAAGACAAGACCCGAGTCCTGTTCGACTGGGTAACAGAATACAGCATGGTCACTCTGCCCGAGCCAAGGAGGCCGGAGGACCTGAAAAGAAAAGACAGTCCAAGATTCTGCCCCTACCACCAGATGTTGGGACATCCAATCGAAGATTGTTATGTTTTCAAAGACGTCATCGAAGGAATGGTAAAGAAGAATGAAATAGAGCTGGGAGAGTACAAAGTAGACCCTCCTCAGCCACATGAAGCCCCTTTCAGGAAGGCAGCAGTCAACATGATCTCCCTCTACCAGGCATTACCTGAGGAGATCTCTGAAGCAAGCACACGGAGCACCTACGAAATCCATTTCCTGGAGCCCGTGAAAGAACAACAGGGGTGGCAGCAGATCCCTGTGAAGCACAAGAAGAAGAGGGCACCCCGCCCTAAAGAGGGGGCACATATCCGTGGCATTATACCCCGGCCTGCTCCGCCAGTGGTAGCACCCGTATGGGTCACTCCACCTACAGCTGTCAGAATACATACACCTAACAGGAGGAGACAAACTCCGCTGCCAGTAATCAAGGAAACCAATCCTGGAGTCCTTCGACTGCAGCACCTGATTGAAGGGCTAGATGAATATGTGCAGCCCGAATTGAAACCTTTGCTGGTACGGGACCACGTCCCATGGCAAGAACTAGAACAACTTTCACTCAAACAGGTGGAGGAAGCTGAAGCAGCACCCCCTGAAGAGGGCAGCCTGTTCTGGGGGCAGGCACCCGCAGAAACCAAAAAGAAGAAAAAGCAAAAGAAGAAGAAAAGGAAGGCCGCTGGGGTCAATAAAACACAGGTTGTCTCCTGCAATACCCTGTCAGCACTCTTCACCCTATCCGGAGAGAGGAAGAAGAAGAAATTTGCTTCACACCCCATGCTGGGGGAGGCAAAGCCGAGGCCGCAACTGCTGCGCACGCCACTCGGTCGGGCCGAAAATGGGGGCGTCAGCCACCACCCAATCACAACATCATGTTCAGAGGGGAGCAACCCTACAAGACACCTCCGCCGGAGGTTAAGGGAGTCCAAATCCCTCCTCGTCAGGCCTATACAACAAGAGTGGGGGCAAGGCAGTCCCTTCATTCCTTGAATTTATGAAGATGTCAAAAGGGAAGCAGCCCTGCCAAGATGCTAACCCTACATCCGGGGCCATTCACCCGCAGCCCACGCAATCTACTGAGGATGCGAATGCAGATGGAGCTTGCCCTACGGCAACTAATAAAGAAGACCCGACAGTCGGTGCCAGTCAAGAGGGTGCCGGGTCTGAGGAAGATGAAGCAGGTCCGTCTGGACCCACAAATCAAAACCTCCCCAAGCCCAGATGGGCTGAAGAGATGAAGCTCTCCAATGTCCGGGCTGGGAGCCGAATAATGAAGTTGCTCAAGAAGCTCCCCGCTCGATTTACGATGAGGGAAATTCTCTCTTTGAGTGAAGAAACTCGACAGGTGATCATCACTGCTCTGCAGACGCCTGCTCATTTTGAAGCCTGCATAGCTGAGGCTATACCAGAAGCCAGTATGACCTTCTCTCCAGAAGACATGCTACTGCCTACTGCCAGCCACAACAGGCCGCTATATATGAAAGGGCACCTGAATGGAAGAGAACTGAACCGGATCCTGGTCGATCCTGGTGCAGCAGTCAACATCCTGCCATACAGAATATACGAGAGGTACCACTTTAATGTGCATCTCGAGAAAGTCGGGGATATGCGTATCGCTGGCTTCAACCAAAAATGTGAAGTATCTATGGGAGTGGCAGAGTTCACACTGACCTTGGCAGATTTCACTACAACGGTGCAGTTTCATGTCATCGACTCTCGCACCTCCTACAAAGCACTGCTCGGCCGCCCATGGCTACATGAAAATATGGTGGTGCCCTCCACGCTCCACCAATGCATCAAATACAGCCTCCAGGGGAAGGAGGAGAGGATATTTGCTGATATCCACCCATTCGAGGTGTTTGAATGTCACTTGGCGGACGCCAACTTATATACGGGGCCTCCCCGGAAGGTTTCTGAAGCTGAGGCCCCCGCAGGGGCGTCGAAGAATAGATCGGGTGACGGTTGGTATCCACCACCGCCGCGCGGATATGTCAAACCCAAGGTGGTCTCCCACATCACAGCTTCTGGAAATGTCGGCAGGGTGACACCCCCAGCATTATACCCCAAAGTTAAGGAAGTGCAGGTCAATCGACAGCACGACCGCATCGGAGTCCGGCCGGCCTCACCAAGCCAGTCCCCGGCCTCAATGATCCCACTGTCGAACCTTTCAAAGCTTGGGAGGTGACACAGGAAGATGGGCCCCGCAGCTTGTTCTATACAGCTGAGGAGCATCCCACTCGGGAAGATACAGATTGCAGCCTCCCTGAAGATCTAGGCAACCCGCGGGTTCCTGTCCAAGGTCTGGCATTTACAACTGATCGGATGACTAAGATGTTTCAGAAGCAACACATCCCTCCCGATCAGTCTCAAAAGCGCAAAGAAGCTTTCCAGAAGATGTGGCATCCTGCAAATCTGGATAAGGAAATGAGACGTGTCTCTCAACATCCGGGGTTGGGCTTCACCCTGGAAGAATATTATTACAGTGGGCGGTACGAGGTGGATACTATTTCCGCCTTCTATCCTACTGAAGATGGCCCTCTGGGGGCAACCTTTGATGAGTATCCGGTGGAAGCCGAATATCTCAAACTGGCTCGGTCCGGGAATCAAGAAGTAGAAACCTCGGCCCCCTTCCAGTGCTGGGAGCAGGTTCATCCTGAAGAAGCGGCCCTTCAAGCCGAATTCAATACGGCTAGCAGCAGCGAAGCCGAAGACTGTCAAGAAGCAGGAGTTTCCCCCTCCCCAGGGGTCCTACTACTGACAACTTCAACACCCTTTCTGCCAATCAGGGAGGCCTTGGTCAACTCCAATCAAGGGGAGCCAGCTACCAGGGAAGAAGAAGCCACTTCTGCGGAAGATGCAACTGTCCCAGAAGGCGAAATTTCCTCAACTTCTGCTGCAAAATCAACATGCTGTCCGAGCCTGGCAGTGAACAGTTATCAGCCCATCATGGCTGCAATCTCATCTGCAAACACCAAGGCTGCTCTCTCATCCTTGGAAGCTGCGACGGCAATGGATCTGCTAATAGAACAATCTACTCAGCCGCTGGCACAAGAGATCAAGAAACCTCAGGAAGCTCTGGCGGTGTCTGACGAGGAAGTCGAAGTGCTCGACCCTCAAGATGGCATTCCAGACTTCGTTGACCTCCAACCGGCACCTCCGGAGATAGAAGACGAGGCCAAGCCACAGTCGATGAACTGATAAAAGTCAACCTGGGAAATGAGAAGGACCCTAGGCCTACCTTCCTCAGTGCCCAACTATCCCCAGAAGAACGGGAGCTGTACATTCAACTACTGCTAGAATACTGGGATTGCTTCGCCTGGACTTACAAAGAGATGCCAGGTCTAAGCCCCGCTATCTCACAACATGAGCTGGCAATCAACCCTGAAGCCGAGCCGGTGAAGCAACCACCGTGGCGCATGAGGCCAGAGCTCATCACCCAAATTTGTGCTGAAGTCGACAAGCTCATTGACGTGGGATTTGTTGAAGAAAACCAGTACACCACATGGCTGGCGAATATTGTCCCCGTGAAAAAGAAGAATGGACAGATCCAAATATGTGTCGACTTTCGGGATCTAAATAAAGCCTGCCCCAAAGATGACTTCCCGGTGCCGATAACCGAGGTCATGATTGATGCTACAACCGGCCATGAGGCCCTATCATTCATGGACGGGTCTTCCGGCTACAATCAGATTTGGATTGCGGAGCATGACCGAGTCCATACTGCTTTTTCGAACTCCTAAGGGCATTTATCATTACAAGAGAATGCCGTTCGGATTAAAGAATGCTGGCCAACCTATCAGCGCGCAATGACCAAAATATTTGATGAATTACTCTACCACAAGGTCGAGTGCTACATAGATGACCTGGTGGTCAAAACCAGAAGAAAAGAAGATCATCTGCAAGACCTCTGGATTGTTTTTCAGAGGCTGAGGCAGCATGAGCTAAAAATGAACCCTATGAAATGCGCGTTCGGAGTGACGAGCGGAAAATTCTTGGGCTTCATCGTCCGATATCGGGGAATCGAGATAGACCCTGCAAAGATCAAGGTGATTCAGGGGTTACCTCCGCCAAGGAACATCTCCGAGCTGAGATCACTACAGGGCCGTTTGGCTTATATCCGGCGTTTCATTTCCAATTTGTCAGGGCGGTGCCAGCCTTTTCACAAGTTGATGATGAAAGATGTCCCCTTTTATTGGGATGAAGATTGCCAGGCAGCCTTCGACAAGCTAAAAGACTACCTGAAAACTCCTCCAGTGTTGGGCGCACCGGTGAAAGGACGACCATTGATACTGTATATAGCAGCTACACATAATTCTCTGGGGGCAATGCTAGCCCAGAATAATGAAGAAGGGAAAGAACAAGCCCTCTATTACCTCAGTCGGAGACTGGTCAGAACTGAAGAAAAATATACTTATATTGAAGTCTGGAATGCCATCTGAGAAGATCTGTCTGGCGCTGGTCTTCACAGTTAAAAAGCTCCGACACTATATGTTGTCGCATGAAATCAGCTTGGTATCCAAAGAGGATCCCCTGAAGTACATTATGTCTCAACCGGCACTCAGAGGCCGCCTGGGCAAATGGGCGGTAATCCTTATGGAGTTTGATATCTCCTACGTGCCGCGCAAGGCCGTCAAGGGCCAAGCTATTGCAGACTTCTTCGCTGAGCACCCAGTGCCCGGGGATTGCCCGTTGGAGCCGGAGCTTCCTGAAGATGAAACTTTAGAAGCCGTGCAAGTACAGCCCTCCTTATGGCAACTATACTTTGATGGCGCTTCCAGAATTGACACCTCTGCCACCGGGTCAGCCAGGGTCAGAGCAGGAGCGGGCATAGTCCTGAAATCCCCAGAAGGAGAAGTGGTGCATACATCCTGTTCCATAAACAAGCAATGCACAAACAATGAAGCAGAATATGAAGCCCTGATAATCGGGTTGCAAATTGCTCTGTCCATGGGAATTCAGATGCTGGAAGCATTCGGAGACTCCATGCTAGTTATAAAACAGCTGGAAGGAGAGTTCGATGTACGAAAGCAAGAGCTCCTCCCCTATCACCAGTTGGCAACTCGCCTGATGTCAAAATTTTACTTCATCAGCATTAAGCACATCAATCGAGGCCGGAATGCTCAGGCAGATGCCCTCGCTAAGCTGGCCAGTTCATTGGCGGTCCCGCCAGACACAAGCCTGAATATAACAGTGATCAACCGCCGACAGGTCCCCAGCGTGACAGAGGTCCTGACCGACGAACAGGAGATGGAAGTAGCAGTCATCGAAGGGGTTCAGCAGCCCGATTGGCGAGAGCATCTCCTACGCTGGTTTCAACACCAACAACTCCCAAAAGAAAAGGAACAGAGAATGAAGCTCCTGAGGATCAAGGATTCTTACGAGATGAGAAGCGGGACCTTGTTCCGAATTATGGCAGATGCCCGAAGGAAAGTCCTACTCCGTTGCTTGTCTTCAGCAGAAGCAGGACAGGTGATGCAGGAGGTCCATGCAGGATCAGCTAGAGCACACCAGGCTGGCCCGAAGATGAAAATTGAGATAAAGAAACTGGGTTACTATTGGCCCACTATATTTGACGATTGCTGCAGGTTTGCCAAGGCTTGTCAGAAGTGTCAAGAACATGCTAATGTGGCAAGGAGACCTCCAGTGCCACTGCATCCCACCCTACCAAGCTGGCCGTTTGCTCAGTGGGGCACGGACGTGGTAGGGCCGCTGCCAACATCTTCATCAGGGTGCAGATACATCTTAGCAGCTACAGACTACTTCTCCAGATGGGCGGAAGCAGTAGCACTAAGAGATGTGACGGGAGAACTAGTTGCAAGATTCTTCCGGTAGAATGTAATATTTCGGTTCGGGATCCCCAACCGAATCATCTCTGATAATGGCAGTCACTTTAGGAACCAGAAGGTTTATCGGCTGGTCGACAAATATAAAATCGACTGGAGGACATCGTCCCCCTACAACCCTCAAGCCAATGGACTCGCAGAAGCCTTTAACAAGACACTGTGCACGCTGCTGGCAAAGACTGTTAAGTCTAATAAAAAAGATTGGGAAGAAAGGATGTACGAAGCACTTTGGGCCTATCGTACTATCTACAAGACCCCAACCGGCTGTTCACCTTTCTCCCTTGTCTACGGGTCAGAAGCTGTGGTGCCAATTGAACTTGAAGTTTCTTCATTGCGAGTTGCCATCCAGCACGGACTAGTCAATGATGAGCAGACCAATGTAGAAAGAAGATTGGAAGAGCTCGCTGAGCTAGAAGGAAAACGCCTCCGGGCGCAGCAAAACATCCAGCTCTACCAAGCTCACATGGCCCGTGCTTTTGACAAGCTAGTCAACGGTCGAGAATTCAAGAAAGGAGACCTGGTAATGGTCAAAAGAAAAGAAGTAATGGCCTTTAACCCCAAAGGGAAGCTGGTCAAAAACTGGGTCGGGCCATATATCGTCCGCCGAGTATATGAAGGAGGCGCCTACGTCCTGGTAGACCACAAATGGGTTATCTAGTTCTCTTCCCTCAACGGAAAGCATATTAAGCTGTATCATGCAGCGCAGCCAGCATTCCCCGAGTGATCGGTCGGAATACATTTTTCTTGGTTTAGTGATACTCCGCCCTAACCAAGCTACCTTCTCCTTGGTTTAGAGGCATTCCGCCCTAATCAAGCTACCTTCTCCTTGGTTTAGTGGCATTCCGCCCTAATCAAGCTACCCTCTCCTTGGTTAGTGGCATTCCGCCCTAATCAAGCTACCTCTCCTTGGTTTAGTGGCACTCCGCCCTAATCAAGCTACATTTTCCTTGATTTAGTGGCACTCCGCCCTAACCGAGCTACATTTTTCCTTGGTTTAGTGGCACTCCACCCTAATCAAGCTACCTTTCCCTTGGTTTAGTGGCACTCCGCCCTAACCGAGCTACCTTTCCCTTGGTTTAGTGGCACTACGCCCTAACCGAGCTACCTTTCCCTTGGTTTAGTGGCACTTCACCCTAGTCAAGCTACCTCTCCTTGGTTTAGTGGCACTCCGCCCTAATCCAGCTACCTTTCCCTTGGTTTAGTGGCACTCCGCCCTAACCGAGCTACCTTTCCCTTGGTTTAGTGGCACTCCGCCCTAACTGAGCTACCTTTCCCTTGGTTTAGTGGCACTCCGCCCTAACCGAGCTACCTTTCCCTTAGTTTAGTGGCACTTCACCCTAGTCAAGCTACCTCTCCTTGGTTTAGTGGCACTCCGCCCTAATCAAGCTACCTTTCCCTTGGTTTAGTGGCACTCCGCCCTAACCGAGCTACCTTTCCCTTGGTTTAGTGGCACTCCGCCCTAACCGAGCTACCTTTCCCTTGGTTTAGTGGCACTCCGCCCTAACCAAGCTACATTTTTCCTTGGTTTAGTGGCACTCCGCCCTAATCAAGCTACATTTTCCTTGGTTTAGTGGCACTCCGCCCTAACCAAGCTACATTTTTCCTTGGTTTAGTGGCACTCCGCCCTAATCAAGCTACATTTCCCTTGGTTGGTGGCGCTCTGTCCTAATCAAACTACCCTCTCCCTTGGTTAGTGGTATTTCGCCCTAGTCAAGCTACCTCTCCTTGGTTTAGTGGCACTCCGCCCTAACCAAGCTACCTTCTCCTTGGTTTAGTGGCACTCCGCCCTAATCGAGCTACTTTCTCCTCGGTCAGCGGCATTCCGCCCTAATCGAGCTACTTTCTCCTCGGTCAGTGGCATTCCGCCCTAATCGAGCTACCTCTCCTCGGTTAGCGGCATTCCGCCCTAATCAAGCTACCCCCTCCTTGTTTAGTGGCATTCTGCCCTAACCGAGCTACCCTTTCCTTGGTTAATGGCATTCTGCCCTACCCGAGCTATCCTTTCCTTGGTTAATGGCATTCCGTCCTAACCGAGCTACCCTTTCCTTGGTTAATGGCATTCCACCCTAACCAAGCTACCTTCCCTTGGTCCGGTGGCATTCCGCCCTGATTGAGCTACCTTGCCTTGGTTAATGGCATTCCGCCCTGACCAAGCTACCTTCCCATGGTTAATGGCATCCCGCCTTAACCGAACTACCCTTTCCTCGGTCTAGTGGCACTCCGCCCTGACCAAGCTCCCGAAAGAATACACCACGCTGTTGCCATTACCGGCCTTACGCCCGAATCGGCGAGAGATCACTCCTTTGCGTTAACCTTCAGCCCTTGCTAACGAATGAACTGTTCTGCCCAGCGCAAGGTCTGATGCTCCGGCCGACAGCCATCTACTGTCAACCAAAGGTCGAACGTCGCACTTCGACCTGCCACCCTACACAAATACAAAAAAAAGAAAGGAAAATGGGGTTGAAAATAGAGATACCCCGCCAGACTTGCTCCCATATCGGGACAAGTGCAAAAATGGCCGTAACCCAGCTGTGGCGAAAACCCGAAAGGGCGTCGCAAGCAAAATCGGGTACCCCGCCACGTGAAAACCCGAAAGGGCGCGCGGGCAAAAGCAAGAGGGGGCTGGCTTCGGCGAAAACCCGAAAGGGCGCTTGAGTCAGTAAAGTGGTAATTTCCAAATGCCTCTCCTATTCTCCACCTAATGAAACTCCAGAAGGGACAATCATCAAAGTCCCACCGAAAATCCTTTAACAAACCCTTTTCGACCCTCGTCATCATCGGCGAGATCGGTCGATCTCTACCCTCAACTTGGACCTTACGTCCCTGTTGACAATCTCATCCTTGTTGCGGCAGTAACCCGTGCCAACGAACAAACCCTTTTCTACCCTCGTCATCATCGGCGAGATCGTTCGATCCCTACCTCTAAACTTGGACCTTCCGTCCTTGCTAATAAACCCACCTTTGTTTCGGTAGTAACCTATGCAGATTAATAAACCCACTTTCGATCCTCGTCATCGTCGGCGAGATTGGTCGATCTTCACCCTTGACACGGATCTTACATCCTTGTTAATAGACCATGTCCTTTGCTTCGACGTCTAACCAATGTCGACGAATCAAAACAGGATTCGATCCTTGTCATCATTGACAAGGCCAGTCAATATTTTCGCGGTCCAGTTCTTCCGCATCCCGAATCAAAAAAAAGGAAAGAAAGGAAAATGGGGTTAAAAATAGAGATACCCCGCCAGACTTGCTCCTATGATCAGGACAAGTGCAAAAATGACTATAACCCAGCTGCGGCGAAAACCCGAAAGGGCGTCGCAGGCAAAATCGGGTACCCCGCCGCGTGAAAATCCGAAAGGGCGCGCGGGCAAAAGCAAGAGGGGGCTGGTTTCGGTGAAAACCCGAAAGGGTGCTTGGGTCAGTAATATGAATAAAAAAAATGATGATGAATGATGAATAGTGATGAACCATCCTCCGTCCAGAAGGCCATTTACAGGGTCGAGGCGGAGTCTTCATCCGATATCCCACTTACATACATCTACCCTCCCAGTTCTTGTCACCATCAGCAAGACCGTCTACCCTTTTCGACCCTTGTCACCATCGGCAAGATTGGTCGCTACCCTCCCAGTTCTTGTCACCATCGGCAAGACCGTCTACCCTTTTCGACCCTTGTCACCATCGGCAAGATCGGTCGCTACCCTTTTCGACCCTTGTCACCATCGGCAAGATCGGTCGCTACCCTTCTGGTTCTTGTCATCATCGGCAAGACCGTCTACCCTTTCGACCCTTGTCACCATCGGCAAGATCGGTCGCTACCCTTTTGGTTCTTGTCACCATCGACAAGGCCGTCTATCCCTTTCGACCCTTGTCACCATCGGCAAGATCAGTCACTACCCTTCTGGTTTTTGTCATCATCGGCAAGACCGTCTGCCCCTTTTCGACCCTTGTCACCATCGGCAAGATCGGTCGCTACCCTTCCAGTTTTTGTCATCATCGGCAAGACCGTCTACCCTTTCGACCCTTGTCACCATCGACAAGATCGGTCGCTACCCTTCCGGTTTTTGTCATCATCGGCAAGACCGTCTACCCTTTCGACCCTTGTCACCATCGGCAAGATCGGTCGCTACCCTTCCGATTCTGGTCACCATCGGCAAGACCGTCTACCCTTTTCGACCCTTGTCACCATCGGCAAGATCGGTCGCTACCCTTCCGGTTCTTGTCATCATCGGCAAGACCGTCTACCTTTTCGACCCTTGTCACCATCGGCAAGATCGGTCGCTACCCTTCCGGTTTTTGTCATCATCGGCAAGACCGTCTACCCTTTTGACCCTTGTCACCATCGGCAAGATCGGTCGCTACCCTTACCCAGTTTTTGTCATCATCGGCAAGACTGTCTACCCTTTCGACCCTTGTCACCATCGGCAAGATCGGTCGCTACCCTTACCCAGTTTTTGTCATCATCGGCAGGACCGTCTACCCTTTCGACCCTTATCACCATCGGCAAGATCGGTCGCTACCCTCCCGGTTCTTGTCACCATCGGTAAAACCGTCTACCCCTTTCGACCCTTGTCACCATCGACAAGATCGGTCGCTACCCTTCCGGTTTTTGTCATCATCGGCAAGACCGTCTGCCCCTTTTCGACCCGTGTCACCATCGACAAGGTCGGTCAACATCTCCCCCAATCAGGGTCAATAATGGAATTACCATGAGCAGCCAGCAGTCACGGTTTCGACACCTCTTGTCAGCAAGACCTACGTCTGTGCCAACCTGGCAACCTCTGGAACCCCGTCCCGCGGTGGAGCGAGGCCCCCATCCATTCCTTGAGAGGGTGGACGCTCTCCTGCGACACGGACATGGAGGTACTTCCAAGCAGGTCGCCAGAATTGCCACAAGACATAACAGAATGTGAGTGTGGATGTGGACACCAAAAAAAAATATAGTGAAGGAAACTTCTATCTTCATTACAAAAAGGGGAAGTGAATACAAAAGGAGCCCTTCTGAGGGGACATATTACAAAGGCGGATCAGCTAAGACCGCCTAAAGATATCAGCAAAGTCAATAAGCCCAACATGAGGAGCCGCCCCCAGTTCATGGAGCTGCGCTTCCTCTTCCTGAACCCGAGTCACCTCAGTCTCCAGAGACGCGACTCGGCCCTCCAGTAAAGAAGTTCTTTCGATGCCTTGGACTTTCGCAGCCTCTAGCCGCGGTATCTCGGCTTCTATAGTAGCCAATTCAGCGCGGAGTTCTTCCCGTCGGCTACGTAGAATGTGCGCCTGGGTTACGGAAGCTTCAACCTGAGCCCTGCTCTCCTGAAGATCAGAGATCAGAGACGTCAGCTCCGCCTGACAGTCAACTATCTGCAGTTTGAGTGCCGCCAGCCGATCGCCCATCATCTTCTCGAGAAAGTCCCGATGATTCACAAACTTCAACAAGAAAAGCACCCGCTGGGTCCAGATATCTAGAGGGCAGCTGATGTGACACTACCTTGGACTTAAGCAAGCAAGCACATTCAGAATCTAAATGGGCCAATTTGGGCCGCCGCTCTCTCGTCGCTCACTCAAGCCCGGGGTAACTTGGCAATGCCAAGGTGAGGTTGAGGGGTTGGGCCCTTGCTGGTAGAGGGCCAGCAAGGCCAAGACTTGATTCTCAATGGATGTGGAAGCCCAAGACAATGGGGCCGACCAAGTGCCAAAGGCACCGGTTTCTCTCTTTTCCCACGGTGATCACTTATAGCACAAGAGCTTAAGGATCGGACTCTCATTCACGGCCAGCGGAGTTTATGAACTAATATTGAAAGAACAAGCACAAATTAGAGCAAAGTTTGGAGCACTTACTCGACCGGTTTGAAGAAACCGGTCCCGCTCAGAGACGAGGGCAAGCGGGGAAGCGTGGGTTCCCCACACGCCGCGCCGGGGTAGCTTGACCAGTTTAAGCTATTACAACACTACACCCCATGCAAGGGGGGGATTGTGGGGAAGGGAAGATGATAGTTACAATCAAAACTACCTCCACGCAGGGAGGGGCCTTCAGCCGGCCAAGCGGGGTGGGGAAAACTAGGGCTAAAATGATGATGAAGTGAATATGCTGAATCTGCCTTCTCTCTGTAATTGTGGATAGACAGTCGGTACTATGGCTGCAGAACGTGATCAGGAATTTTGCCGAGGGTGAGTCCAGTGGGAAAATATTTGTTACTGGAACTGGAGTGCCTCTGAATTTTGCCGAATTCTTCTGGGGTCGCTGCTGGCCTGGGCAGGAGCTCGAACAGGGACGCTGATTCTTGGACTGACAGCAACTGGTTACTAACAGCAGGAAGAAGAGGTTGCCTCGGCCGCTGCCGAACTCCGAATCAGGTGCCGCCAAAGCGGCTAGAACCGTGGACGAGTCTTCTTTGGAACAGAATGGACGGGGAAGTCGAAAGATGCCATAGAAGATCAGGGGACCCAGAACAGTGAGTGGGGGTCGGTGTAGACTGTGGGAAGTAGAGTCGCACGCCTGAGGAAGAAAATTCGTAACTTCTGCTTCCCGATGCCGAATGGAGTTCTGCTTCTTGATTCTGATAGTAGACAGGAAGGGGAAGAACTTTTTAGAAGAGCTCATGGCCGGATTCCTCAGGGGTTTGTCGTGGTGAAGCTTTCTCTCCGGATCAGGATCTCTGCAGAGCTAGCCCCTGGTTTCCAACCGCTGGTTGGAGAGGATGCCCTGACAACTCCCGAACTCGGAATCAAGCACCGTCAGAGTCGTTGGAATCGTGGATGAGTTCTCTTCGCAGAAAAATAGACGGGGAAGCCAACCGATGTCGGATAAGATCAGGGGACGCAGAACAATGGCGACTAGTTAGTGTAGACTATGAGTAGCAGATCTGCGTAGCTGAGGGAGAAAAATGAGAACTCTGGATCACGAACGCCGAATGAAGTTCTGTTTCTTGATTCTAAAAGTAGACTAGGCAATAAAGAATGTTCAAGAAGAGCTTGTGGACGGATTCCTTCGGGGTTCGTCGTGGCAGAGCTTCTAATTTGGCTCAGGTCCTCAGCCGAGGCAGAACTGCGCAGTTTTGGGAGAATGGATCTCTTGGATGGCTCGGAGATCGGAAGAAGATGAAACCACTTCTGTTGCGAAGGAGACTGGTAGACGCTTCCGACGATGGCTCTTGGGTCTTCAAACTCATCCGGAGGAAGTCGTGGTGGCCGCTGCAAGTTGCTGGTTCATCTGCAATCTCTGGACAGCAAACTGCAACTTCGAAGTAGCTTCTAATGACCAAGAAAGAAGAAGGGGAAGGGGGTAGATGAGTGTGGGAGTGACCCCTGGTTGTAAGAGGGTCTTGGAGGGGGTGTTCTAAGGTGTGGGAGGTGGAGAATAAGGTCTGGAAGAGGGTCCAATAGATGGTGGTAGTGGAGGCTGCGAATTTGGTTGGATTGGAGAGAGGGAAAGGATATTCGAAAATAGGTTTAAGGGTGGGGTTAATTTTTTGTCTTGGGAATGGGGGGGTTGTGTTGGGGAAGGGAAGGGGTGCTTGGGGTAGTGGGAAGGGTGCTTGGAAAAGTGGGAGGGGTAGTTGGGGGTTGGATGGTGAGGAGAGGATTGGTGGAGGGGGTCTTGGGAAGGGGTGGAGTATTGATGAGGGTTGTGGGGAATGGGAAGAGGCTTAAATGGGATAGGTGGGGAGTGGAGGTGGTTGGGAAGGGAGGAGAGAGAAGAAAATTCGAATTTGGGTGTTGAGGAGAGAGAAAGTAGAGTGAAAAAGAGAGATTAAGAGAGGGAAGGGTGGGGAATCTCTCCCCTAGGGTTTCTCACCCAAAAAATGGAATCTCTCCACTAGATAAGAAGTGTAAACTCTCAAAATGGCAAGTTTTTTCATTCATTGATTCATTACCTTGAAATGGGGGGAATGGGGCCCTATATATAGGCAACCCACAGTTTACAATAAGACCCTGACAATTGACTCAATGACAAATAACCTAGGCGGTAGGGGGGAGCCCTTGGGCCAAGCTCAATGAATTGGGCCCAATAGCTAACTAGACAACCTAATGACACTCAAACTTGGGAAATGAACACAAGACCTAGGAACATGACTCAAATAAAAGGGAAAATACATCAAATGACTCAAATAAAAATTACATAGGACTCAAAATTAAATGACTAGAACATTCCGGATGCAACCGGGGCGAGGAGACGAGCTGTGAATGTGGGCATGGGAGGTGATGTCCCCATCATACTCTCGGGGTCCGTCGAGTAAGTGTCCTTCCCTCCTCGGAGGGTGTAGAAGTGGTACTTCCCTCAAGTCTTCCGAATGAGACCGATCTATCCACCTGCCGAGATAGCGCTCATATACCTTACTCCTGGTGGTAGTGACATGTTCATCGAATATTCGTTCAATGTGCTCACGCTGGGCTCTCTTGGCTGGTGGACTCTCCTCACGGGTGGGTGCTCTCTCAACAGAGGGAATAGGCTCAATATCCTCACTAGGTACCACCGTGGGTCCCTTATATGGCACTAGGTCAGTCACATTGAATGTGGGACTTATTCCATACTCCTCAGGGAGATCTAACTCGTAGGCATTTGCACCAATGCGCCTCAAGACCTGGAAGGGACCAGCCCCACGTGGCCTCAGTTTAGAGTTGGCTCCCGGGGAGAGCCTCTCCGTCCTTACCATCACAAAGTCACCCTCATGGAATTCTTGGTGACGCCGATGAGAGTCGGCCCGCCTCTTATAAGCCTCATTCTTTTTGCTTATGTGCTTGCAAAGGCTTTCATGCAATTTTGTGAATGTTGACATTCTAGGGGTGATGGGTGGACCTGGGCAACCAAAAGTAGACCAATCATGCTTTGATGCCAAGAAGACTTTGATGGATTTTGGAGGGTCGGGGCAACCATATGTGGACTTATCATGTAATGTTGTCATGTAGACTTTGGTGGGTCCAGGTGGGCCGGGACACCCGTAGGTGAACCTATCATGCAAAGTGGTGATGAATGTAGGGGGACCTGGACATCCGTAGATGCTTTTGACATGCTTAAGACCCATGATAAATGAAGGTGGACCAATATATCCGAATATGGGCCACTCATGCTTTCTACTTGACATATGGGTGGTATGAATGAATGGACCTAACATAGTGTTCATGCCAAGTGGTGTGGTAGGCCTAGACACATGCATGTTTTTCCTAAGGGTGACTTCCATGTGTATAGGTGTGGGACAACCTTTGAACTCCCATTGGAATAGATCGAACGGATCTAAGAATGTGGTCATCATGGGATGGAGCACAATCTCATTACCTAGAGAAATGTGGCCCAAGGTCATGGCTCCCAAGGTGTAACCCGGGTCATAGATGAGGTTGGTTTGGCCCAATATGGTGGGTGAGGGTAGGAAAGGGTGGGTGACTGGTAAGATGGTTGGGTCATATGAGTCCCTTGACTCCCATTGGAATGGATCATATGGATCATAAAATGGGTCACCTAGGGGGAGGAACTCCATGTCCTCAAGATCCTTAAAAGGTGCTAAGTCATCCTTCTCCATTATAGTTGGGCCAATGTTCTTGACAAGTGAGTCGGCCATGAGTGGAGGGCTTGGCTTTCTACCCGAGATAAGAAGCTCTAAGTCGAGGAGAAGGTTGGGCTCATCGGGTGTAGGGAGGAATAGAAGGAGGTCACTAGTGTAGCAACCAATGGTGCAAACCGAGGTGATAGACCCTATGCATAGGTGTAGGAGGCTAAGGCTCCTAGGTTGTTCGACCATAGGGGTCAACATGCTAGTCATCTCTACTTGCCATGCTATGCCCTTGAAGAGGTCCTCTAAGGTCTCCACTTGATAGGATGCTTGGATTGTAGTGTGATAGGAGAAGAAGGGCACTATGGGAAGGTCTCGTTCTATGGGAGGGAAAACATGGGCCGGGGTCTCTCGAATTGGGCTCTCCTTTAGCCAACTAACAATGGGTTCTCCTAAGATGAGCTCCGCCCCAACTAAAGTGGGTGGTGTAAGGTAAAGACCATCGTGTGAGGTTCCTTCTTCAGCTTGGACTTGGGTTTCCTCCAAAGTGGGTGGTGGGTTTGGAGTGCTCACAACTATTGGATTGGGTATGAGTTCTGCTACCAAGGAGGTGAGAGAGTCTTTTGGGGTGATGAGGGTTTGTGTGTGGTGTTCCCAGGGTAGAGGGTAAAGGGAAACTTGGATTGAGATTGGTAGGATGTGGTTTGGGAGTGGAAGTAGTGGAGGTCTAGGTTGGGGTAGGATGGGGTTTGGAAGTGGAAGGTGGGTTGGGTGACAGGATTTGGGTTGGGTGGTGGTGGCCGTCATGGTTCTAGGTGGAGGGATGGGCACGGGGTCTACTTGGGTTTGAATGGTGAGAATAGGGTGAGTGGTGGTCCTTTTTGGGGAAACCGGGTCGGTTAGGGGTCTCTTCCCCTTGGGATCGGCTGGTTGTGGAGGGGTGGTAGTGGGGGCCAATTGAGTTTGGATAGATAGGTTTGCGGAAGGAGGTTTTGGTTGGAGTGTGGGGATCCTCATGGGATTTGGTGGAGAGGTGGTTGTTTGGTTTATTTGGGTGACGCCGATGAGAGTCGGCCCGCCTCTTATAAGCCTCATTCTTTTTGCTTATGTGCTTGCAAAGGCTTTCATGCAATTTTGTGAATGTTGACATTCTAGGGGTGATGGGTGGACCTGGGCAACCAAAAGTAGACCAATCATGCTTTGATGCCAAGAAGACTTTGATGGATTTTGGAGGGCCGGGGCAACCATATGTGGACTTATCATGCAATGTTGTCATGTAGACTTTGGTGGGTCTAGGTGGGCCGGGGCACCCGTAGGTGAACCTATCATGCAAAGTGGTGATGAATGTAGGGGGACCTGGACATCCGTAGATGCTTTTGACATGCTTAAGACCCATGATAAATGAAGGTGGACCAATATATCCGAATATGGGCCACTCATGCTTTCTACTTGACATGTGGGTGGTATGAATGAATGGACCCAACATAGTGTTCATGCCAAGTGGTGTGGTAGGCCTAGACACATGCATGTTTTTCCTAAGGGTGACTTCCATGTGTATAGGTGTGGGACAACCTTTGAACTCCCATTGAAAAGGATCGAACGGATCTAAGAATGTGGTCATCATGGGATGGAGCACAATCTCATTACCTAGAGAAATGTGGCCCAAGGTCATGGCTCCCAAGGTGTAACCCGGGTCATAAATGAGGTTGGTTTGGCCCAATATGGTGGGTGAGGGTAGGAAAGGGTGGGTGACTGGTAAGATGGTTGGGTCATATGAGTCCCTTGACTCCCATTGGAATGGATCATATGGATCATAAAATGGGTCACCTAGGGGGAGGAACTCCATGTCCTCAAGATCCTTAAAAGGTGCTAAGTCATCCTTCTCCATTATAGTTGGGCCAATGTTCTTGACAAGTGAGTCGGCCATGAGTGGAGGGCTTGGCTTTCTACCCGAGATAAGAAGCTCTAAGTCGAGGAGAAGGTTGGGCTCATCGGGTGTAGGGAGGAATAGAAGGAGGTCACTAGTGTAGCAACCAATGGTGCAAACCGAGGTGATAGACCCTATGCATAGGTGTAGGAGGCTAAGGCTCCTAGGTTGTTCGACCATAGGGGTCAACATGCTAGTCATCTCTACTTGCCATGCTATGCCCTTGAGGAGGTCCTCTAAGGTCTCCACTTGATAGGATGCTTGGATTGTAGTGTGATAGGAGAAGAAGGACACTATGGGAAGGTCTCGTTCTATGGGAGGGAAAACATGGGCCGGGGTCTCTCGAATTGGGCTCTCCTTTAGCCAACTAACAATGGGTTCTCCTAAGATGAGCTCCGCCCCAACTAGAGTGGGTGGTGTAAGGTAAAGACCATCGTGTGAGGTTCCTTCTTCAGCTTGGACTTGGGTTTCCTCCAAAGTGGGTGGTGGGTTTGGAGTGCTCACAACTATTGGATTGGGTATGAGTTCTGCTACCAAGGAGGTGAGAGAGTCTTTTGGGGTGATGAGGGTTTGTGTGTGGTGTTCCCAGGGTAGAGGGTAAAGGGAAACTTGGATTGGGATTGGTAGGATGTGGTTTGGGAGTGGAAGTAGTGGAGGTCTAGGTTGGGGTAGGATGGGGTTTGGAAGTGGAAGGTGGGTTGGGTGACAGGATTTGGGTTGGGTGGTGGTGGCCGTCATGGTTCTTGGTGGAGGGATGGACACGAGGTCTACTTGGGTTTGAATGGTGAGAATAGGGTGAGTGGTGGTCCTTTTTGGGGAAACCGGGTCGGTTAGGGGTCTCTTCCCCTTGGGATCGGCTGGTTGTGGAGGGGTGGTAGTGGGGGCCAATTGAGTTTGGATAGATAGGTTTGCGGAAGGAGGTTTTGGTTGGAGTGTGGGGATCCTCATGGGATTTGGTGGAGAGATGGTTGTTTGGTTTATTTGGGTCTTAAGGGAGAGGACTTGGTCGCGAAGTGCTGTTATGATGGTTGAGAGATGAATTGTTGGGGGTGGTGGGGGTGGAGACCAATGGTCGGTCTCAAGTTGGCCGTGTGGGGGTGGAGGAGTGGTAGTGCTCCTCGGGTTAGGGGTGCTTGAGTAGGAGGGGTGGAAATGTTTGGGGATATAGATCTTTCTAAGTTCTACCTTCATCTCTTCCCATGAGTGAATAGGTTCTTGTCTTCTAACCCTCCTTAAGCCCTCTATGTGTTCCCACTTACTCTTGGCTTGACCCCGAAGTCGTCCCTTGGCCTTTCGGACTCTCGCGCATCCATATACCCAAGTCTTTTCAAAGTACTTTTCTATGGTAGCCTCCCACCTAAGATAGTCACTAGAATGCGATCCGTCAAAGGTAATATCCCTATCTTGGATGAAGTCCATGGGTGGTGAGTAGGCTAAGTAGGTGGCCATGATGATCGGGGGAATCAATGCAAGGGTCGGATTGATGATGACTCCAATGCAAGCATACCCTAGGACTTGACTTGATAGAGACAAGTCAATGACTTGCTCTGATACCAATTGATGTGACACGACCTTGGACTTAAGCAAGCAAGCACATTCGCAATCTAAATGGGCCAATTTGGGCCGCCGCTCTCTCGTCGCTCACCCAAGCCCGGGGTAACTTGGCAATGCCAAGGTGAGGTTGAGGGGTTGGGCCCTTGCTGGTAGAGGGCCAGCAAGGCCAAGACTTGATTCCCAATGGATGTGGAAGCCCAAGACAATGGGGCCGACCAAGTGCCAAAGGCACCGGTTTCTCTCTTTTCCCACGGTGATCACTTATAGCACAAGACCCTAAGGATCGGGCTCTCATTCACGGCCAGCGGAGTTGATGAACTAATATTGAAAGAACAAGCACAAATTAGAGCAAAGTTTGGAGCACTTACTAGACCGGTTTGAAGAAACCGGTCCCGCTCGGAGACGAGGGCGATCGGGGAAGCGTGGGTTCCCCACACGTCGCGCCGGGGTAGCTTGACCTGTTTAAGCTATTACAACACTACACCCCATGCAAAGGGGGGATCGTGGGGAAGGGAAGATGATAGTTACAATCAAAACTACCTCCACGCAGAGAGGGGCCTTCAGTCGGCCAAGCGGAGTGGGGAAAATTAGGGCTAAAACGATGATGAAGTGAATATGCTGAATCTGCCTTCTCTCGGTAATTGTGGATAGATAGTCGGTACTGTGGCTGCAGAACGTGATCAGGAATTTTTCCGAGGGCGAGACCAGTGGGAAAATCTTTGTTACTGGAACTGGAGTGCCTCTGAATTTTTCGAATTCTTCTGGGGTCGCTGCTGGCCTGGGCAGGAGCTCGAACAGGGACGCTGATTCTCAGACTGACAGCAACTGGTTACTAACAGCAGGAAGAAGAGGTTGCCTCGGCCGCTCCCGAACTCTGAATCAGGTGCCGCCAGAGCGGCTGGAACCGTGACGAGTCTTCTTTGCAACAGAACAGACGGGGAAGCCGAAAGATGCCGGAGAAGATCAGGGGACCCAGAACAGTGAGTGGGGGTCGATGTAGACTGTGGGAAGCAGAGTCACACGCCTGAGGAAGAAAATTCGTAACTTCTGCTGCCCGATGCCGAACGGAGTTCTGCTTATTGATTCTGATAGTAGACAGGAAGGGGATGAACTTTTTAGAAGAGCTCGTGGCCGGATTCCTCCGGGGTTTGTCGTGGGGAAGCTTTCTCTCCGGATCAGGATCTCTGCAGAGCTAGCCCCTGGTTTCCAACCGCTGGTTGCAGAGGATGCCCTGACAGCTCCCGAACTCGGTATCGAGCACCGTCAGAGTCGTTGGAATTGTAGACGAGTTCTCTTCGCAGAAAAATGGACGGGGAAGCCAACCGATGTTGGAGAAGATCAGGGGACGCAGAACAATGGCGACTGGTCAGTGCAGACTATGAGTAGCAGATCTGCGTAGCTGAGGGAGAAAAATGATAACTCTGGATCACGAACGCCGAATGAAGTTCTGTTTCTTGATTCTGAAAGTAGACTAGGCGATGAAGAACTTTGAATAAGAACTTGTGGACGGATTCCTTCGGGGTTCATCGTGGCAGAGCTTCTAATCTAGCTTAGGTCCTCAGCCGAGGCAGAACTGCGCAGTTTTGGGAGAATGGATCTCCTGGACAGCTCGGAGATTGGAAGAAGATGAAACCACTTCTGTTGCGAAGGAGACTGGTAGACGCTTCCGACGATGGCTCTTGGATCTTCAAACTCATCCGGAGGAAGTCGTGGTGGCCGCTGCAAGTTGCTGGTTCATCTGCAACCTCTGGACAGCAAACTGCAACTTCGAAGTAGCTTCCAATGACCAAGAAAGAAGAAGGGGAAGGGGGTAGATGAGTGTGGGAGTGACCCCTGGTTGTAAGAGGGTCTTGGAGGGGGTGTTCTAAGGTGTGTGTGGTGGAGAATAAGGTCTGGAAGAGGGTCCAATAGATGGTGGTAGTGGAGGCTGCGAATTTGGTTGGATTGGAGAGAGGGAAAGGATATTCGAAAATAGGTTTAAGGGTGGGGTTAATTTTTTGTCTTGGGAATGGGGGGGTTGTGTTGGGGAAGGGAAGGGGTGCTTGGGGTAGTGGGAAGGGTGCTTGGAAAAGTGGGAGGGGTAGTTGGGGGTTGGATGGTGAGGAGAGGATTGGTGGAGGGGGTCTTGGGAAGGGGTGGAGTATTGATGAGGGTTGTGGGGAATGGGAAGAGGCTTAATTGGGGTAGGTGGGGAGTGGAGGTGGTTGGGAAGGGAGGAGAGAGAAGAAAATTCGAATTTGGGTGTTGAGGAGAGAGAAAGTGGAGTGAAAAAGAGAGATTAAGAGAGGGAAGGGTGGGGAATCTCTCCCCTAGGGTTTCTCACCTAAAAAATGGAATCTCTCCACTAGATAAGAAGTGTAAACTCTCAAAATGGCAAGTTTTTTCATTCATTGATTCATTACCTTGAAATGGGGGGAATGGGGCCCTATATATAGGCAACCCACATTTTACAATAAGATCCTGACAATTGACTCAATGACAAATAACCGAGGGGGTAGGGGGGAGCCCTTGGGCCAAGCTTAATGAATTGGGCCCAATAGCTAACTAGACAACCTAATGACACTCAAACTTGGGAAATGAACACAAGACCTAGGAACATGACTTAAATAAAAGGGAAAATACATCAAATGACTCAAATAAAAATTACATAGGACTCAAAATTAAATGACTAGAACATTCCAGATGCAACCGGGGCGAGGAGACGAGCTGTGAACGTGGGCATGGGAGGTGATGTCCCCATCAGCAGCCCAGTGCCTGCAACCCGATCGTCAGTCGCGCAGCCACTTCCTTCAACTGGGAGTAAGACAGCGCTGGCTGAGATTCCACAACCTGACGCAGCATCTCTAGATGCTGCCAGACAAATTCCTCCGATGAGGTAATGACCAGGGAAGCCGTCGGAGACACCTCGAAGGTCACTTCCCTGTCTATGGCGGCCCATAAGCCGGTGTCCGGCTCGGAAGAGGAAGATGGAACGGCCGTCAAAGCCGAAGAAGCAGATACCACAGCAGCATGTTCTTGCTCCGTCAGACTCCTGTTAGGGCTTCCTTCAACGGAGCCTAGGAGGGACGGAGGTTCTAACTCTGGCTCTAGCACAAATGGAATTGCAGAATCAGGCGCGATCGTCATTATGGCCGCCGATACAAAAGCAGACCCCCTTTGCGGGTCAGCCTCAGCCCTCAACTCTGTCGTCGACGCCAGGGCGAGATTCTCCCCCGACTGGCTCGGCTCCGAGGGTAATCCCCCAGCAGCCGCATGTATCCTCACCGGCACGGTGCAGAGTAGGGTGATTGTCCCTGAAGGAGATGCGGTGGCCAGCGGTAGCAGATCCGAGGCCTCTGATGAAACCACAGCAGTACCAGAAGTCGATGCCGGGGAATGAATAGCGGCTTCGGGTTCCTGGAATGAAAATTCATGTAAACACCAAGGTGGCAAAAAAAAAGAGAGGGGGATATGCAGCTTTGTAAAGGGGTGGACAGGATTTACTATGATGACAATATCCATCTCTTCAAGCCCCTGAATAGAAGATTCCAATCCTGCAGACGAAGCAGCAAAAGGAGGGGTTATCTCCACCTCCACGTCCAATCCAGCAAATTCCTCCTGTAACACTCCCTCGGATGGTGCCCTCGGCAGCCTCGGAGGATTGAAAATCAAAGCATCGCTTGACAATGTGAAGGGAGCCGTTGCCCCTTTGCCGTCTGCTGCAGACACTTGTTCATCACCTTCTGAAGAATGATGGTCAGTCTCTTCGTCAGAAGGGGTGGCAGAGCTACTCGAAGAAATATCTATGCTGATCTCGGGTTGGCCCGCCTCCTCCGTCACCTGACGGGACGCTGAGCGGGTGAGCACACGCCGCAATGGGATTGCACCCTTCTTCAGCACAGTCTTATGTCCCGCGGGCTGTGAAGGAGCTTCCACAACAGGCGCCTTAACAGACGTGCTGACCACTCCTGCCATCACAACAGAACAAGTGCATAAGGCAGGACGGAAAGCTCAATAAAAAGGGGAACCTAAAGAACCACAATTGTTCAGCTCACCCTCAGCCTCGCTGGCAGGCGTAGGAGAAGGAAGTCTGACATCCTCCTCAATAGCGGGGAGACTCTCCCTGCAGCTCCAGCTGTCTCAGTCACCCCTACAGGGGCTATGATGGAAGGCCCTATCTCTCCGGCCGCTAGGGTGGCTTCCTCAGCACATGTGGTGTCAGCCGCTCCTTGAGCTGAGGTCACGCAAAGAAGACGTCAAAAGAATGGAAACGTCATGAAAAGAGCACTCCTTTATACCGTACAGGGAAAATGATGTCACCTTCAGCTGCTTGCTGAGTGGCTTCTTTCCGAGCGGCGAACTGTTCAAATGATGGCACCTCGGGCAGGGGAGTCTCAGCCGCGTCAGTCGAAGGCCGCTTGGAAGAAGTTTTCCGAGCTTTCCTCGCTCGGCCTATTGCAACTTTCATTACAGAAGCCGCTCTCTTTTTGCCAGGCGGCAGTGGAGTAGTAGTCGGCGCTGGTGCTGGGACCTCAAAATATTCCGGCTTCTGTGCCTGGGAGATGATTTTTCTATAAAGCCCCTGCTGCTTGATATCCGGACGGTCTGTCAAGTGAAGCACATGCCATTATGAAGGAGCTGAGCAACAAACTAGTCTACATGTCAACGGAGGAGCACTTACCTGCCCGGCCCTTGTAAAAAGAGGAGAGTGGCCAATACTGATAAGCCACCTCCTTACTTCGGGAGGCAGCCTCCCGAACAAGCCAGCATATGTCACTGATCTTTTTGCACCTGTCAACCAGGTAGGCCAGGTCCGCATGTCCGTGGGAAGTTGTACAATGATATAAGCCGAGGTGGTCAAAGCCCCAAACATCGGCATAATGAAAAGATACGAATAGAGGCTTGTCCAGAATACTAGCTACAGGGCTCTCAAGGGTCAGCCCGTGGATGCTTATCAGGATGAACAGCCAAGATGTATGCTGATAGTATGTCGGGGTTCTGTCCTCTCTATTAACAAACGCCCGACACGGGCAAAAGCGATCCACCTCACACTTCCATGAAACTGCTTTGGAGAGCGGCTCCTCGATAGGGAACGGGTATTGCTGAAGCTCCAGGCGGGAACCACCAATCTGGCAAAGGTGTTCTAAATTCTACGTGAAAGCATCTTCACTTATGTCAGCAAGCACGGGTATCAGTGGTTCAGCCACTCCCTCCTTGATGGCTTTTCTGCTCGCTATGTATGTCTCTGCCTCCTTCGGGTGGTGGGAAAATAACCTCTTCAGATGGGCTTCGTCAATGTCAAAAACGGGCCCAGGCTGCTGACTCAGAAAGGTGCGCTCAGCCACATCCCAGCATGTCATCCGGGCATTGCGGTAGAAGCTCATGCGAGCATTCCACCATTTTACATACTCTGGAGTGACCTGGGGGACTCGGTTCGGCATCGGCACTTTGAAAGTATTGGCATCCCGGGGTTGAAAATAGTCCCACCAGGAGTGACCTTCGGCCACAACGGTCGAGCCGTGCTTTGACCTACTGTCTAAAGGGAACAGGGCGACCGAAGGCGGAATATGCTGATCGTAGCCGAAATTCCGACCGAACCTGAAGGGATAGTAGGGTTCTAAATAAACTGCGCCCCCCTTTCTGAATACTAAAACACTGGGGCGAATTGATAAAACCCAGTCAATGAGTTCAGGCTCCAAGACTGGTCGGGTCACGGTGTTGCCCAAAATGAAGTTTGTGAAAGTCTCCACTGCCTCGAGCTTACACTCACGCTGACGGTTCACTAATGGAGAGGAATGTGCAGCCAGATTCCAAAAGTGAATAGTCCCCGCTGAATCCATCGGAACCCTTGTCAGTCGGCCACGGATGGAGAAGAGTTGCTGGGACACTGGACCAGGTTCAGCACTTGCAAACTCCAGCATTCTGGGATACAATGTCATTGTCTGCAAAGTCCGGGGAGCTAGCTCCGGAAATAAGTTGCACACCCAGGCATTAAAAAAATGAAACGGCCCCACCGTTCAGAAAGAGCGGGGAATCCGATGCCTATGAATATCTCCAATGGATTTGTAAATCAGGCATAGTGCGGCTGGACATATTGCAAGCCGTATGCCCCAAGCCATCTGACAAGCCGGGTATATTACCTCCGACCGAATAACTGTCTCATCCCCCTGCGGGAGGGCAAAAGTACATAGCCAGAAGGTAAGGTAGGCGGCACAATGGGTAAGGGGATCCACCCCCATCGGATTCGGCCCCCCGCAGCTTATCCCCCGAAGGGAAGCAGGCAGCTCTGACTTGAACTTAGGTGGTCTGCTGGGCTTACCCGCAACAGGAGCGACGTGAGGGAACTCACTGTACTTCAAAGGGCCGCCGAAGAAATACTGAATCCAATGTCCTGCTCGGACTCTCAGTTTACTGCTCTTCTCTCGGGGCTGGTATCCCTTTGAGGATCCCCTATTCAGCGTCAGGCAGAGGGAGCGGTATGCCTTCATCAAGTACCGGTATGAATAGCCAAAGTAATATTCGCCTTCGCCGTCTGTTTCGTCCTTGATGAAGTCATGAATGCAGACCTCTTCATAGGGCTCTCCGTCAATCGGCAGGCCCGATAACTGTGATAGGCTCCAAAGATCCAGAGAGATTTCACCTTCTACTGTATAGAAAGTGTTGAACTGCGGGCAAAATACTTCGAACATGCCGCAGCACAGCCCCTTTGAAATGGGATACCTGAAGCGGGATTCATACACACTGTGGTACACCCCGGCCCTGACCAGCAGCGGTGCATACTCTTTCAGAACATATTCTGTGAATTCCACTGCCCCTACACGAAAGATATGAGCATCTGTCACCTTCGTGTCTGCAAACCACCCAGCTGCCAATTGAAATTTGAACTGAACGGCCAAGCAGTTCAGCACAAACGGTTCCTCTCTGTAGCCCCACTTGATGGGCGCCAACAATAAATCGTAACCGGGTTTCTCCCTGTTAACCCGACCTATGGTGTTGTCCCACCTGGCTGGTGTGAACTCCTGGGCCCGTGTTAGCATCTTCAGCTCTGCCTCCAACTCTGTTACCCCTAAGACGGCGTCCCACTTGCGCCGCTCCCCCGGAAGGTAGATGGTATCGCCACGATACACAGAACCTTTCAAACTGTCCCGGTCTAGCAACATGCATGGCCCGCTCCACCATCCGAGCCAGCATGACGTCCCTCTTCCCAGAGACGTTGAAGGTACAAATGAAGGGCGCGAGGTGACGATCCTTCGGGAAGTCCGGACGGTAGTCATCATCGCGATTGAAGTCCAGTCCTCCCTCGACAGTCACAATGCGAGAGGCGGATACTGTATCTGTTTCGGAGCCAGAGGATTCATCGACTATGGCAATCCTCCCAAGTCCCCGGTCCAGCTGTCCAACATTCCTCCAAGTCACAACGGGACCAGAAGCCCTGCCTTGAGGAGAAGAGTCAACATCAGCACTGCCGGAGGCAACGCGGCTAGAAGATGAAGCCATTTCCAGCGAGCTGCAGACACAAAACCAAGAAAAGGAAATAATAAGATGATATGAAGATGAAAATAGAAAGGAGAATTTCAAGAAAAATTTTGACAGCATCTCCCCTTATCCGGGGTATTCCAAGAATTCAAATAGGAGAGCACCCACCAGGAGGGGGTGACTCCGCAATAAAAAGGGACGGAGTCCCGAATGAAAATCCCCGGGGGGAAAAGGCTTCCACGCCGATCGCTCTGGTAAAACAGAAGAAGAGGAAGGTGAAGAAAGAGAAAGCTCATGAAAAAATGAGCTTTCTCCTCTCGCCCGGCCCCTAAAAAGGTCGGAGGAAGAAGGCGCGCCGAGACGCTCACCGCGCCGAGAGGAAGAACCGCCAAAAGGCGCGCCAGGATGAGCAGCGCGCCGAGAGCTGCCAGGCCGAAGAGGTTCCCACGCCGAGACAGCTCTCGCGCCAAAGGCTCCCGCGCCGAAAGCTCACCGCGCCGATATGAGTGTATCGGGAGCGTCTATGGCGCCGATTAGCCCACCAGGGGTGATGTAACCAACAGATCAAGCCAAAAATGCTGGTGCTCATCCAAATTTGCTTGTAAAGCATGGAAGTCACGCAAGGCAGAATGAAGACTCAGAGTCAAAAGAATAGCCAATGCACAGGAGCAGACCTGAAGAGACCACGAAGCGCAGTGTGTGAACGTGATGTACACCCGCATGTCCCGTGTCACTCATGCTTCGCTCACGCCACCTACGGGTGGGGGGCATTTGTTGACACCTAAAATATGTCAGAAGAGATCATAGCAGATTCACAGTTCTGAAGATCAGTCGAGGGCACAGCTCACGTACCATCCCTGGGAGATCTGAGAGTCTGAATAGAAGAAACCCACTACCCCTATCATGTTGTTCGACTAAAGCCGTCTTTGGCTAGGTCGCTGTCCAGTACTGCTGTCATTCAGATAGTCAGGCTGATAAAACTATACCAACATTCAGGCAACCATCTGCCTGCTGAAACAGATGTTCAGACATCTCTGATACTTCTGAAGCAGGATGTACAGTGCCTCGCACACGTTTGTGAATGCAAGGTGTAAACAGTCCCATGGAGTCTTAATATATATATATATATCAAGAATCCCATTGTCGAAAGGAGTCCACCAAGTGGACCCTGGGTCGAATGGGCCGAATGACAAGAAATGAGCCAAGCCCAAATATGAGATGGGACGCGCCGATGATGGCCGCGCCTGGAGGACGATCCTGGCGTGTCGGGAAGTCCATGCCGAAAGGATGAGGGCCTGGCCTCTATAAGAAGCCTGCCCTTCGAATGAAAAGAGGAGGATCGAACACAGAGAAAAAAAAAGAAGAGAAGAGGCGAAGAAAAAGAAAAGAAGAGAAGCAGAGCGGGAGAAAGAAGAAGAGTGAAAAGGGAGTGCCTAGCCACCGAAGAGAAGCAGGGAGCTCGAGAGCCCTTGAAAGAAGCTGAAGAAAGAAAAAAGGGAGAGAGGCAGAGGCTCGAAGAGGGATCCAGGTGGGAGTGCCGGGCAGCTGCAGCTCCTTCTCTTTCCCCTCCCTATCTGTCTGAATTTTTCTCTCTGTATTTCTGATTTCTAGCATCTTTGCTTCAATAGCATCGAATACCAATGTAACCCTACTTTCAGGGATTAAGCCTAGATTTCTTTCTCTGTTGAGTCAAATTTCTTTCTCTTAAGTAGCTTGCGTGTAAGTCGTCTGGATGAAATAAAGAATGAGAGAATGGGTTAAATTCCGCCCTTTCATTACCTTCTTCTTTCTGTCTCTGCATCCGAGGTTCGCTATATGCTAAGGATACTGATAACTAGGCATGTTTTATCGTTTGGTTTTCTAATTCTGCTGAAGCATCTTCGCTACCATTATTTACCACGCCCCCTAGCCACATTTCGAGGGCCTGAGACAGTCTATCTCATGGCTCCTCGTATGTGAAATAAAGGGGGACGTGGTTCAGGGATTTCCGTCCGTGATTCTGCTCCCAATGAGGCCCAGAGGAAAGGTTTTCCCCCAAAGTCTTCCCCCTCCGATCATCCAAAACAGTCGAGATTAAACCCCTCTCTGAACAACTCCTGAAACCCTGTTCGAAGACCTCCTTAAAATCCCTTCTGAAAGCCTCCCGGCGCCGGTATCTCCCGGCGTGAGTTTCGCGCCGAGAGCTCCCCACGCCGGTTGGACCTCCCCATCGTGCCGAGCCTTCCTAGTTTCCGTGCCGAAACCACCCCTCTTCTCTGCATTGATACCCTTACGTCGTCTGGCCATCCTGATACCTTCCTTACCACGGCGAGCCATACAGACCTCGTCCATTATATCCTACCCTCGTGGGTGTGCATTGCCCCTCCCTCTGGCCTCACGGGAGCTATATCAAAGGGGGTTAATTCTCCCCCTACATTATGTAACCCATTAAACCCCGGAGTCCTGCCATTGCAGGCTTTCCAATGGATTGCATTGGGGATATTACAACACAGGGATGAGGTCTTATATGGTCCAGACCTTCGAATTACGGGCTACGCCCGGCACTCGTTTCGGTTTCTACTCCGGCATTCGTGAGTAGATAGCCCATAATATTATCTTTGCACACTCCCAGAGTTAGGGGAGATGCTGTCAAAATTCACCCAGAGCTTTACTCTGTCATACTGTTTCATCGGAATTGCATATTTAACCCCTCAATATGGCGGGAGCCTGAGCTATATCATCTCATGGCACCTTGCCATCGCAGAGAACATATCTCCGTGCTAATGAGCTCTTTGGACCCTCTCTGGGAACGAATCCATCCTAATCTCCCATCACCCCCACCTAATGCCCTGAAGTCCCCATTGAATGCCCAGAAAAACCCGTATAAGACCCCCCTTTGAAACACATAAAACACCCCCCGGCGCCTATACTTCTCAGCGCCGTCGTCTCCCAGCGCCACTACCTCCCGGCGCCAAACCCGCGCCGGGTGGAGGGGGCGCCGAATGTCCTTGCCTTGGCGCGCCGACCACCGCCGTGCCGACTACCCCTCAAACCACTACCGTGCCGATTACCCCCAATCCTCCCATCACGCTGGGAGCATGCCGTGCCGTTTGGCCTTCTCGCCGACTCCATCGCTGTGCCATTTCACCTCTGTATTGGTTGTCATCTGAATATCTGATGTCTCCCCCACTTCACCAAACCCAAAACATAGCCTAAATTCAATACTTTTGTCACTACCAGCTGCTATGTCAACCCCCGTTACCTCACGAGGGGACTAGGGTTCTTCACCCAGGTCCATGGGAGATACACTAATGAGGAGGGTTTCACCCCTACACCACACCGAATACGATGTTTCTTATGTCACCCCGCTGACCCTCGGAGTTCTGCCACCGCATGTCCTCCAATGGTTCTTTGAGGGGAATATTAATGAACGGTGCAATGGTGCACACTGCCCCGTCATATTTGGATCCTTCTCGGACCCAGGGCTACGCCCGATTCTCTTTTGGTTTCCATTCCTGCTCTCCGTGGATGGATGTCCTCTATTCCCATTTGGCATAGTCCAAAGGGAGGGGACATGCTACCGAATTTGTGTTATAACATCATTATCACACCCCGTATATCATGGTTCTTCGTGCATGTCTGCATCGACCCTCGGGTATATTAAATGGTGTTGACAGAAGGTCGGGTTACGCTCGACCGGAAGTCTCCGCTATGTGCGAGGGTGGTCTTCGGGCCTACATCCTCCGCCACGTACCAAGGGCCCATAATTCGATAAACTATGCATCCTTGGCATGATAAATAAATGCATCCCGCATGCCTTCGTCATGGTCACCATGTAGCTCTTTTCATTTTGGCTTTGACAGCCCGCTATCTCGGCAACTAATCAAAGGTGTTCCCTCCTCGTGGGGGATGTAATTAACGCCATAGCCTTTATGGTATGGCGGACTGCTGGTCCCGACCGAACCCGACACTCGCCCAGTAGGGGTTAGCATGAGCGCACAATAAGATCGTCACTCATGTGACTGGCACGCCCGCGTCGTCAATCGGTCAGTTGACTACAAGTTAGTCAAATGGTTGATCGATACGTGAAATAAGACATGTATATATGTACACACACACATATATACATGAAGTAAAAAATGACGAGACGGTCGGATAAAAATCCCATCGCAAACAAACGGTCTAACAGCAGACCGCTCCAAAAAGTAAACGGTCTAGTTGGGGCCACGCAAGCATTGCCAATTTGAATATGATCGTGAAGATGCACGGCCCTTTATGAGGCCGTTCAATGGACTGCACGGCCCTTCTCCAGCCGTTCAATAGAAATGCACCGTTAGAGCTTAAACGGTCATATGTTAGACCGTCCAGTAATTACACGGTCCATCGATAGACTGTGTAATCTCTGGCGGTTTGAAAAAAATAAACTCTTTTTCTTCCGTCTCCCTCTCCACCGTAACCGACGGAGGATGAGAGGAAGACTCCCCCACACTCTCCCACGCTCTCCACCTATCTCCCACTCTCATTCTTCACTCCCATCTTCATTCTCCACACCTTAACATCCCCACCCCCTATGCACTTCAAACACCAGGCATTGGAGCGAAGAATGGCTTGAGAAGACACCACCGCACCGCCGCCGCCCATGGCTTCCGCGAAGGAGGCTCCGGCACCGGCGGAGGTAGCGCCGCCGTCCATGACCAAAGAAGGGGCACCACCGCCACCGCCGGTGGCCGAGGGAGGTGCTACGGCGATCATTGCCAGGGAGGAGGACGTAGACGCGCCACCGAGGTGACCACGGCGATGGTGGAGAAACCACCGTGGTCCTCCGAGGTAGGCCCTTAAAACCTTCCGTTAATCATGCATGTAGCCCTAGACGAATGAAGAGGGTCACACGACCCTGTTAGGGCCGGTGGGGAGGCCTCATGGGCCCTCACTGTCGGCGGGATGGGTTTGAACGCCGTCGGGGACGACGGTCATAAAACGGTTCAACATGAACCGCTCACCAAAACCACACGGTTCAAATAGAACCGTTCAAAGATAACACGGCCCATGGGTGGCCATTCCAAGGGAGTCGAACCGGCGGGGTATTGGGGGTGTAGCACGGTCCAGGGGTGACCGTGACTAAATGGAACGGCCCGATTGGGTCCGTTCAAAATTTGAAGCATTGAGAACAGAACGGTCTCTAACAGACCGTGGGAAGCGACATAGTTTAAGGAGAGACCGTGCGAGTTGGGTTTGGGGGAGAATGACACGGTCATGTGGGGACCGTGGGCTTATTGGGCGGCAAGAAATGGGCTGTTACCAGGGTGGACACAAGACAATAGCACGGTTCTCACAGGGCCATCCATTAATCAGAGCGGTCCTATGGGTGGCCGTGGACCTCTAAAAGGGGCTTATTGGAATGGTTGGAAGCCAACCGTTGAAGGGGGCAAACGGCCCATATGTGACCGTTCATTTAGCAAAGTGTATTTTTCTTTCTTTTGTCCTTCATTTATTTGTTTAATGAAATGCATGATTCTATTATGAAATGTATGACTAAGGCAATTGTCCTAAATGTATGCAGGGAAAGCACATGACTCGGATCTCCTGGGTGCAGGTCCGAGCAGTGTATCTCGCACTTCAGATTTTCAGCGAGAGAGGCTCATGGCGATGGGCTTCGTCGAGTTCCTGAGCGTAGAGGTGGCTCGGCTGGACATGCCGCTCCTCTATGCTCTGCACGACCGTTGGGATCCGGTGAGCCAGACATTCCTTTTCCGTGGGGCCACATGGTCCCCACATTGGAGGACGTTGCGCGCATCACCGGATTGCTCGTGCAAGGGACACCGGTTAGTGGGAGGACGTAACCCGACTACCGGGAGTTGGCCCAGAGGCTGCTGGGCCTGGAGTTACTGCACCCGGAGCGTCAGTCGACGACGCTGATGAGGGCGAGGCTACAGGAGAGCCTTGGACTGAGGGGCACGGGGATAGCGATCGGGGAGCTACCCGAGCAGCACTTGCAGAGGTTGGTGGACCGAGCCCGACCCAGAGTAGCAACTGCGGCGGGGCCTGAGGCGGACGTGGTCCTGCGACGCTTCTTGATGCTGTTCTTCGGGAGGCTACTGTTCGCAACGAGGGCAGACGTCATCAGCTGTCGGTTCCTTCCACTGCTCGAGGACCTGGGGCACGTCGGTGACTACGCTTGGGGAGCAGCGGTCCTGGTGTTTTTGTTCGACACCCTCAGCTCCACCAGTCGGCGGATGATGCTCGGGGCTTCTCTCCCTTACTCCAGGTACGACTCGACTCCTAAACTATTATGCAATTTGCTATATGATTCCTATAAATGCTATATGTTGACATTTGATGAAATGCAATGTAGGTGTGGGCCTACGTGCACCTATGTGGGCTCGGGAGAGGGGAGGAGACTCACCCAGACTGGCGGCCCATCGCGAGGCGGTGGACGGCCCCACGGGAAACTGGGCCCCTGCGGCGACAGGTCCAGGGGATCCATGATGACTTAGACACATTGCCCTTCGCCTCGGTAAGAATCTAAACTCAAACTTTTTCATTAAATGCAACTTATATGCTTATGATACTAATGCAATTTTCCTATTCGACAGGTTCGATGGACACCGTACGAGAGTGAGGGGCACGAGGGTCAGCCTTGGGTTGTGGCAGCCCTTGCTTACGCTGGCCGAGATGTTTGGCTTCATTGCATGAACATGGTGGAGCCGCTCCACTTCCGCTTGGTGATGAGCACGGCCGGCGTCCATCAGCCTACGGTCGAGTTTTCGGCACGAGAAAAGCCGAAGGAGCGAGTCAGGCGACACCCCCGAGGATTGGCTACGGAACTGGACTGGACAGCGCGAGCGGCGCAGCATATTGCCGACTGGGCAGCACGCAAGCGGGTGGTGGCCGCCCGAGCGGAGAGCGAGGAGGCCTACTACATGGCCTACGCCCGGCACTACAGGGACCAAGTGTTCCGTGGTGCCTGCCGACCGGTACGACTTCTAACTCTAATGCTTTATTATCATGCTTTTTATCTGATTATGCACTGACCTTTGGACTTCCTGAATGTAGATTGACCCCGAGGGGAGGATCACGGAGTTGCAGGGACTCCTCCACTCGACCATCTAGGAGCGAGACGAGCTCCGACAGGCCCTGACCCTTCTAGTGAGTTTCCCTAACTCTTAAATTTACTTATGCACTTGATTATGATTATGCATGTGAAATGACTAACCTTGGACTTATAAAATGCAGCGAGCCGAGGGAGTCCAGCGTCAGGGGGCTGACGCACCCTCTTCCTCTTCCAGAGTCCTGCGGACCATACCGAGGGGGAGGCAGAGTTTACACGGATGGTGGCACTGGCCGAGGCGACCGAGGCGGCGCTCTCCGAGAGGGTAAATAACCACTACGCTTTCCCAGTTGACTATGTTTGTGAGATGCAATTGACTAACCATGATGCGTGTATGCAGACGACCGAGCTGACCTGACTAAGGGCGGAGCTTGAGTAGAGCCATGCAGCAGCACGGGAGGAGGCTACCCGCCTCCGGGAGGAGACGGCGCGGAGCCGACCGATAGACGTGGTCGAGACGGTGCTCGTCCACGTAGAGCTAGAGCGTCTACGGGCCAGAGCTACAGAGACGGAGCGCTACCGAGCTGAGGCGGAGCGCTACCGAGTTGAGGCAGAGCGAGCCCGACTTCAGGCGGCGAAGTTGGAGGGCTTTGTGGAGGGGATGAGCCGGAGATTTGAGCGCAGCGGCACTCCGAGCAGCAGCACTCACGATACGCACGGCTCCTATAGGAGTTACTTCACAGGTTCCTCCGGTCGCTAGAGGAACGAGGAGGAGGAGCGGCACAGATGACACCGTGAGGAGGCGACCTCGGTGATGCCCCAGCCAACTAAGAGGCATGAGGGCTCGGGTGACAGCGGTGGGGGCCAGGGAGAGGGAGCGGCCTGATGTACTTGTGACGTGACTTATGTATATGTGGATATGATATTGATATGATATGTTTTTTATTTTGATTTTGTGAATGAAATGTGTGAATGAATGCAAATGCTTGACTTCAACTAACTAACAACGACTTCTAACCTGACACGAGTGAGTGGGAAAGAGATACGACAATAGCCTGAGTGGAGTTGGTGCAAGAAGACAAAAATTGAGGCTTCAGGTTACTAAACGATCATACAAATGACCGCTCCAGGGCTGACACGGCACCCCGATAAACTGTTGAAATCTGCTCGGTTGAGCGTCAATGAAGCAAATAAATGGTCCATGATTGTCCGTTCAATGAACCGAAACGGTCCTGTTGGAACCGTACGTTTAGCAGAACGGACTCTCCCCGACCGTTCAAATACCAGGGGTCGAAGCGTGTAGAAGGTTGCCGAACGGTCTATATGAGACCGTGCCTTGAACAAATCGGTCTATCGATAGACCGCGTACACAGGCGCCCTGAGAGCCCGAGCGCGACTCTCTTGGAGAGTCCTAACCCGAGAGTAGGTGTAACGACCCGAAATCTGAACACCGGGAAGGCCGGATAGCCCGAATCTCCAACCGCCACCCTCGAGCCCGAAGACTCGGAAGGGTTGAAAGGATGGTGTGGAGATACACAAGAATCTAAAATAATTACAGAGCTACGCAGATTAAATGAATTAAGCAGGACGTAATAATTAACATTAATTAAATTACATGGTCCACAAATAAATAGCAGTCTAAAAAAGACAGTAGTCCACAACCAGTACAGTCCAAAGGAAAGTATAACTACGTGGGGCATACCCCGGAACTAGCAACTGGCAACTAACCCTGGGCACCTGAACCATGTGGAGCCTCTGAAGCGCTCCCCTGAAGCCTCGTCTCACCAGAAACACAGTGAAAACACGCAGGGAATGAGCCTCAAAACACAAGGCTCAGTAGGGATCATCGGTCCCCACCTCGCAGACTGAGAAACTACGTGGAAAGTAACTACAAGCTACTACGACGGCTAGTACGGAACACACGGCACGAAAATTGAGATAACTCGTCAAAAGCCAAAGAAAACCCAAGAGTCACTACCAGACAAAGACAAGAGTACCAACCCACTAGAAGCAAGGCCGGATGCGTCCACTAACAACTTAAACCGTGTCTCAGGTGTCTCCCTCGACCCCTGGTGGAACGGGGACACCGTACTAGTAACCACAGAACAAGTGACTAGCTGGGGTCACGCTCGTCAGCGCGGGTCCAACCGCCCCCAACCATGTGTGCACACACAGACCGTGCGTCTCTGGTCTGGCCCTCTGACTGGTTTTTCCCCTCAGCCGGACTCTGGCTGTTAGACGTGGGGCCCGACAGAAACCAGTCTAAAATCGTCTCTCATGGTAGCCTCGCCACCACTTCCTGGTGGGACCACTCATGTGTTGGAAGGCTACGACTAGTGGAGAGTCACTGAAGGAGTAGACTCTCTAGTCAATGGAAAATGACGTCTAAATTGGACAAAGTACAAGGGCCGCTCCTCGTACCGACACCGACTCACGGTGACATGAGCCGAGAACACCAACTCCCGGGATCCCACGGCACCCTCACGTGTGGCCCCTACATGATGCCCAGCATCAATCAGACCACGGGTAAGCACGTGGATCGAGATCCACTCACCCGAGACTCGAATCGGCAAAACATAACTCCGGTCAGACATAGATCTCTGGCGGTCCACCTTTGGGCCGCCACAGAGTCTGGCTGTCCAGAATTGAGCCACCACAGGGACGGTAGCGGTCCAACAATGGGCCGCCACACCCTGGGTTGCGAAGGAAATGGCGGTCCTACCTCGGTCTGCCACAAGGATGAGGTGGGCGTACCTTCGGCCGCCACACCCCAAAAACTCCCAACGGTCGAAAATCAACGGTCGGAAATCAACGGTCAACTCACCCTCTGGCTGTCTGACCCTCGGCCGCCACATCTTCTGGAGGTTTATCGTGCAGCCGCCAGAAGGCATGGGGACCTGCCAACAAAACAGTGCCTTGTAGCGCACCCACCTTGGGCTGCCCACAGGCTCTGGCGCACCTACCCTGGGCCGCCAAAGGCTCTGGCGGTCTCTGGAAGGACCGCCAAATCGTCCCGAGAACGGGCCGGCGGGAACAAACCCAAAAACTCGTTCCACGACCCGATCATCCACGGATGAGGGGGGAAACAAGGGGGAAGCTCCCCTATAGCCCCGAGCATGCATCTACACCCTCGAATCGGTCCGAAACGCGACGAAATGATAGATCGGCACACAACCCCCAAAACATGGATTTAGCCCTACCCAACTCAAAAACGCCCCTCTCGACCTCTCCTCGGCCTACAAATCACGGGGGACAACGGGATGAGTATGAGGATCCGTCTCCCTACCTCAATGGAGCACGAGCTCCGTCGAAACATCGCCGAACGCGAAGAAGAAGCTTTTAGAACCCTCATTCCTTCAAAAAATCCCACGAGCCACACGCCGCCACGATCGCCTCGCCGTCGCCGCCACGCCGTCACCTCACTGCCGTCTACAGCCGAGGAGGGGCACCGCCGCGGTCACGTCGGACGAAGAGAGAGAGAGAGGAAGGGGGTGGTCGCTCACGGAAGGAAGAAGGAAGAGGAAGAAAGAAGAAGAAAGGGAAAAAGAAAAAGAAAATAGGGGTTTATATAGAAAATCTGGAAATTCCAAAAAATATCAAAAAATAGGAAAATATACCGCCACGATCGTTGGAACGTGCTGATCGCTGCGGTACCATTATTGAGTAGGTGAACGACCTGGTTCACCCGCTACGGGGTTCCATAGGTCCTGTCAGGGAAAAATATGGGAAACCACGGAACACGTTCCGGGACCTCTGAAACTAATCCGAATCTCACGGATCCGAACCCGAAAGATGTCTGAAAGATAACCCCGGACAAAATGAGAATAAAATCTCTGAGAAAATAGATCCGAGACCCAAGAAGAGGGATCCAAAGGGTCCGAGATATTACAGCAGGGGTTCTAAACCAACCCAAATTCTATCCTAATCCGATCTAGAACTATCTTACCTAAATTCTAGTGGGTTTAGGCCTCTAATCAAGTCCTATAAATAAGAGGGGACTTCCAAGTTCGTTCTTCACACATCAACCCTCTTTCAAACCTTGAAATCCTTCTCAATCTTCCTCAAAACATCATGAAGAGCGCCTTGGAAGGGAACTCAATGGGTGAGGTGGCTTACCAATGTCCAAAGTCAGCTAGAAAGGAGCACGGGCTGCTACAAAGGCTGACTACCATCTCGGGGCATTTGAGCTCCAGCCCTATAAGAGAGGTAAGCTTGCACAAATTCATTCAATTCAATTAATTCTTTCAAATGCTCATATGTTCTTAATTTCTCTCTTTTCTCTTCTTCTTTTCTTTATTTCAGCTTCTCCCTAGCCCGAGACGATATTCCACCTTGAAGTGGATGGCTCCTATGATCCGTGAACTACCCATATCCGTGACATCCATCCTCATGTCCTGGCACCTTCACCCTCTTCTAGTGCTAGCCAAGAACTACCCCAAGCTTTCCCTAGATTGGCATAGCATTTTAGCCTTGGTAGAGATATGGCACTCTCAGACCCACACTTTCATCTTCCCATCTTTTGAGGCCACCATCCTTCTAGAGGAGGTGGAGACATACTTGTCTTTTCCTAGGTCCAAGGTGGGTGAGGAGGATTTAGTCTCTCACATCGTTGCCCCTGTGGATCCTGCCCTCATCTTAGGAGAGTTCATACCTAGTAGCAAAGATATTCGCACCATAGTGGGCCCACACCAGATACATTTACTACCTCTCAGCCAGTGGGTGATAGCACATTGTAATAATAAGTGTGGGTGGGATGAGGCCATAGCTAAGGTCGCTTCAATTTGTTTGTGCGGGGCCATACTCTTCCCCTCTACCGACCATGTCTTAGATGTCCCCATCCTTAGCACCATCAGTGGTCTATGGCAGAGTCTTTCTATTTCCCAGGCCGTCCTTGCCTACCTATATGAGGGTCTTAGCTCTGTCGCTCTAGGGGGTCCATTCTTTGGCTCTATGATTCTCCTGGAGTGCTGGATGGGAGTTAGGATGAAGTTCATGCCTAGGGAGGATGTCACCTCGGTCAGCCGGATCTTCGGGAGCCATCCCCTGTTCTCTATCGGTGGTTCTTTTAGATTCTCCCAGCAGGTGGAGTGTAGGACAGCATACAAGAAGAGCAGGGATGAGTGGCGCCTCTATATCAACACCTTGCCCATAGATTGGTTCGTGCTGCACCCGTTCTTCCTCCACGACACCACGCTCAGGCTTCCTAGGAGGCTTGGCCTTGACTTGCGGCTTATGGGAGACACCACGTTGGCGATGTACAGCCCACATAAGTGTTTTCTACAGGCCGGGCTCCCCAGGATGATAGTTCCAGCACTACCCCACCTTCCCGCACTACATGCGAGGAGGCTCAACACTGAGGAGGATGAGCAGGCAGTCAGGAGTGCGCTGATTATGTGGGAGATCAGCAAGGTGCATACCCTACCTACGGAGGTGACGGAGCTCCAGGTGGCGTACCAGGCATATGTGAGAGAGCTACGAGAGTTTAGGCCTTGCGGGGATGCCCGGCTGAGGATTGAGTGATTTTCTTATTTTCATGATGTTGATATAGATGCTCATGTTTGGAAACGTTTGCATTTGAATGAATAAAATTGATGATTGGATTGATCTGAATTTGGCTTTTTTTTCATGTGATTGAATGTGTTTGAGATAGGATCTTGGGATGAACATGGCCCATAACCAGACCGCTCAGTTAGATAAATGGTTAGAGTCTAACCGCGCCAGAGAGTTGAACGGCCAGACGTGGGTCGTGTAGCAAATCAACGTAGGGTTAAGAACATGGATCTTTGGAGAGTGGAACGGTCTATCGATGGATAGAGGACAGAGTAGAACGGCCAAGCCTGCACCGTTCTAATTTGTAAACGGTCTAGTAAAGACCATTGATTCTTGAAGGTTCTAGAAATTGGAAGCGGTCTGAACGAGACCGTGTGAAGGCTGGCACGGTCTGATATTGATCGTTGGAGGGATTAAAACGGTCGCCAGAGGACCGTGCAGAGTTGAAAATGCTGAATCTTATCTTCAACCTGCCCCTGCACACATATAAACAAGAAAAAAAATTAAATCTATTTTAGGCTTAACCCCTTGCCTGTAGCAAGTTAGGAAATGACCGGTTCTTAATTTTTGGTCAAGGGGGTAAGCCTGATTAAATAGGTAAAATGACGGGAAAAAAAGGATGCAATGCATGCCATGAGTGCAAGTGATGATTTTGAAAATGCTTTCTATAGTTTTGAAATATTTTAATTTTTTAGGATTTTGAAATATTTGATATTTTTTTGAATTTTGAAATGATTGATTTTTTTTTATTTTGAAATATTTGATTTTTTTTGTCTTTAAAATATTTGATTTTTCTGTTTTGAAATATTTGATTTTTTTGGGTTTTGAAATATCTGATTTTTTGGATTTTGAAATATTTGATTTTTTTGATTTTGAAATATTTGATTTTTTTTTTGTTTTGAAATATTTAATTTCCTTGATTTTAGATTTTGAAACTAGCTTAAACCCGGCGACGGGATATCGTCATATCTCATTAGGGATTTTGATAAGTGTGCATTTGTATATGTTAATTAGTTATTTACACATTTTTTATGAGCTTAAATATTAATAAATATGCACTTTTCACACTTAATCACGATTTTAGATCAAAATGTGTAGTTTCATAAAATTAATAAAAATTTGATACATAAATTCCTTATTTTGTAGGTACTCAGAAGAGGAAGATGGCAATAAAGAATCTATATCAAATTCACACAAAAATGAGCCGAAGCCCATTCACACATCCAAAAGCCCATGCCGAATAAGTCCAATCTTAGTTCAAATAAAACAAAATAAAAAAAATAAAAGTAAAATAATTGTTTATATATATTTGATATATATATATATATATATGTTATATATATATGAAATACATATAAGTTTTTTACATGAAAACCATTGTTAAAAGTAAATTTGTAAAAAAATCATTCCTAAAAATACATTAGCAGGTATATCACTGAGTTAATTCAAATAGTGCATAAATGCCATTTAAGCGTGGTTTTCTTGCAAATTGTTGATAACAAGAAGTGATATGCATGCAAATAAATATGGCATTTTTACACAATTCAGATTACACAGTGATATACCTGTTAATACATTTTTAGGAATGATTTTTTTACAAATTCACTTTTAACAATGATTTACTTGCTAAAAACCTTGATATATATATATATGATATATATAGATAGATATATATACTTGATATATATATTTGATATATATTGATATATATATATATATATATATTTGATATATATTCTTGATATATAGATATAGATACATATAACATATGTATACATGACAGGTGAAACAAAGGCTTCACGTGAACCACCTTCACGTTGGCACATCTTCACATCATGGGCCATGCAAAGACTTCAATAGCCACAAAGCTTCACGTGGGCATGCAGGCTTCACGTCGGCAAGGTAGTGGAGGCTGGGTTCACGTGGGGCCACACAAAGGCTTCAAAGCGGCCTCTCTTCAGCGGCAGCTTCAAATGCACCAATCATCATGGGCTCCACGCGGCAAGCTTCAAAGGTAGCTGGAGGCCAGCAAACACGTGGCCAAGATGGCAACGTGGGGGCCTTCGCGAGCTTCAAGCGTCAGTCGGCTTCTTCTTCAGCAAGTGCCCATTCAACCATCAAGAAAAGCGACGTCGGCAAGCTTCAAGCAGGCTTCCACATGAACCCTCGGGAGATGGTAGGTTTGCGGCAGTCAACACCAATAAAAGAGGCGCCGAAGAATGCAAAGCGGCCAGTGCTTTGCCAGAGCATCACACCGGTCTCACGCGGTCGCAAAGAAGAGAGAAATGGGTTGTTAAATAAAGAAAATGACTTGGTGTATTCACATGAAATAGTGATATTGTAAGGCTATAAAAGGAGGGGCATAGGAGGCACTTCTCCTCCCTAATAGGCAATAGGCATAGTTACGTAGATAGGCTTTCTCATTCCCCTCTCCTTATGTAGCGTTAGTGCACCCCTTCATTTATGTTTCCTTAGTATAAGATTAGGCTTTTCCATTTTATTTTTGTTATTGTTCTAGTGTGTTGTAATTTATTTATTTTGTTGTAACTTTTATCCACGTGTGAGTTTGCTTTAATTCATGTTTTAATATTTTGCATAATCTCTCTCCATCTCTCTAATATTCTTTTAAAGTCTTTCTCAGTCAATTTCTGAAATTCTTCCAAAGACGGTCAAGAGACGTGGTTCCGATCCAGTCGAGTGTACGTGGTCGTTCCCGACGACTCGTAAATCAAATGTTCGAGGAGACGACGCCGTTATCATACCACGGCCGCACCAAATCTATCCCACTTTGTCTATTTTATTTCACATTTAATTTTATTATTTCTTTAGATTCATTTATTTTCATGCAAGTTTATTTTTTCTCTAGTTTAAACTCACTCAAAAACTCACTTTTCAAGACATAAGAATTTTCCAACTAAGCTCAAATGATATCATTTCTTCCTCGTGGGATCGACCCGTTCTTACCACTTTACTCGTGTTTTCAAATCCATTTAAGTGAGTGGGTGCGGTTTTATAAATATTGAAATTGTGTGGCACTGTATTTTTAAACGACGGGTGTCGAGCGCACCAATTTTTGGTGCCGTTGCCGGGGAAGAAAATTATTTTTATAGTTAGATATTCTTGTGTTTGATGTGTGTATTTGTATATTGATTTTTCTATTTTTATTTTGCAGAAAAAGGAAAAAAATCAGAAAATCAAAGAAAGAGAAAAATCAGACCTGAAATTCTCAGAAAATGAAGCATCGCTGAAAGCCTGGAACTGTAGCAGTGAAGCGTCGCTAAAGGGCTGAAACATAGGAACATGTTCTATTTTCCCGATTTCTGAAAAATCTTCAAAAAAATCTGAAAAATCATTAAAAATCTATAGAAATCATAAAAAATAAGAAAAGATAAAAATACCATTTTAGGCTTCATGTTGTACTAAATTTGCATGTCTTTGTCATTTTATTATTTATAGCTTCTTGCATTCATTTCTTATTAAAAATTTAAAAAAATCAAAAATCAAAACAAAAAAAATTATGCTGGCTAGATAGGCTCATTAACTAAAAAAAAATCACTTGCACCAAAAATAAAAGACTTCATTCAAGAATAAAAACCAAACCATCCATGTTCTAGGCCATGCATCATTTAGCATAGGAATTTTTTCTTATTATTTAATTTCTGCACTACATTTTGGAGATTGCAAGAGACAAGGTACGTTCTACTTATCCTATTCTAGCATGCATATTGCATAAGAACCCCTTGTTTGAAATTATGGTGTGTATTTCATTTCAAAACACTTTAAGGGCGATACCCCTAAATAACATAAGGTGGGGATTTCATCACCCTTCCTTAGCCCACAAACCACATTTCCCTTACATCTTTGCATGACCTAAGCCATAAATAAAAGTCAGTAGACATTGACCCTAGGATCACACTGTGATTTTAGTACGATTTGAGTTTACCCTCTTGTTGAAATCGGTGCCAAAGGCAAGACGGTCGGACGGCAAACGCCTTAAGCGGGCTAGTGGTTTGACATAATTAGGTCCCTACGAAAGTAGGGAGAGCCTCCACTACCCCACCCCTTACCTGGCCTGTGAAAATATTGAGGGTGAATTTAAGTTGTACTTTGGTCATTTTGTGAAACCCAATTTGTAGGTTTAAGTCACATCTAGGTCATTAGGTAATTTTGTGTCAACTTGTCTGTGCATGGAAAAAATAAAAAAAATAAAACAAAACAAAAAAAGAATTTCCTGTAAAATAAAATAAAAAAATTATTAAAAAAGAATATCACTCTCTCTTGGGCCTTTTGCATTCCACAATCCACTTTTGTTCAGGCCCATTAATAGATTCCTTCATATTCAACCATGTGGGTCACTTGAACTTAAATTCTTCATTTACCCAATGTCATCAATCTCCTTCACTCGTCCAAAATGGGGTTTAGAATCCATCTTTCACCCAAGAGCCATATCAATTGTCATCAGATTTTTCACCTCTTTCTCTTACATAAATACATATCCTAGGTGGGAAAATCAACAATCATCTTTTTGGGCACCTTACCAAGACCCCATGTAAAGTCCTTCAAACCCACACTTCTCAGGTTGGACTTCATATTCAAATGATCCTTACAACTAAACCCCATATCAAGGACAACCCATCTACTCTCCATCATCTCAGTACCAGACTAATTATCATTCTGATCTTTATTCACCCCAGTCTGAGTACAACCCAACACATTTAGCTCCTCCAAAGACTGATTTCGAGGATAGGTTCAATCAAATGACTCAACTCATCTTGGCCAATCAGCAAAACATTAATGCTCAAAGCTAAATCATTCAAGCCCAGCTTGAACAAAATGATAGAGTGCTTGAAATGGACCAACATGCTAGCCACCCCATGAAAAACTTTAAAAATCCATTTCCTAATTACGATATCACATTGAATGATCCATCCATCAATCCTCAATTCAACAACTCTCCAATAATTTTTGAGGATGAGGATAATATGGAGCAGCCATATCAGGAAAATTGGGGGGAAGCTCATGAATCTCAATTTGTAATGGCCAAGGAAAATAATGAGGAGTCTAAGTTGGGGGGAGAAGACGAGAATGATGAAAATTAAATTTGGGCCCCAAACTCTAATGATTATTATGATCAAGTCCAGCATAAAGAGGGATGGCCCATGTCCTCGTCACCACCTTCTACTGATTACTCTTCATATTTTTCTGTTGAATCTCAGCCTCCCTATTCATCTCCTCTACCCTCAAATCTCAATTCAGAAATGACACTCAATCAACACTGTCAATCAATGATGCTTCAAAGTCAATCTCTCCAAGTGCGAATTGATAGGATGATTGAGACGCTCAAGAGGATTGAGGAAGAGCAAGTGCTTAGCCATTCTGGTCCATTTCTACTGATCAAATTCCTTATGATGACTACGATCAATCTATGATTCCCCAAGAGCATAACACTCCAATTAATCTTAATGAAGGAATTGTGGAGAGATCTTGTCAGAAAAATTTGAATGAGGAACCTAGAAAATTTGAGGAGATTGATGAATTTGATAGAAAAGAAATAAAGGAAGGTGATGAACTAATGAATGATAATATTCCCCCTCCTAAAATTGAATTTGAGGAGCATGTGCTTGATTGCCCTCATAAGGAGACTGCTAGAGAGGTGGATGATCTCCAGTTAGGGGGAGAGGAAGAGTATATTGAACCTCAAATCTTTAATCACATGTCTCTCCCCGAATTTGATGAAATTCTCTTTGAAGATGGGAAGGAAGAAGCAGTGAAGATGAAACAACAATTGAACATGTATTTGAACAATGCAGTTGGGGTTAACAAGGAATTGAATGAATTGAGTGTGCCCCATGATACTTTCAATCTAGAGGAGAGGGTAGAGCTTATGCCAATTCTTGACCACAGTGATTCTTTTAAAACTCTTCCAGCTGATTGGTCTAATCTTGCTCTACATGCTGATTTATCTGATCCCACGGAATCTCAGAGGAATATTTCATAATTGATGACATGATTCTTTTGAGCTACCTCCACCCTGATATCTGTCTTGCCCTTGCATTCACCAGTCACATTCGTTCTCTTTAGGGCATGAAAAAGGAAATTTTCATAAGAACAAAATTCTTTGGTGGCTCTTTCTAAAATCAACTCATTGGTTATAGAGCTTTGCGTCTGGCTGAAGACGTAAAACTTAGCGTTTCTGGGAGGCAACCCATAGTTATTTTGATTTCTCTGTGTGCTAATAAATGGCTTCTTGCGAGGCAACCCAAGTTTTTCGTGTGTTTGTGTTTTTATATTGCAGGTGTGAATAAAAGATAAGTTTGAGGGAGAGAGAGATGATTGCTTGCATGGTTGCCCTGATTTTCAAAGCCAAGTACCACCTTTAGTCAGCAAGGATGCCCGTCGAAGTTCACTTCCGTCAGGTTGTACCATTCCTTCACAAATTTTACGGCTACATTGTTCTATTATTCTATATTATTCATGCCATCGAGGACAATGTCATTTAAGTTGGGGGGACGGACATCATGTTACACATGTTGCATTCATATACAACTACATTTTTATTTTCATGAAAAAAATCACCCATTTTGAGTTTTATGATTCATGCTTCTATTGAAAGTAATTCTGGAATAGAAATGACTAGATAAGGATGATGGAAAATTTATCTAATCTAGCCATGAAAATTGATATAAGAATCTTTTTAAAGTTCATGTGCACTTTAGACAAAAGAAAATCACTTTGCACGCTAATGAAACAAATAGGACAAGCCTTCTGCTATTTTGGATATGTTGCATGATATTCCGCACTTCTTACAGAAGAGATCTTTTATAAGCTTTCTGCCAAGTTATCTATCAAAAATTAGTGCAAAAACATAATTAAAAAAAATTGAGAAAAAGGCACCATGAAAAATGTCCCTAATATGAGTAACCGGGCCTACTTCACCTAAGACGTGTTGAGGTTCGCGTCAAAAGGAAAAGGGAACATTGATCTGTGAAACCGGGCCTGCTTCTCCTAAGACAAGAGTCGAGGTTCGCGTTAAATAGTGAAGGCTAGTGCAGCATCATGTGTGTAGAAAAAAATAAAAAAGATCCCAAAGGGACGAAATAATAAGGCAGATAAAAGCTAGTATTCTTAATGCTCTGATTAAGAAGTGCAGGGTAGAAAGACACTTGTTCAAAAATAGCAAATGTGGGACGCAATTGTCTTCATTGTGGACTTAGCATTTCACATGCACAAGTGCTACTGAATTTTAATTAGAATTCTTAATCATGTGCCTTAATTTCCTACATAAGGCTAGTATTTGTTAATGATTCCGAATTCCTAATCGTTGATTCTATGAAGGAATAATTTGATATGAAGGTATGAACTTTGTAAACTCTTGTTGGTCCTTAATTTTTAATTGTTTACATTGCTAAGAGACTAGCAATCAATAAGTTGGGGGGTGTGATAAGTGTGCATTTGTACATGTTAATTAATGATTTACATATTTTTATGAGCTTAAATATTAATAAATATGCACTTTTCACACTTAATCACGATTTTAGATCAAAATGTGTAGTTTCATGAAATTAATAAAAATTTGATACATAAATTCCTTATTTTGCAGGTACTCGGAAGAGGAAGATGGCAATAAAAAAAATCTACATCAAATTTGCACAAAAAAGAGCCGAAGCCCATTCACACATCCAAAAGCCCATGCCGAACAAGTCCAATCTTAGTTCAAATAAAACAAAAGAAAAAAAAGAAAAAAAAAAGAAAAGTATAACAATTGTTTATATATATTTGATATATATATATGTTATATATATGAAATATATATATAGATATATATACATATTTGATATATATATATATATATATATTTGATATATATATATATATAGATATATATATATGATATATATATGATATATATAGATTGATATATATACTTGATATTTATATATAGATATATATACTTGATATATAGATATAGATACAAATAACATATGTATACATAACAGGTGAAACAAAGGCTTCATGTGAAGCACCTTCACGTTGGCACATCTTCACATCGTGGGCCATGCAAAGACTTCAACAGGCACAAAGCTTCACGTGGGCATGCAGGCTTCACGTCGGCAAGGCAGTGGAGGCTGGGTTCACGTGGGGCCACACAAAGGCTTCAAAGCGGCCTCTCTTCAGTGACAGCTTCAAATGCACCAATCATCATGGGCTCCACGCGGCAGGCTTCAAAGGTAGCTGGAGGCCAGCAAACACGTGGCCAAGATGGCAACGTGGGGGCCTTCGCGAGCTTCAAGCGTCAGTCGGCTTCTTCTTCAGCAAGTGCCCATTCAACCATCAAGAAAAGCGACGTCGGCAAGTTTCAAGCAGGCTTCCACATGAACCCTCGGGAGATGGTAGGTTTGCGGCAGTCAACACCAATAAAAGAGGCGCCGAAGAATGCAAAGCGGCCAGTGCTTTGCCAGAGCATCACACCGATCTCACGCGGCCGCAAAAAAGAGAGAAATGGGTTGTTAAATAAAGAAAATGACTTGGTGTGTTCACATGAAATAGTGATATTGTGAAGGCTATAAAAGGAGGGGCATGGGAGGCACTTCTCCTCCCTAATAGGCAATAGGCATAGTTACGTAGATAGGCTTTCTCATTCCCCTCTCCTTATGTAGCGTTAGTGCACCCCTTCATTTATGTTTCCTTAGTATAAGATTAGGCTTCTCCATTTTATTTTTGTTATTGTTCTAGTGTGTTGTAATTTATTTATTTTGTTGTAACTTTTATCCACGTGTGAGTTTGCTTTAATTCGTGTTTTAATATTTTGCATAATCTCTCTCCATCTCTCTAATATTCTTTCAAAAGTCTTTCTCGGTCAATTTCTGAAATTCTTCCAAAGATAGTCAAGAGACGCGGTTCCGATCCAATCGAGTGTACGTGGTCGTTCCTGACGACTCGTAAATCAAAGGCTCGAGGAGACGACGCCGTTATCATACCACGGCCGCACCAAATCTATCCCACTTCGTCTATTTTATTTCACATTTAATTTTGTTATTTCTTTAGATTCATTTATTTTCATGCAAGTTTATTTTTTCTCTAGTTTAAACTCACTCAAAAACTCACTTTTCAAGACATGAGAATTTTCCAACTAAGCTTAAATGACATCATTTCTTCATCGTGGGATCGACCTGTTCTTACCACTTTACTCGTGTTTTCAAATCCATTTAAGTGAGTGAGTGTGGTTTTACAAATATTGAAATTGTGTAGCATGTCATTTTTAAACGACGGGTGCCGAGCGCATCAGGTTTCCCGAATTCAATGTGCATTATGGGTGACCGCCCAAGGTCGGGGTCCAACTCTACTCAACGGTGCCTCTACCGAGGCCATACCCGGGGTATGATCTAGTCCTTGGAAAATAAAAGACAATTCGATTGGAAAGCCAACAACAGGTATAGAGGCTTTTAGGGCTTGAGTTCTTCTCACGACAACCCCTTTTCAAGAAATTTGGTCTGTTGCGCCGGGGCTTTGTGTCCGTCATCGAACTGACATCCGCTCTAGGCATGCATACGATCGGGCTCATGACGTCCCGCGGGAAAATTGTACTACCACTCTTGCCATGCCTAGTTTCATTCTTTTTTAAGAGCATCTAGACTTTTGAGTTTCGAGCTTTTGAATGAGCTTTTAGCTTTGACTTGATTTTGCCCCTTTTCTTTTATTCCTTTCTTTTTTGTATCTTTTATTTTTTTACGAAATTAAGTCATAACGGACTACCCCTATTTGAGACCTCTCTTTTATCGTGGTGCCTAGATCAGTTCTCACCCCCTTATTCACCACTTGCCCCTATTTTCAGTCGAAAGAGGAGAAAAATAAGGATTTTCACTTTCCCCTGAGCATGGCCAAGGGAGAAACGGTGTTGCGTAACAAGGAACACCCAACCACGGGGGCCGTGTAGTGTGAAAGTGTCGAACCGGGGACTTCCCTTCATGATCAAATAGAGGAACACCCCGCCATCGGGCTGTCGCTGGCTTAACCCTATGGATAAAAATGTTTAAGATACAACCCGTTCCATGGATTAGACAATTCCTCACCCTCGGCATTGATAAGTCGGTACGCGTTCCCAGGATACACCTCTTTGATTACGAACGGACCTTCCCAATTGGGTTGCAGCTTAGACCTAGAACCTGTTGATCTAATAAATTTGCGTTTCAAACTCATGTTACCCACTTGAAATTTTCTTTCAATGACCTTCTTTTGAAAATGATGCGAGACGCGTTTTTGATAAACGGAGACGTGATTGGCCGCATTAAGCCTCTTCTCATCCAAGAGTTCCAGCTGGACTAGCAACGCCTCTCGACGTTCGTCAAGATTAAGTTCTTTGTCAAGCTGCACCCTTAAGGAAGGGATCAAAATCTCATACGGGAGTACCGCCTCCATCCCATAAGTGAGAGCAAAAGGAGTTTGACCCGTGGGAGTGCGGACGGAGGTGCGATAAGCCTATAAAGCTTCTACTAACTTATCGCCCCAATCAGCGAATTTGTGTGACTCGCATGTTTTTTTAATGATTTTAAAAAGAGTCTTGTTGGTGGCCTCGACTTGGCCGTTACCTTGAGGGTAGTATGGTGATGAATGATGCAATGAAATGTTGAATTTCTTATAGAGGTCCTGGAGTTCTTGTGACACGAACTGTGGTCCGTTGTCGGTGACGATGTCGCTCAGCACTCCAAATCATGAAATGATATTCTTGATGATGAAGCGGCAAACTGTGGTAGCTTTGATTTCTGCATATGCTTCGACTTCTGCCCACTTGGTGAAATACTCCGTAGCTGTAAGGATGAAGGATTTTGGTTTAACCTGGGAGTTCGAATCACCTAGTGGGCCTACAATATCAAAAGCCCACATGGAGAATGGCCAAGGAGCGGAAAGAGGATGGAGAGATGAAGCAAGAGCATGAATTTTGTCAGCGTGGAGTTGACATTGATGACACCTACGGACTTAGGTGGAGCAGTCTTCTTCTAGGGTTGGCCAGTAATAGCCCTACCTAAGAATCTTCTTCGCCAAGGCCTGACCATTGACATGCCCTTCACACTCGCTCGAGTGAGCTGCTTCGATAACTTTCCAGGCCTCATCATCGTCCAGACATCTCATAAGAACTCCATTAAGAGCTCGCATGTACAACTCTCCTGCAACAATGGTGTATCTAGAGGCGACTCTTCTAATGGCCTTACATTGCGTGGCGTTGGCTGATTCTGGGAATGAACCATCCCTGCAATACTGCTCAATTTCGTGGTACCAAGGCAATTCCTCTTCTTCTAAGAAGTCCTTGAGCTCGGTTAAAGACACTTCTTTCAAATCCACTTTTTCAGCTTTCTTCTCTACAGACTTCCTAAGGTTGTCAAACCACAGATCCTGAAGGGAAGGAGTGTCTAACCTCTGGACCACAATGGTCTCAGTGGCGCGACTGAGGGGGAAAAGAAAGGGAAAAAGTGAGTGATACGAGTGCATCGACAAGAATATTCTGCGATCGAGGAGTATGAATGTAAATCAGTTTATGGAATTGCTTAGCCAAGATTGTGACCAAATCTTGATAGGGCTTGAGTTTAGGGTCACAGGTGCGGTAAGTTGAAAGAACTTGACGCAGCACTATCTGAGAGTCTCCTATGATGTTTAGGTATCGCGCGCCCATGATGTAGGCGTGCTTCAATCCAGCAAGGAGAGCCTCATACTCGGCTATGTTATTGGTGACAGGAAAGAGAGCTGGTAAGTGATGAAGATGGTTACTCCTTCCGGAGTGAAGAGAACGGCGCCGATTCCATGGCCCTGAGAATTGAGAGCACCATCAAAGTGCAAGGACCAGAAAGGGAGATGAGTAAGTACAGCCAGATGCTCGTCAGAAAACTCGTCCTGGATTGAATCGGTGCAGGGGATAGGAGAATGAGCAAGATGTTCAGCAATAGCATATCCCTTGATCACTTTCTGAACGACAAAGGTGATATAAAATTGAGAGAGAAAGCTCTGCCAGCGAGCTAATCTGCTAGAAAGGACGGGTTTTTCTCAGAGGTAACGGATTGGGTCCATTTAGAGATCAACTTAACCTCATGGGTAAGAAAATAATGCTTGAGTTTCTGAGCTACCCATACTAATATTGTGCAGGTTTTCTCTATGGCAGTATACTTAGATTCAGCAGGATTGAATAACCTACAAAGGTAGTATGCTGCCCTTTCCTTCGCTTCGTCGTCCACTTGTGTCAGGACAACTCCTAGGGAGTCATCAATAATAGAAATGTATAAAATTAGGGGTTTCCCAGGGACAGGGGGTTGAAAAACCGGGGGATTAGATAGATAAATCTTGAGATCCTCATAGGCCTTCTGACATTGTTCATTCCATTCAAATTTAGCCCCCGCCTTCAACAATTCATAAAATGGGTGGCATCTTTGCGAATGTTAAGATATGAATCTCCGAATAAATTGTAGACGCCTAATCAATCCTCTAAGTTCAGTGATGTTCTTAGGAGGTGGCATTTCCATAACGGCCTTCGCTTTGTTTAGATCAATTTGAATCCCCCGCTTGCTAACTATGAACCCTAACAATTTCCTGATGCAACTCCAAACACACATTTCTTTGGATTCATTTTTAACTTATACTCCCTAGCCCTTTGCAACACCTTAGCTAAAATGACGGGGTGTTCTTCCTTGGATCTCGATTTCACCAGAATATCATCAACGTAAGCTTCCATATACACATGCATCATGTCGTGGAAGATAGCCATCATTGCCCGTTGATATGTGGCACCTGCATTCTTCAATCTAAATGGCATGACAACATAGCAGTATATGTCCCAGGGTGTGGTGAACGAGGTTTTTTCTTGATCCTCTGGAGCAAGACGGATTTGGTTGTATCCAGAATAGCCATCCATAAACGAGAGGGCTTCATACCCAGCCGTGTTGTCCACCAACACGTCAATGTGAGAAAGCGGGAAATCATCTTTTGGACATGTCTTATTTAAGTCCCTAAAATCAATGCAAATCTGAATTTTTCCATCCTTTTTCATCTCAGGGATAATATGTTGTGACTCCTCTGTGCTGATGATGTTGACATATGCTTTATTTCATTGGCAACACCTTATTTTGATTGATTGGCAACTGTTTATTTTTTGATGAAATTATTTTATCATAATTGTTTTATCAGATTGTCTGTGTGTTCTATGCATTTTCACAAGTCTACACATTGCACACAAACACAAGTCTACAAACGCAGCATGTCTATACATTGCATCATGGCGTTTGTGCTCTAAGTCTATACACTGCATGGCGAGCCCAAAGTCTATACATTACATTGGCTAAAGTCTGCACAACGTCCATCTCATTTAGAGTCTAAGGCAATGTCTATACACTAGACTTGAAGTGTGTACATTGAGCGTCTCATTGAGCAAGTCTATACATCGCTCAGTTGGCAAGTCTATACATTGGAAGTCTATACATTCGCTGCCTTGCTTTGTTTAGGTCTGTACAGCCTTTCCTTTGGAAAGTCTATACATCGTGAAGTTTACACATTGGCTGTTGAATGATCTCCAAGTCTGTACATCGTGCATCTTTTAGTTGAAGTCTGTACAGCCTTTGCTTCGCCAAAGTCTGTACATTGGTCTGCATTGCATTGCATGAAGTCTATACATTGCACGAGCTGAAGCCTGCCTAAGTCCATACACTGGCTGCTGTTCTTCAAAGTTTGCACATTATTTTATGCTTCAGCAAGTATGTACAGCGGTTGCCTTCTTATATGAAGTCTGTGCATTGCATTCGAGTTCACAAGTCCATACAGTGAAGTCTATACAATGCATTTAGTCTTACAAGTCTGTACAGGGTTTATACTTAACCTGATAAGTCTATTTCGACTGTCTGACAGGGATTCTTTACAGAGATCGGTGACTTGGCTCGTGATCCAAGGAGGACGAGGTGTTGTGATGGTGGCACGTGGAAGTAGCCCATCACAGGATGCTGCCATGTGGATGGAATTGCCTCGGTTCTGGTGAATTCACTGGGTAGGAAATGTGGAAGCCACGCGCCCTTATCCACCTGCTGCTGTTATATATACAAGTCTTTGTCTTCAGATGAAGGTTGATCGATGAAGTGGGAAAAGTCTATACAGTGAGCGAAAAGCAGCAGAGAGCCACCGATCCACAGAGGAGAAGAAAAAGAAAGAAGAAAGAAAAACAGAGAAGAAGAGAAAGAGAGAAGAGATGAGTTGAGAGAGTGAGATTGAGAGAGCTTGTTCGAGAGGTTGTAAATCAGTCTCTTGGTTCAGATACAAGAGCTGATATGTTTGCTCATTGAGTGCTATTTCCCTTCTGGGTTTTCTTATTTTCATTTACTTCTATTTTTCTGCTTTCGAACTCTTGTTTCTTCAAGCTGTGAGGCAGCATTTGCAGTGGAGGTCTCCACTGGACAGGTGAACCTGTAATCCTCAGCAGGCGAGACTTGGTCTCGGACGGCTAAGCTGTATTGCCCAGCTGTTGCAGAGGATCTGTTCCTCGGGTCGGCAAGCTGTAAAGCCCAGCGAAGCTGTGTATCAACGGTTGTATGGCAAGCTGTGTTGCCCAGCTGTTCAAGCTGTTAGTCAGCGGAATCCACACTCTAGTTGGAGTGTGGGGTGGACGTAGATCTCTGGATTGAGATCGAACCACCTTAAAATTGCTGCCTACTGTGTGTTTGCTTGTGGGTCTTGTGTTTTCATTGTGCACCTTAGTGAGATTGCTTGTGTTCTATTGTGTGGCTGCTTGTGTCGACCCTTTACATAGTGGTTCTTCATTTAGCTTAACTGTTGTTTGCCTATATTCCGCATTAGAGCTTATACTAGTTTTTAATTTGGCATTAGATCTATTCACCCCCCTCTAGATCCACACTTCGTGGAGATAGACTGCGTCCATCTAACATAACACTTGGTATCAGAGCCATACTCTTCTACAGGGACTCATCGCCCGAAGAGGAAAGGCAGAGATGGATGCTCGAGGGATGATAGCTGAAGGACACTCAACCACAAAGCCCCCATTCTTCGATGGATCTAACTACGCATACTGAAGAATCGTATGCAGGTATTTTTGAGGGCTAAAGATTACGAGATCTGGAAGGTTGTCAGCAAGGGACCTTATGAGCTGTCCCCTAGTGAGGAGGCCTGGACCAAGGAGGAGACCAGGAGGTCTACACTAAATTGGAGTGCCATAAACGCCATCCAGTGCTCTCTGCACCCTACAGAATTCTCCCGCGTATCAGCCTGTAAATCAGCTAAGGAGATGTGAGATGCACTGGAAGTCATTCATGAAGGGACATCTCAAGTCAGAGAGCAGAAGGCCAATCTCCTTGTGTCAGAATACGAAGCCTTCAAGATGAGCAGAACGAGACCATCAGTGAAATGTATGCTCGGTTGACTATTATTACCAATGGTCTCAGAGGTCTCGGGAAACCTCAGACAGAATATGATGTGGTGAGGAAGATATTGCGCTCCCTGACTCATGCCTGGCATACTAAACCTACAGTGATGGAGGAGTCAAGGGACTTGCGAAATACAAGAGCTGATGAGCTAATTGGTTCGCTGATGGCATATGAGATAAATATGCCAAAGATGGAAGAAGCTGAGAGGAAGAAGAAGCCGATAGCGCTGAAGGCTGGTCCAGCAAATCTAGCAAATCCAGCTCCAGCAGTTCATCATCAGAGGAGAGCCCGAATGAAGAAGATATAACTCGTTCTGAGATGGCCATGATGACTAGAGAGTTCAGGCGATTCCTCAGGAAAGGAGCAGGATGATTTAGCCAAAAGAAATACAGTGGCGGCCAAAAGGATAAAAGGTATAAACATAACCCTGCTAAGAAAACTGAAACTAACACTTGTTATCAATGCAGGAAATCGGGCCATCTGAAAGCTGACTGTCCAGACAATCAGAAATACAAGGACAAGTCAAAGAAGAAAAACAAGAAAGGGAGAGCTATGATTAGCACCTGGAGTGATGAAGATGAAGGCTCCTTCAGTAGCAGCTCAGACAGTGAAGCCGAATCTGAACAGCCCATTTGCCTTATGGCAACAAGCTCCGAAGATAGAGAGGAGGACTCAGATGAGGTAATCACTAGATTTGAAAATTTTACAATTATTGATTGGGTAGATGCTTAACATGACATAGCTGATAGAGCTGATGATGTTAGAAAAGAGAACATGCATCTAAGAAGAAAGATCAATTCCATGCAAAATGATAAAACTCTAACTGATAAAATTGCATGTTTAGAATCTGAGAATGTAAAATTGAAACTCACATGTTATGAATTAGATGAAATCAAAAATGAGTTAAAAGCTTCTAGGGAAGAGAATGTGAGGCTTGAAAATGAAATTGATGAATGGAAGCTGAAAATTCAGAAATGTGAAAGTGAGATAAAAATTGTTTCTGAAAAATATGAAGCTGTCCTCAATGTAAATAATGAATTGAAAAAGTCTATTGATGAAATTCAGAAAGACAATGAGGATAAGTTGAGAACCATTGAGAAAATGACCCAAGGATCTAAAAACTTAAATGCTTTATTGGGGACAAAGGTTAATTTCAGAAAAGAGGGCCTAGGATTTAATTCAAGTGCAACGAAAACCTTTGGAATGAAAACTATTTCATTTGTTGCACAAAAAGAAAAAGGACCTCTAATTAGCATGAATTCAAACAATTCAATGAACAAAAATGCTAATCTGAAAAGGCCCAGTGCTGAGGAGAAGGGCAAACAAAAGCTGAGTGAGCCTAGTAGAGCTAGCACATCTATGCAAAATCCCAAAGCTCAGTCTCAGGTTAGGGGTCAACCAAAATAGTCTTTATAAACCCCATGTTAAGGTCACCAAGTCTCCACCATCACCTCCACCTCTGAAGAAGACCCAATACAAACCTATGAATAGGTCAGCAGGGTCCAAGGTGCAGGGGAGACAGAAGGCTGTTAGGAGTCAACCCAAACATTTCTACCTACCTAGAGCCCAGTCCCATTTCTTTGCACAGTCAACCTATCCAGATAGGTCAAGATGGACTAGGACTCAAGGAAGGTTCACAGGTCTTGGACATCAGGCTACACAGTCTTATAGACCTTACCCTAGAAATTGGATTGATGGGTATGGCAATTGGGCACCTAGGAATCCGAATTTCTTTAGCCAACCCAGGAACTACTATGGCCACAATTTCATGAATGCAACCTGGCCAAGGCACTGGCAAAGAAACAACACTGTCAATAATCATGCTGGTGCAAATAACAAGAAGACAAACAACAAGAAGAAGAGGAACAACAACAGAAGGAAATCTGTAGAATCTACTGAACAAAATTCATTTAAACAAATGTGGATTCCGAAAAGTCTGCTTTCTTGCTTTGCTTCTACTTCATCTGTTATGGAGCCCAATCAGTCTTGGGTTCCAAATCTCTCTACCTAATTGTGTATGCAGGTATGCCTGGCAGCCAAGAACAACTTGTGGTACTTGGATAGCGGCTGCTCCAGGCATATGACAGGAGATAAGGCCAAGTTCTGCATGCTGACTGAGAAACTAGGAGGCCTTGTCACCTTTGGAAGCAACACAAAGGGTAGGATTATTGGATCAGGTAAGGTAGGTAAGTGTTCTACCTGCTGCATTGATGATGTTATGCTGGTTGAAGTGTTAGCTTATAATTTACTTAGTATCAGCCAGTTGTGTGATAAAGGATATAAGGTTTTATTTGATTCTCAATGCTGCAAGGTTTTTGAACCTGATTCTGAAATTGTCAAATTTTCTGGAAAAAGAATAAATAATACATACATGATAGATTTAGATGATATTCAACATTCTAACCTATGCCTTACTGCTAGTAGAGAAGACTTAGCATTTTTATGGCATCGTAGGTTAGGTCATGCTAGTTATACTGTTTTGCATAAACTGAATAAGCATGGCATGGTTAGAGGACTTCCTGAAGTTTTCTTTAAGAAAGAAAATAAAATCTGTGATGCATGCACTCAATCAAAGATAACTAGAAAGTCATTTAAGTCTAGAACTGAAAATCTATCTTCTAAACCCTATGAGCTGATACACATGGACCTTTTTGGGCCAACCAGATCTGTCAGCTTATCAGGGAGGAAGTATGGGTTTGTCATGGTAGATGACTTTTCTAGGTATACTTGGGTTTATTTCTTATCTCATAAGAGTGATGCTTTCTCAGAATTTCAGGAGTTCTATGTTAGAATAAATCAGAAAATTGAAAATATTTTGACTGATCATGGAGGTGAGTTTGAAAACTCACAGTTTGATGAATTCTGCAGGTCAAATGGAATTAACCATAGGTATTCTTCACCAAGGACACCTGAGCAGAATGGAGTTGTGGAGAGAAGGAACAGAACCCTAGTGGAGATGGGTCGTACACTCCTGGTTGAAGGTGGTCTACCAATGAAGTTTTGGGCTGAAGCAGTGAACACTGCCTGTTATGTAATTAACAGAGCCATGGTAAGACCTTCTACCCAGCAAACACCATATGAGATCTTAAAGGATAAGAAACCTTCTATTGCTCATTTCAAGGTTTTTTGATGTAAATATTTCATTCATATAAATGATAAAAGAGACCTTGATAAATTTGAACCTAAAGGTGAACCAGAAATCTTTCTTGGTTATTCTGAAAACACCCGAGCATATAGAGTGTACAATCTGAATTCTAAAACTGTTGAAGAATCTTCACACTTAGTTTTTGATGAATCTTTATTGAAGACTAATATTGGTCAATGCAGGAATGAAGACAATGGTGATATTTTGAAGGAAGGAGATCCTGCAGACAAATCCGAGGATGAGGAAGGACATGAAGAGCTTAATGAAGAAGAGCCTACAGCTCAGGGGGAGGTAAATGAAACTCATGGTGATGAAATTGTTAACATTAGATATCTTAAAGATCATCCTGTAGATAATGTAATTGGAAATCTGCATGACCCCCCTAGGACTAGAGGCCACTTAAGAACTCTAAATGAATTGAATGCTTTTGCTTTTGTTTCACATGTAAAACCCAAGTCCATTGACTGTGCTCTCAAAGATGTGCATTGGATTAATGCCATGCATGAGGAGCTCAATCAATTTGACAGGAATAAGGTGTGGCATTTGGTTCCACCTCCTGATCATGAAACAGTCATATGGACAAAATGGGTGTTCAGAAATAAAACTGATGAATCAGGGAATGTCATTAAAAATAAAGCCAGACTTGTAGCTCAGGGGTACAATCAGGAATTTGGTATAGACTTTGAAGAGTCTTTTGCCCCTGTAGCTAGGTTAGAAGCAATAAGAATATTATTGGCTTATGCATGTTTCCTAGGTATAAATCTTCAGCAGATGGATGTGAAATCTGCTTTTTTGAATGGGGAGATTAGTGAGGATGTCTATGTGAGACAGCCTCCTGTGTTTGAATGTTTAGATTTCCCTAATCATGTTTACAAACTTAATAAAGCTCTCTATGGTTTAAAGCAAGCTCCTAGAGCTTGGTATGACAGGTTGAGCAAATTCCTCACTGACAAGAACTTCACAAGAGGTGTAGTTGATCAAACATTGGTTACCAAGGTGAGTCATTCAGATATTCTTATCATTCAAATTTATGTGGATGACATTGTGTTTGGGTCAACTAACCCTAAATTGTGTGAGGAATTCTCTCAGATAATGACTAATGAGTTTGAAATGAGCTCAATGGGCGAGCTCAAATTATTTCTTGGACTGCAGGTTACACAATCAAAGGGTGGTACTTTCATCTCTCAGTCCAAGTACATAAAGAATTTATTGAAGAAGTATAAAATGGACAACCTCAAGGAAATAGCTGCTCCAATGGGTACCTCAACTAGTTTGGATGAAGATCCTAAAGGTAAACCAGTGGACCAAAGGCTATATAGAGGTATGATCGGATCTCTTCTTTATCTTACAGCATCTAGGCCCGATATTCAATTTGCAGTGTGTTTATGCTCTAGATTTCAGGCTAGTCCTAAAGAAACTCATCTTAAGGCTGTGAAAAGGATTTTTAGGTATTTACTAGGCACCCAACAGCTAGGTCTATGGTATCCTGCTAGGTGTGAGTTGGAGCTTCTAGCCTACACTGATGCAGACTATGCTGGGTGTCGAGTAGATAGAAAAAGCACTAGTGGCTATTGCCAATTCCTTGGTGGCTGTCTAGTATCTTGGGCATCTAAGAAGCAACACATTGTAGCCTTGTCTACAGCTGAGGCTGAATATGTTGCAGCAGGTAATTGTGCTGCCCAAGTACTATGGATCAAGCACCAACTAGATGATTATCAGATAAAATTGGAATGTATTCCAATCTTGTGTGATAATACTAGTGCTATATGCCTTGCTAAAAATCCTGTTCATCATTCTAGGACTAAGCATATAGAGATAAAACACCATTTTCTAAGAGATGTTGTAAATAAAAAGGAGATTGAAATGAACTTCATTGAAACTGAAAAACAAATTGCTGATATTTTTACTAAGCCTCTTGGGAATGAAAGATTTAAATTTCTTAGAAGAGAACTTGGTTTATGTAAATTTCAGCATGATGAATAATTTGTTCAGCTGCTTTGAATAAAATTTCTGATTTGGACTTGCATCTTATAGCTTGAATAAATCTTGTGGATGTTGAATGTTGCAACAGACTCATGATCATGCATGATACTCACATTTTTTTACACTCATGATCATCATTGCACATGCATATAGAACTGTTTTGCACTGCATTTCTCGTATAACCCTGGTATATAAAATAGTAAGTTACTAAAAGGCAGGGAAATCTATCTGGAGGTTCTTATTATGTGTGAGATGGTCCTTGAGACCAGGTTCTCTGCCAAGTACCAAGGGGTCAGGTCTTCATATAGAGCAGAGTAATGCATATCATAACAGTTGATACTTGATTCTTGCCATTCATTTACAAAATTGCATGCATATAGACAGAGGGAGTATTGTTAGAAATTCAGAGTGGTCTTCAACTCTCTTGAATTCATTCATCCTTTAACTCTGAATGCTTGAGTCTGACAATATGGCAATCTGTTGGTCAGTTCTGATTTCTAAGCAATAGAAAACAGACTTCTTCTCTTATAAGAATTTTAATTGCTTGAAGACCGACTTAATGGTTTAAATTTTATAAACTTTGAAGTTTAAATATTACAATCAGTAAATAAGAAAGCTGAAAATTGATAAAACTCTCAACCCTTATCTTATTTCATGTCAGACAAAGCTAATCATATCTGAAATCTGAAAACTCATCTGAAATCATGTTAGAGAAGCTAAGTATGTGTATTGTTCTTAAACAAGTCATTCTGAGACATATAAAGGACAGCTAAGAAAGATATTGAAAAACATTAAAAATCATTGAAAAATTACATTGGCAGAGCAATGACTGATAAATCACTGAGAAACTGAGTGATCCATCAAAGAAGTGGACAACACTCATGTCATGAGGTGTATCAGCTATCTCTGTATAAAATGATCCAAAACAGTAGGTTGGTTTCACTGAGTACCTGGGGGTAACTGGCGTCTGATAAACATGTACCCTCACACAAAAAGGTATAAATCAGTTTTATTGTGTTTGATCATAGGCAGAATGGTCCATGATGTTGAGTATCTAGGGGTATTGGCATCTGATAAATATATACCCTTACGCAAAAAGGCAAATGGTACATGAATACCCAAAATGAACTCATATTGAAAATGATGTTCCTTCACAAGAAATTTCGTGGATGTCAATTTGTTTATTTTCAATACATGACCTGGTATCTCTTAATCATTTTTCCTGAGTCTATGAAAGTAAGATATTTTGAAACTAAATCTCTCATGCAAATGTGTTTATGGTTTATTGTTTTATCATGCACAGAACTCTTATCCAATGATTGTAGTGCATGAACTTAAAATTTTATAGTCTTTAAACCAGAATTCTATCTGAAAGTAGTTTATAACTTCATATGACTGAAGACTCTGTGCTTTAGAATGCTTATTCCTGAACTACTTGTTCAGAATGCCAGTCAGATGATATCTCTTGTTCCTTCCCTTGTCCTCACTTTCCCTCCTCTTTGTTGATGGCAAAGGGGGAGAATGGTATCAATATTGTATGAATTCTGAATTCATTCCAAGGGAAGTGTATGCATTATGTTATGGCAGAGGGGGAGATTTTGCTAGCAGGGAGTTGCTTACATTTCGTAGCATGCATGCATAGCATCTGCATGACAATCTGAATAACAAATCATGTCTCTCACAATCTGTATGACAGGTAATTGCTATTCTAAATGATAGGGGGTTGCCATCATCAAAAAGGGGGAGATTATTGTGACTCCTCTGTGTTGATGATGTTGACATATGCTTTATTTCATTGGCAACACCTTGTTTTGATTGATTGGCAACTGTTTATGTTTTGATGAAATTATTTTATTATAATTATTTTATCAGATTGTCTGTGTGTTCTATGCATTTTCACAAGTCTACACATTGCACACAAACACAAGTCTACAAACACAGCATGTCTATACATTGCATCGTGGCGTTTGTGCTCTAAGTCTATACACTGCATGGCGAGCCCAAAGTCTATACATTGCATTGGCTAAAGTCTGCACAACGTCCGTCTCATTTAGAGTCTAAGGCAATGTCTATACACTGGACTTGAAGTGTGTACATTGAGCGTCTCATTGAGCGTCTCATGAAAGTCTATACATTGGTTCAGGCTATGTGTGTACATCGTCCGTCTTAGTTGAAGTCCATACATTGCACTGCATTGGCTAAGTGTGTGCATCGTCCGTCTTAGTTGAAGTCCATACACTGTATTGCATTGGCTAAAGTGTGTACATCGTCTGTCTCACTGGAAGTCTATACATTGAAAGTATGTACAACGGACTGTTCATGCATCAACATTCAAAGTCCATACATTGGACTGTAGCATGCACGAAGCTAAGTCCATACATTAGACTGTAGCATGTATCAGTGAAGTCTGTACAGCGTCATGCATTGTTCTTCATAAGTCCATACATTGGACTGTAGCACGCATCATTGAAGTCTATACATTGGCCTTAGCTTTCTAAAGTCCATACATTGCATGAGCATAGTCATGAAGTCTATACATTGCACTATGCATCATTCTTCAAGTCCATACACTGCATTGTAGATGCTCGAGGTGAAGTCTGTACATCCTTCATTGAACTTCCAAGTCTGTACATCCACCTGTTCAACTTCAAAGTCTGTACATTGTAAGTTTTACCTACGTTGCACTCGCAAGTCTGTACATCGGTAGCTTTACCGATGTTGCACTCGAAGTCTATACACTGATAGCTTTACCGTCGTTTCCCTTGGCAAGTCTATACATTGGAAGTCTATACACTCGACTGCCTTGCCTTGATCAAGTCTGTACAGAGTTTCCTTGTTCAAGTCTGTACATCGCTCAGTTGGCAAGTATATACATTGGAAGTCTATACATTCGTTGCCTTGCTTTGTTCAGGTCTGTACAGCCTTTCCTTTGGAAAGTCTATACATCGTGAAGTTTACACATTGGCTGTTGAATGATCTCCAAGTCTGTACATCGTGCATCTTTTAGTTGAAGTCTGTACAGCCTTTGCTTCTCCAAAGTCTGTACATTGGTCTGCATTCCAGTGCATGAAGTCTATACATTCATCTGCATTGCATTGCATGAAGTCTATACATTGCACGAGCTGAAGCCTGCCTAAGTCCATACACTGGCTGTTGTTCTTCAAAGTCTGCACATTGTTTTACGCTTCAGCAAGTATGCACAGCGGTTGCCTTCTTATATGAAGTCTGTACATTGCATTCGAGTTCACAAGTCCATACAGTGAAGTCTATACAATGCATTTAGTCTTACAAGTCTGTACAGGGTTTATACTTAACCTGATAAGTCTATTTCGACTGTCTGACAGGGATTCTTTACAGAGATTGGTGACTTGGCTCGTGATCCAAGGAGGACGAGGTGCTGTGATGGTGACACGTGGAAATAGCCCATCACAGGATGCTGCCATATGGATGGAATTGCCTCGGTTCTGGTGAATTCACTGGGCGGGAAATGTGAAAGCCACGCGCCCTTATCCACCTGCTGCTGGTATATATACAAGTCTTCATCTTCAGATGAAGGTTGATCGATGAAGTGGGCAAAGTCTATACAGTGAGCGAAAAGTAGCAGAGAGCCACCGATCCATAGAGGAGGAAAAAAAGAAAGAAGAAAGAAAAACAGAGAAGAAGAGAAAGAGAGAAGAGATGAGTTGAGAGAGTGAGATTGAGAGAGCTTGTTCGAGAGGTTGTAAATCAGTCTCTTGGTTCAGATACCAGAGTTGATATGTTTGCTCATTGAGAGCTATTTCCCTTCCGAGTTTTCTTATTTTCATTTGCTTCTATTTTACTGCTTTCGAACTCTTGTTTCTTCAAGCTGTGAGGCAGCATTTGCAGTGGAGGTCTCCACTGGACAGGTGAAGCTGTAATCCTCAGCAGGCGAGACTTGGTCTCGGACGGCTAAGCTGTATTGCCCAGCTGTTGCAGAGGATCTGTTCCTCTGGTCGGCAAGCTGTAAAGCCCAGCGAAGCTGTGTATCAACGGTTGTATGGCAAGCTGTGTTGCCCAGCTGTTCAAGCTGTTAGTCAGCGGAATCCACACTCTAGTTGGAGTGTGGGGTGGACGTAGATCTCTGAATTGAGATCGAACCACCTTAAAATTGCTGCCTACTGTGTGTTTGCTTGTGGGTCTTGTGTTTTCATTGTGCACCTTAGTGAGATTGCTTGTGTTCTATTGTGTGGCTGCTTGTGTCGACTCTTTACATAGTGGTTCTTCATTTGGCTTAACTACTGTTTGCCTATATTCCGCATTAGAGCTTATACTAGTTTTTAATTTGGCATTAGATCTATTCACCCCCCCTCTAGATCCACACTTCGTGGAGATAGACTGCGTCCATCTAACATACCATAATATTCGCCACCCATTGTGGATATAAGACAACTCTAATGAACTTGGCCTTATGCAGTTTATCAACTTCTTCTTTTATCCTTAGGCCATTTGGGGGTGAATCTTCTTGATTTTTGTTTAATGGGTGTTGCCCCTGGTTTAAGTACCAATCTATGTTCTACCAGAGTGGGGTCAATGATGCGCACAAAACTTGTCGTTGAAAAGTAGTGCCATAATTTCAAAATATTCGCACTCACTCACTTTTAAAGATTGAAAAATCAAGTATAGTGGTAAGTGGAGTCGATCCCACGAGGGGGAAATAACATTTTGGAACAAGTTGGAAAAATATCCTTATGCTTTGAAAAGCCAAGTTTTGAGTGAGATTAATCTAAGGAAAAATAAATTGCATGAAAATAAACTCACTAAAGAAGATGAGAGCGGTAAAGAAAAGAACTTACAAGAGATACAAAGAGGAACTAAGACAATCACAATTTGTAAAGATGAACTTTTATTAAGATGGAAGTGAAAAGTACACTCTATGAAAATAAAAAATTACAACTCAAAAAATAAAGAAAAGGGGAAAGAATATAGCCAAGATGAAGATGAAGATCGCCGCCTAATCGCCGTGGCGAGTCTTGGAGTGGATCACCCCACCGTGGAGATAGATGCCACCGAGAGGACCATTGGAAAAGAATCTCCGCCTTGGGATGTTTGGATGAAAATAGAGGAGGGAGAGAGATAGAAGATGAAGAAGATAGTTTGAAAACAGTGAAACAGAAATAATGAAAATAGGCCGAGATTGGAAATGAAATAACTTTAAAACCGGAGAGAATTAGAAGAACTGGTAAAAACAAAAGTTGAAGATTAGAGGAAGAGGAAGAAGGTTTATGAAGAGTGAATAGGGACTGTCACGGCCCGAGCGCGGAAGATACCCGGAGACGCGTGACGAGTTTATATCGATCATGTCAATCAGAGCGTTAGTGTATTCAACACATAGACAGAGTGCGCAAAAGTAGAGATAACCCAATCCTTTATTCCATCATAACCTTAAAGGTACTTCTATTACAACCCATTTAATGAAAGTACTAAGACTCAATAAAAAGAAAAGTACAATGGTTGACTTAAGAAATTTTGAAAGATAGGACTAGTAGACGCTTGGATAAACAGAGAGCTCTAATCTCTTCACTCTTGACCTGCCCCATCTGAGTCAGTCTCGTCATCGGACATACCTGAAAGGTAGGGAAAAATACTGAATGAGCGAACGCTCAGTAGGAATTATATCTCAAGAACTAGCAATTGGTTTAAGTAATTACATGTTTCATGAATGCAATAAAGCTATGCATGTTTGCGTAAAACGACAAGAGAGAGAGAGTATGACAAGAGGTAATCGAGTAACCTAGCATGTCTTTCAAGAACTTATATCAATGAATGTCAAGATATTCAAGCAAGTATATTCATCATGTCATGTCGGGAATTGGCTATCACGTTTCAAGCAAGTATATAAATACCCTTTTTCGGGCCACGCAAGTCATGTCATGTCAAGTACGAGATTTGTGGAATGTCTTAATCAAGCTAGTCATGCACTTCGGTACAATGCCATACCGTGATCATTACAACTCCCATGGGCACTAGTACTTTCGGGTGCTCCTCCCAGGACCTGATCGGGCCCTATATGCGCAGGCATTGGTCATGTATTTTCGACATCCACTAAAGTATAGCCAATATGGAGTTTCAAGGAACAAACTTGTATAACTTTAAGGTAGATAGCATTTCAAGGATTTGAACACGTAGTATCATGACGATAGTGACGGTATAATCACGATTACCGATAAAACTAGGTGGAATTGGTTCCCTATCTTGGGCGCCCTGACAATAAGAGTAAGCGCCCACATGAAGATGGTCGCTCATTCTTAAGCTAGATAGAATTGAGGTCCATAAGTATGGCACCTAATCACAAGGTCACTAATGGCATGGTTTCCCATTCCATTAATTCATGGATATTCTCATGACATCATCATCATGAATGTCATAAGGGCCGATTTTACCATGTTTCTTTAGAGTGACATGGCAATCAAGTAGTATCATGGGTTTTTATGGTACAACCAGCTCGGCTGCTTTGAGGGAATCCAAAGTCTGCGGAGTCTTACGGAGGCCTCTATGATAAAGTCACCGGTCCGGAGGAACGGAATGTCCCGCGGAGAGTTCATCTATCACCGAGAATTTGGGGCAATCGATAAAACGTCGATAAACGTGGGACTATACTCACGGATTGGAATATAGTGCCAGATATATATATATATAAGTATATAAATCCACGGTTCACAGAAAAAAAACATATGAAAATAACAAGACAGGAAATTGGCGCCTTAGCCAAAGTCTTCATTTAAAGAATTGACGCCCATGGCTGGGTCGTCATTTCAATATTTGACGACTTCCAGAACAGTCGTCCAATTCATATTTCTGTTTACTGAAAATAACTAAATTTCAGTATTTTAAAGAATTGGCGACTTCCATTAAGTCTTCTATTTTGTAAATAGCGCCCTCGTCAGGGGCGTTATATATACAAGAAACGACATGGTATGCGTCGTTAATTCCCCTTTTTACAGAATTTGCTACGAATAATAGCAATTTTCCAATAAATATTTTGATGGCAACATGTATATGGACAGGTCAAGAAAAATAGCAGGATTCTAGACATATGATCATGCATTAGATCAGCTTACTGTTTAGATAGGTATTAAATTTTTAACATGTGTATTTATTAAATCAATCGAAATTGACGACCGTTCTCCCGGGCGTCAGAAATAAAAATGGCGCCCTGGTAAGTGTCGCCTCTTTCAAAAATTTTCCAAAAACTACATGCATGAACTAATATATATTAATATCATGATTTATAATAGTTTGGGCTACGAAATCTTGAGATAACCTACCTGGTGATTTGGTTGTGAAGAACTGTGAAGAAGGATATGATACTCTATTTCAAACAGAGCAATGGCAGGAGGAAGAAGATGATGAATATAGTGGCTTCCCCTCTTCTCGTCTGTTAACAGAATGAAGAAGAGGAAGACGCTCCCCCACTCTTCCCGTTGCAGTCACCAGCAAAAAGAGGAAGAAGTCTTCCTCACGCAGGAGGAAGAAACAGACGCAGGGTGTTGATACGAAGAACTTGTATAAGAGCAACGGCTCTTACTTCCTAAACGTAGGAACACAACTGCCGCTTTCGTCCGTGGAAGACGATAGTAGAAGCAAAGCTTCTACTTCACACAATGATGATAGTAGCAGAAGATGATAGCTTCCAAAGAGCACGGCAGCCTGCAACTGTATCGGAAGAAGAAGAAGAAAGCCAACAGGTTTGGCTTCGACGGAGGGGTATTTATAGGGTTCTGGAGACCCTATAGGGTTAGAGTTTGATTGGGAATTAAAACTCCCTTTTCATAGTCCTTATGAAACTCAGACATCCCACGTATCGATCCTTTCCCCAGCTAGCATCCCTGTTCGAACCAAACAGCAACTTCTGGAAATGACGCCTCAGGTTGGGGCGTTAATTAAAAATGACGCCTGCCCAAGAGTCTTTAATTTATAAAATGGCGCCCTCCAAGGGGGCGTTAATTACTATTGCCATTATTTGCCTTATGTACAAATACGATTGCCTTATTTAAAATATGAAAATGACGCCACTTTTGATGGGCGTCACTTCTTAATATGACGCCTATGCAGGAGGTGTCTCTTTGTAAATTGGCGACTGCTTCAATAAATGACGACCAGATAGGAGGCGCTATTTCTTTTTGGTTCATTTTTGATATGTAAATGGGTGAAAATTATATATATATAGTATATAACTTGATTATTTCATTTTTGAATACTTTTATTCTTGATTATTTATCCGGGGTCTTACACCCTCTCCCACTTAAAAGAATTTGGTCCCCAAATTCAATCGTATATAAACATGGAGAGTGTAATGTACATACCCTTTAGAATAATTCTGGTAGTCGTTTCCTCATAGATTCCTCGGTCTCCCATGTGGCTTCGTGTTCTGAGCATTTACTCCATTGCACCTTAACCATTGGAATAACTTTGTTCCTTAGTGTTCGTACCTCATGATCGAGGATTTTCATGGGCTTTTGTTCATAAGTAAGATCCTTTTGAATCACCAGATCTCCGTGATCAATGATATGTGACGGATCGTGCACATACTTCTTCAACATGGATATGTGAAATACATTATGAACTTCGGACAATTGGGGCGGTAAAGCGACGCGGTAAGCAACCTCGCCAACTCTTTCTAGTATCTCAAAAGGTCCGATAAACCTTGGTGTAAGCTTACCTTTGACACCAAATCTCCTTATTCCACGTCCAGGTGATATCTTGAGGAATAGGTGATCTCCCACTTGGAATTCGAGATCTCTTCTTCGTGTGTCAGCATAAGCCTTCTATCTAGACTGAGCAGTTTGAAGTCTTTCTCTAATCAACTGAATATTTTCAGTGGTATCCCTTACCATGTCTGGACCTAACTGTTGTTTTTTGCCAACTTCGTCCCAACATACGGGTGATCGACAACTCCTTCCGTATAAGGCTTCGAAAGGTGCCATTTGTATACTTGCCTGGTAGCTATTATTGTATGCAAATTCAACCAAAGGCAAGTGATCACGCCAGCTTCCACCAAAATCAATGATACAAGCTCTAAGCATATCTTCAACCACCTGATTGGTTCTCTCGGTCTGACCATCCGTCTGAGGATGAAAGGCTGTACTAAAGTTAAGTCTCGTCCCCAGTGAATGTTGTAAACCCTTCCAAAAGTGAGAAGTAAAACGGGGGTCTCTGTCAGACACGATTGAGACAGGTACTCCATGTAACCTAACTATCTCCTTAGTGTATAATGCAGCAAGAACATCAACTGACCATCGGCTCTTGATTGGCAAGAAGTGTGCTGATTTGGTCAATCGGTCGATGATAACCCATATTCCGTCATGTCCTCCCTTTGATTTGGACAGACCCATAATGAAGTCCATACCGATATCCTCCCACTTCCACTTGAGAATATCTAGAGGATGTAACTTACCGGCAGGCTTTTGGTGTTCGGCCTTGACTTGTTGGCATGTGAGACAGCGAGACACAAAGTCTGCTACTTCTCTTTTCATATTGGGCGACCAAAAGGTCCTTTTCAAATCTTGGTACATCTTAGTTGATCCTGGATGAATCGTGTACCTTGATCTGTGAGCTTCATCTAAGATTTTCTTCTTTACCTCTGGGTAATTCGGTATACATGTTCTATTCCTGAACATCAATCTTCCATCCGAGGCTATTTTGAAATCAGTTTGTTCTTCTATTTTGTCTTTGATTTCCACTAGTACTGGGTCACTATCTTGAAGTCCTTGTATTTCGGATAGCAAGTCTGGCTGTATGCTCATATGGGATAATGTGACACACCTACTGTCCTTGTCCATGCTTATATTAAGCTTAGAGAATTGTTCTAGCAACTTCCACTCCTGAATCATACAATTGGCTAATAGTGCTCTCGGCTTTCGACTGAGGGCATCGGCTACAGGATTACCGTTTCCAGGATGATATTGTATAGTGAAGTCGAAGTCCTTGAGATATTCTAACCAACGTCTTTGCCTCATATTCAATTCCTTCTGAGAGAAGAGATACTTAAGACTTTTATGGTCAGAGTATACAATAAACTGTACTCCGTATAGATAATGTCTCCATATCTTCAGTGCAAACACTACCGCAGCCAATTCCAAGTCATGAACCGGGTAGTTCTCCTCGTGCTTCTTCAATTGGCGAGAAGAGTAGGCTATAACTTTCCCTTGTTGCATTAAAACACATCCGAGGCCAATGCCAGATGCATCAGTGTATACCTCGAATCTCTCGCCTTCAATTGGTAAAGCTAAAACCGGGGCTGTAGTTAGGTGATCCCTGAGAGCTTGGAAGCTTCTTTCACATTCCTCACTCCAATCGTAACGGATCTCCTTATGAGTTAGCCTAGTGAGTGGTACGGCGATCTTGGAGAAATCCTTGATGAATCGCCGATAGTAGCCCGCAAGACCCAAGAAACTACGGATCTCGCTAGCATTGGTCGGTCTTTCCCAATCCTTTACAGCTTCAACCTTCGATGGATCTACGGATAAACCGTCTTTTGATATAACATGCCCCAAGAAAGATACTTCTTCTCACCAGAATTCACATTTACTGAGCTTTGCATATAACTGATTTATCCTCAATATCTGTAATGCAATCCTCAAATGCTCCTCGTGCTCTTCCTTGGTCTTTGAATAGATCAGTATATCATCAATGAAAACCACTATGAACTGGTCTAGATGAGGCCTGAATATACTATTCATCAACTGCATAAAGGCAGCAGGGGCATTTGTCAGTCCAAAAGGCATTACAACAAATTCATAGTGCCCATACATGCTTCTGAATGCGGTCTTATAAATGTCCTCATCTTTGATCCTTAGTTGGTGATATTCCGACCTGAGATCAATCTTCGAAAAATATATGGATCCAGATATTTGATCAAATAACTCATCGATTCTCGGCAGTGGATACTTGTTCTTGATAGTGAGATGATTCAACTGTCGATAGTCGATGCATAACCTCATGGATCCATCTTTCTTCTTTACAAATAGCACAGGTGCTCCCCACGGGGAAGTGCTTGGTCTAATAAATCCCTTCTTGAGAAGTTCCATCAATTGCTCCTTTAGCTCCTTGAGTTCGGCAGGGGACATCCTATATGGTGCCTTAGAAACTGGCCCAGCACCAGGGACCAAGTCGATGGTGAAGGCCACTTCTCTTTGTGGAGGTAATCCAGGCAAATCATCCGGAAACACATCCGGAAATTCTTGCACAACTGGGATGTCTTCTAGCTTAGTCTCCTTAGTCTCATTAATGGTGACAAACGCAAGGAAAGATACACATCCTTTCCTTATTAGCTTGCTAGCTCGGAGAGCCGAAATAAGAGGTGACTTGCTCTGACTCTTTGGACAAGTATATGCTAATTCCGGGAAGTCTTTGAAAGTAACTTTGTTGTTACGGCAATCCACAGTTGCCTGATACCTAGATAACCAGTCTGCTCCCAATATGACATCATATTCCTTTAGGTCTAAACATATGAGGTCGATAGGAAGATTTCTTCCTTTTACCAAGACTTCACAGTTTTGATAATGGTGAGTAATATCGGTTTCGTTTCCGAGAGGAGTAGATAAAAATATTTCATCCATTCCGGTTCCATGGGTAACGGATCAGCAAACTTCTTGGAAATAAAAGAATGTGATGCACCCGTATCAAATAAGACATGTGCAGACTTGGAACAAACTTTCAGTGTACCTTCTACTAGTCCGCCTTCGTCTTGTTCCGCCTCCTTAATAGCTTGGAGACGAGCATTCTTTCTCACCGGGCGCTTTCCGTCACCGGCTTGATCATTGAGTAGGGGACAGTCGGGAATCCGATGATCACGGCTCCCACAACGGAGACACGCTCCAAGTTTCCTCCAACATTCTTCGGCTTTATGTCCGGCCTTGTCACAGTGTCTACATACCACCTTAGAAGGTGTAGTGGTGATGGAGAAAGGTTTGGTCTTCTTGAACTTTTGCTCTTGGGAGGGAGTACCTCCATTACTCGGCCTCTTCTTGAAATTGGGTCTGAAGGTGCCGGAGCTAGTAACATTCTCCTTCTTGTCTCTGCCACGGATCCTATCAGATAGTTCTGTGGCATCCTCAAGTAACTAAGCTCGGCGTACCATTTCCGAATAGACTTGTATGTCCATCGGGGCCAACTGTGGGATAAATTGGGGCCTGAGCCCATTTAGAAACCTTCTAGCTTTCATCTTCTCAGTGCTAACTAAGTGTTTAGCGTACCGAGACAGCCTTGAGAACTGTGCCTCATATTCAGCCACCGACAGAGATCGTTGCTTAAGTGCGGCGAACTCGGCGGCCTTCTTCTCTTGGACTCGGTCTGAAAAATATTTATTGTTGAAATGTTCAACAAACTCCTCCCAAGTAACTTGTCCTTGATCTAATGTGGCTTCTACCTACTCCCACCAACAGCGGGCGTCCCTTTCCAATTGAAACGTTGCTAACAAGACCTTCTCTTGGTCCGTGCATTGGATAACTCGAAAGATACGTTCGGTCTCCCGGATCCAGTGCTCGGCGTCGTCCGGATCAGTGGATCCCATGAACTTAGGAGGGTTCATGTTCTTGAAGCTTTGGTGGAGATTTCCTGCTCCACGATGTGCACCTCCTTGTGCCACTTGTTGAAGTGCCTGGGTCATGCCTTGCAGAGTGCGTTGCATGTTGCGCCACTGAGCACGTTCGGCAGCCATTGTCCTACAATTAAAATAACTATTTTAATATGTGATAATGTTCAAAGGTTTTTGATTCTAAGTTAACTTAACCCTTGGTTCTACCCAATCTCACCGGTTAAAAGTTTTAAACCTATCCTTGGACTTGGGTTCCTAAGAATTGAATATCCTAGGCTCTGGTACCACAAAAACTGTCACGCCCCGAGCGCGGAAGATACCCAGAGACGCGTGATGAGTTTATATCGATCATGTCAATCAGAGCGTTAGTGTATTCAACACATAGACAGAGTGCGCAAAAGTAGAGATAACCCAATCCTTTATTCCATCATAACCTTAAAGGTACTTCTATTACAATCCATTTAATGAAAGTACTAAGACTCAATAAAAAGAAAAGTACAATGGTTGACTTAAGAAATTTTGAAAGATAGGACTAGTAGACGCTGGATAAACAGAGAGCTCTAATCTCTTCACTCTTGACCTTCCCCATCTGAGTGAGTCTCGTCATCGGACTTACCTGAAAGGTAGGGAAAAACACTGAATGAGCGAATGCTCAGTAGGAATTATATCTCAAGAACTAGCAATTGGTTTAAGTAATTACATGTTTCATGAATGCAATAAAGCTATGCATGTTTGCGTAAAACGACAAGAGAGAGAGAGTATAACAAGAGGTAATCGAGTAAACTAGCATGTCTTTCAAGAACTTATATCAATGAATGTCAAGATATTCAAGCAAGTATATTCATCATGTCATGTCGGGAATTGGCTATCACGTTTCAAGCAAGTGTATAAATACCCTTTTTCGGGCCATGCAAGTCATGTCATGTCAAGTACGAGATTTGTGGAATGTCTTAATCAAGCTAGTCATGCACTTCGGTACAATGCCATACCGTGATCATTACAACTCCCATGGGCACTAGTACTTTCGGGTGCTCCTCCCAGGACCTGATCGGGCCCTATATGCGCAGGCATTGGTCATGTATTTTCGACATCCACTAAAGTATAGCCAATATGGAGTTTCAAGGAACAAACTTGTATAACTTTAAGGTAGATAGCATTTCAAGGATTTGAACATGTAGTATCATGACGATAGTAACGGTATAATCATGATTACCGATAAAACTAGGTGGAATTGGTTCCCTATCTTGGGCGCCCTGACAATAAGAGTAAGCGCCCACATGAAGATGGTCGCTCGTTCTTAAGCTAGATAGAATTGAGGTCCATAAGTATGGCACCTAATCACAAGGTCACTAATGGCATGGTTTCCCATTCCATTAATTCATGGATATTCTCATGACATCATCATCATGAATGTCATAAGGGCCGGTTTTACCATGTTTCTTTAGAGTGACATGGCAATCAAGTAGTATCATGGGTTTTTATGGTACAACCAGCTCGGCTGCTTTGAGGGAATCCAAAGCCTGCGGAGTCTTACGGAGGACTCTATGATAAAGTCACCGGTCCGAGGAACGGAATGTCCCGCGGAGAGTTCATCTATCACCGAGAATTTGGGGCAATCGATAAAACGTCGATAAACGTGGGACTATACTCACGGATTGGAATATAGTGCCAGATATATATATAAGTATATAAATCCACGGTTCACAGAAAAAAACATAGGAAAATAACAAGACAGGAAATTGGCGCCTTAGCCAAAGTCTTCATTTAAAGAATTGACGCCCATGGCTGGGTCGTCATTTCAATATTTGACGACTTCCAGAACAGTCGTCCAATTCATATTTCTGTTTACTGAAAATAACTAAATTTCAGTATTTTAAGGAATTGGTGACTTCCATTAAGTCTTCTATTTTGTAAATAGCGCCCTCGTCAGGGGCGTTATATATACAAGAAACGACATGGTATGCGTCGTTAATTCCCCTTTTTATAGAATTTGCTACAACTAATAGCAATTTTCCAATAAATATTTTGATGGCAACATGTATATGGACAGGTCAAGAAAAATAGCAGGATTCTAGATATATGATCATGCATTAGATCAGCTTACTGTTTAGATAGGTATTAAATTTTAACATGTGTATTTATTAAATCAATCGAAATTGACGACCGTTCTCCCGGGCATCAGAAATAAAAATGGCGCCCTGGTAAGGGTCGCCTCTTTCAAAAATTTTCCAGAAACTACATGCATGAACTAATATATATTAATATCATGATTTATAATAGTTTGGGCTACGAAATCTTGAGATAACCTACCTGGTGATTTGGTTGTGAAGAACTGTGAAGAAGGACATGATACTCTGTTTCAAACAGAGCAATCGCAGGAGGAAGAAGATGATGAATATAGTGGCTTCCCCTCTTCTCGTCTGTTAACAGAATGAAGAAGAGGAAGACGCTCCCCCACTCTTCTCGTTGCAGTCACCAGCAAAAAGAGGAAGAAGTCTTCCTCACGCAGGAGGAAGAAACAGACGCAGGGTGTTGATAAGAAGAACTTGTATAAGAGCAACGGCTCTTACTTCCTAAACGTAGGAACACAACTGCCGCTCTCGTCCGTGGAAGACGATAGTAGAAGCAAAGCTTCTACTCCACACAATGATGATAGTAGCAGAAGATGATAGCTTCCAAAGAGCACGGCAGCCTGCAACTGTATCGGAAGAAGAAGAAGAAAGCCAACATGTTTGGCTTCGACGGAGGGGTATTTATAGGGTTCTGGAGACCCTATAGGGTTGGAGTTTGATTGGGAATTAAAACTCCCTTTTCAGAGTCCTTATGAAACTCAGACATCCCACGTATCGATCCTTTCCCCAGCTAGCATTCCTGTTCGAACCAAACAACAACTTCTGGAAATGACGCCTCAAGTTGGGGCGTTAATTAAAAATGACGCCTGCCCAAGAGTCTTTAATTTATAAAATGGCGCCCTCCAAGGGGGCGTTAATTACTATTGCCATTATTTGCCTTATGTACGAATACGATTGCCTTATTTAAAATATGAAAATGACACCACTTTTGATGGGCGTCACTTCTTAATATGACGCCTATGCAGGAGGCGTCTCTTTGTAAATTGGCGACTGCTTCAATAAATGACGACCGGATAGGAGGCGCTATTTCTTTTTGGTTCATTTTTGATATGTAAATGAGTGAAAATTATATATATATAGTATATAACTTGATTATTTTATTTTTGAATACTTTTATTCTTGATTATTTATCCGGGGTCTTACAGAAGAAGATCACAAGATGGTGAAAATTAGGGAAGAATAAAAGTGGTCTGCACGGATGAACAGTAACTGTGCAAAAAAATAGAACTGTGAAAAAATAAAAATAACTTAAAAACTAAGAGGAATTAGAGAAAGTGATAGAAGAAGAAAATCTAGATATTTAAAGAGGAAGAACTTTCATGAAGAGTGTAAAAGAAAAGAAGAGTATAATGGCATAAAAATAGAAGAAGAACAAGATGTAGAGCCTCGGATGAACAGTAAAAATACAAGATAGTATCTTGAAAAATAGATTTTAACTTAAAAACGGTAGAGAATTGGAAGATGGTACAGAAGAAGAAGTTGAAGCTATTTGAAAAACACAAAACTTTTATGAAGAGAGTAAGAGGAGCAAATGACTAAAAGGGGAAGAAATAAGAGGAAGTACAGAGGAAAATACTGGTTCACAGATGAACATGATAGCATAGTGACAAATATGAAATAACTTAAAAACTAGAAAGAATTAAAAGATTATATAGAAGAAGAAGTTGTAGATCATTTAAAATTGAAGAACTTAGATGAAGAAAGCTAGAGGAGAAGAAGACCAGAAGGGGGAGAAAACCACGGCCTAATGTTAGGGAAGAAAGAGTGAAAAATTGCCCAAGAAAGAACTCCCTTTCTCCTCTTTGTCGTGGGCTATTTATAGAGAAAGTTGGGTAGATGGAGGGTGAAGATTGTATCAAAAGGAGATGGATGGCTGGGATTTAAGTGGAATATGATGCATGGGGAAGAGAAAAAGTAGGTGGGCACCCCCTTTCTTAGACTTTGGGCACCCCCTTTCCCAAGGCTCATCATGTCTCTCCTTTATTTTAAGCTTTGAATTCAATTTTCCCTCCAACCAAAATATGTGTTTCTTTTCCTCAATTTTAAACATTTGAAATTTCTTTTCCCTCCAACCAAAATATGTACTTTTGACTTGGTCAAAGTGGTGGTGACAGTTTTACCCCCGGCTTCTTTTGCAATTACCTTCGGTGTCTTGCACACACATAATTACAATTTAGTCCATAAAAATTATCATAATGTGCATATAATTCTCAAATGCTCATGGTTATGCAATGGAGAATTAATGCTCGTAGCCCTCAACTTTAAATTATTAAATATAATCGTCAAATTAATCAATTTGCGTGAAAGCTCCAATTTAAATACGGAGTTGAGGTTAACTATGAAATATGCATAATTGTCTAATTATATGCACATAAAATGGTGTTCATGCGATGAATTATCATAAGAAATTGACACTTATCACACCTCCCAACTTACTCATTGCTAGTCCCTTAGCAATGCCAATAAATTAAAATTTAGGACTAACAAGAGTTTGTAAAATTTCTGCTCTCATATCCAGTTCTCCCTTCATAGAATCAACCAAAGATTAGGAATCTGGAATCAGTAATACACACTAGCCTTATGTAGGAACTTAATAGTACATGATTAAGAATTCAAATCAAAGCTCAATAGCACTTGTACATGTGTAACTACCAAATCCACAGCTTAGATAATTGTATCCTCCATTCGCTATTCCAAGCAAATGCCTTTCAACCCTGCACCTCTTAGATCAGAGCATTAAGTATATTAGCTTTTTATCTGCCTTATTACTTTGTCAGTTTGGGATCTTTTATACCACACATGATGCTGCACTACCCTTCACTGCTCAACGTGAACCTCGACTCTTGCCTTAGGAGAAGCTAGCCAAGTTTCGCAGACCCAGGTTCCCTTTTCCATTTTACACGAATCTCAACACGTCTTAGGTGAAGTAGGCCCGGTTACTAAGACTAGGGACATTTTTCATGGTGTGTTTTTTTCTCTCTCTTTTTGTGCCATTACGCTTATTTGATAGATAATTTGGAAGAAAGCTTTGTAAAAAGATCTCTTTTCTTAAGAAGTGCATAATATCAGACAGCATATCAAAAATAGCAGAGGGCTTATCTTGCTTGTTTCATTAGTGTGTAACATGAATTTCTTTTTTTTTAAATGCACATGAATTTTAAAGGGATTCTTATATCAGTTTTCCATGGCTAGATTGACTAAATTTTCCATCATCCTTCTCCCTAGTCTTTTCTATTCTAGAATTACTTTTAATTTAAGCATGAATCATGAAACTCAAAATATGGTTTACATCTTTCTACTTTCATGCAACGATGACATGCAAGACAGAACTCCTATAAGGTTGTACTATATGCATCATGAAAATTTCTCTCACCCCCAACTTGAATGACATTGTTCTCAATGGCATATAGAATTGAAAGTAATAGAACAATGTATCAATAAATACATCTGAGTAGGAAAGAGACAACCGATATGCGGGACGAAATCTCCATCAATGTCATGGACGGCGACGATTTCCTCTCTTTGGCCTTGACCTGACTACTAAAACACACTCAAACAAAAACGTCAAACAACAAAAATTTTGGGTTGCCTCCCAAAAGCGCTAAATTTTTCATCTTCAGCCAGACATATGCATAGAAGGTACAAGCTTCATAACCAACATGTAGACTTGAGAATGAGCCACCACGTTATCTTTTCTTATTTTAAATTCCAATATTCATGTCATTTGAAGAGAAGATGATACATGTAAGCATGTGGGCCAGAGATATGCCGGTCTTGAACATTGTTGATTTTAACATTGGCAATACTTGTGAGCCGGTTCTCTTCTTTGTGGATCATGTAAAAGTCAATGGCTATTAGTCTATCAAGATTGGGATGGAATCTCTGCCTGATATCAATCTATTGGTCCCCTTGTCCTGTATCCACCCACCTGACTACTTCCTCCTGGTTGGACACCAGTGGCTTATGAAGATTGACATTATTATTTACATTCCCCTCAACAATAGCCTTATGAGCATTAAGGGCATTAATCAATTGATCTTCTTGAAGGGGAGTTAAATCAAATGTGAATATGGTTGACATATCCTCTTCAAGTTTGAGAGTGTCATATTGCAGAGGTTTAGCTTGCAGGGGGATCAAAGTGGAAGGAGGTGTGAGCCCAAAATCTATCCCATCTGATGAGTCAAACTTTATGGGGTAGGACTCAAGGGTTAGATCAAATGTGAAAATTTCTAAGAAAGCCCTTTCATCAAACTCATCAATCGAATGAAGTTTATCAATTAAACTTTCCAGTAATGGAGTGGATAGACCAAATGTAAATATTTCCAACAAGGCCCCTTCATCACCCTCATCAATTACATTAAGAATATCTATCGAATGTTCCAATGGTGAGGTGGAAAGATCAAATGTTAATCTTTCCAGCCCAGACCCTTCATCATAGGTTAGTTCAAATGTGAATTTCTCTAAGAGGGTCCCTTCATCACACTCATCAATAGGAGGAGGATGTTCAGAATTCGACTTCATTAAATCAACAAGATTATTATCCACAGCACTCCCCCTCTTCATGTGTTTCCTCAAATGAGCCTTTGATGTTTGGAGTGATGTTCTCAATTTCTTCAAGTGAAGCCCCATTATCAATATCTTCTAAAATGAGATTATCAGTTTTGTTCTCCACAAGTGGGGCCTCTAAATGAAAGATGAATTTTTCACTCAAAGGCCCTTCACCATTTTCTTCCTCATGAGAGTTATCATTCAACATATCTACAACATCAACTTTACCTACTTCTTTATATTTTTCCTCACATAAGTTGATGATGTCACTCTCCACATCAAAGTGTTCGCATTGTTCTATCATAGGGAGAATATCAATCAATGCTTCTAATTGTGGGACCGTGAGATGAAATGAGAAATCTTCCAATGCGGTCCTTTCATGATATTCTTCCAAGTTAGGAGGGTCACATTCTAATACCTCGTCGTCATCATTTTCAACTAGATAACCCTCTTTTCTACATTTTTTCTCAATTGGGCCATTGATATTCTTAATCTCATAATTTTGAATGACATCTTTTGGCACATCATTTAATTCACCCCCCAACTTATCTTCAACCAACTCATTGTGGCTCTCCTCATAAATAGGTGTGGACTCCTTACTCAAATAAGTCATCTTGCTAGTCACCCCAAATTCTCTTTGATGTAATTCTTCCTCAATTCCCTCATTACCTTGGTCAAGAGTTTCATTCAGCAAGGGAACCACAGGTTGTTGGCAAGAATAAATGTATCGGGTGAATTAAGAGACTTGATCTTTAAAGGTTTCATCAAGGGGGTTAGACAATTGGTGCATTGACAATTCATGTGTGGCTCTTGTGAGTTGATCCACTTTGGTTTGGAGGGAGCCAATACTTTGTTGATTATTCAAGATGATTTGAATCAATTGGTTGAGTTTTTCTTCATCATTGGGACCATTGTATGGAAGGGTGGAATGGATGTGTTGAGGGTCGTATTGATAAGGGACAAATGTGTCATGCCCTCCTCCATATTGATTTTGATCAAATTGGGTTTGAAGATTTGGCTCGGGAGGGCATGAAGCTTGATCTTCAGGATTTTTTCAAGAGAAATTATTTTGATCTCTCCACTCAATGATAGGGGTATAAGAAGGTGTATAGAGGTTTAAGCATGTTGAAGCATATTCATGAGGAAGCAATGTCATATGGTCTCCTAAATAGGAGTGAGCAAATTGGTCCTTATTTTAGGGAAGAAAAGGATATTGGGCCACTATGCATGTGGAGTTTTCTTGTTGGGCTGACCAAAAATATGGGCTTTCATTGAATTGGGTGGAAGATGGGTGTTCGGTCGGGTACTCACCTACATAATGGGCCGGCCGGGCCCGTGTGTAATCATCTTGAAGATAGGTGGTGTAAAGGAGCTTGGGCCCATTGGGATGAATTGATTTTAGGTCAAGCAGTCAGTTTGATTAAAAACCCGATCCATGGATATGATTTTTTTTGTTTAATTTTTATTATATATATATATATATATATTTAACACTAACTAGGACGAAGAGAGAGAAGAAGATGATTTTTTTATTTTACTGACTCTTTTTTTTTATTTTTATGCAAACATAAATAAGTTAACACACAAATTACTTAATGACCTAGATGTGACCTAGACCTAGAAATGTGGTTTCACAAAATGATTAAAGTGCAACTTAAGTTCACCCTCAATATTTTCACCGGTCAGATAAGGGGTGGGGTAGTGGGAGACGCCCCCTACTTTCGTAGGGACCTAATTATGTCAAACCACTAGCCCGCTTAAGGTGTTTGCCGTCCGACTGTCTTGCCTTAGACACCGATTTCACAAGAGGATAAACTCAAATCATACTAAAATCACAGTGTGACCCTAGGGCCAATGTCTACTGACTTTTATAGGGGAAATGTGGTTTGTGGGCTAAGGAAGGGTGATGAAATCTTCACCTTATGTTATTTAGGGATATTACCCTTAGAGTATTTTGAAATGAAATGCTCATCACAATTTTAAACAAGGGGTTCTTATGCAATATACATGCTAGAATATGATAAGTAGAACGTAACTTGCCCCTCGCAATCTCAAAATGTAATACAGAAATTAAATAATAAGAAAAAATCCTATACTAAATGATGTATGGCCTAGAACATGGATGATGTGGTTTCTATTCTTGAATGAGGACTTTTATTTTTGATGCAAGTGTTGTTGTTGTTTTTAGTTAATGAAGCTATCTAGCCAGCACATTTTTTTAAGATTTTTCAATATAAAAGCTAACAAAATACATAAGATAAATTAAATCACAATAGGGAAGATTGATATACTTACTTGGATCGCGATCCCTCGTCCTTTATTTTTATTTTGAATTTTTTTCAGAGATTATTTTTTTTTAAATTTTCAAATGATGCAAATAAATGGAAAATCAACTAAAATACATGAACAATATGCATCTACAATGAAAATATGATAGCATGAGACCAAAATATTTATGTGATTTTCTATTTTCTATTTTTTTTTCAGAGAATTTTTTTCAGATATTATTATTTTTTTTGAATTTTTCAATAAGAGATAAATGAAAGATGTTATAAACAAAAAAACAACAAAGTCATGAAAAGTTATTACAAAATGAAGCCTAAGATGATATTTTTGTGTGTTCTGATTTATTTTTATTTTTATAGATTTTTTAAAAAATTTCAGAATTTTTTGAAGATTTTTCAGAAATTAGAAAAATAGAACCTGTTCCTACGTTTCAGCCCTTTAGCGACGCTTGACTGCTACAGTTCCAGGCTTTCAACGACACTTCATTTTCTAGAAATTTCAGATCCGATTTTCCTCTTTCTTTGATTTTTGATTTTTTTTCCTACAAAATAAAATATAAAAATTAATATACAAATATACACATCAAACACAAGAATATCCAACTATAAAAATAATTTCCTCCCCGACAACGGCGCCAAAAATTGATGCGCATAAAACTCGTCGTTAAAAAGTCGTGCCATAATTTCAAAATATTCGAACTCACTCACTTTTAAAGATTGAAAAATCAAGTATAGTGGTAAGTGGAGCCGATCCCACGAGGAGGAAATAACATTTTGGAACAAGTTGGAAAAATATCATTATACTTTGAAAAGCCAAGTTTTGAGTGAGATTAATCTAAGGTAAAATAAATTACATGAAAATAAACTCACTAAAGAAGATGAGGGGGGTAAAGAAAAGAACTTACAAGTGATACAAAGAGAAACTAAGACAATCACAATTTACAAAGATGAACTTTTATTAAGATGGAATTGAAAAGTACACTCTATGAAAATAAAAAATTACAACTCATAAAATAAAGAAAAGAGGAAAGAATATAGCCAAGATGAAGATGAAGATCGCCGCCTAGTCGCCGTGCCGAGCCTTGGAGTGGATCACCCCGCCGTGGAGATAGACGCCACCGAGAGGACCATTGGAAAAGAATCTCCGCCTTGGGATGTTTGGATGAAAATAGAGGGAGAGAGATAGAAGATGAAGAAGAGAGTTTAAAAACAGTGAAACAGAAATAATGAAAATAGGTCGAGATTAGAAATGAAATAACTTTAAAATCGGAGAGAATTAGAAGAACTGATAAAAACAAAAGTTGAAGATCAGAGGAAGAGGAAGAAGGTTCATGAAGAGTGAAGAGGGAGAAGAAGACCACAAGATGGTGAAAATTAGGGAAGAATAAAAGTGATCTGCACGGATGAACAGTAACTGTGTAAAAAAATTGAACTGTGGAAAAATAAAAATAACTTAAAAACTAAGAGGAAATAGAGAAAGTTATAGAAGAAGAAAATCTAGATATTTAAAAGAGAAAGAACTTTCATGAAGAGTGTAGAGAGAAAAGAAGAGTATAATGGCATAAAAATAGAAGAAGAACAGGATGTAGAGCCTCGGATGAACAGTAAAAATACAAGATAGTATCTTGAAAAATAGATTTTAACTTAAAAATGGTAGAGAATTGGAAGATGGTGCAGAAGAAGAAGTTGAAGCTATTTGAAAAACACAAAACTTTTATGAAGATAGTAAGAGGAGCAAATGACTAAAAGGGGAAGAAATAAGAGGAAGCACAGAGAAAAATACTGGTTCACAGATGAACATGATAGCATAGTGACAAATATGAAATAACTTAAAAACTAGAAAGAATTAAAAGATTATATACAAGAAGAAGTTGTAGAGCATTTAAAATTGAAGAACTTAGATGAAGAAAGCTAGAGGAGAAGCAGACCAGAAGGGGGAGAAAACTGCGGCCTAAGGTTAGGGAAGAAAGAGTGAAAAATTGCCTAAGAAAGAACTCCCTTTCTCCTCCTTGTCATGGGCTATTTATAGAGAAAGTTGGGTAGATGGAGGGTGAAGATTGTATCAAAAGGAGATGGATGGCTGGGATTTAAGTGGAATATGATGCATGGGGAAGAGAAAAAGTAGGTGGGCACCCCCTTTCTTGGACTTTGGGCACCCCCTTTCCCAAGGCTCATCATGTCTCTCCTTTATTTTAAGCTTTGAATTCAATTTTCCCTCCAACCAAAATATGTGTTTCTTTTCCTCAATTTTAAACATTTAAAATTTCTTTTCCCTCCAACCAAAATATGTGCTTTTGACTTGGTCAAAGCGGTGGTGACAGTTTTGCCCCCGGCTTCTTTTGCAATTACCTTCGGTGTCCTGCACAGACATAATTGTAATTTAGTCCATAAAAATTATCATAATGTGCATATAATTCTCAAATGCTCATAGTTATGCAATGGAGAATTAATGCTCATGGCCCTCAACTTCAAATTATTAAATAAAATCGTCAAATTAATCAATTTGCGTGAAAGCTCCAATTTAAATGCGGAGTTGAGGTTAACTATGAAATATGCATAATTACCTAATTATATGCACATAAAATGGTGTTCATGCGATGAATTATCATAAGAAATTGACACTTATCAGTCAAGGGTCGGCATGTCCTCGTAGGACTAGGCAAATGAATCGCTATACTCCCTCAAGACCTTGATTAACTCCTCTTCAACTTAAGGCGGGAGATTAGCAGAGATGATTATGATCCTGGGATCCTCTTCAGTTCCAAGGTTAATTTCTTTCGTGGGTTCATCCATTGCCGACGACGGTTCGTCAAATCTCTTCAAACCTTGTGCGTACAGATCGGCAACGTCATCCACGTCGCTATCCTCATCATCGGTAGGGTCCTTCTCATCTATGATTTCATAAACTCCTAATCCATCATCGCTCCACACCCCATCTATCTCTTCATCATCCTCCAAGATGATGGCTGTCTCTACGAACTCAGGGCACTTAAGGAGGGAGTGACAACGTTGGACAAGATCTTGAAGGAATCTATCAGGAACAGTTTTAGAAGGACGCGTCATCGGGCGTGTAGCAAGTGTGGATGGGTTGGAGACATTAGAACAAGACCCTAACTCGCTAGACTCAGCTGACTCTACTTCTCTAATCTCAATAAGTCCTACACCTAACCTATGAGATAGAAAATCTACGGGAACGGAAACAAGGGGCCCGTGCCCCTGGGAAGGATGCTGACAAAACAAAGCATAATCCTCCATTGAAATGTCCGTTTTGAAATTGGCATTTTTTTTGGAGATCGGAGGAAATCATGCAACAAGAGAGGTCAGAGGAGGAAGGAAGAGGAGGAAGTTGAAGGGGGAAGAGAGACGGGAAGAGAACATCGAAGAAAGGGTCAGAAGAAGAAAACCACATGTCTGAAAGATTTGATGTAGGGGTCCACATAGTGGACAGATCAATAGGTGGGCACTGCCTACATGCACACGGAACAAATAAAATTTTGAATGGCCTTTCGTAAAGAACGGGTCGACCATAATTGGTGGTGAACGGGGAATAAACCCCAACTGCTGAAACAGGGAGGCAAAACAGGAGGGAGGCCAAGAAAAAATAATGATGGAGCTCCCCTCTTCCCGTGGCCTCCGGTAAACTGGCTCTGCCGGAGAGCACTTCACAAGTTGCATCTCGCTTCCTTTGAACAAGCTTCTTCCTCATGGAACAATTCCTCAAAACAATCACAAAAGTCTTCCATATCACCCACCAGCCCCTTCAGTGGCGGCGGTGGGTCGACAACAGCACAAGCGGCATCACTTCTTACATCAGCACAGGGCGGCTTCTCCAAGGTACCTAGCTGCAACGGGCCATTCACGAAATGCTAACGGTAGTCCCACGTCCGTGGCCCGGAGTCTCCTAGTATTGACAATGCTGACTCCCGGTAGCCAAGGCCTCGTCGGCTCATCTTTCTTCCCCTGGGGTAGGGCTTAGTCCGCCCTTGCAACTGCGCGCCGAGGCCCATGCCCGGCTGATAGCCTAATTTTAGGATCATGTGCCATCCCTTGGAATCTCTAATCTTGGACTTGATTTTGACATTAATTGGTGCAGTGGCGGGCTTGCGTGACGCATATGCCCATGGAAAATTCAAGTCCATCACGGATAAAATCGGCTTGTTGCTCGGCCATAGTGTAGGCAGAATTTTGTCAGCAATAGCATCGACTGTCTGGACCCTGGAAATACTTTTCACCTTGACTATCCGCCCCTGAAATGGGAATTTAAGGCACTGGTGGGCGGTCGAGGGCACTGCATGCAAGCTGTCAATCCATGGATGACCCAGAATAGCTTTAAACATTGGGTCTATGTCCAACACATAGAATTCCACGTCCATTTTCAAAGGCCCTAGCTCGGCCTGAACTGTCACGACCCTGTGGCAAGCTCTCCTGGAGTTATCATATGCTACAATAGTTGTCGGTGTCGGCCTTAGCATGTCTTCAGAGATGTTGCAGGCACGCAACATGCTCAAGGGACAAACATTAATAGAAGCTCCCGTGTCCACTAGAGCTGAATCAACTGCCACCTTGTTTAATGAAATCGAAATACATAGTGGCATCTGACGTGCCTCTCGGGGTGCTAGCTCCGACTCAGAAAAGGAAATAAACGGCCCCTTTGTGAAAGTGGCCAACACCGACGGCAAGTTGTCTACCAGCACGTCCTCGTTCACCATGACTTTCTGTAAAAAAGCTTTCAAAGCATCCTGGTGTAACGTGGACCTTCTTATTAACTCCAGGACTGAGATCTTGGCTGGTATTCGATCCAGGTGTTACAACAAATCATATTTCGTGCCAGGTAAGGGGTCTGACTCTTCTGCTTCAACTTCTGAGGAAGGAATTGGGGGGTTGGGTGCAGGTGCACCAGTGGAAGGGTAGTTTCTCTGAAATAAGCGCCCGCTCCTGAAGGCAAGGTTCTGCGCCGACACGGTGACGGATGGACTCCCAATTGGCCTGGTAGGGTGAGTGGAAGGGATAGAAGTGGGGGTGATGATGGCGGAGGCTGGTTTGACGGGCCCTGACGGAGTGGTGATTGGTGAAGGGTTGAGTGGAGGGGTAACGATGGAGGGTATGGCGAGTGCTGGCGCGAGGATTGGCGGCATGGTGGGTAATGTGGTGGGTGCAATAGGTGACCTGGAGAGAATAGTGGGTGGAGTAGTGGTCAAGGTGGTTGGCCGGAGGATGTAAGGAATAGAAGGTGCGGGGGAGTTGGTGTATGCGTGGTGGAAGGCCAGGAGATGAGCGGGAGTCTCATCATCGTAAGACCACCCAGCATTAGGGGCTGGGCGATGAACAATATTGACTTGTGCCGGTGCCTGCGGTTGTTGTTGCGGAGCGGGCGGATGGTCTGGCATGGGATTTTGATGAATCCCAAGTTCGGGTGGCTGCTACTGTAGTTGAGGTTGAGGTTGGGGTTGCTGAAGTTGCTGCTGTTGTGGCGCCGCCTGCTGCGGCCTCGCCTGTCTTCTCCTTTCTTTGATGTCTTCTATTAACTTATGCACCTAGGCCCAGTCAATCCTTTGCCCTTCATGTAAATCATACACTAAATCGTGGTATTGAAAGCACCTGTCTATAGTGTGCCTGGGCTGCCGATGATATATGCAATACCAAGATTGATCGGTGGTCGGGTTCCAATTCTGACTTTTCGGAGGGAGCTGTATGTCACCAGTGTACATCAGAGCTGAGAAAATGTCTGGAAGAGTTTCAAGAAGTGGAAGATAATGGGTTCTTTTCGGACCCGGTCGAGCAGGTGCATAACCAGCAGGAGGAGGAACATTGTGGTATTGGGGTGGCTGTTGAGGCTGTTGTGGTGGTGGTGGTGATTGTTGTGGCTATTGAGGAGCTGGGAAAGAAGGTCGGGGAGCTGGCGGAGTAGAGAACTGGGGGTTGCGTGGAGGTTGCTGCAAACGGGGTGGAGCAGATTGGTTGGGGAACTGGACAGCCTGCACCTGCTCGTTGGTTTGGACTTCTTCAGTAACAGGGCCCTAGGATTTTCTTGTGGTTTTTGACTTCTGGGACTCAAATAAGGAATGGATGGGGGAGTCTTTGAACTAGGTCTGGATAAATCGGGCCCGACTGTACAGCTGGTGCATATTGGAAATGTCATTCATAGCCAGAATGTTCCGGAATGTAGGGATAGCATTTGAAATTAACAATTTCACTTTCTCCTCCTCGGGATCTGCTCGGGCACACGTGAGGCCATCTGCCTCCATCTATCTGCATAAGTGGCAAAATCCTCATATGTCTTCATCTTCTCTGCTACTAGGTCTGTGAATGAGTACTTCGGGCCTACCCGGTCTTGAAATCACTGTATAAACTTCTCCTTGACAATCTTGAAACTCTCCGCCTCCTCCAATGGCAGAGTGTAAAACCATTCCAATGCAACCCCGTCCAACGACCGACAGAAGAGATACGCCATAAGGCGGTCGTTATGCTGGAATTGCGCAGGCTCATATAAAAACTCCCTTATGTGAATAAAAGAGTTACAATTCCTATCGTACTTGCGGTACGTAGGGAGCTCGGACTGAGGTGGGAAGCGAATGTCCAGGAAATTAGGAACAGGGATATATGCGAGAGACTGTGGGCCGACCCGCTTATGAAGAAGGTCAATCTGTTGCTGCATGGCAGCCCACTTATCAAGAAGTTCCCGTTCCCGGGAAGGAGGAGACAAAACTGGGAGAGCGGACCCGGCATATGGGGATGATGGACAGACCGACGGAGTGGGAAGCCCGTAGGAAGGATAATGGGCCAGGGAAGGGCCCATATCGGCATGAGCGAGCTGGGCAGCCCCTGCTTGAAGACGAACAAAATTAGCCGGGGCCACAAGGGCCTGCGGCACTAAAGAAGTGGTGATATAAGGATCTAGATAGGAAGATGAGGAGATCTGGGCCTTCCCCTTATCAAAAATCTGATGGGCCGAGCTAGAAGCTTGGCCCACTTCGATACTAGGAAATCAGAGGGTCCGAGGATGGACAGGAGTGAGATCAATGGGGGCAGTAGAAGCAGCCCCTAACTCAACAACAGGAGATGAAGTGGCGGCAGGAGACACGCCATGGGGAGAAATAGAAGACAGGGCTTCCGGCCCCTGCAAATCTTGACGGATGAGGTGAAGCTGAGTCAGATCTAACTGGGCCATCATATGAAGGATTTGATTGGCCAAGTTCTGAGAGGAGGAATCAGAAAGGGAGGATTGAGCACCCTCAACGACAATGGTCGGAAGAGGAGGGGCGGTCCCCTCTCTCCCCTGTGCGGTGGTGACCCTAGGTGGGTCCTCCAGAAGTCCCTGAGGGAGAGAGTCCTCATGAGAGTGGGAAAAATTGTAGGAAGACATGGTGGGTGAGGAATCGAATAATGGATTGAAGTAGGAAAAGAAATGGGAGTTGCCCCTAGGAGAAGATCCTGAGGGTGTTAAGCAACTCCACATGCAACACTCACTGACACAAAAGACCAAACCTAATGAGTTTCTAAACAATCAAACTATCAATCATATGCACATTGAAAGAGAGGAGAGGAGAGGAAATCAAATGACCAACCAAGTTGAATGATGCGTGGCAAGTTTTAGAACTTCTCCCTTTTAGAACCTTAGTGGATTAATTAAAATGACAATTCTCACAACCACAAAGGTGCCTAACAAGGGTGGAATGGGAAACGTGGTTGGTTCTAAAGGGGACTCTCTCTCATGGATGCAATCCTAGACTGGTGTGGTAAGGTACAACCTGCCCAGCGTCCGTGTGGGAATCCACGGCTCACGGGGTCTTATGGAGGTCCCGGGTAAGGTCACCTAGTCGGCTCCAAGTATAACAATAATCATGCAAAATCAAATGACAATTAGGGGAGATCAAAACAGCATCCAAACTAACATGAAATAACGTGAAATAATAGTCGAAATGGTGATCACGTGTGCACTGTAGCACTAAAACACGGTCTGATGAGAGACCGCTCATGGAGGTAGACGGTCTTGGGCAGGACCATTCAACAACAGGGGTGGTAAAAAAAAACTAAAAACACAAAGAACTGAAACGGAATGGAACTGCAGTGACAGATGCGTACCTGACCGGACAGTCTATCGATCGACCGTGCAAATTGTGGAACGGCCCTAAACAGACCGTAGAGAATCAGTAAAACCACAAGTGTATGAAGAACAATAATGTACCTGAGCCAGCAATCGTGAACGGCCTTTTGACAGACCGTAGAAATCAGTGCACGGCCCAAGGAGGACCGCTGAAACTATCAGGCTCACAGAAGCATAGACACTCGTGAGATAGAAATGGACGGTCTATCGAACGACCGTGGAAACTGAAGAGCTGCCAGAAGCAGACCACGCAGTCAAGAAGAGTGTGAAAGAAATCAAATGGGAATGCACCTGAGACCGGGACAGCACGGCCTATCATCCAACTGCGGGGAGACTTGAGCAGCCCTGGGAGAACCGCGTACACCTCCAGGAATAGAAACGCACCGTGGACGAGATAACAACCTGAAACAACTTAGAAAAACCCTAACGAAGCACAGAACGTAGGTAAGCAAAACAACAACATGATGGGCACTAGGCGTCCCACCGTGATCGCCAAAAATGGGGTGTTGACATGTTTTCCCCCCATTTCCTTTTCTTTTCTTTCTCTTACCTTTCTAAGTCAAGATATAAAGGAAAGCAAAAATAAAGGAAAGAAAGGTGGAGAGGGTGTGTGTGTGTGTGATCGTGATCACCACCAAGACACGGGGTACCGAAGAGTACTACGTACCTTGGAAAGGGAGAAGACACTCGCCCAAAGTGCAGCGCTGGCAGTTGTACACGGTCTAGTAACGACCGCTCAATGGGTGGCACGGCTGCTCGATAGGCGTTCACAGCGTTGGAAAGAGAAGCGGGACAAGGCTGGACTGGCTCCAAAACGGTTCACAAACGACCGCTCACAGGATCTGGACGGTTCGTGGTGGACAACTCTTCTCTACGGACGGATGGAAGAAGATCGTTCAAAACCGCCAGACTCCAAGTTGTAGGACTTGATCCTCCACCCCTTCCGGCCGGCCAGAGGCGATGGGCCTCGTGTTGTGCTGATGCTGACCTGCAAAACAACATAAACAACAAGCAAACAAAACCCAAATTAGCCCTGGAATGTGTAGCAACTATAAAATAGAACGGAAAGTCAACATAACGGCATGGAATGGGCGATACCTGGGATGGTTTTTAAACCCCTATAGGGTGTGAAAACGATAGGAGTCATGTAAAATGAAGATGGCAAGTCCAAAAATGTGGATGAAAAGCTATGGAGACGAGCATGCAAAGGATGAAAAGACCATTAAAAGCCTAGACCAAACACAACTAGAAATAACTACTCCCTTGACTGGAGGCTCAAAAGGACGCAGAGAGCCTCCCTCCCTGACTACAGCCTGCTCAATAATTCGGCAGAGCTTCGACGTCGACGTTGGATCTCTCCCCTTTCAAGCCTGGACTAGGGGTTCTATTTATAGACCCCTAAAATTCCAGTCCCAAAATTGGGTTTTCCACTGGATATTAATACGAGATTATTAAACAAAATCCGTAGATAATACTCTAATCTCCCGCCCAAATCAAACGGCACCCCATTTGGTGGATAAATCACGGAGAAATGGGTGGGAGAAGTTAGGGATTTAACCACAGATGGAGAGAGAAAAACCAAACAATCCACAGATCTCGGGCCTGTACACGGTCGCTCGATAGGCCGCTCAGTCATGTAGACGGTCCATTGCTAGACCGCCTAATGTTGTCGGTGATAAATAAATAAAACGGGAAATTATCCAATTATCCCATTGAACTGACCGGGTATCACGGCGCTAGACTCTTTAGGATAAAACGGTCTAATGATAGACCACTCAACGAATGGCACTGTCCAATGCTTGGCCGTGTAAAGTGTGTCGGTGATAAATCTAGAAAAATAGGATAAATAAATAATTATCTGAAAAATCAACCGGCTGAGGACTCTGGGAGCTGAACGGTCTAAAGCCACGCCGTTCAATGGCAGTAAACGGCTGCACTAAGACCGTGCAAAGGCTTGTCGGTGGAAATTTAAAAAATCAAATAAATATCCAATAAATCATTATGAGCTTGTAAACTGTTCCAAACAGATCGCTCAATCACTGAACGGCCCATCGCTAGACCGCGTACAGCCTGGACGTTAGAAATTAATAAAATGGGATAGACGAGCTTATTTACCCCCCAAACCAAGCGAAATCAAGGCCCATTAAGCCCGAATTCGAGAACAGACCTAACCAGGGAGGGAGATACCCATAGAATAAGCCCAAAGACGTGCTTGGAAATAGCCCAATGAGTAATGGACAACTCGAGACATCAATAAATGGTGGTAAGGGGATTGACCCAACTCATAGGTAAAAAATGGGTGTCAACACTCCCGTCACCCACAACTTGGAGACTCAATCTCCCTTCCCCTGAACAAACAGGAGGAACCCGACCTCAAACCAGAGAGTTGGAAGAACGAACTAGCAAACGAGCAAAGAAAAGAAAAAACAAACTGAAAAGAAAAATACAAATTCAGATGTAAAACTGTAGCTCTCGCAGGAGCAAGTCAGTACATGATTTGATCCTGAAATAGATGAAAACTGATCTTCAGATCTTCAATTTGATGGCTGCCTCTCTATTCTTCTTTTCCCCTTTCTTCTCTTTTCTTCTCTCTCACTCTGGCTCTCTGCTTCTTCTTCGCTCACTAACTGGCTCTCGATTCTTTTCACACTTTTACTAGCTCTCTTTTCTTCTCTATTTTCTTTTCTTCTGCTGGCCCTGGGATCTTCACAGTAGGGGCTCTCACAGCTTTTCGGCACTCTCAGCTTGCTTCCTGCGATTGGGGTTGCTCGCTATTTATAAAATAGGGTATCGTAGGTTAAAGACCCAGCCAACCAATCTCATTCACGTGGAGAAGAATATTCTCCAATTATCGGCCTCTCAAAGGGTCTGCCACGTGGACATTTCTTTTCACGCCAAAAGCTTACAATCTGACAAGTGGCTTTAGTGATCCACACGTCAGATCTAGTAGAGGAGGTGAGAACATGTGGCTGAGAGTTCTTGGAGAGCAAGTAGTCTCGGATCACATGCTTCAATGATTGGATCTTGGATCACGTGCTCCACATGAATTTCTACTGTTCTCAGAGACATAGTGCTTGGCTTAATCCTGCCAATCAGGAGACAGACATTTAGTCAAACACCTTATATGTTAGAGTTCATACTTAGGCAATAATCAGATGAAAACATACGCTCAGACTTATCACATGAATGATCTGCAAATGTCTTAGAGAGTGGACAATGATGCACAGACTTGTTGACTTGAAACCAGATGTGCATCGACTTTAGTCTTGCATGTGTATCGACTTCAGTCTTGCATGTGCATCGACTTCAGTCTTGCTTGTGCATTGACCTTGAAAATGAACAAGGTAGATATGCACCGACCTTCTATATGCACAAGGGAAGTGTGCATCGACCTTGTTTATGAACAAGGCAGATATGCACTGACCTTCTATATGCACAAGGGAAATGTGCATCGACCTTGTTTATGGACAAGGCAGATATGCACCGACCTTCTATATGCACAAGGCAAATGTGCATCGACCTTATACTGGTATGCTCAGACCTTAAAGGTGCATGTGCTCCAACTTGAGTGTTTATGCTTAGACATGTACGTGTATGCTCTGACCATGCCTAGTATGTTCTCACCTGAAGCCTTCATGTACACTGACTACAGTAAAGGTGCTCCGACCTTATAATGCATACTAGCACATATGCTTAGACCTTATTGGTGCAGACACTGGAGTGAGCGAATAGCACGCGTCGGCGAACCGACGGGTACCATACGCGGAGCTCCAACTAGACTACATCGGCTTCCCTTTCAAGTGGGGACAAAATTTGGCTTCAATGTGGATACTTTTTGCATGAAAATTGGGCTTGTAATGGTCTTTAAACTTGTGCTTTCATATTGGGCTGCTTGTAAGGCCCTTAAATGGCCAATTTGGTTAAGCCCCATTAGAATACATTAATAAGGAATGGCCTTGGACCATTATGATGGATCCATAAGCCATGAAGGGCCCAATTGGGCTTCCTTCATTCATGGGCTATCTAGATTAGAATGGCCTTAAGCCATATTGGTTCCATATTGGTTGAATGGGATTGGCCATGGCCAAACTTGGCCCATTCAAAGCCCATCAAGGGGGGCGCCCCCTATTTTGGCCATATTAGGCTAGTTTGTTTGAATTTCTTTTCTTCCCTCCTTCATTTACCACATGGGGACATAAATGGCTGCTGGTCTAAGGGAAATGGCTGCCACCTACCTCCCCTTTACTTGAATTTCAATGGTAGGTAAGTCTTATGTTTCCTTGTCCCCCCCTCCCTTCCTATGTAGTCAAAGGGGCGCACCCCTCTCCCCCTCCCCTTGGTTCCATTGAACCATTCAGCCCCCTCCCCCTTGCTAAACTCTATATAAAGGCTTGTATGATGGTGGGTTAAAATCTAATTAAATTTTTTTGAGTGAGATTTGCATTAAGAGAGTGATTCTCTTCTTTCCTTCTTGGGTGTGATACCCTTGTTTAGTCCTATGACGGGATAGAAATTGGGCATGTTATTCGCCATCTTATCTCCCCCATCCCTTTACTATCTGCTTCCACCAAAATTATCCTTGACACTTCTATGAGTTAGGAAGAATTGAGAGGTTGTTTAGCGTCGATCGGAGTTCGGGATCGCCGGTGGTGATTTTTCTCGTGACGGTGCGCAGATCTGCTCCAACCTGCTGCCCAGATCTGAAGTTTTCTGATTACAAATTTCCCTAGATCGCCTCTCAAGTCTTCTGGAGCTGATTCTTTGGGTGATCGTAGGATTTTGAGTCCTCTTCGCGTTGCCGCCAGTCTCGCCTTGATCCGAGACCTGTACAGATTGTGGCGACGATTCTCGTGGAATCGCGCAAGCTGATCTGAGCAGCCTCGGCTCAGAACCAGAGTCGACTTCTAGAGTCTGCCCCGCCTCTTCCGATAGAGATCTGAGTGAGCCCTATGAACTACGTCTTCCTCTCGATGTCGCCAACGATCTCCCACAAACGACGTCTCGATCGATATCGGCAACTAATTTTTCATTAATTACTCGTGTTTCTATGCAGTTCTGTGAGCACAAAACAAAAGCTGAAACAAGTCGCTGCTGCGCCCAGATCTGAAAGGATCTGATCACGCTCTTCAGAGTGGATAAACTACGTCCTATCTCCGACGTTCTTCAACAAACGGCGCTCCGATCGGGTATCGGACTTGGCCGTATCGGCCCCCACAAGTTCGCTACGCAGGGTGACCAGCGCAGACAGAACCGGGTCGGCTTCCCATCGGCGTACCCGAGCGGCTCCGGCACGCGTCCCTCGCCTCCTGCGAGTGTGGCCCGTCAACCCAGGTTCCAGCAACTCCAAATTTGGCCATTGTAACCTATACCTCCCTACGTGGAGTGGGCATTAAGGTCTGCAATTGTAATTTTAACCGTTGTGTGTATTGGGGTTGTTTGGATTCGGCCGGGAATTCTTCCCCACGCCTAGTCGTGGAGGTACGCGCTCGTTCCTCTCTCACATTGCTGGTTTAGTATATTATCATATATGCTGCGTTTGTGAGATTAGGGCCGTTAGCTAGCTACAAATCACCGTGAATGTGAGTTGAGAGTGCCCGTTCCTTAGCTCCAGTCGAGCACCGAGCTCGGACTGCACCACCCTAGGCGACAGTGGTTCCTTAACCGCTATGATCCCCACATTTCCCTCGCAAGGGATGATCGTCGGGCTAGTTAGAGTGCTGTTGAGAGACGTCTCCACCCAGAGAACACCACGGTGGTCAGCCGCCCGGCTTGCCTTTAGCGTGTTAGTGCTGGCCGCACATCAAGTCTGTCGTACGTCTTAGCCCAGTCGTCATCCGTCCCGCATCAAATTGGTATCAGAGCGTCGGTTAAGTCTAGGGTCATTTAAGTCCAAGGTTGCATTTACATTCCAATATTTGGTATATTAAAAGGTGTCGTCTGAACGTTAGGCTACGCCTATCGGGAAGGCCGCACACTTGCGCGAGTGGTCTTCGGATCGATTAGCTCTGCCACGTACCGAGTCTTGGTTTAAGTCTAGGTTCCTAGTTAGTGCATTCCAACCTTCGTGTCTTTGCATGCCCACCTGGCGTGGTACCCAATACCATCGCCCCGCATCTATGGCTAACCCACGGGATGCCCTCCCGGGAGACTTCCACTCCTTACATGAGGCAATGATGGCCATTATGGCTCGATTGGACCAATCCGAGGCTACCTTTCAAAATTTCTTCGATAATATGGATGGTCGCCTTAGGGCCATGGAGGGACGCATGGAGACCTCCGACATGTCTGTCCAAGATCTAGTTAGACGGTTAGATAGAATGTCACACGGGGACCTCCTGGAGCGGCCCAAGGGCCACCCGCACCTCCTCCCGCGGTGGCCCAAGTCCAACCCGCTCCCATGGCCCAAGTCCAAGCCGCTCCCGCGGCCCAAAACCAGCCCCCACCCGCTCCTCAAAACGCCCGGGAAAAGGCCATCGAACCACAACATCGTGACCTTGGTCTAGAAGACTATGGGTCCGATAATGCGTATGGGGGGAATGGCCGACGCCGTCATGGTTTTCATCAGCCAAGAGATGAGGAGGATGATAGAGTCCTTAGGACCGTGCGAGCAGACCCTCCCACTTTCAACGAGTCTTTGGACCCAAAGGTCTATCTCGATTGGGAGGCCGACATGGATAGGTACTTCGAGTGCTTCGAAATGATGGACCTCCGGAGAGTCAGGTTTGTGAAAATGAAGTTGTTAGGGTAGGCGCAAACTTATTGGCGCAATGTGGAGAGCTTGCTCTATCAGCGTCGAGAGCCCCCGGTAGAGTCTTGGGATGAAATGAAGGATAGGCTTAGAACTAAGTATCTTCCCATCTCGTACCGTCAACGGCTCATTGACCGATGGCAAAACCTCACCCAAGGTGATAGGTCTGTATCCGAGTACATCGCAGAGTTTGATGAATATTTTTTGCGATGTGACATCTCGAAAGAGAGCACGATGCCTATTTCCCGCTTCCGTCGTGGTCTGCGGCCCCATTATCAGTAAGAACTCTCTCGCCGCAATGTAACCATCGTGGAGGCCGCCTATCAAGTTGCTCTCGAATTAGAGTAGTTTGAGTCAGATTTTTCTCCTGTCCAGCGACCGGGAACCATCCCTCAGCGTGGGTCCGACTCTCGGACCACACCTAGTTCCTATAGCCGATTTTCGGTGGCTCGTCCTCTGGAACCCCCTCGCCAGGACCCCTTTGCTCTCAGGCCTCGGCATCCCCCTCCAAGGGACCCTCCCCCTCCAAGGGAACCTCCCCCTCGCCCACAGGCACCCATCCCCACCTCACAACCCCAGCAGCCCACTTTGCCTACCCGACCTCAGCTCCCATCACCCCCGGTCCGACGAGAAGACAAGGGAAAGGGACCGATGACTGGTGGAGCATCTTCTAGCACAGGGCCACGTGACCAGTGCTATAGGTGTGGTGGGATTGGCCACTTTACAGCCAAGTGTCCCACTCGGGAATCCTTGGCTATTTCGGACACCCCAGTCCGCGACCCCACTCCGGAGCTAGTAGAGGTCACCTATGTGGCGGACCCCGAACTCGAGCAGGAGTACTTTGATCAGCTTTTAGAAGAGTCTACTGCGAACCCAGGTACCCAGGGCAATGTGCACTCAGGAGTGATCCTCCCGAACCTCTGAACCCCCATGTAGAAGTCAGTAGGTTCATGTTAGATTTCTAAGAGTCTACAGCTTTTGGTTGCATTGTTTGTTTGGTGTGTATGTATGCCTAAGGTCATGTGTGCATCTGTTTGTTTCTACAGTTTGTTTTCTTTCATGCATATGGTTTGTATTAAGTCGTGTCTCAATAAAAGGCCAGCCATGCACGTATAAGGAATTAGCTGATACATGCTACATGTCCGTGAGTTCAAAAGGGAGAGTACGTCAAGATTAGGGTCATACCTGAACGGTTTCCTCTTGGGGGTCGTAAAGCAACTCTAGGTCCGCGATACCCGCCCTTCCCGAGTCAAGAAACAAGTGGGTTCGAATGCATACGTTATTGAACTACCGGATGACTATGGTGTCAGTTCGACGTTCCATGTTTCTAATCTGGTACCATATCGGAACCCACGGTGATCCCTAGTGAGTTTCGGGCTTTATCCTTCTATTGTGAGTGACACACCACCCGAGAGTCCACCTCTTCCAGCCTCAACGCACGCATATAGATTTTATACTGGATGAGCAGGTGATCATCACCAGGAACGGAGCCTACCAACACTTCATAGTGCGTTGGCGAGGATGCCCCACGATGAACAACGCCTCGATCACATGCGGAGAGTTCGAGCTCCAGGACCCATACTCGACGGGGTCGAGTTCCCCACACCCGGGGAGAATTGGTGCGGACACCGGAGTGAGCGAATAGCACGCGTCGGCGAACCGACGGGTACCATACGCGGAGCTCCAACTAGACTACATCGGCTTCCGTTTCAAGTGGGGACAATTTGGCTTCAATTTGGATACTTTTTGCATGAAAATTGGGCTTGTAATGGTCTTTAAACTTGTGCTTTCATATTGGGCTGCTTGTAAGGCCCTTAAATGGCCAATTTGGTTAAGCCCCATTAGAATACATTAAGAAGGAATGGCATTGGACCATTATGATGGATCCATAAGCCATGAAGGGTCCAATTGGGCTTCCTTCATTCATGGGCTATCTAGATTAGAATGGCCTTAAGCCATATTGGTTCCATATTGGTTGAATGGGCTTGGCCATGGCCAAACTTGGCCCATTCAAAGCCCATGAAGGGGGGCGCCCCTTTTTTTTGGCCATATTACGCTAGTTTGTTTGAATTTCTTTTCTTCCCTCCTTTATTTACCACATGGGGACATAAATGGCTGCTGTTCTAAGAGAAATGGCTGCCACCTACCTCCCCTTTACTTGAATTTCAATGGTAGGTAAGTCTTATGTTTCCTTGTCCCCCCTCCCTTCCTATGTAGTCAAAGGGGCGCACCCCTCTTCCCCTCCCCTTGGTTCCATCGAACCATTCAGCCCCCTCCCCCTTGCTAAACTCTATATAAAGGATTGTATGATGATGGGTTAAAAGCTAATGAAATTTTGTTGAGTGAGATTTGCATTAAGAGAGTGATTCTCTTCTTTCTTTCTTGGGTGTGATACCCTTGTTCAGTCCTGTGACAGGACAGAAATTAGGCTTGTGATTTGCCCCCGTATCTCTCTCATCCCCTTACTATCTGCATCCACCAAAATTATCCTTGATACTTCTACGAGTTAGGAAGAATTGAGAGGTGGTTTTGCGTAGATCGGAGTTCGGGATCGCCGGTGGTGATTTTTCTCGTGACGGTGCGTAGATCTGCTCCAACCTGCTACCCAGATCTGAAGTTTCCTGATTACAAATTTCCCCAGATCGCCTCTCAAGTCTTCTGGAGCTGATTCTTTAAGTGATCGTAGTATTTTGAGTCCTCTTCGTGTTGCAGCTGGTCTCACCTCGATCCGAGAACTGTACTGATCATGGCGACGATTCTCGTGGGATCGCGCGAGCTGATCTGAGCAGGCCCGGCTCAGAACCAGAGTCGACTTCCAGAATCTTCCCCGCCTCTTCCAGTCGAGATCTGAGCGAGCCCTTTGAACTACGTCTTCCTCTGGACGTCGCCAACGATCTCCCATAAACGGCGCCTTGATCCGACATCGGTAACTAATATTTTCCCTTAATTACTCGTGTTTCTATGCAGTTCTGTGAGCACAAAACCAGAAGCTGAAACAAGTCTCTACTGCGCCCAGATCTGAAAGGATCTGATCGCGCCCTTCGGAGTGCATAAACTACGTCCTGTCACCGACGTTCTCCAATAAACGGCGCTGCTATCGGACATCGGATCTGGCCGTACCGGCCCCTGCAAGTTCGCTGCACAGGGTGACCAGCGCGGATAGAACCGGGTCAGCTTCCCATCGGTGTACTCGAGCGGCTCCGGCACGCGTCCCTCGCCTCCTTCGAGTGTGGCCCGTCAACCCAGGTTCCAGCAACTCCAAATTTGGCCATTGTAACCCTATACCTCTCTACGTGGAGTGGGCATTAAGTTCTGCAATTGTAATTTTAACCGTTGTGTGTATTGGGGTTGTTTGGATTCGGCCGGGAATTCTTCCCCACGCCTAGTCGTGGAGGTACGCGCTCGTTCCTCTCTCACATTGCTAGTTTAGTATATTATCATATATGCTGCGTTTGTGAGATTAAGACCGTTAGCTAGCTACAAATCACCATGAATGTGAGTTGAGAGTGCCCGTTCCTTAGCTCCAATCGAGCACCGAGCTCGGACTGCACCACCCTAGGCGACAGTGGTTCCTTAACCGCTACGATCCCCACGTTTCCCTCGCAAGGGACGATCGTCGGGCTAGTTAGAGTGTATAAGGTTTCACACAGCACTATCGGGTAACGCAGCGGATGACAAAAATATATTTGGCCCGATCCCGGTGCTATGGAATCCTAGATCTGTGCTCTAATCGGCGTTTTAATTATCCCAAACACCTAATTACGGGTTGCGTATTTCACCTTGTGCGGAACGACGCTGTCCGCGATACCCGATGTAGAATACCGAGCTGCACAGCTGTACGGCCTCTAGAGCAGATCCACACGGACCCTTGCGCAGCGACGGTACCCCCCAGCACGACCTTCCCCGACTCTATCACCTTCTGGAGAGAGAGAGAGAGAGAGAGCAAGAGGGAGGAAGGGGGAGGCTAATCCTTCTTCTTTGGCCTTAATTGCTTGATTAGCCAAAGGGGAGGGAAGAGTTCGAATGAACTCACGTAGGTGCCATATATATAGAATTTGGACCTTTTCCAAAGACCTTCAAAGGACCAAAATTATATATATGACCTTTCCATTATTATACATATGTATTAAGCCCCATTTACACTCCTTTCCAAAAGGAATTAAAGGGAATTAATACATACATTTGTACAATAATATTCCGTCACCCAAGAATCCATTGTGTGTGATCCTCTAGGCCCTTAGTCACTCTAGTTTAAGGCCCATTAACTTCTAATTCCCAATTAGAAGTAAATTAAACGTATTATTCGCTTCTACAAGAGCCGAATAATAGTTTAATTCATTCTGAACCTTCGATCACGTTGGGTCAAGCAAATCCGCGTGATCCTGGAAGACGCCGGGTTTAAACCAGCATGTCTGGTACCTGTAAGTCCACAGTTACCGCATCGATATAATCCCCCGCTCCTTCTATGAGTCTGGTACGATCGAGGGTATGGTTTCTGTCAAACCCCATGATCGTGCCATTTGACTATGACCTCCTTAAAGTGTATGACGTCCGTTCTAAACGAACTCACACGACCCTGGCCAGGGATTTAACGGAGCGTCAATGTCATGACCCATTAACTGTCTGATATATACCCGACAGTGAGCGATCCCTTCTTGACCATTGACGATCTTCACACGTATCCTGGAGTGGTTAACGACTCGACAACTCATGACTTATGGTTAAAGTCACTTAGCCAAGTAATTAAACCATTCCAGTCCTCGTGTAAGATCCGATCAATGTCTCAGGTCAAAGGACCAACGATGCTACTGAGACCGTTGGATCTTCAGTTGACATTAGGTATAATCAACCATCTGAAGATCCAATAGCGGATCAGTTCAGTGTACATCCTCCAAGGACATACACCTACACATATGTGTTGGTGCCCCGCATCAATGACCATGAGACTGGTCACTAACACATCATGTGTACTGGTTTAATAGGTAATCAAAGTCCCCGAGTGATTACCCTCCAACCAGGAACAGTTTAAGGTATGTGTTCATGTAAAGTCAGTCTCATAATCGAGATCACATCTCGAGTTGACTTTACAACCACATATCCTAGGGACAACGTAAAGTGACACAATCGCATATTTACACTCAAATATCACTTTATTAATAATGAACAAGATCGTACATATATCGGGTCTACCCGACCCTAAATTGGCCTGTAGCACACCAACACCAATAATCTCCAACTTGAACTACAGCCAATTGCCCACAACTTTGAGGCCCATCTTATCCCGATGACGCTCAAATACAGTCTGTGTCAAAGGCTTAGTCAGTGGATCTGCTATGTTATCTTCTGACGGTACACGCTCTACCATCACATCTCCTCGATCAACAATCTCTCGAATAAGGTGGAAGCGCCTGAGAATATGCTTCGACCTTTGGTGAGATCTCGGTTCCTTCGCCTGGGCGCCATTATTATCACAAAATAATGGGATGGGAGCTAATATCTCGGGAACTATGCCAAGTTCCAAGATGAATTTCTTCATCCAGACGGCTTCCTTAGCAGCTTCAGCTGCAGTAATATATTCTGCTTCAATCGTCGAGTCTACAGTCGTATCTTGCTTGGAGCTTCTCCAACTGACTGCCCCTCCATTCAACTTGAATACAAACCCAGACATGGATTTACAGTCATCTGGATCTGACTGGAAGCTAGAGTCTGTGTAAGCTCTAAGCCGTAAGTCTTCTCCTCCATAAAGCAGAAAAAGATCCTTAGCCCTTCGCAGGTACTTAAGGATACCCTTTACTGCCTTCTAGTGCTCTTCGCCTGAATTTGCCTGATATCTACTGACAATGCTTAAAGCATTGGCAACATCAGGCCGTGTACATAGCATTGCATACATGATTGACCCTATCACCGAAGCATAGGGTACCTTATTCATGTGTGCCACCTCCTCAGAAGTTTTAGGACTCATCCCTTTGGATAGGTAAATTCCATGTCTCATGGGAATGAGACCTCTCTTAGAATTTTCCATCATAAACCTTTTGAGGATAGTGTCTATGTACATGGATTGGGATAATCCTAGCATCCTTTTAGATCTATCTCGATAGATCCTTATGCCCAGCACATAGGATGCTTCTCCCAAATCCTTCATGGAGAAGGTCTTGGATAACCAAGACTTAGTTGATGTCAACATCCCTACATCATTCCAATGAGTAAGATGTCATCAACATAAAGGACCAAGAAGGTCACAGAGCTCCCACTGACCTTCTTGTAAGCACAGGGTTCATCTTCATTCCGAATGAAGTTGAAAGATTTGACAGCCTCGTCAAATCTTAAGTTCCAGCTTCTAGATGCCTGCTTTAATCCATAAATGGACCTTTGAAGTTTGCATACCTTATTAGTATGTAGTTTGGAGGTGAATCTTTCAGGCTGTACCATGTACACCTCTTCTAACAGATTTCCATTAAGAAAAGCTGTCTTCACATCCATTTGCCAGATCTCATAATCCAGGTATGCAGCAATGGCAAGGAGGATTCTGATTGACTTAACCATGGTTACCGGCGAAAAAGTCTCGTCATAGTCAATGCCTTGCCTTTGATGATATCCTTTCGCCACCAGTCTAGCCTTGTATGTGTCAACTTGTCCATCTGCACCGATTTTCCTTTTGAAAATCCATTTGCAGCCGATAGGGAGCTTCCCTTCGGGTACATCAACTAAGTTCCAAACTTTGTTGGTGTACATGGACTGGATCTCTGAATCCATTGCCTCATGCCATTTCTCGGAGTCTACACTACGGATCGCCTCCTGGTACGACTGAGGATCATCATCCTCATCGATACATACCTTAGAGGACCCCTTTGAGACATGTCCAACATATCTCTCAGGTTCTCTCGGTAGTCTACCAGATCTCCGCAGTGTCAGTGTTTCACTTTGAATAGGATCAACCGATACAGTCTCATCTAATGAGCTTGTGTCTATGGGTTGTGGTTCTTGGACCTCGTCCAATTCTATCTGGCTCCCACTATTTTTCTGGAGTAGATATTCTCTTTCCAGAAATACAGCTCTCTTGGCCACTAAGACCCTTTGCTCAGAAGGGTGATAGAAATAATATACAAACGTCTCCTTTGGATATCCCACAAACCTACACTTATCGGTTCTTGACTCAAGTTTATCACTTTCGTTCTTCTTTACATGAGCAGGACACCCCCAAATTTTAATGTGATAAAAATTTGATTTCCTGCCCTTCCATATCTCATATGGTATAGAAGGAACTGATTTACTTGATATCCTATTCAATAAATAAGCCACAGTGTCTAAAGCATAGCCCCAGAGAGACAAGGGTAGTCCTGACATAGACATCATGGATCGGACCATGTCTAACAAGGTCCCGTTTCTCCTTTCAGATACACCATTGTGCTGTGGTGTATACGGTGGAGTCCACTGAGAAACTATTCCATGGTCTTTAAGATAAGAAGTGAATTCATGGCTTAAGTATTCACCTCCTCGATCCGATCGAAGAGCCTTAATACTTTTGCCAGTCTGTTTCTCTACTTCATTCTTGTATTCCTTAAACTTCTTAAAGGCTTGTGACTTATTTCTCATTAAATACACATAGCCATATCTAGAGAAGTCATCAATAAAAGAAATGAAATAGAGGTAACCCCCTTTTGCTTCCACGGACATGGGTCCACACACATCCGAGTGTATGAGCTCGAGAAGGTCAACGGCCCTCTCACCATGTCCACTAAAGGGAGCCTTGGTCATCTTCCCTATGAGACACGACTCACATGTATCAAATGGCTTGTATTCGAATGTATTCAAATACCCATTTGAGTGTAGGTGAGATACTCTTTTCTCACCTACATGGCCAAGCCTGCAATGCCATAGATATGTATAATTCACTTCATCAGCATTGAAAACTTGTATAACATTAGAACGTGTATCTAATACATAAAGACCATTGACTAATGAACCATTGGCTATACTCAAATCATTATTCATTATAGAGCACCCAGTGCTATTAAAAGCCAATGTATATCCAATGTTATACAAACCAGAGATTGAAATAATGTTCTTAATAATATTAGGAATATAATAACAGTCATTCAGCTCCAGAATGACTCCTGAAGGTAAACTGAGGCGTGCAGTCCCGACAGCTTTGGCAGAAACTAAAGCTCCATTGCCCATCCTCAGTTCAATCTCCTTTTTGCCCAGCCGCCTTCTATTTGCCAGCGCCTGCACAGAATTGTAGATATGAGATGCACATCCAGTATCCAATACCCATGATGTGGATTCCATATATGACAAATTAAGGTCTATGACAAAAATACCTTCATTTAGAATTTCCTTGCAATTCCTTTTCCAATGCCCAGTTTCACCGCATCGAAAACATTTGTCTTCCTTTTCATTCTTCTTGCCCTTCCCTTTATCAACCTTGGCGAGTTGCTTACCCATGGCCTTCTTCTTTCCCTTCCCTTTGTTACTTGTGGTGGATATTTGGGTGGCCTTCTTTTTCTTGTTGGCCCGGCCAACAATCATTACAGACGAAGATGGTTTATCTTTCTGCATTGTTCCTTCATCACTCTTTAACATGTTGAGCAGCTCTGGAAGAGTTGCTTCAATCCTGTTCATGTTAAAGTTCATGATGAAGGAAGAAAAGGAATCGGGCAATGACTGGAGTATAAGATCAATGCATAGTTCAAGATCTAACTTGAACCCCAATGCATTGAGTCTCTCAATCCACTCCATCATTTTCAGTACATGGGCCTATACTGATGAACCCTCAGACATCCGTGTCCTGAAAAGCCTTTTTGAGATATCATATCTCTCAATCCTACCCTGCTCCCCGAAGAGCTGGCGTAAATTGAGAAGTATGCTTCTACAATCAGTCTTTTCAAATTTCCTCTGCAGCTCGGGAGCCATAGAGGCCAACATGTAACATTGGGCAAGGGAGGAGTCGTCAGACCATTTGGCATAAGCCAGTAACTCGCCCTCGTTGGCATCAGGAGCTGGCTCAGAATGAACCGTGTCCAGCACGTACGCTATCTTTTCGGCGGTAAGGACTATGCGTAGATTACGCAGCCAATCCGAGTAGTTCGGTCCAGTTAATCTATTTGCATCCAAGATGTCGCGGAGGGGGTTGGACGACGACATTGTAATCTGGATAAGAAATAAAAGACAACTTAGCATGTGTTCAATTTCTAACTTAGATGTGGTTTTCTATCTTAGTTAGTCCCACTATTTTTCGATCGAACTATATAACCCTCAGTATATAGAACGGGAGATCAGCGAGATCAACCTAGTGGGTCGGAATCCCAACGAGACTGATGTACGACCTTGTGGAAAGCACAACAAACCATGCACCATCTCAAGGGCAGTCAACAGGCACTTGCATCTAATGCAATATCCGATATTCGGCCCCCGAGAAATTATCCCCTTGTGGAAAGTACAACAAAGGATATTCTCGGTTAGATCTAACCATCATTACTACATAGCAATGAGTTCATGACCCGACCCTTGTGGAAAGCACAACAAGGCCGAGTTCAATTCCTCACCCCATTGAGGCCAAGCCTTGGAGTTTAATCCCGCCCCCAAACTCATGGACCTTGTGGAAAGCACAACAAATCCATGAAATGAAGACGTTCATTCACTCCATAATGATGGAGGGCCACGACGACTCCTGGAGCCACGCTTACGAGATCTAAAATTTAATCGCGAGGGAATTTAATTTTATCTTGATCTCACCCTAGGTGGTAATATAAATATATCCAATATATTTACCGTACCTAGTAGTTTACACAAAGTAAGTGCATCCAATGCAAAATTAAAACGCAAGTGATCATGGACTTTAACCCTAATGTAACTAAGACATCCGGCCCGCTTCCGAAGCAGCTGGATCGTCCTCGTCGGGTGTGCTCCGCGCTTTCAAACTCCGACGCCGCATCAATTACAACTTTTACACGGCACGCAGGTCGGAAAAATTAAATTACATGTGACTCAAATTCCAGCAGCCCTTAGGGCGAGTACAACAACGGAGGAAGATAGAAGTACATTGGAATTTTAACAGAGAGAGAAAGGAGGTTCGCAGACCCCAATTAATTACATTAATCCAAGTCCATGATCACTTGTCAACCCATTCAAATAAAATCAATCAAGGGTTATTTTCTGAAAATAATCCTTACTTTTGAATTTAAAAATGGGATGTGCAAACAAAAACAGGCCAGCTTTGTTTAATTTTAAAAATCGAAGAATGATTAACTAAAATAAAACAGACAAGTAGGCCAATACAAGATAAATAAAGTAGAGCACGTAAAGAACCATCATTTTCTACAGGGGCATCTAATTGAGATAATTAATTAAATTTAAATTTAAATTTAATTATCCAATAATCAAATTTAAATTCAAAATTTAAACATGTCAATAATTTAAATTTAAATTCAAACTAATTATCCAATAATTTTGTTTGAAAATAAATTTAAAATAATACAATTATCCTCAATTAGTAATTTTCTAAAATTCAAAATTTGAATTTAACAATTATCTAATAATTAAAATTCAAATATTTGAATTTTCTACATTTATCTTCAATAAAATTTAAAATTTGAATTATCTAATTATCTAATAATTAAAAATTCAAAAACTTAAATTTTGCTGAAGTAACTTCAATTATTACCATTTTATCTCAAGGTAAATAGTAATTATCTCACCTCGGTAAATTCAACACGATTAAATAAAATTTAACATTTGACATTTACCGTCGAGATAACATAATTAACCTACTAGATAAAATCTGATTTAATTTACTATGCATTTTCATATATATATATATCTATATATATATATTTATCCCTGCACTAAAAAATTAAAAAGATAAAACAATTTTTTTTAATAAAAAAAAATTGGGCGCGGCCCCCGTGGGGGGGGGGGTGCGGTCGCCCACGCGGAAGGCGTGGGCGGGCGTGCCCGCACGCGGGCGCGGCCCGCCCCCGCGGGTCAACGCCCACGGGCGCTGACCGCGGGTGTCGCATGCGCCGCCCACGCGGCGCACGCGGCGGGCGCACTACGCCCAAGGAGCAGTGCGCCCAATTGGCCTTTATTTTTTTTTATTTTTATTTTTACAAAAAAATTGCTGCTTGGATGCCTAGCATCCAGCAAGAACAGAGATGTCCAGCATCCGAATCTACAAATAATAATTGAAGATTTAAGAATGCCCCTAAAACACGGTTCTATACGGCGATAAAAATACTGACCAGAGCACAAACCTGGCTCTGATACCACTATAAGGTTTCACACAGTACTATCGGGTAACGCAGCGGATAAAAAAAATATATTTGGCCCGATCCCGGTGCTATGGAATCCTAGATCTGTGCTCTAATCGGTGTTTTAATTACCCCAAACTCTAATTACGGGTTGCGTATTTCACCTTATGCGGAACGACGCTGTCCGCGATGCCCGATGCAGAATACCGAGCCCCACAACTGTACGGCCTCTAGAGCAGATCCACACGGACCCTTGCGCAGCGACGGTACCCCCCAGCATGACCTTCCCCGACTCTATCACCTTCTGGAGAGAGAGAGAGAGCAAGAGGGAGGAAGGGGGGAGGCTAATCCTTCTTCTTTGGCCTTAATTGCTTGATTAGCCAAAGGGGAGGGAAGAGTTCGAATGAACTCACGTAGGTGCCATATATATAGAATTTGGACCTTTTCTAAAGACCTCCAAAGGACCAAAATTGTATATATGACCTTTCATTATTATACATATGTATTCAGCCCCATTTACACTCCTTTCCAAAAGGAATTAAAAGGAATTAATACATACATTTGTACAATAATATTTCGTCACCCAAGAATCCATTGTGTGTGATCCTCTAGGCCCTTAGTCACTCTAGTTTAAGGCCCATTAACTTCTAATTCCCAATTAGAAGTAAATTAAACGTATTATTCGCTTCTACAAGAGCCGAATAATAGTTTAATTCATTCCGAACCTTCGATCACGTTGGGTCAAGCAAATCCGCGTGATCCTAGAAGACGCCGGGTTTAAACCAGCATGTCTGGTACCTGTAAGTCCACAGTTACCGCATCGATATAATCCCTCGCTCCTTCTATGAGTCTGGTACGATCGAGGGTATGGTTTCTGTCAAACCCCATGATCGTGCCATTTGACTATGACCTCCTTAAAGTGTATGACGTCCGTTCTAAACGAACTCACACGACCCTGGCCAGGGATTTAACGGAGCGTCAATGTCATGACCCATTAACTGTCTGATATATACCCGACAGTGAGCGATCCCTTCTTGACCATTGACGATCTTCACACGTATCCTGGAGTGGTTAACGACTCGGCAACTCATGACTTATGGTTAAAGTCACTTAACCAAGTAATTAAACCATTCCAGTCCTCGTGTAAGATCCGATCAATGTCTCAGGTCAAAGGACCAACGATGCTACTGAGACGTTGGATCTTCAGTTGACATTAGGTATAATCAACCATCTGAAGATCCAATAGCGGATCAGTTCAGTGTACATCCTCCAAGGACATACACCTACACATATGTGTTGGTGCCCCGCACCAATGACCATGAGACTGGTCACTAACACATCATGTGTACTGGTTTAATAGGTAATCAAAGTCCCCGAGTGATTACCCTCCAACCAGGAACAGTTTAAGGTATGCGTTCATGTAAAGTCAGTCTCATAATCGAGATCCCATCTCGAGTTGACTTTACAACCACATATCCTAGGGACAACGTAAAGTGACACAATCGCATATTTACGCTCAAATACCACTTTATTAATAATGAACAAGATCGTACATATATCGGGTCTACCCGACCCTAAATTGGCCTGTGGCACACCAACACTAACAGAGTGCTGTTGAGAGACGTCTCCACCTGGAGAACACCACGGTGGTCAGCCGCCCAGCTTGCCTTTAGCGTGTTAGTGCTGGCCGCACATCAAGTCTGTCGTACGTCTTAGCCCGGTCATCATCCATCCCGCATCACTTATAGTGCAAGATAACACATATGCTCAGACCTAAAGTTGCACAGATGCTCAGACCTTAGTGTGCGCTCATGCACATATGCTCAGACCTTAGTGCAGATGTGCATCGACCTTCATGCACAAAGTATATGTGCACCGACCTGATGTGCATCGACCTTCATGCATAAGGTATATGTGCACCGACCTGATCTGCATCGACCTTCATGCACAAAGTATATGTGCACCGACCTGATAGTCTTCAGATGCTTAAGGTGCATCGACCTTACTTGCAGATCAGAAACAGTTGCACAGACCTTTCTTCAGAAACAGCTGAGGTAGCATCGACCTTAGTTCTGAAATAACTAAGGTAGCATCGACCTTGTTTACTAAGACCTGTTTAGCTACGTTGCTTCACTGATGGCATATAAAGACCACATAAATGTTGGCATCATAAAAAACACATTAATGCAATCAAACCACATAAATGCCACAACACCACATATGACATCATGCTTAGATGAGTCATAGTGTTTGACATCATCAAAATCACAAGGGTACACCAACTCTGACTAGCCACTCGTTACTTGGTTCTTGTTGAGTGTCTCAGTTACCGCCATTCCAGGCGAGTGGGAGATACTTGTGGCGCAATGTAAGATGTCAGTGGACGCATCTGGCTGTTCTTCTAGTGAGGAGGTGCTTCTGTCACTTGACGCATGACTTGTGCTTTCATGACTTGTCCGGGTAGCCTGTGTTTCACTTCACTCGAGGTTACGGTTACCGTAGCGTACACGATGGTGGGATCTTGTATGTCTTGTGCCTTTGACCGTGTAGGTCTTTTGTAGGGCCTTTGCCTGTTTCTGTAGGCCTTCGCGATATGGGTTTCATGATTTGACAATGGATCGGTAACGCCCGACTTTGTAAGATTGGGGTTCACATTTCAGTTGCTATTAGGAGTAGTTTAGAGGCCCGAGGTTCGGTCAGCTGACATGTTTCCGTGGTACGGCTATTTTCCTCTTTATTGTTGTTCCTACTCCTGCTCCTGCTTTGCTTTAGTTTAGCACTGTTGTTACTGCGTTGTTTTATGGTAGGGTTCTGCGGGATCCCTACTGAGCCAGTGAGACGAGGCTCACCCCTGACTTTTCAGGTGTAGCTATCCTTACTCGTGCTTGGAGGTGTAGTGCGTGGTTCTTAGTTGTCAGCGTTTGCCAGTGTCGGGCTTCCCCCGACTTGAGAGTACGTTCTCTTTTCTATTGTACTGTACTTTGGTTGGACCAGACTCTGTTAGTTTTAATTGTTATAGAAAATATAATTTTATCTCTACTATTTTAGCAATCCTGATCATATGTAACACCCTCAAATATATCTAAGTTGTACTCTATATCACCGAGACGCCTTTTAAAGTATCGGCTCAGTTCTTGAAAAGAACTCCGAAGTTAAGCGTGCTTAATGGGGAGTAGTACTGGGATGGGTGACCTGCCCGGGAAGTCCCTCATTCTAGAGCTAATCACCTTTGAAAGGGACAAAACCGTGAGGCCATTAGGCCAAAGCGGACAATACCTCGACAGTATAGAGTACAGAGCGTGACAGAATGGTATCAGAGCTATACCCTAGCCGGAAGTGTGGAACTAAGTGCCATGCAGGGCAAAGTGCTACGCTATGGGAGTCACCTCTTGAGTCCGTAATGGAGCAAAGTGCTACATAGTGGGAGCCACCTCTTGAGCCTGTAGGGGCCACCTCTAGAATCCTACCTGCCTGGGGGGTTGATTGCGTGATTGCGTGATTGTGTGCTATATGTGCCTAGCGACGAGGACGTCGCCTATATAAGAGGGGTAGATTGTAACACTCTCAAATATAGCTAAGTTGTACTCTATATCACCGAGGTGCCTTTTAAAGTATCGGCTCAGTTCTTGAAAAGAACTCCGAAGTTAAGCGTGCTTAATGGGGAGTAGTATTGGGATGGGTGACCTGTCCGGGAAGTCCCTCATTCTAGAGCCAATCACTGTTTGAAAGGGACAAAACCGTAAGGCCATTAGGCCAAAGCGGACAATACCTCGACAGTATAGAGTACAGGGCGTGACATCATAGAAATTTAATTACTTACTGCTTTATCTAGAAGTTCAATGTACTCTTACATACATTTCTGTCCCTTCAGAGCTTTTCCGCTCTTGGGAGGCCTCTCAGAATCCAAGTGGTATCGTGTTTACCCGGTATCCGGATGATGGGTCGTCACAGGTTATCTCTCAAGCATAACCCTAAAAACCTCCATGCAAGCATGTAAATAGTGATAGTCTTGATCTGTTTCTTAATCCATGCAGTAGATCCTTGCGAAGTGTTAAGGTTTACGTACTTTTGTTTGGTTTCGGTTTCATGAAGAATTCATGACTAGAGCAGTCAGAATCCAAGTGGTATCGTGTTTACCCGGTATCCGGATGATGGGTCGTCACAGGTTATCTCTCAAGCATAACCCTAAAAACCTCCATGCAAGCATGTAAATAGTGATAGTCTTGATCTGTTTCTTAATCCATGCAGTAGATCCTTGCGAAGTGTTAAGTTTTACGTACTTTTGTTTGGTTTCGGTTTCATGAAGAATTCATGACTAGAGCAGTGGACACGGATTAATTAGCATCCTTTCATGCAGGTGCTAATTCCTTAATTAGCGTAAGGCCTGTAGACGTTAATTAATGCACGTCCATGACCCCTGACGCGAATTTCTTGAAGATTTAAATAAATCACAAATGTTTAAATTTAATATATACTGAACAATGTTTAATAAAATTCAAGTGTGCATATTTCTAGAATCCTTGTAATTTTATGCTAATTTTAATGTCTTCAGTTTTTCTAAAATCTTGCTAAAAAAAGTGCTAATGTTCATGTTCCTGAAAAGAAATGAATAGTGCACTGTATCTGTAAACGTACCTGCCTGATGCGTATAAGCATGTAACTAAAAAGAATTAGCGTCTGTGTGAACGGACGCGTACCAACTAAATAGCTCTTCTCCAAGGAGACGTGAATTTATGTATTTAATTGTTAACACCAAATAATCTAGAAAACATGGAATTAGTGTCTTTGTCATGGACGCGAATTAATAAACTGGTGCCTCTATGCAATGACGCAAATTTAATTTAAATTTATAGAAATTTGGTTAATTCAAGAATTGGCGCCTCTTCAAGAAGACACGAATTCTTGAATTAACGCCCTCTTGAACAGACGTGAATTCTTATCTCTCTATTTTTATCGCTATTTTGATCCAGTACCGTTGGATCTCTTGGCACCATTATCTCAAGGTCGAGACGTTGTCCCTATTTTGTGGTTTACCGCTTACCCTCTATCTCTTGGTGAGGTTAGGACCCTCCGTCGAATATTCCTTCCGCTGGATTGGAACTTTCTTTATCAAGGCCTCCGTAAGACTCCGCTAGCCTTAGAATCCCTCAAGGAAGCCGAGCGGGTTGTACTCTAAAAACTCTGAAAACCATATTAGTCATGTCACTCTGAAGAAACATGATGCCCTAGCCATCATAGAGTGCCATGATGGGTGTTCTGTGAGAACCTAGACACTGCCCAGAATATGCGTCTGGGATAGTCGTTGCTATTTATTGAACTAGCGTCCAGATGATTGACGCGAATTCTTTCGTGCCTTACTATTCACTAGAATTAGTGCCCCTTCAGGTGGACGTGAATTTTGGAATTCACGGCATGCTGAGTGGACGTCAATTTTTCCAGTTTCTCGCATCTCATGGTTTTCCTCACGTACTTTCCCTATGTTTTGGCCTTATCCTTGAACATTTTCATCCTTGGAATCTTCTTAAAGTATTTCATACAAGAGCTTTGTCCTTGAATTCTGTTGGCTATTAAATAAAGTGGATGTCTAGATATCTACATGACTCAATACCTGGCGTTAATGGGGCCCGGTCGGGTCTTGGGAGGAGCACCCAAAAGTACTTGTGCCCATGGGAGCTATATTGACCACGGTGTGGCATTGCACCGAAGTGCATGACTTTCTAGATTAATCTACGGCATTCTACTCTCTCTTCACGTGATATTATTTACGTGACTTGACGTGCTTGACTCGAAATGAAACATGCTTGAACTTGACTAGCCAATATCTCTTCATGCTATACTAGTTACCTTGCCAAATCTTGCTATCTATTTCATGATTCCTATTTATTCCTATCTATTTTAAGCTCATTTATGCATGATTATAGTTGCATTCATGTAACATGTTATGATGGAGACATCACCCGTGACTCCCTTTGGCTCGGGTCTTCTTCACACTCTGGTGACATTTGAGCTCGGGCCTCTCTCTATAAAGGCCCAATTATCCTTTTTTTGTGCTTTCTAATTGAGTCATTTGATGTATTTTCCCTTTTATTTGAGTCATGTCCCTAGGTCCTTTGCTTATTTCCCTAAGTTTAATTATCATTAGGTTTGCTATTGGGCCCATTTCTTTGGGCTTGGCCCAGGGGCGGCCCCCCCTCCTTTGGTTATTTGTCATTGTAGCATGTATCAGGGGCTTTTTGTAAAATGTGGGTTGCCTATATAGGACCCCATTTCCCCCATTTAGAACTAATGAATGAATGAAAAATTGCCATTTGAGAGTTTAAATGCTCTCCTATTGCACCTAGGTAGGGCTTTCTATAAAAAAAAAAGTTTAAATTTTCTTAGTGGAGTGAATCCTAGGTGAGAAGCCCTAGGGAGTGAATCCCACCTACCCCCCCCTCTCCTCTCTCTCTCTCCCTCCAAGAGGGATTCGCCCCCTACTCTCTCTCCTCCCCTCCCAACCACTCCTATCTCCCACCTACCCCATTAAGGTCTCTCCCCTTCCCCACAACCCTCTTTACTCCACCACCTAGTTCCAAGGGAGAACCCCCCAATCCCCACTCCACCCTCCAACCACCCCATCCCTTTCCCAAAGACTTTTCCCTCTCCCCCAAGCAACCCGTCACCTCCCTAGGCCATTTGAATTCAAAATTTCCCTTCCCTCCCCAACCTTAGGTCACCCCCATCCCTCTCCATTAGGGCTGGTCGCCCCTTTCCTTCCCTCCACTCCCCACCACCCATTACACCCTCCACCCTCCTCTCACCTTCCACCTTGGCTGAACCAGTGGAACCCTGCGCCCTCCCCTCTCCCTCCACCTCCACACTACCCCTAACCACCCTCCACACCTCCCCCACATTCCCCACCTATCACTCATCCTCTCCCCTTCACCATTTATCCACATCTACATCTCAACGCAAGGTCAATTGGAAGCTTCTTCGACGAACCTGGTTGCAGCTGGCGACCTGCAGAGGACCACCTTCTTGCAGCGACGACCCCGACCACATCCCAGCGAATCTGAAGACCCAAGAGGTACCCACAGAAGCGTCTGCCAGTCTTCTTTGCAACGGCGGTGGTTTCGTCATCGTCCGAGCATCGTGCTGCCCGGGAGTGCAGTTCTCCCTCGACTGTGCAAAGCATCTCTGGCAGGAAACTAGAACCTAAGTGGAAGCTCGACTGCAGCGATCCTACAAGGAATCTGAACAAGAGTTCTTCTGCAAAAATCTTCTACTCCGAGTTTTCTTTCATCCCCAAGAAGCAGAACTCAGTTTGGCGTCCGGATCTGAAAGTTATCAATCCTCTTCCCCGGGTGCGCGATTCTACCTCCACTCAGTCTGCACCGACCCCCCCTCAGTGTTCAAAGTCTACCGGTCTGCTCTGACAACATTTGGCATCTCCGTCAGGATTGTTTCGAAGAGGACTCACAGGCGGTTCCAAAGACTTCAGCGGCGCCTCATTCTGAGCTCGGGAGCGCTGGTGGAAACCTATTCTTCCTACTGTGGTGATCCAGAAGCAGTCAGAACTGAAGGTCTGCCTCCCTGTTCGAGACTCTGCCCCGGCCAACAGTGACTTCCCGAAATTCCAGAAAAATTTGGACGACTTCCTGTCTTCCTACGAAGATTTTCCAGGTGGTATCGTCCCCAAAAAAATTCGGGAGCAGTCACAGAAGCCACTTCTTCGACCGTCTGTCAGCACTCGCAGAGAGCAGGCAGAACTGATCTCGGTCTCCATTCGGCGTTCTTTTCCCCGTTTCTCCCCTCCCCGCTTGGCCGGCTGAAGGCCCCTCCCTGTGTGGAGGTAGTTTTGGATGTAATAACAAGTTGTCCCCACCCCAAGATCCCCCTCCTACGAGAGGTGTAGTTTTGTAATTGTTTAAACAGGTCAAGCTGCCCTGACGCGGCGTGTGGGGATCCCCACGCCTCCCCGCTCGCCCACGTCTCCGAGCGGGACCGGTTTCTTCAAACCGATCGAGTAAGTGCTCCAAACTTTGCTCTACTTAGTATTTGTTCAGTCAATATTAGTTCATAACTCCGCTGGCCGTGAATGAGAGCCCGATCCTTAAGCTCCCTTGCTATAAGAGATCGCCGTGGGAAAAGTGTGGAACCCGTGCCCTCGGCACGACGTCGGCTCCCTTGAATTGGGCTGCCATTACCCTTGGGAGTCAACCTTGGCCTTGCTGGCCCTCTACCAGCAAGGGCCCAACCCTCTCAACCTCACCTTGGCATTGCCAAGTTACCCCGGGACTTGGGTGAGCATCGGGTGAGCGGTCGCCATTATCGGTCCGTTTGAATGTTAAATTATGCTTGCTTGGTAAGTCCTAGGTGGTTTCACATCAATTAGTATCTGAGCAAGTCATTGACTTGTCTCTATCAAGTCAAAGTCCTAGGGCCATTGCATTGTGTGTCCGTCCTTCATTGCATTTCCCCCCATTTGCATGTCCACCCGTAGTGGTGCCATTTATCGACCCGATCCATCGTCTTCGGTTCCCCCATGGATCCCAATCCTCAACTCAATCAAGATGCCCCTAGGGAGGAACCCCAAGGCCAAATGAACCGGGTAGATGCTGCCCTTACAAACATTCTCACACAACTTGAGTCCCTTTCCACTCAGCTCGCTCGACTAGAAGAGCATGAATTCCACCCAAGGAACAATGAACCAAGAGCCCACCCTCCACATGTTGTGCTTCATAGGGATGAGTTCCACCCAAGGAACAATGAACCAAGAGCCCACCCTCCACAAGTTGACCCTCATAGGGATGAGTTCCACCCTGAGAAACAATGAACCACAAGTCCACCCACCACATGTTGACCTTCATAGGGATGAGTTCCAACCGAGGAACAATGGACCAAGAGCCCACCCTCCACATGCTGAAATTAATAGGGAGGACTTGAATGGTGACCCATACCATGACTATGAGAGGCCTCGCTATCATCAAAATCATGAAAGGCGTCCACGGGACGACCCGGATGACCCTCTCTTAAGGATGATCAAGGTAGAAGCCCCAAACTTTGATGGTTCCCATGAACCAAGTGTCTACTTAGAATGGGAAACCGCCATGGACCAATATTTTGAATGGTACCCTATGTCCGACCAAAGGAGGGTAAGGTTGGCTAAAATGCATCTCATCAAATTAGCCAAAACTTATTGGCTAAATCAAGAGGGATTAAGAAGGATTAGGCAGGAAGAGCCTATTGCCACTTGGGAGGGTATAAAGAACCAACTTAGAAATAAATACCTACCCCAATCCTACCACCAAATGCTCTTAGATGAGTGGCAAAGTCTCACCCAAGAAGGGAAGACCGTGGTTGAATACATTGAAAAGTTTGACTCCTATCTTTTAAAGTGTGGAGTTCATGAGGACCCGGCCGTTACCTTGTCCCGCTTTAGAAATGGGCTCCAAAGCCACATCAAGAGAGAGCTTTTCATGAGGGACATTGACAACCTTGAGCTAGCCTACCAAATAGCTAGGGATGTGGAAAGATTCTCTAGGATCCCTCGGTTTGCTACTCCTCGACCGGCCGATCCTAAAAACATGGGACCACGACCCATTCCGGCCACCCCCATGAAAGCCCCTAGCCCAAGTGGGAATGCCCCATTATGGCCTTACAACCCTCCTCCCACCATCACTCCAAACAAGCCCACCCCTAGTCACCCTCCTCCACGGAGGGAAGACATTCCCAAAGGCCCAAATGTAGGAACCACTCCGGGTAGCGGGCGTCAACAATGCTATAGGTGTCAAGGGTTTGGTCACTTTGCGGGGCAATGTCCATCCAAAGGATTGTCTAGTTTGCTTATTGAGGAAGAAGCTCCCCCACCCCAAGGGGAACTTGAGAGTGTGGTTGGGTCCATGAAGCCTCACTAGATTGGGAAGAAGAGTATGAGACCCAATACCTTGAGTCAAGTCTAGATCACACCACTCCATCTACCAACTCCCATCTAGGAGTGATTAGATGCACCCTCACTAAACCTCAAGAAGAGGATTGGCGTCGAACCTCAATCTTTCACACCTTTGTCAAGATAGGGGGTCATGTGAGAAAAGTGATCTTAGATAACGGGAGTTGTGTCAATGCCGTATCCCCCGACACCATTAAGCTCCTTGGGCTTACTATCACTCCTCACCCAAGCCCATACCGGGTCTCATGGATCAACAACAACTCCATCCCGGTCAACACCCAATGCCTTGTGCCCCTCACCTTCTCTTCCTACCATGGCCATATATGGTGTGATGTTATTCCCATGGAAGTAGGTAGCATCTTCCTAGGAAGACCTTGGCTTTATGATGTGGATGCCACCATCTTGGGCAGGACTAATACTTGCACCTTTGAACATGAGGGAAAGACTATCCGTCTTAACCCCTCCCCACCGCGTCCCATGCCCAAGAGGGACACTCTCCCTCAAGACACCACCCCACCACACCACAAGTCTCGGGGAACTCCACCCCTCCAACACAACCCCTTATCCAAAAACCCAACCAAGGAGTGACATCGGGGATAACCAAAGGTCTTCATCTCATCACTAAGAAAGAGCTTGAAGAAAAGATAGCTCAAGGGGTACCTTTATGTGCGGTGGTCATTTGCCTAGGAGAGCCTACCCCCTCCAACCCCCATCCCATAGAAATCCAACAACTCCTAGAAGAATTCCATGATGTGTTCCCGACGGAGCTCCCGGACCAACTTCCTCCCATGCGTGATGTGCAACACGCAATTGATCTAGTTCCGGGGACCACTCTTCCAAACCTTCCTCATTATCTCCTCAACCCCACGGAACATGCCGAACTTCGGAGGCAAATAGAGAAACTCATTAGGAAGGGCTTCATCCGCATTAGCAAAAGCCCATGTGCCGTACCGGCCCTTCTCACTCCTAAGAAGGATGGGTCATGGCGAATGTGTGTGGATAGTCGGGCCATTAATAAGATCACCGTCAAGTATAGGTTCCCCATCCCTAGGCTTGATGACATGCTTGATATGCTAGCTGGAGCCACTATTTTCTCCAAGATTGACCTTAAGAGTGGCTATCACCAAGTTAGGATTAGGCCGGGAGATGAGTGGAAAACGGCCTTCAAGACCAAAGATGGTCTTTATGAGTGGTTAGTCATGCCTTTTGGACTCTCAAATGCTCCAAGTACCTTCATGCGTCTTATGACGGAGGTCCTTAGGCCTTTCATGGGGATCTTTCTAGTGGTCTACTTTGATGACATACTCATCTATAGTCAATCCCATAAGGCCCACCTTGACCACCTTAGGTAAGTTTGCACCGTCCTCCGACAAGAGAGCCTATTTGCCAACTTGGGAAAGTGCCACTTCATGACCACATCCATCACCTTCCTAGGATTTGTGGTGTCTACCAAAGGTGTCTCTATGGACCCCGAGAAGGTCCAAGCTATTCTAGATTGGCCAGAACCCCACACCCTTCACGAGGTCTGAAGTTTCCATGGGTTGGCAACATTCTATAGGAGGTTTATTCGGGGTTTTAGCACCATCACCGCCCCTATCACCGAGTGCCTCAAAAAGGGGACTTTTATGTGGACCAAGTCAGCTTCCAAAGCCTTCCAAGAACTTAAGGGGAAGATGACCCAAGCCCCGGTCCTATGCTTACCCGATTTCTCGAAAGTCTTTGAAGTCACATGTGATGCATCCGGGATAGGAATAGGAGGGATCCTTAGCCAAGAGGGACATCCGTGGCCTTCTTTAGTGAGAAGTTATGTGATGCTAGAACAAGGTATTCCACTTATGACAAAGAGTTCTATGCCGTGGTTCAGTCCCTTCGACATTGGAGGCACTACCTATTGCCCAAAGAATTTGTTATCTTTTCCGACCATGAAGCCCTCAAATATCTCAACTCCCAACAAAAGTTGAATGCCCGACATGCCCGATGGGTTGAGTACATCCAATCCTACACCTTTGTTATCAAACACAAGGCAGGAAGTGAGAACCGAGCGGCGGATGCCCTTAGTAGGAGGATCTCTTTGTTATTCACTATCCAAGTGGAAGTGACCGGCTTTGATAGGCTCAAGGATGAGTACCCTAGCTGCCCCGACTTTGGGCACATCTATACCACCTTGACCACCCACTCTAGCAAGGAACATGAGGGATTTGTCTTAGATGATGGGTTCCTCTTCAAGGGGCAAAAGCTTTGCATTCCACGGACTTCCCTCCGTGATTTCTTGGTTTGGGAATTACATGCAGGAGGATTAACTGGTCATTTTGGGGTTCATAAAACCATTGCTCTAGTTGAGGGTCAGTTTTATTGGCCAAGTCTCAAGAGATACGTAGGCAAGATAGTGGGTCAATGCCGCACATGTGCTTCGGCCAAACAGGTGAAGCAAAACACTGGCCTATATACCCCACTCCCTATCCCCGATCGTCCATGGCAAGACTTAAGCATGGACTTTGTGCTAGGACTACCCAAGACTCAAAGAAAGCATGACTCAATCTATGTGGTAGTTGACAGATTTTCCAAGATGGCCCACTTTATCCCATGCTCCAAAACCTCCGATGCTTCCCATGTTGCCCGATTGTTCTTTGATGAGGTTGTTCGTCTTCATGGGTTACCCAAGACCATAGTCTCCGATAGGGATGTCAAGTTCACTAGCTATTTTTGGAAGACTCTTTGGCACTTGATGGGTACCCTCCTCAAATTCTCCACAGCCTACCACCCTCAAACTGATGGCCAAACCGAAGTTGTCAATCGGAGTCTAGGGAACCTTCTTAGGTGTCTTGTTGAGGATCGTCCCGAGAATTGGGATCTCATCTTACCACAGGCCGAATTTGCATATAACAACTCCAGCAATAAGTCCTTAGGGATGAGTCCATTCGAAGCTGTGCATGGGTACAAACCAAGAAAACCATCCGATCTCATCCCCCTTCCCCCGCATGCTAGAGTGTCCATTTCAGCCGAGTCGTTTGCACAACATATTAGAGAACTGCATGAAGAGATCCGCAAGCACATCAGCAAAAAGAATGAGACTTATAAAAGGTTGGCCGACTCTCATCGGCGTCATCAAGAATTCCATGTGGGTGACTTTGTGATGGTAAGGACAGAGAGGCTCTCCCCGGGAGCCATCTCCAAATTGAGGCCACGTGGGACTGGTCCCTTCCAGGTCCTGAGGCGCATTGGCGCTAATGCCTATGAGTTAGATCTTCCGAGGAGTATGGAGTAAGCCCCACATTCAATGTTGCCGACCTAGTGCCATATAAGGGACCCACGGTGGTACCCAGTGAGGATATTGAGCATATTCCTTCCATTGAGAGAGCACCCACCCGTGAGGAGAGACCACCAGCCAAGAGAGCCCAGCGTGAGCACATTGAACGAATATTGGATGAACAGGTCACTACCACCCGGAGCAAGGTATACGAGCGCTATCTCGTCAGGTGGAAGGATCGGCCTCCTTCGGAGGATTCATGGGTGAGTCGGGAGGATCTCCAGCAGCTGGATCCCGACCTTCTCGAGCAGTATCACAGCCAGATGGACCCCTACTCGATGGAGTCGAGCTCTTCGCAGCCCAGGGGATTTGATGGAGACATCACCCGTGACTCCCTTTGGCTCGGGTCTTCTTCACACTCCGGTGACATTTGAGCTCGGGCCTCTCTCTATAAAGGCCCAATTATCCTTTTTTTGTGCTTTCTATTTGAGTCATTTGATGTATTTTCCCATTTATTTGAGTCATGTCCCTAGGTCCTTTGCTTATTTCCCTAAGTTTAAGTGTCATTAGGTTTGCTATTGGGCCCATTTCTTTGGGCTTGGCCCAGGGGCGGCCCCCCCCCCTCCTTTGGTTATTTGTCATTGTAGCATGTATCAGGGGCTTTTTGTAAAATGTGGGTTGCCTATATATAGGACCCCATTTCCCCCATTTAGAACTAATGAATGAATGAAAAATTGCCATTTGAGAGTTTAAATTTTCTTAGTGAAGTGAATCCATTATTTGGGTGAGAAGCCCTACGGAGTGAATCCCACCTACCCCCCTCTCCTCTCTCTTTCTCTCCCTCCAAGAGGGGTTCGCCCCCTACTCTCTCTCCTCCCCTCCCAACCACTCCTATCTCCCACCTACCCCATTAAGGCCTCTGCCCTTCCCCACAACCCTCTTTACTCCACCCCCCTAGTTCCAAGGGAGAACGCCCCAATCCCCACTCCACCCTCCAACCACCAACCACCCCATCCCTTTCCCAAAGACTTTTCCCTCTCCCCCATGCAACCCTTCACCTCCCTAGGCCATTTGAATTCAAAATTTCCCTTCCCTCCCCAACCTTAGGTCGCCCCCATCCCTCTCCATTAGGGCTGGTCGCCCCTTTCCTTCCCTCCACTCCTTACCACCCATTACACCCTCCACCCTCCTCTCACCTTCCACCTTGGCTGAACCAGTGGAACCCTGCGCCCTCCCCTCTCCCTCCACCTCCACACTACCCCTAACCACCCTCCACACCTCCCCCACATTCCCCACCTATCACTCATCCTCTCCCCTTCACCATTTATCCACATCTCCATCTCAACTCAAGGTCAATTGGAAGCTTCTTCGACGAACCTGGTTGCAGCTGGCGACCTACAGAGGACCACCTGCTTGCAGCGACGACCCCGACCACATCCCAGCGAATCTGAAGACCCAAGAGGTACCCACGGAAGCGTCTGCCAGTCTTCTTTGCAACGGCGGTGGTTTCGTCATCGTCCGAGCATCGTGCTGCCTGGGAGAGCAGTTCTCCCTCGACTGTGCAAAGCATCTCTGGCAGGAAACTAGAACCTGAGTGGAAGCTCGACTGCAGCGATCCTACTGGGAATCTGAACAAGAGTTCTTCTGCAAAAATCTTCTACTCCGAGTTTTCTTTCATCCCCAAGAAGCAGAACTCAGTTTGGCGTCCGGATCTGAAAGTTATCAATTCTCTTCCCCGTGTGCGCGGTTCTGCCTCCACTCAGTCTGCACCGACCCCCCCTCAGTGTTCAGAGTCTACCGGTCTGCTCTGACAACATTTGGCATCTCCGTCAGGATTGTTTCGAAGAGGACTCACAGGCGGTTCCAAAGACTTCAGCAGCGCCTCATTCTGAGCTCGGGAGCGCTGGTGGAAACCTATTCTTCCTACTGTGGTGATCCAGAAGCAGTCAGAACTGAAGGTCTGCCTCCCTGTTCGAGACTCTGCCCCGGCCAACAGTGACTTCCCAAAATTCCAGAAAATTTGGATGACTTCCCGGTCTTCCTAAGAAGATTTTCCAGGTGGTCTCGTCCCCAACAAAATTCGGGAGCAGTCACAGAAGTCACTTCTTTGACCGTCTGTCAGCACTCGTAGAGAGCAGGCAGAACTGATCTCGGTCTCCATTCGGCATTTTTATCCCCGTTTCTCCCCTCCCCGCTTGGCCGGCTAAAGGCCCCTCCTTGTGTGGAGGTAGTTTTGGATGTAATTACAAGTTGTCCCCACCCCAAGATCCCCCTCCTATGAGAGGTGTAGTTTTACAATTGTTTAAACAGGTCAAGCTGTCCTGACGCGGCGTGTTGGGATCCCCACGCCTCCCCGCTCGCCCACGTCTCCGAGCGGGAACGGTTTCTTCAAACCGATCGAGTAAGTGCTCCAAACTTTACTGTACTTAGTATTTGTTCAGTCAATATTAGTTCATAACTCCACTATCCATGAATGAGAGCCCGATCCTTAAGCTCCCTTGCTATAAGTGATCGCCGTGGGAAAAGTGTGGAACCCGTGCCCTCGGCACGACGTTGGCTCCCTTGAATTGGGCTGCCATTACCCTTGGGAGTCAACCTTGGCCTTGTTGGCCCTCTACCAGCAAGGGCCCAACCCTCTCAACCTCACCTTGGCATTGCCAAGTTACCCCGGGACTTGGGTGAGCATCGGGTGAGCGGTCGCCATTATCGGTCCGTTTGAATGCTAAATTGTGCTTGCTTGGTAAGTCCTAGGTGGTTTCACATCATGTTAATTACTCAAAGCAAGCCTGGTGATAAAGTTGTAATTCCTACTGAGCTTTTCGCTCATCCAGTTTTATTTCAATATTTTTCAGGTAATCAGGTAGCCAGCGAGGACGTTGTTCTAGCGGGAAGGGAAAGTGTGAATGAGAGTGTGGGCGTTGGGATCGGTATGTGGGTGATCCGGAGAAGTGTGTATATCCGTGATGCGCATTCACGTTTGTGGACGTCAAAAAAGAAGAGAGGAAAAGGAACGTTCCTACGGCACAGACGTCTCGACACCCCGAGAGCAAGTCGAAGACGGAAAGGCCGAACAGACCCCGTACCTCCTCCAAGCAGGATGAATATATATATACCCGACGCTCCTCCACCCAACGAGAAGCCCTTCGGGCAGAAGAGGTGGCCCTCGCTCTCCAGTCGGCATTGCCAAAGGTCGAATCAGAAGAAGCTCGGGAAGGCAGACACATGGCCGGCACACGTCGAAAATCACTCGAAGTCCTAAACCGAGGCTCGAAGGCTTCGAATTAAGCATCTGAGAGGATACACATTACAGATAAAGTACTATCAAGGGGTAGGCGTCCGTCCGAATCACCGCTAAGCTAGGAAGAGACCCCATTGGCCACCAAAATCGGCGCGCCCCCCATCGGCCACCAAATCCGACGCGCCCCCTATTGGCCACCAAAACCGGCGCACCCCTCCAATACTACTAAAGCCGGCGCGCCCCTCTTCCTGGTGCTAATCCGGTGCGCTCACCCCCCGCGCCGTTTTAACCAAGGGTGACGTCCCATCTTCAATCTGATCCCCTGTTTTCGGGTGCGAACAAATAGAACTTACCTGAAATGGTGGAACAGCCTGCACCAGACCAATGTCCAATCACCTGATCCCTTCTTGCTCCCAGGAATGGAAGGCTTCGAGCTCCGCACCAGCCATCACATCTCCATCAGTCACCGTCGGCCAATCTTGGGATTGCACCATCCCTACTCTATCAGCGGCTATCCCGGTGGGCCACTCAACGACTTCGGACACGAAGAAAGAGGCGACAGAGGTGAGCCGGAGGGGATGGAGCTTGTGCTCTCTTCCTCCCCCACCTCCCACTGATATATATAATGAGACAAAGAGCTGAAGAGAGAGGAGTTCGGTGAGAGGAGGGGCTATCTCCGGCATCCGAAGAGAAGAAGAAGTTTTATCCCCCTACGCCTGCAAGGTGAAGAAAAGAGAGAGTAGGTGAGAGGAGAAATGTGAGTTCGGAGGGGGAGGAGCTTGTGCTCCATTCCCTCTCCCCCGCCGGTGTATCTCCTTCTTCCCCTTTCAATGTATTTCCCTTCTTCCCCTTTCAATGTATATTCCCTTCCCTTCGGGATGAACTTCCCTGTATTTAAATCTCCCCCTTTTGGTGGATGATTAAACAGAAAATAGTTGAAAAAAAACACAGTGATTTACTTTCGTTAGCCTTCGCTCCCCTCTTCTCCCTGTCTTCTACTCACCTAAGGTGATTCAAAGCCTGCTCCTCCATAGCATGGTCCTTGAAGTAACCGTATGAGGGTGGACATTCATGGCCTCCCATGGCGAACATCTACCCCGTCAGAGCTCTCACACAGCTACAACCCATGTGTTAGCGTAGCAAGAGTGATATAGAAGGGGGGATGAATAGATCACTCCCAATTTGTAAAAACTTAGGCGGAAAATTAATTCTACTGCTTACGCCCCTCCTGAACCCGCACACAGAGAAATGCAAACGCAGTCACCAAACAAGACAGTATAAGTAAATGAGAATGAAGAACTGATCACATGGAAGCAAAGAGACAAGCAGATGGAGAGCGCAGATAATAACAGCAAACCACAAAAGAGGCACTCATTTTTTAGGTGGTTCGATTGCAGTCCGCAATCTACATCCACCCCTCACTCCAACTAGAATGAGGATTCCACTAGACAATGCTAGAACACTGCAGACTCGGTTTGCGAACAACATGCTGCCACACAGCTTGAACAACCAAGGGAAACAAATCCCTCAACCAAGCTCTGCTACCCACAGAACTTGAAACCTGTTCCAGCTACCAGCTAGAACAGAACCGGAGACACCTCTCCCTTCCTCCACACACCGGAGGGAACCTGCTAATGACAACCTGTCACTAGCAACACCAGAGATCACCGATCTCTCTTCCTCTGCAACCCAGAGGGAAACCGGAGTAACACTCCCTTCCTCCACACACCGGAGGGGAACCAATTCGAATCAGAAGAATGAACAAAATAAAACGAAAATAAAATAGAAACAAAGACCAATGAAGAAGCAGTCGGTTCTGAAACCAATACAAATGTAGCTTCAAAGGAAGCAATTCATCAAACCACAGATACTGCTCTCTCTCTCTCGAACATACTCCTCTCGAATCTGGACAATATGGAACTCTCTGCTCTTTCTCCTTTCTGGATCCTGCAGTCTCACACAAAATGGCTTCTGCTTTTTCTTTTCACGATCACTATTCTACTGAAGGACGAAGCTTCATATTTATAGCAGATATTGGGCGTGTGGCTGCCAGGTTCCCGCCCATGAACTTTTTACCATATCATTTGAATTTCGACCACATGGTAGCATCCTGACTAGGTTGCCATCCACGTGTCATGTTTCTGGTTTCTTGGATCACGTGCCAGGTGCCAACCTCGGTTCACGTGCCCAATCATCAGCCTGAATCGCCTGCAGACAGAGACAGAAGGAATGTATATACTTAGTTAGTTCAGGCTATTAACACAAGTGTATATACTTCAGAAACAGCAACTGAATAAGTGTGTACAATGTGAGAGAGTGTACAGACTTCATGAATAAGCGCATGTGAAGGCAGTGTATAGAGTTAATGAATAAGCTCATGAATGGCAGTGTATAGACATGTGATGAACAATGCAAACGTGCCTTACCAAAGTGTAAACTTTATAAAGCTTCAGCCACTGTATAGACTTCACGAAGCCTAACCAGTGAATAGACTTGGAACGAGTGTGCTGTGAGCACTGTAAAGACTCAAGATATAACAACCGAATGTCTAGACTTGAAGCAAGAGGCCAGTGTTCAGACTTTGAGGTAGAGATGCACTGTTCGTAATGTACAGACTTGATATTGATCAACAGACCTTTGGGCATTAGCCCAAGGCGTCAACGCTTCCATCGTGCAGCGTCGCCTCAGCTCCTCAAGCGAGATGCTCACGCCCTTGGCAACTGGCCAGTGCGTCAACACATCCAGTGTCAGCGTCGACGCAGTGAACAAGACAGAAAGTGAAAGACGCACAATTGCGTCTACGCAGTCAACCAAGTGCGTCAACGCAGTAAAAGCACAGAACCAATGAAGACAGACAGGCTGTACAGACTTTGATGCTCAGAGACGATTGTATAGACTTGTGATGAATAATGCATGAACTAGCCTTACCAATGTGTAGACTTTACGCTGTACAGACTTTGAGGCCTTGAATGTGTAAGCTGAATGCAATGTAGAGACTTAGCGCTGTATAGACTTTACCAGGAAAGCGTAGGAAAAGGTATGAAGTGCACACACTTGGTAAAACAAAGTCCAGTGTATAGACTTGGTAAAATGAAGTCCAGTGTGTAGACTTGCAGATGCGAAGACGATGTACAGACTTAGAAGGATTTGAATGGGAGAGTGTATGGACTTGGTTCCTGTAGCAGTGTATAGAGTTGAAGGTCTGACAATTGAGTGAATAGACTTAGGCCTAACACTTGAATGTATAGGGTTGAAGTTTAGACAAACCAGTGTATAGACATGAAGCTTGACAATCCAGTGTATAGAGTTGAAGCTTGGAAGGATGTGTAGAGTTGAGCTGTACTGACTTTGGCAATGTGCAGACTTAACTGATCGGGCAGTGTACAGACTTAGAATCTTAAGACCAGTGTACAGACTTCAGTTAGAAGGTGCCCGATGTATAGACTTGAAGGTGATATGCCAATGTACAGACTTAATCGATCAAGCTGGTGTATAGACTTTGGTACCCAGACACTCAATGTTCTGATGCGTCGACCCACCCTTGCTGATGCGTCGACCCATTACTATTCATTCTAACTGAGCAGAGTGTATACAGATGAACTAATGAAACATCATATGAACTGTACACACTTACAAGATGAACCAGCATAAATCTAGAGATAGTAGATTGATTTATAGTATGAGACATCATCAAAACCATAGGGATGCAGCAATCTCCCCCTTTTTGATGATGGCAACACTATGAATCAAGCAATATCAAAGTTCAACAAGAAATTAATATCAGCTGCAACAAGCAGAGTAAATTCAAGGCATGCTCATGCAAGTGAATTAAACATTCCCTACCACACACTCTCATCTCCCCCATAACTCATAAACATATCTTCCCGGAAGCAACATGACTCCCCCAAAGCTCAAGACAAATCCAAGACTCACTGATATTGCTGAACTTCTCTCCCCCTTTGACATCAGCAAAAAGAAATACAGAATGTATGACAGTGCTGGAAACATGAAGAATAAGGGCAGTAACTTCTTAGTGCAGAAAGTCACTAGTAGGTCTTAAGAGAATAAGTGAGTTTCTAATCTCAACAGAAGATTATTTAAACTTCAGTACACAATAGAGAAGTAGAATGATAGAAAAGTTTATCAGCATACATAGTGTATGATTTAGAGCTGGAGTTAACAAGTATGGCCAGATATAGATGATCATTCAACTATCTCACAAGACAGCAAGAAACGAAATCAGAGAGGTGTTCTCAAGGTATTGAGGACAAGCAATCCATTAGTTGCATAACAACAAGGAATTTTTTTTTTTTTGAGATGATTTTCAAGAAGATCAATGAGTAAGTTGGTAGTTCACTCCTTTGACATTAGGGAGACACCTTGATTAGAGGCCTGAATCCCCAGTTACTCAGAGTGAGTACCTCATTACTTCCTTCTTTTTTTTATTAAGGAACAGAGTTAGTAACTGTGGCTTTTGACATGAGAAAACACCTTGATTAGAGGCCAGAGGCCAGAGTCCCCAGTTACTCACCAGCAAGCCACCATTGCTCTGTCATGTCTTTTCATTCATTTTAAGCATTTCACACCTCATGACATGGGAGAAATATTCATTTCATTGATGAAGCTCCCAGTTTCTCAGTGATCAAAACAGAACATGTTTGTTCAGTTAAGCCCTTGAGTTAAAGAGATAGAATGATTGAAAACAATACCAGAAGGACTATTCTTGAATTGAGTCTTGAAGTCTAGATTTCAAGCTGATTGGGTCAGATATCAAGACATACAGTTTTTGGCTTGAACCAGAATCAATGACAATGTAGGAAGATATACTTTATGCAATTAGTCCAGATCTCTGAAGGAGTATCAAAGGAAAGATTCTAACTGGATTTTAGAGTTACTGACTTATAGACTTAAGAGATAAGTGACACTCTACTGTCTGAGAGAACCACACTAGATCAGTCATGCAAAAAACCAGCAATGTTACACATCTGGTCATTCCTTTTGAATCTGTCAAAGAGCTTCTCTTCTCACATTTCAACTCAGCTCCCCCTAAGACATAGCATTCCTCAATGAAACAATCCAGCACAATCTCAAAGCTTCCCCTTACTCAAAGCATTCCTGAAAGTTAACCAGCAGACATTCTGAACTCCCCCTTAAACCAGCATGACATAAGGCTCAACATCAGACATAACACAACTCCCCCTCACAACAAGAACAGGCTTCATAATTAAGACAATTTGAATATGCCTAATTCTCTTCTCAATGTGGTGAATTTTTCATTATCTAGAGGTTTTGTGAATATGTCAGCAATCTGATTATCTGTGCCTACATGAATCAGTTCAAAATTATTCTTAGACACCTCATCTCTTATAAAATGATGTCTTATCTCTATGTGTTTGGTTCGTGAATGCAAAACAGGATTTTTAACAATATTGATGGCACTAGTATTATCACAGTAGATTGGTGTGCACCCCAGGTCTACTTGGTAGTCCTGAAGCTGGTGTTTAATCCATATGACTTGTGTTCCACAACTCCCTGCAGCCACATATTCAGCTTCTGCAGTGGAGAGGGCCACAGAATGTTATTTCTTGGAGCCCCAAGACACTAAACACCCACCCAAAAATTCACAATGGCCACTAGTGCTTTTCCCGTCTAGTTTACAGCCTGCATAATCAGCATCTGTGTATGCTACTAAGTTAAGTGTGTGAGATGCAGGAAACCATAAACCAAGAGAATGAGTAGCTGACAAATATCTGAAGATTCTTTTAACTGCAGCTAAGTGTAATTCAGTAGGTCTAGACTGATACCTTGCACACATTCCTACACTGAATTGTATATCAGGTCTAGAGGCTGTCAAGTAAAGAAGTGATCCAATCATACCTCGATAAAGTTTGGCATTTACTTCTTTACCTGTCTCATCTGCATCCAATGAGGTATTGGTGCCCATGGGTGTTGTAATGTGCTTTAAGTTTTCATACCAAACCTCTTGAACAGTTCCATTGTGTATTTGGTTTGGTTGATGAAGCACCCATCCTCTAGCTGCTGTACCTGCAATCCAAGAAAGTATTTTAGTTCACCAACCAAGCTCATTTCGAATTCAGCAGACATCATGGTAGAAAATTCATCACATAGTTCATGCTTAGTTGATCCAAATACAATGTCATCTACATATACCTGAACTATGATGAGATCTCTATTTATGCCCTTGGTAAATAAAGTTTGATCAACTTTACCTCTTTTGTAGCCCTTGCTGATCAGAAATTCAGACAATCTTTCATACCATGCTCTTGGAGCCTGCTTTAGACCATACAAGGCTTTGTTTAACCTGAAAACTTGGTTAGGTTGAGGAGAGTATTGAAATCCAGGAGGTTGTTCAACAAAAACTTCTTCTTTAATGACTCCATTTAAAAAGGCACTTTTAACATCCATTTGTTGGAGTTTTATATTCTTTGAGCAAGCAAAGGCAAGCAACAATCTTATAGCTTCCATCCTAGCAACAGGTGCATAGGATTCATCAAAGTCTACACCGAATTCCTGACAGTAGCCTTTGGCTACTAATCTGGCCTTATTCCTCGAGATGATTCCATCTTCATTCATCTTATTTTTGAACACCCACTTGGTTCCTATGATATTAATACCATCTGGTCTTGGGACAAGCTCCCAGACATTATTCCTTTCAAACTGACCTAATTCCTCACACATAGCATTGACCCAAGCTTGATCAGCTAAGGCCTCTTCTACTGTTTTGGGTTCAATTTGTGAGACTAAAGCAATTAAGTCATCATTATTCACATTTCTAAAATGAGACCTAGTCCGAAGAGGATCTTCAGGATTGCCTATGACTTTATCTAATGGATGGTCTTTAAGAAATCTAACGTTTGTTGAAGACTCACCTGTTTCTCTTGGCCCTTCCTGATTGGGGGAATTTGTTTCTCCACTAGGCTGAGTCTTCTCTTCTTCTTGTTGGTCTTCTAGGAAATCCCCATCATGATTGGAATCCCTGTCAAGATTTTCAACATTAGAAACATCTTTCTTTTCACTAAAAAGGATGTGTGGAGACTCTTCCACTTTCTGATCTGATATGTTAAATACCCTATATGCCCTTGACACTTCAGAGTAACCCAAGAATATTCCTGGGGAGCTTTTAGCTTCAAACTTGTCTAAATCTTTCTTATCATTGTTATGAATAAAATATTTTGCTCCAAAAATTCTGAAATGAAACAAGTTTGGTTTCTTACCTTTTAGAAGCTCATAGGGTGTTTTCTTGTGTATGGGTCTTACCATGGCCCTGTTGATTATGTAAGTTGCTGTATTGGCCGCTTCTGCCCAAAACCTTCTAGGTAATTTACTTTCAATCAACATGGTTCGGGCCATCTCCACCACAGTTCTATTTCTTCTCTCCACAATCCCATTCTGTTCAGGTGTCCTGGGAGAAGAAAACCTGTGAGTTAGTCCCTCTTTTTCACAAAGATCAGTAAACATGGAGTTTTCAAACTCACCTCCATGGTCAGATTGAATAGAACAGACCTTGTATTTCCCTTCTTGTTTGACCTTATTGAAAAATAGATTAAACTTTTGAAATGCATCACTCTTATTTGCTAAGAAAAATATCCATGAATATCTAGAGAAGTCATCTATGATGACATAGCCAAACCTGTTTCCATTAAGACTCTGAGTTCTAGTGGGACCGAAAAGGTCCATATGAAGAAGTTCCATTGGTCTAGAAGACAATGGCTCAGATCTTAATTTAAAGGAATTTCTGGTCTGTTTGCCTAGAGCACAGGCATCACATGCTTTTGATATCGAGTTGAATTTAATTCTAGGCATGCCTATAACTAAGTCATGCTTGACCAATTTATTTAAAGTTGTAAAGCTAGCATGACCTAGACGTCTATGCCATTCAAAAGCATCATTTTCAGAGTTGGCAGATAAGCAAATAGTAGATTCAGATTCCTCATCTAAGTCTACAATGTAGACATTATTAATCCTGTTGGCTACAAATTTAACCACATCAGAATTTGTTTCAAGGATTTTGCATGAACTATCATTAAATACAACCCTGTGACCCCCTGTCACATAACTGACTAATGCTAATCAGGTTGTGTTGAAGCCCTTCCACAAGTAAGACTTTTTCAATGGAGTTTATGAAGACTTACCTATTGTACCAACTCCAATTATTTTACCTTTGTTCTTTCCTCCAAACTTGACCAGACCCCCTGGCTTCATCTCTATCTTGCTAAACTTGGATCGGTCTCCTGTCATATGCCTGGAGCAGCCACTGTCGAGGTACCACTTGTTGTCTTCAGCTGCCAGGCCGACCTACACAAATACATCAAGCAGAGTGATTTGGAACCCAAGATGAGTTGGGTCCAAGGACATTGTTCAAATCTCTGATCAAATGTTTAGGTATCCAGATTTGCTTCAGCATGGTTTTCTCTGGCACCTTCCTTTCTGGTTTATTAAAGTTGAATCCAGCTGGACTGAGAAGTGAGTTCTATTCCATTCATTAGTCTTCCTATTCTAGGAAATTTCCTGTAAGCTTGATGATTAGCATATTTTTGACCATGAAAATTATTTCTCCAGTAGGTCCTATTTGGACCCATCTGATTGTTGTATTTCCAGCTCTTATTCTGATTCACTTCTTGGTCCATCTACCATTTGTGTTCTGGTGAGTGGGCTTAGTGATATTCTTCATAAAATTTATTCCTATCTTAAATGGTTGTCCAGCACTGGTTTTTGTGTTTTCTTTAGGACTTTGAATTCCCTTAGCGCTGTTTGAGCTGGATGGTGTATCCAGCTTCTCTTTTCCCTTCTCTGGGTAGAAGGTGATGGTCTTGAATTGCAAGGGTCTCTTGTTGGTTGGGTCATAGCCTAGACCCTCCTTATTGAAATTGACTGTAGCAACCCTGATAAAATAAAAAGGAATAAGTAAATCAAAAATAGATTAAAAGATCTTGGAATAAAAAGAATTAAACACCGATGAAAATAACGCCTCATATAAAGGCGCTACTTTACAATAAAATGCCTTCACCTACGACGTGTTTTTGAGAAAGGACGCCCACACAATAAGGCGTCAAATTTCAAACGACCAAAATAAATAAATAGGGCAAGTTAGCGTAACGTCCTTTGACTGGACGCGTTTCAACAAGAAACGACGCTTGACAAGGCGTCAATTTAAATTCGACGCCCTGACCTAGGTCGCTAATTCAGTTTGAGTTTCGTTCGACCCAGGAGTCTATCCAGGGTAAGTTGATAACTATGAGAAAGAGTTCGAATGTAGTAATAACTCTAATATGGAAGTATTACTTCCAATCGAACACTAACCTTATTAGGATTTCCAATATCTTATAAATAACCTTCTGCTTGAACTGAGAACGCTATTTGGCGTTCGGACTATTCTACGGTATGTGAAGAACCAAGGTTCTTTCTTCTTCTTTACGATGGTATGAAGAACATTAACAGGTTCTTCGTCTTCTTCTCTTCTTACAGGTTAAGAATATTAACGTTGTGAAGAACAAAAATGGTAAGTTCTTCTTTCCTCTACCTTCAGTAAGTATTATAAAGAAAAACTAATGTTTCTTCATCTTATTTCTCTGTAGGGAAGTCATCATAACCTACTAAAGAATTGAGGGTTCTTCATCTACATCCTCTTAATTACCCTTGTTGCTGCTATTAGGATCGAAAGCTTCAAAAAGACTCTGTTTATAAAACAGGTTCAGAACCTACATCTGTTCATCCGTCAGTTTATCATCAAAAAGGTAGGTTTTCTCAAGCAACGTAGCCCAAACAAATTAAATTCATAGTAACACATCATGCATGTAATGTATATAAGTTTCCTGATGGTTTCTACACGTTTCTGTAATATTTTTGCAAGAGACGCCCGTGTCCAGGGCGCTACTTTAAAGAAACGACCTGCACTAGGTCGTCAATTTTAGATTTGACGCCCTGCACTGTAGGCGTTAATCTCATGAAAATCACATGTAATTAATAATTGATCCACGTTTAAAAATTTAATAGATATGAAATATCCAATCTAAAATATATTGCATGACTCGACCTGTGAATCCCTGCTAAATTTTTGTCATGATCATGTCTCTTGTCTCTTGGAATTTTATTTCCTGAAATATTGTAAATTCTTGAATTCACGACCCTGTATAGGTCGTCTCTCACTTGACTAACGCCCCTGTTCAGGGCGTGAATTGGAAAGTAACGCCCCTGTCCAGGGCGTGTTTTGATAAATTTCTGAATATATATATTCTGCAAAAATAGAAGTAAAGAATGAACGACCACTGTATACGTCGTCAACTTGTAATTAAACGCCCCTTACAAGGGCGCGTTTTTGGTAAAATACTGAAATATTGAAATTCTACAAAATAGTAAAATAGATAAACGCCCTTACTGAAGGCGTTAATTACTTGAGTAGTGACTTTACTTAAGTCGTTATTTTCCTGTAAAAATGTTTTTACTCTGTTTCTGATAACCGATGGTTTCAGTATATCTATATATGTGTATATCGGCACTATATCTCCACTCCGTGAGTATAGTCCCACGTTTCATGATGTTTTATCGATCACCCTCAACTCTCATTGACATACAAGCTCTCCATTGGACATTCCGTTCCTTTGGACTAGCGAGTTAGTCATAGAGACCTCCGTAAGACTCCTCGTACCTTAGATTCCCTCAAGGTCGACTGAGCTGGTTGTACTCTAAAAACCCATTACACTATTGAATGCCATGTCACTCTAAAGAAACATGGTATACCGGCCCTTATGATATGCAAAGAGTATATCATGAGAATTCTTAATGGGATGATGATATCATGCCATTTGTTGATGTTCTTGTGGACCTCAATTCTATAATAAGAATGAGGGTATCTTGCCTTTGATATACTGTTCATGTGGACCTCAATTCTATATAAAGAATGTCCATACTTGTTTGTCATGGTACCCGAGTTAAGGGAACCTAATTCCACCTAGTTTCATCGTTCATCGTGATTGTACCGTTGTTATCGCCTATCTATGTCCAATGTCGTATTTTTGGACTCCATTCTCTCAAAGTTATCCTACGTGTCTACAAGCTTAAATTGTTGAAATTCCATATTGGCTATAAATATATACAAGAGTGGATGTCAAATATACATGATAAATGCCTGCGCATATAGGGCCCGATCTGGTCCTGGGAGGAGCACCCGAAAGTACTTGTGCCCATGGGAGTTGAATGATAAGGTATCTGGCATTATACCGAGTGCATGACTAGCTTGATTGGACATTCCACACAAATCTTGTACTTGACTCGTACTTGACTTGACATGAATTGCGTGACCCGAGAAAGGGTAATTACTTGCTTGCTTGATACATGATAGCCAAAGTCTTGACATGACTTGCTAAAAAGTACTTGCTTGAATATCCTGTTATCTTTTCTTGAAAGCTCATGACTAGTTCATCTTGCTGTCTTATTGATAAATTCTCTTCTACCTTGTCGTTTTATACGAGCATGCATAGCTACAGTACATACATGAAAGATGTAATTATTTAAACCCCTTGCTAGCGCTTGAGATATAATTTCCTACTGAGCGTTCGCTCACTCCGTGTTTGTCCCTTACTTTTCAGGTAAGTCCGACGAAGAAGGTCAATCTGATGGGGAAAGTCAAGAGTGAAAGAGCTAGAGCTTTTCAAGTGTCATCTAGTCTTTTTCCTATTTTCTTGAGTCAACTATGTACTTTTCCTTTTTATTGAATAGAGTATTGGATTTGTAATAGTCTATCCATTATGAAATAAAGGATTGGGTTATCTTTACTTTTGCGCATCTCTGTTTTGGTGTCGAATACACTACTACTCTGATTGACATGATTGATATAAACTCGTCGCGCATATCCGAGTATCTTCCGCGCTCGGGGCGTGACAGTTTTGTGGTATCAGAGCCTAGGGTATTCAATTCCTAGGAAAACCCAAGTCCAAGGATATGTTCAAACCTTAACCAGTGAGATTGGGTAGAACCAAGGGTTAAAGTTAACATAGTATATGAGTCTTTAAATACAAACACATATTAATCTAGTTATTGTAATTGTAGGATAATGGCTGCCGAACGTGCTCAATGGCGCAACATGCAGCGTACCCTTCAAGGCATGACTCAAGTGCTGCAACAAGTAACACTAGGAGGTGGACAACGAGCAGGAAGTCTCCACCAGACTTTCAAGAACATGAACCCGCCCAAGTTCACGGGTTCTACTGATCCAGATGACGCTGAACACTGGATTAGGGAGATAGAACGTATATTCCGTGTTATGCAATGCACGGATCAGGATAAAGTTTTATTAGCTACTTTTCAGTTGGAAAGGGATGCTCGATGCTGGTGAGAATCAATAGAGGCTACTATAAATCAAGATCAGGTTTCGTGGGAGAATTCGTTGAACACTTCAACGTAAATATTTCTCGGACCGAGTTCAGGAAAAGAAGGCTGCAGAATTTGCTGCATTAAAGCAACGATCTTTGTCAGTGGCCGAGTATGAGGCCCAATTCTCTAGATTGTCTCGGTATGCTAAGCATCTAGTTAGCACCGAGAAAATGAAAGCTAGGAGGTTTCTTAATGGGCTCAGGCCCCAAGCTATTACTCAACTGGCGCCGATGGACATTCAAGTCTACTCGGAGATAGTACGCCGAGCTCAACTATTAGAAGATGCCACGGAACTGTCTGATAGGATTCGTGGTAAGGATAAGAAGGAACAAGTTACAGGTTCGGGTTCCTTTAAACCCAACTTCAAGAAAAGGCCTAGCAATGGAGGTACTTCCTCACAAGACCAAAGTTCAAGAAGACCAAGCCCTTCTCTATCACCACTACCCTCTCAAATACAGTGTGCAAGCATTGTGATAAGCGGGTCATAGAGCAGAAGAATGCTGGAGGAAACTAGGAGCATGTCTCCGTTGTGGGAGTCGTGAGCATCGGATTCCCGATTGCCCACTACTTAACGACCAAGCCGTTGACGGAAAGCGCCCAGTAACCAAGAATGCTCGCCTTCATGCAATCAAGGAGACCGAGCAAGAAGAAGAAGGCGGCTTAGTGGAAGGTACATTGAAAGTTTGTTCCAGGAATGCATATGTCTTAATTGATACTGGTGCATCGCATTCTATTGTTTCTAAGAAGTTTGCTGACCCATTACCCCTAGAACCGGAATGGATAAAGTTAGTTTTGTCTACTCCTCTGGATGATGAGACTGATATTACACATCATTACCAAAACTGCGAAGTATTGGTTCAGGGTAGAAATCTCCCTATTGATCTCATATGTTTAGATCTGAAAGAGTATGATGTTATACTAGGGGTAGATTGGTTATCCAAGTATCAGGCAACAGTTGATTGCCACAATAGTAAGGTTACATTCAAGGAATTTCCAGAACTAGTATTTACTAGCCCCAAGAGTCGGAGCAAATCCCCTATTATTTCAGCTCTCCGAGCTAGCAAGCTCATCAGGAAAGGATGTACATCTTTCCTTGCCTTTGTCACAGTTAAAGAAGCTAAGGAAGCTAAGCTAGAAGACATTCCAGTAGTACAAGAATTTTCAGACGTGTTTCCAGAAGATTTGCCGGGATTACCCCCGCAAAGAGAAGTGGCCTTCACCATTGACTTAGTCCCTGGTGCTGGTCCGATTTCAAAGGCACCTTATAGGATGTCACCTGCTGAACTCAAGGAGTTAAAGGAGCAATTGATGGAACTCATTAAGAAGGATTCATTAGACCAAGTACTTCCCCGTGGGGAGCGCCTGTATTATTTGTAAAGAAGAAAGACGGATCCATGAGGTTATGCGTCGACTATCGACAATTGAATCATCTCACTATCAAGAACAAGTATCCACTGCCGAGAATCGATGAATTGTTTGATCAAATTTCAGGATCCATGTACTTTTCCAAGATTGATCTTAGGTCGGATATCACCAACTAAGAATCAAGGACGAGGATATTCATAAACCGCATTCAGAAGCAGGTATGGCCATTATGAATTTGTTGTTATGCCTTTCGGACTAACGAATGCCCCTGCTGCCTTTATGCAGTTAATGAATAGTATATTCAGGCCTTATTTGGATCAATTCGTGGTGGTCTTTATTGATGATATATTGATTTATTCCAAGACCAAGGAAGAGCATGAGGAACATTTGAGGATTGCATTACAAATATTGAGGACAAACCAATTATATGCAAAACTTAGCAAGTGTGAATTCTGGCTTGAAGAAGTGACTTTTCTCGGACATGTTATATCAAAGGATGGCTTGTCTGTAGACCCATCAAAGGTTGAAGCTGTAAGGAACTGGGAAAGACCGACCAATGCTAGCGAGATCCGAAGTTTCTTAGGTCTTGCCGGCTATTACAGGCGATTCATCAAGGATTTCTCTAAAATCGCCGTGCCACTTACGAGGTTAACTCGCAAGGAGATCCGTTATGAATGGGATGAGGAATGTGAGAGAAGCTTCCAAACTCTCAAGGATCATCTTACTACAGCTCCTATCTTAGCATTGCCAATTGAAGGAGAAAAGTTCGAGGTATACACTGATGCTTCTGGCATTGGCCTCGGGTGTGTTCTAATGCAACAAGGGAAGGTTATAGCCTACTCTTCTCGTCAATTAAAGAAGCATGAAGAGAACTACCCCGTCCATGACTTAGAATTGGCCGCGGTAGTATTTGCACTCAAAATATGGAGACATTATCTTTATGGAGTACAGTTTACTGTATACTCCGATCACAAGAGTCTCAAATATCTTTTCTCACAGAAGGAACTAAATATGAGGCAAAGACGATGGCTGGAATATCTCAAGGACTTCGACTTCAATATACAATATCATCCCGGAAAGGGTAATCATGTAGCAGATGCCCTTAGTCGAAAGCCGAGAGCACTGTTAGCCAATTGTCTGATTCAAGAATGGAAATTGCTGGAACAATTCTCTGAACTCAATATAAGCATGGACACGGACCCTAGATGTGTCACATTATCTCATGTAAGCATACAGTCAGATTTATTGTCTGAAATACAAGCACTTCAGAATGATGATCCTACATTAGTAGAAATCAAGGGCAGATTGAAGGACAATCGGATTTCCAATTAGCTTCTGATGGAAGATTAATGTTCAAGAATAGAACTTGTATACCGGACTGCCCAGAATTGAAGAAGAAGGTCTTAGATGAAGCTCATAGGTCAAGGTATACGATTCATCCTGGATCTACCAAGATGTACCAAGATGTGAAAAGAAATTTTGGTGGCCCAACATGAAAAGGGAAATAGCAGACTACGTATCACGTTGTCTCACATGCCAACAAGTCAAGGCGGAACACCAAAAGCCTGCTGGAAAGCTACATCCTCTAGATATCCCTAAATGGAAGTGGGAGGATATTGGTATGGATTTCATCATGGGTTTATCTAAATCAAAAAGAGGACATGATGGAATATGGGTTATCATTGACCGATTGACTAAATCAGCGCATTTCTTGCCAATCAAGAGTCGATGGTCAGTTGATGTCTTAGCTACACTATACATCAAGGAAATAGTCAGATTACATGGTATTCCTGTTTCAATCGTGTCTGACAGAGATCCCCGTTTTACTTCTCATTTTTGGAAGGGACTACAACATTCGTTGGGGACGAGACTTAACTTTAGTACAGCCTTTCATCCTCAAACGGATGGTCAGACCGAGAGAACCAATCAGTAGTCGAAGATATGCTAAGAGCATGCATACTGATTTTGATGGAAACTGGCATGATCACTTGCCTCTTGTCGAATTTGCATACAATAATAGCTACCAGGCAAGTATACAAATGGCACCTTTCGAAGCTTTATACGGAAGGAGTTGTCGATCACCCTTATGCTGGACGAAGTTGGAGAGAAACAACTGTTAGGTCCAGACATGGTAAGGGATACTACTGAGAAGATACAATTAATCAAGAAAGACTGCAAGTTGCTCAGTCTAGGCAAAAGGCTTATGCTGACACAAGAAGAGAGATCTTGAATTCCAAGTTGGAGATCATGTATTTCTCAAGATATCGCCTGGACGTGGAATACGAGATTTGGTGTTAAGGGCAAGCTTACACCAAGATTTATCGGACCTTTTGAAATTCTAGAAAGAGTTGGCGAGGTTGCTTATCGCATCGCATTGCCACCTCAACTGTCCGAAGTACATAATGTGTTCCACATATCATGTTGAAGAAGTATGTACATGACCCATCACATATTATTGAGTATGGGGACCTAGTGATCCAGAAAGATTTCACGTATGAACAGAAGCCTATGAAGATCTTAGATCGAGAAGTACGTACCCTAAGGAATAAGGTTATTCCCATGCTAAAGGTACAATGGAATAAGAATTCAGAACATGAAGCGACATGGGAGACCGAGGAATCTATGAGGAAATAATTTCCAGATTTATTTTAGAAGGTACATACTCTACACTCTCCAAATGTAAATATATGATATGGAATTTGGGGACCAAATTCTTTTTAAGTGGGGGAGGGTGTAGCAACCCTGATAAATTTAAAAGGAATAAATAATCAAAATAGATTAAAAGATTTAGTAAATAAACGAAAGAACTTGGAATAAAAATAATTAAACCCTGATGAAAATAACGCCTTAGATATAGGCGCTACTTTACAATAAAACGCCCTTACCTAAGGCGTGTTTTGAAGAAAGGACGCCCACACGTCAAGGCGTCAAATTTCAAACGACCAAAATAAATAAAAAGGGCAAGTTAGCGTAATGTCCTTTGCATGGACGTGTTTCAATAAGAAATGACGCTTGACAAGGCGGCAATTTAAATTCGACGCCCTTACTTAGGTCGCTAATTCAGTTCGAGTTTCGTTCAACCCAGGAGTCTATCCAGGGTAAGTTGATAACTATGAGAAAGAGTTCGAATGTAGTAATAACTCTATCTTGGAAGTATTACTTCCAATCAAACACTAACCCTATTAGGATTCTAAGGATCCTATAAAAACCCTTGCCGATCGAACCCTAAAGCTATTTGGTCGATCTGCTGCTGCTACGGTACGTAAAGAACATCAGTTCTTATCTCTTTTCTTTCGGTTGCATGAAGAATCACTGATTCTTCATCTTCTTCTCTTCTTACAGGTTGAAGAAGACGAACGTGAGAAGAACAAAGGGTAAGTTCTTCTTTCTTCCACCTTCAGTCAAGTATTATGAAGATAATACTAATGATCGTATATATAGGTTCTCTGTAGGAAAGTCATCATAACCTACTGAAGAACGTGGGTTCTTCATCGGCGTACGTCTACACCTGATCGTGCCGAAAAGAAAACCTGTCGACAATCTACACCAAGACTTCTGCCCTTTCATCCTACTCTGTTGATAACAGAGTACCGTGTCTTCATCAGTTCGCCAATTAATCATCAAAAAGGTAGGTTTTCTCAAGCACTATAGCCCAAATCACCATAATAACTATATTAAACCATATATATTAGTTCATGCATATAGTTTTCACGAGTTTTAAAAGTTCTATTGTTGGAAAGAAACGCCCTTTCCAAGGGCGCTAAATTTATACGCGACCCAGACTCGGGCGCTATTTAAATAAACGACCCTGACAAGGTCGTCAATTCAAAAGATTTGACGCCCTGTACACAGACGTCAATTTAATTACCTAATAATTACCCATGTTAATTAGTTCGATATTCACTTAAACATGATTCTAAATCAGTGCATCCTGATATTATCCTGTCATGACCATATCTCGTTTTCTGGAAATTTCAATACTTGAAAAATTGTAAATTCTTGAAATACACGACCCTGTATAGGTCGTCTCTCACTTGACTAACGCCCCTGTTCAGGGCGTGAATTGAAAAGTAACGCCCCTGTCCAGGGCGTGTTTCTGATAAATTACTGAAAATATATATTCTGCAAAAATAAAGGTAAAGAATGAACGACCACTGTATACGTCGTCAACTTTTAATTAAACGCCCCTTACAAGGGCGCGTTTTTGGTAAAATACAGAAATATTGAAAATTTTCAAAAATGTAAAATAGATAAACGCCCTTACTGAAGGCGTTAATTACTTGAGTAGTGACTTTACTTAAGTCGTTATTTTCCTGTAAAAATATTTTTACCCTGTTTCTGATAACCGATGGTTTCAATATATCTATATATATGTATATTGGCACTATATCTCCACTCCGTGAGTATAGTCCCACGTTTCATGATGTTTTATCGATCACCCTCAATTCTCATTGACATACAAGCTCTCCATTGGACATTCCGTTCCTTTGGACTAGCGAGTTAGTCATAGAGACCTCCGTAAGACTCCTCGTACCTTGGATTCCCTCAAGGTCGACTGAGCTGGTTGTACCCTAAAAACCCATTACACTATTGAATGCCATGTCACTCTAAAGAAACATGGTATACCGGCCCTTATGATATGCAAAGAGTATATCATGAGAATTTTAATGGGATGATGATATCATGCCATTTGTTGATGTTCTTGTGGACCTCAATTCTATAATAAGAATGAGGGTATCTTGCCTTTGATATACTGTTCATGTGAACCTCAATTCTATATAAAGAATGTCCATACTTGTTTGTCATGGTACCCGAGTTAAGGGAACCTAATTCCACCTAGTTTCATCGTTCATCGTGATTGTACCGTTGTTATCGCCTATCTATGTCCAATGTCGTATTTTTGGACTCCATTCTCTCAAAGTTATCCTACGTGTCTACAAGCTTAAATTGTTGAAATTCCCTATTGGCTATATATATATATACAAGAGTGGATGTCAAATATACATGATAAATGCCTGCGCATATAGGGCCCGATCTGGTCCTGGGGGGAGCACCCGAAAGTACTTGTGCCCATGGGAGTTGAATGATAAGGTATCTGGCATTATACCGAGTGCATGACTAGCTTGATTGGACATTCCACACAAATCTTGTACTTGACTCGTACTTGACTTGACATGAATTGCGTGACCCGAGAAAGGGTAATTACTTGCTTGCTTGATACATGATAGCCAAAGTTCTTGACATGACTTGCTAAAGAGTACTTGCTTGAATATCTTGTCATCTTTTCTTGAAAGCTCGTGACTAGTTCATCTTGCTGTCTTATTGATAAATTCTCTCTCATCTTGTCGTTTTATGCGAGCATGCATAGCTATAGTACATTCATGAAAATGTAATTATTTAAACCCCTTGCTAGCGCTTGAGATATAATTTCCTACTGAGCGTTCGCTCACTCCGTGTTTGTCCCTTACTTTTCAGATAAGTCCGACGAAGAAGGTCAATCTGATGGGGAAAGTCAAGAGTGAAAGAGCTAGAGCTTTTCCAAGTGTCATCTAGTCTTTTTCCTATTTTCTTGAGTCAACTATGTACTTTTCCTTTTTGATTGAATAGAGTATTGGATTGTAATAGTCTATCCATTATGAAATCAAGGATTGGGTTATCTTTACTTTTACGCATCTCTGTTTTGGTGTCGAATACACTACTACTCTGATTGACATGATTGATATAAACTCGTCGCGCATATCCGAGTATCTTCCGCGCTCGGGGCGTGACATTGACCCTAGTCCCTAGTATAACATCTAAACTAGTTTTTCCTTGGATAAACTTTTCTAAGACTTTCTGTTTGTCTTCCAGCTCCTTTTGAAGGGACTCAGAATTTTTTAGGAGTTCAGCATTTACTTTCTTCACAGCTTCATATTTCTCTGAGTTCACTCTAATTTCATTCATGCTTTCTTCAATTTTAGTTTTGAATTAATTGAGCTGATTTTGACTTTCTTGAATTTCTCCCTTGAGCTTATCATTTTCTTTCCTTAGTGAGGTCATTTCTTCTAGTTGTTCTTTTAGCTTCTCATTTTCCTCACAGACCAGAGTTTGTTCTTCAACATTTGTGTTAAATTTTCCTTTCAGAACTCTGTGCTCTTTACTAAGAGAATTAAATTTATCTAACAATTCACCATAAGCATCCTCCCAGTCATCAATTAAGAAATTTTCAAAAATATTTATTACCTCCTCTTCACTGTTTGCCATAAGGCAAATTCCATCTTCATATTCTTCTGAGGAGGTGTCTTCGGGGTCTTCTTCTTCCTCGCTCTATGTGCAGACCATCGCCTGTGGCTTCTTCTTCTTCTGCACCTTTGTGTTCTTCTTCTGGAGATAGGGACCCTTCTTCTGGAGGTCTGGGCATTCGCCTTTCATATGTCCCTGTTTGTTACAATTAAAACAAGTCAGTCTCTTAGGATTTCTATCCCTGTAACTAGTCAATTCAGCATTCTTGTTGAAAGAGTGTGGCTTCTTCTTCCTAAAGGTTTTTCCCTTTTTCTTCAAAAATTTTCTGAACTGTCTAGTGAGCATTGCTTGCTCCTCCTGGTCGAGATTTGAAAAACCTTCAAGCTCAGACTCGGACTCGGGGCTACTGCTGCTGCTCCCGCTGTTGCTACCCTTGTTGCGGGATGCCCTTAGAGCCACATTCTTACCCTTCCTCTCACTTCCTTCTCCACCTCCTTGGAAATTCATCTCATAGGTCATAAGGGATCCTATGAGTTCATTCACAGTCAAGATAGTCAGATCTTTTGACTCCTCAATAACAATGGCCTTAGTGTGCAATGCCGGGGATAAAGATCTAAGAATTTTCCTGACTATATCTGCCTCAGCAAGATCCTTCCCTAGCCCTTTAAGTGTGTTTGTGATCAAGGACAACCTGGCATACATTTCAGTTATATTCTCATCTGCATTCATCCTAAATATTTCATACTTAGAAGTGTAGATGTTTACCTTCGAGACTTTCACTTGAGCTGTACCTTCATAGATCAATTGCAGCTCATCCCACATTCGCTTGGCAGTCTTGTAGGCAGATATCCGGGCATACTCCTCTGGATGAATAGCACACTGGATGATGTTCAGCGCCGTCCAGTTGAGTGAAGAGAGCTTGACATGGTCATCTGTCCAAGCATCCTCGTTTGGTGGCAGATCATATGGCCCCACAGTAATTACTCTCCACAGTTTATGACTCTGAGCCCTGAAAAACACTTCCATCCTGTTCTTCCAAAACAGATAGTTACTACCATCAAAATACGGAGGGCGACTAATGGATTGACCTTCGGCCATGAAGGTTCTAGGACCACTGGCATTTCCTTGACCGTTCGTCCACATGGCGTAAACCTGCTCTGATACCAATTGTTAGCGCAACAAGAGTGATATAGAAGGGGGGGATGAATAGATCACTCCCAATTTGTAAAAATTTAGGCGGAAAATTAATTCTACTGCTTACGCCCCTCCTGAACCCGCACACAGAGAAATGCAAACGCAGTCACCAAACAAGACAGTATAAGTAAATGAGAATGAAGAACTGATCACATGGAAGCAAAGAGACAAGCAGATGGAGAGCGCAGATAATAACAGCAAACCACAGAAGAGGCACTTGTTTTTTAGGTGGTTCGATTGCAGTCCGCAATCTACATCCACCCCTCACTCCAACTAGAATGAGAATTCCACTAGACAATGCTAGAACACTGCAGACTCAGTCTGCGAACAACATGCTGCCACACAGCTTGAACAACCAAGGGAAACAAATCCCTCAACCAAGCTCTACTACCCACAGAACTTGAAACCTGTTCCAGCTACCAGCTAGAACAGAACCGGAGACACCTCTCCCTTCCTCCACACACCGGAGGGAACCTGCTAATGACAACCTGTCACTAGCAACACCAGAGATCACCGATCTCTCTTCCTCTGCAACCCAGAGGGAAACCGGAGTAACACTCCCTTCCTCCACACACCGGAGGGGAACCAATTCGAATCAGAAGAATGAACAAAATAAAACGAAAACAAAATAGAAACAAAGACCAATGAAGAAGCAGTCGGTTCTGAAACCAATACAAATGTAGCTTCAAAGGAAGCAATTCATCAAACCACAGATACTGCTCTCTCTCTCTCGAACATACTCCTCTCGGATCTGGACAATATGGAACTCTCTGCTCTTTCCCCTTTCTGGATCGTGCAATCTCACACAAAATGGCTTCTGCTTTTTCTTTTCACGATCACTATTCTACTGAAGGACGAAGCTTCATATTTATAGCAGATATTGGGCATGTGGCTGCCAGGTTCCCGCCCATGAACTTTTTGCCAGATCATTTGAATTTCGACCACATGGCAGCATCCTGACTGGGTTGCCATCCACGTGACATGTTCCTGGTTTCTTGGATCACGTGCCAGGTTCCAACCTCAGTTCACATGCCCAATCATCAGCCTGAATCGCCTGCAGACAGAGACAAAAGGAATGTCTATACTTAGTTAGTTCAGGCTATTAACACAAGTGTATATACTTCAGAAACAACAACTGAATAAGTGTGTACAACGTGAGAGAGTGTACAGACTTATCCTGGTTAGAGGTTCAGACTTATCCTAGGACTTGAGTTTCCTAGGAATTGAATACCCTAGGCTCTGATACCACAAAAACTGTCACGCCCCAAGAGCGGAAGATACCCGGAGACGCGTGACGAGTTTATATCAATCATGTCAATCAGAGTATTAGTGTATTTGACACCAAATCAGAGATGCGCAAGAGTAAAGATAACCCAATCCTTTTATTCCTTCATAAGAGTACTTCTATTACAATCCCTTGAAAATGCTAAACTTAATAAAAAGAAAAGTACACAATTGACTCAAGAAAATATAGAAAAGACAAGACTAGTTGACGCTTTGAGAAGCTCTAATCACTTTCACTCTTGACTTTCCCCTTCCGTTTGGGTCTCGTCATCGGACTTACCTGAAAAGTAGGGAAACACTGGGTGAGCGAACGCTCAGTAGGAAATTATATCTCAAGAACTAGCAATGGTTTTAAGTAATTACATTTTTCACATGTAAGTGCACTATGGATAGGCATGCTTGCGTAAAACGACAAGATAGAGAGTAAAACAAGAGACAATGAAGTGAATTATTCAGGAACTTTCAAGAACTTGTATCAAATATATGTCAAGATATTTATCATGTCATGTGGGAATTGGCTATTTCACGCAAGTACTTTGCCCGTGTCGGGCCACGCTAGTAAAGTCACGCAAGTCGAGTCGCGCACGCAAGTAAGAGAGAGATTGTGGAACGCCAATTAGATCAAGAGAAATAGTACTTCGGTGCAATGCTTAGACACCGTGATCATTACAACTCCCATGGGCACTAGTACTTTTGGGTGCTCCTCCCAGGACCAGATCGAGCCCTTATATGCACAGCATTAAAAATAGATCTAGGCATCCACGATAATTTATAGCCAATATGGAGTTTCAAGAACAAGCTTTAATAGGATGATAAGATAAAAAAATTTTGGAATTCAAGGGCAAGGCCCTTGAGTAAGGACATACTGGCGATAAAATTCACGCAAAGCATATAAATCATGACATGTCGATAAACTGGGTGGAATTGGTTCCCTAACTTGGGTACCATGACAAGTAAGTGCCCACAAGTAGATGGCCACTCTTTTAATATAGAATTGAGGTCCACAAGAACATCATAATAATGGCATGTTTCCCCCGTTCATTAAGATAATTCTCACATCATACACATAGCATAACATGAGGGCCGGTATACCATGTTTCTATAGAGTGACATGGCAAAGTAGTGTGATAGGTTTTTAATGGTACAACCTGCTCAATCGGCCTTGAGGGAATCCAAGGCTTGAGGAGTCTTATGGAGGTCTCTATGACTAACTCGCTAGTCCAAAGGAACGGAATGTCCAATGGAGAGCTTGTATGTCACTGAGAGTTAGTGGGTAAACGATAAAACATCATGAAACATGGGACTATATTCACGGACTGGAATATAGTGCCGATATATATAGATATATTTATATATATATATTTATAAATATACATATGAAACCCTCGGTTAACAGTAACAGTGTAAAATAGTATCACAGGAAAATAGCGACTTAATCTAAGTCATTAATTATAAGATTAACGCCTTCTATAGGGGCGTTTATTTACAAATTGACGGCTCTTTAAGCAGTCATCCATTCTGTATTTCTATTTTGCAGAATTTAGATAATATGGAATTTTAACAAAAACGCGTCCTGGCCAGGGGCGTTACTTTTCAATTAGCGCCCTGTTCTGGTGCGTCAGTTCAATAAGAGACGACCTTGTGAAGGTCGTTAATTCAAGAATTTTTAATATTCCAGATAATAGAATTTCTGGAAAACATGGTACATGCTCAGGACCAGGAAAATAGCAGGATTCCACAGGTGTATTCATGCAGCATATTAGAATCATGGTTTCATAAATATTAAATTTTAAACGTGGGTAATTATTCAATTTATGAAATTGACGACTCCTGTGCAGGGCGTCAAAAGAAAATTAGCGCCCTCGGATCGGTCGCTTCTCTTAAAACTAGGGCCCTAACGAGGGTCGCTATTTACAATATTTTCCAAAAACTATGAAAACGCAGAGAATCTATATGCATGAATTAACAGATGATTTAATCATAATTACTACGTTGGTTTGGGCTACAATCCTTGAGAAAACCTACCTGATGATCTGTGTGAAGACTCGGTTAAGATTTGTGAAGAGAAAAGGACTCTCTGTTAGCAACAGAGTCTTCTGATTACCGGAGGAAGAAGAAGAAGATGATGATGAAGAACTTCACGTCCTTCCACTATATGGGCGTTCCTTCTAGATGCAGGCAACCTACAGGAGAATAAGATGAAGAACAATTAATATTCTTCATAACTAAAACCGTAGACAGGGGAAGAAGAACATTACCTGTTCTTCACATACGCAGCAGCAGAGCTTCCTTCGGCCAACAGCTCGTTAGGGTTCGATAGAGAGGGTTATTTATAAGGTTTTGGGAATCCTAATAGAGTTAGAATTTGATTAAGGGTAGTATTCCCTTGATAGAGTCCTTACTATATTCTATCCTCGACGTAGTTATCCAGAACTTGCTCTGGATAGTCTCCTAGGTCGAACGAAACTCGAACAGAATTGACGTCTTTAGTAAGGGCGTTGAATTTAAATTGACGCCTTTGCCTATGTCGTTTCTTGTGAAAAATGCGCCCAGGTGGAGGGCATTCATTTACTTCCCCTTTTTATTATTTTGGCCGTTTGATAATTGACGCCGTGTCTTTTGGGCGTCCCTTTTTAATTAGCGCCTTATCTAGAGGCGTTTCTTAATGTAGTAGCGCCTTGACCAAAGGCGTTATTTCCATTCTGTCGTTGTATTTATTCTTTCTGATATTTCTCATTCATTTATTTAATACTTTATCAAATTTGATTAATTTGGGGTTTTTTTATTTCCTTTTATTTTTTTTTCCAGGGTTGCTACACCCTCCCCCACTTAAAAGAATTTGGTCCCCAAATTCAATAGTATATATATATATATATGGAGAGTGTAGAGTATATACCTTAAAATAATTCTGGAAATCGCTTCCTCATGGATTCCTCGGTCTCCCATGTGGCTTCATGCTCGGAACTCTTATTCCATTGTACCTTTAGCATGGGAATAACCTTATTCCTTAGGGTACGTACTTCACGATCTTGTATCTTTATGGGCTTCTGTTCATATGTGAGATCCTTCTGGATAACTAAGTCTCCATGTTCAATAATATGTGATGGATCGTGTACATACTTCTTCAACATAGATATGTGGAACACATTATGTACTTCGGACAATTGAGGAGGCAACGCGATGCGATAAGCAACCTCGCCTACTCTTTCCAGTATCTCAAAAGGTCCAATAAACCTTGGTGTAAGCTTGCCCTTAACACCAAATCTCCTTATTCCACGTCCAGGTGATATCTTGAGAAAAACGTGATCTCTGACTTGGAATTCGAGATCTCTCCTTCTTGTGTCAGCATAAGCCTTTTGTCTAGACTGAGCTACTTGCAGTCTTTCTCTAATCAACTGTATCTTCTCTGTGGTATCCCTCACCATGTCTGGACCTAATAGTTGTTTTTCGCCAACTTCGTCCCAGCACAAAGGCGATCGGCAACTCCTTCCATATAAAGCTTCGAAAGGTGCCATTTGTATACTTGCCTGATAGCTGTTATTGTATGCAAATTCAACCAAAGGCAAGTGATCATGCCAGCTTCCACCAAAATCAATGATGAAGCTCACAGATCAAGGTACACAATCCATCCAGGATCTACTAAGATGTACCAAGATTTAAAAAGGGCCTTTTGGTGGCCCAATATGAAAAGAGAAATAGCGGATTTTGTGTCTCGCTGTCTCACATGTCAACAAGTCAAGGCAGAACACCAAAAGTCTGTCGAGTTTATACCACAAAAATTGTCACGCCCCGAGAGCGGAAGATACCCGGAGACGCGTGACGAGTTTATATCGATCATGTCAATCAGAGTATTAGTGTATTCGACACCAAATCAGAGATGCGCAAGAGTAAAGATAACCCAATCCTTTTATTCCTTCATAAGAGTACTTCTATTACAATCCCTTGAAAATGCTAAACTTAATAAAAAGAAAAGTACACAATTGACTCAAGAAAATATAGAAAAGACAAGACTAGTTGACGCTTTGAGAAGCTCTAATCACTTTCACTCTTGACTTTCCCCGTCCGTTTGGGTCTCGGCAGTCGATACTTGTTCTTGATAGTGAGATGATTCAACTGACGATAGTCGATGCATAGTCTCATGGATCCATCCTTCTTCTTTACAAATAGCACAGGTGCTCCCCACGGGGAAGTTCTTGGTCTAATAAATCCCTTCTTGAAGAGTTCCATCAATTGCTCCTTCAACTCCTTGAGTTCAGCAGGGGATATTCTATATGGTGCCTTAGAAACTGGTCCAGCACCAGGGATCAAATCGATGGTGAAGGCTACTTCTCTTTGTGGGGGTAATCCAGGCAAATCCTCCGGAAACACGTCCGGAAATTCTTGCACAACTGGGATGTCCTCTAGCTTAGTCTCCTTAGTCTCCTTAATGGTGACAAAAGCAAGGAAAGATACACATCCTTTCCTTATTAGTTTGCTAGCTCGGAGAGCCGAAAGAAGAGGTGACTTGCTCCGACTCTTAGGGCTAGAATAGACTAGTTTTGGAAAGTCTCTGAAGGTAACTTTACTGTTATGGAAATCCACAGTTGCCTGATACCTAGATAACCAGTCTGCTCCCAATATGACATCATATTCCCTTAGGTCTAAACATATGAGATCGATAGGAAGATTTCTTCCTTTTACCAAGACTTCACAGTTTTGATAATGGTGAGTAATATCGGTTTCGTTTCCGAGAGGAGTAGATAAAATTATTTTCACCCATTCCGATTCCATAGGTAGTGGGTTAGCAAACTTCTTGGAAATAAAAGAATGTGATGCACCCGTATCAAATAAGACATGTGCATACTTGGAACAAACTTTCAGTGTACCTTCTACGAGTCCGCCTTCATCTTGTTCAGTCTCCTTAATTGCTTGGAGACGGGCATTCTTTGTTACCGGGTGCTTTCCGTCACCGGGTTGATCATTGAGTAGGGGACAGTCGGGAATCCGATGATCACGGCTCCCACACCGGAGACATGCTCCAAGTTTCCTCCAACATTCTTCGGCCTTGTGTCCGGCCTTATCACAGTGCTTACATACCACCTTAGCAGGTGTAGTGGTGATAGAGAAAGGTTTGGTCTTCTTGAACTTTTGCTCCTGGGAGGGAATGCCTCCATTACTTGGCCTCTTCTTGAAATTAGGTTTGAAGGTGCCGGAGCTAGTAACATTCTCCTTCTTGTCTTTTCCACGGATCCTATCAGACAGTTCTGTGGCATCTTCTAGTAATTGGGCTCGTCGAACCATCTCCGAATAGACTTGTATGTCCATCGGTGCCAGTTGTGTGATATATTGGGGCCTGAGCCCATTAAGGAATCTTCGAGCTTTCATCTTCTCAGTACTAACTAAGTGTTTAGCGTACCGAGACAGCCTTGAGAATTGCGCTTCATATTCAGCCACCGACAAAGCTCGTTGCTTAAGTGCGGCGAATTCAGCGGCTTTCTTCTCTTGAACTCGATCTGAGAAATATTTATTGTTGAAGTGTTCAACAAACTCCTCCCAAGTAACTTGTCCTTGATCTAATGTGGCTTCTACCGACTCCCACCAGCATCGGGCGTCTCTTTCTAATTGAAATGTGGCTAACAGGACCTTCTCCTGGTCCGAACATTGCATGACTCTAAAAACACGTTCTGTTTCTCGGATCCAGTGTTCGGTATCATCTGGATCAGTGGATCCCATGAACTTAGGAGGGTTCATGTTCTTGAAGCTTTGGTGGAGACTTCCTGCTCCACGATGTGCACCTCCTTGTGCCACTTGTTGAAGTGCCTGGGTCATGCCTTGAAGAGTGCGTTGCATGTTGCGCCATTGAGCACGTTCGGCAGCCATTGTCCTACAATTTCGATAGCTATATTAGTATGTGACGGCGTTAAAAGGCTTTTAATTCTATATTGACTTTAACCCTTGGTTCTACCCAATCTCACTGGTTAGAGGTTCAGACTTATCCTAGGACTTGAGTTTCCTAGGAATTGAATACCCTAGGCTCTGATACCACAAAAACTGTCACGCCCCAAGAGCAGAAGATACCCGGAGACGCGTGACGAGTTTATATCAATCATGTCAATCAGAGTATTAGTGTATTTGACACCAAATCAGAGATGCGCAAGAGTAAAGATAACCCAATCCTTTTATTCCTTCATAAGAGTACTTCTATTACAATCCCTTGAAAATGCTAAACTTAATAAAAAGAAAAGTACACAATTGACTCAAGAAAATATAGAAAAGACAAGACTAGTTGACGCTTTGAGAAGCTCTAATCACTTTCACTCTTGACTTTCCCCTTCCGTTTGGGTCTCGTCATCGGACTTACCTGAAAAGTAGGGAAACACTGGGTGAGCGAACGCTCAGTAGGAAATTATATCTCAAGAACTAGCAATGGTTTTAAGTAATTACATTTTTCACATGTAAGTGCACTATGGATAGGCATGCTTGCGTAAAACGACAAGATAGAGAGTAAAACAAGAGACAATGAAGTGAATTATTCAGGAACTTTCAAGAACTTGTATCAAATATATGTCAAGATATTTATCATGTCATGTGGGAATTGGCTATTTCACGCAAGTACTTTGCCCGTGTCGGGCCACGCTAGTAAAGTCACGCAAGTCGAGTCGCGCACGCAAGTAAGAGAGAGATTATGGAACGCCAATTCGATCAAGAGAAATAGTACTTCGGTGCAATGCTTAGACACCGTGATCATTACAACTCCCATGGGCACTAGTACTTTTGGGTGCTCCTCCCAGGACCAGATCGGGCCCTTATATGCACAGCATTAAAAATAGATCTAGGCATCCACGATAATTTATAGCCAATATGGAGTTTCAAGAACAAGCTTTAATAGGATGATAAGATAAGATTTTTATGGAATTCAAGGGCAAGGCCCTTGAGTAAGGACATACTGGCGATAAAATTCACGCAAAGCATATAAACCATGACATGTCGATAAACTGGGTGGAATTGGTTCCCTAACTTGGGTACCATGACAAGTAAGTGCCCACAAGTAGATGGTCACTCTTTTAATATAGAATTGAGGTCCACAAGAACATCATAATAATGGCATGTTTCCCCCGTTCATTAAGATAATTCTCACATCATACACATAGCATAACATGAGGGCCGGTATACCATGTTTCTATAGAGTGACATGGCAAAGTAGTGTGATAGGTTTTTAATGGTACAACCTGCTCAATCGGCCTTGAGGGAATCCAAGGCTCGAGGAGTCTTATGGAGGTCTCTATGACTAACTCGCTAGTCCAAAGGAATGGAATATCCAATGGAGAGCTTGTATGTCACTGAGAGTTAGTGGGTAAACGATAAAACATCATGAAACATGGGACTATATTCACGGACTGGAATATAGTGCCGATATATATAGATATATATATATATATATATTTATAAATATACATATGAAACCCTCGGTTAACAGTAACAGTGTAAAATAGTATCACAGGAAAATAGCAACTTAATCTAAGTCATTAATTATAAGATTAACGCCTTCTATAGGGGCATTTATTTACAAATTGACGGCTCTTTAAGCAGTCGTCCATTCTGTATTTCTATTTTGCAGAATTTAGATAATATGGAATTTTAACAAAAACGCGCCCTGGACAGGGGCGTTACTTTTCAATTAGCACCCTGTTCTGGGGCGTCAGTTCAATAAGAGACGACCTTGTGAAGGTCGTTAATTCAAGAATTTTCAATATTCCAGATAATAGAATTTCAGGGAAACATTGTACATGCTCAGGACCAGGAAAATAGCAGGATTCCACAGGTGTATTCATGCAGCATATTAGAATCATGGTTTCATAAATATTAAATTTTAAACGTGGGTAATTATTCAATTTATGAAATTGACGACTCCTGTGCATGGCGTCAAAAGAAAATTAGCGCCCTGGGATGGGTCGCTTCTCTTAAAACTAGCGCCCTAACGAGGGTCGCTATTTATAATATTTTCCAAAAACTATGAAAACGCAGAGAATCTATATGCATGAATTAACAGATGATTTAATCATAATTACTACGTTGGTTTGGGCTACAATCCTTGAGAAAACCTACCTGATGATCTGTGTGAAGACTCGGTTAAGATTTGTGAAGAGAAAAGGACTCTCTATTAGCAACAGAGTCTTCTGATTACCGCAGGAAGAAGAAGAAGATGATGATGAAGAACTTCACGTCCTTCCACTATATGGGCGTTCCTTCTAGATGCAGGCAACCTACAGGAGAATAAGATGAAGAACAATTAATATTCTTCATAACTAAAACCGTAGACAGGGGAAGAAGAACATTACCTGTTCTTCACGTACGTAGCAGCAGAGCTTCCTTCAGCCAACAGCTCGTTAGGGTTCGACAGAGAGGGTTATTTATAAGGTTTTGGGAATCCTAATAGAGTTAGAATTTGATTAAGGGTAGTATTCCCTTGATAGAGTCCTTACTATATTCTATCCTCGACGTAGTTATCCAGAACTTGTTCTGGATAGTCTCCTGGGTCGAACGAAACTCGAACAGAATTGACGTCTTTAGTAAGGGCGTTGAATTTAAATTGACGCCTTTGCCTATGTCGTTTCTTGTGAAAAACGCGCCCAGGTGGAGGGCGTTCATTTACTTCCCCTTTTTATTATTTTGGCCGTTTGATAATTGACGCCGTGTCTTTTGGGCGTCCCTTTTTAATTAGCGCCTTATCTAGAGGCGTTTCTTAATGTAGTAGCGCCTTGACCAAAGGCGTTATTTCCATTCTGTCATTGTATTTATTCTTTCTGATATTTCTCATTCATTTATTTAATACTTTATCAAATTTGATTAATTTGGGGTTTTTTTATTTCCTTTTATTTTTTTTTCCAGGGTTGCTACACACTCTCTGGGGATGAAAGCAGCATGTGTTTGATGCCTCTGAATCAAGCTAAACCTCCATGCTCCTGCACAACGAACTCCTCTGAACAAAACACTTGAATCTTCATGCTAAGTCACCCTAACAAACGGTTAAAATATCTAAACTTCCTCTCTACAAATTTAATCCACCAATTGGGTGAACAAACTAATCAACTTGCAGGTGAAAGAAAGAAGAAAAAGAAGCAAGAAGAATCAAAGAAAACCACCCGAGAGCTATTCCGGCGCGCTCCTAATCCGGCGCGGTACCCCCCCGCGCCGTTTTAACCCTACACTCAAAAACCATTCTATCCCCATGGGTCCTAAACCAGCGCGGCCTGGGTGCGCCAGATTAACCTTTTATATGCACGCCGGATTAACCTTCCTTGGGGCGCGCCGTTTTAGCCACTTCTTTCACCCTGGGGCGCGCCGTTTTAGCCACTTCTTTCACCTTCGCGCGCCGTTTTAGCCTTCTCTTTCACCTTCGTGCGCCGTATGCCCCTGTTATAATCAAATTTTGGTCAGCCCCCTTGACCCCCGCGACCTGACCGCGCAGGTCGATCCACGTGCGAAGGCGCACGTTGGCAAGTTCGGGCTTCACACTTAACAATTTGCTTCCCCGGACTGTGCGTGAAGAGAAAAGTAACGACGCCCCATTGTATCAGACGTGGACCTCGAAATCCCCGACATGGTCATGATCTGGGCACATCTTGGGCCGATAGTTCATCAGTTTGACCCACCTCTACCGGGATCCAATCCCGCACCCACATTAAACTCGCCGTACCTACGGCAGACATCCGTATGTCTTTGTCATTGTCTTCGGTGCTTCAAATGCTGGCCCTCGTCTGAAAAATGAATGGTCCGTTAGTGACCGACATATATATCGGGATCTAATCCCGCACTTGCATTAAACTTGCCGTACTCACTGCAGACATTTGTACGGTTTGTCACCGTCTCTTACGCTACAAACGCGGACTTCCGTTCAAACAAGAAATGGTCCGCCAGTGACCGACATGCACGCATACCTTGGGACCTTCGTTTCCCCAGACTGTGTGTGAAGAGAAATCAATGACGCCCCCTGGCATCGGACGTGGACCTCGGGGAACCCGATATGGCCATAGTCCGCAACCATCTCGGGCCAATAGATCATTAATCTGACCCACTTCTACCGGGATTCAATCCCGCACCCGCATTAAGCTTGCCGTGTCTGCGGCAGACATTTGCACGGTTGTATCATCGTCTTCGGCGCTACTAATGCGGACTTCCGTCCGTACATGGAATGGTCCGTGAGCGACCGACATGCATGCATCCATGAACGTTTACGCCCCAACGCGGGGTCTGTTCAAACGCAATCTGAGTTTTTGCTCTCGCTTTCATTACTATGAACTTTTGGCCATCGGTCCCCTTTTCCTGGCAATCAATCAAGGGTTTTCCTCTCTCCGAGGAGATGTAATTAACGTCGTAGCCTTTACAGTATGGCGGGTTCTCAGTCCCGACACAAACCACACAATCGTCTGATTAGTCAGATCGAGCGCACCATGGACTTCCACGAAGCCCGAATAAATCGTCACTTTGTGACTGGCACGTCCACGCACTTAATAAACCCAATGAACAAGTAAACAACAATCTTAATAAAAAGTGCGTCCACAACATGGTACCTCTCCTTCCCGCAACACAGACACCTACAACACACGAAGTAGAAATAATAAGAAAACGTGATCGCCAGAGGTTATTACCTGAACCTCACAGGAAGAATATGATTGCAAACGACTCTAAGCGGGGAGATGGTGGGGTCCCTTCTTCTCCATCCTCGACCAGCCAAGGGCGGAGAGCCCTGCTACGTCCCACGACGCCGAAGTCCTGTATACAATATCGAAGCTCACAAAAACACAAGAAGACATGCCATTAGTTCTGGGAAGTGCAGTATATATTCTAAAGGCATATGAAAGGAATAAAATGGTGGCGTGATTACCTGGGGGTGGTGGGAAGGAGGGGCGATTGAGACTTTCGGCCACCCGCCTTCCCGTTTGTTTTAAGATGGAAACCTCTATACGAGGATCTAAGGATTCTAGTATGCAATGAAATGGAAATGGGAAGGGGAAGCTTGCAAGAAAAAAAACAACAAACATGGAAAATAGGAAATCAAACCCGAGAGGGGATGCCCTGAGGTAGAGTTCAGAGATCACTCCCCAAAGTGTAACTCCATCTCCTTCGTCTCTCTACTCCGAAGCTCTAGCTTTTCCAGCTTTTTCGGTCACCAAGTCTTCTTCCGATTGTGCCTCCCGAATCACCTTCTGGATGGCCCCCCTCCGAAAGATCTCTCTCCCCAGAGGAAGAAAAAAGTCTCTTCACCCCCCGTCCTGTTCCTTCTCCCCCTCTCCTCCAGCCCCCCTCCCTCTCGAGGGAAGAGTTTTGGTCTTCATGACCTCCTTCTGGAAGGGTCAGACAACGTGGGACAGAACGTGTGTGACAGGGCAGGGTTAGTGCGGAGTGTGGCGGGAGAACATGCCACGTTCTTTGACCAGGAGTTATAGGAAGGATGGCCAAGGAGAGGGGCATTTTGAGGACATGGGCGGCAGGGCATGTGGCCTTCCAGGAGGATGGAGGGCGGCCAGGGTGTTGGCCTCCTACTGGGGTAGGTGGCCAACTCAATTGCCACCTAGAGGGTGAGGGAGGCCATCAGTTTGGTCGCCCAAGGAGTGCAGGGCGGCCATGGATTTGGCCGCCGAGCCCATGGGCCTTAGCCCCTTCAAGTGAGGGTGGCCCATGAACACACAAGTGTTCAGGCTGGACTTAAAGCACAAAACGATGAAAACCCGAGTGAAACGACTGCATTACTTAGATGACAGTCTAACTGGAGATCCGCGGGTTTCCGAAATTAGGCATCTACAAATTCCCCTTCGGAATGCCAATTTTGCAAGGGAGTCTGGTGGACTGATAAATGGGTGTTTCGGTAAAAGAAAACAAGCCTGATAAGGATAGCACGCTCAAGGAGATTCTTGAGCAGAAAATGAGCTACATGCAGGATCGCATGAGCATTAAGCGATGAGATAAGTCATTGGCAAAGGGGAGAAGGATAATTAAACTAAGAGGGCTTGTATTTGCGGTCGCATGGGACTCCCTAGCATGGCACTGCGGGACTTGAGGGGATGAACACAATCCAAGCTCAAGGAGATACAAGACCTAAAAACAAGGATAAGTAAAATATGAGAATCAATGACTCGTCGAATCTCAGAATACACAAAACGGTCCTACATAAGACACATTCTCCGCTGGTTGAATCGGAGTAGAATCACGTAGACTCATCACATAAGTTCGGCAATGCCGAGAAACATGGGGAATCGGCGTGGGGGCAAAGGACCATGGGTTGGTTAAAACAACGTGACGTCCACTGTTTTGCCGAAAAATTTCCCCAATGACATGCATGTGTATATATATATATATATTAATGATGGGACTAAAAAAAACCTATATGGTGTATGCTGGGTTTAAAGAGAAAAAAACCTATTCTAATGCAAAGTCGGAGGGTTTATTTTGCCTGCCTCCGAACTGATCACTCAAGAGTTCGAGAAGTCTGTCATTCTATGCTTGATGACAGATGTGATCCGGAACCTGATGGGGATCCATCGTTCCACATTGTCCTTAAGCATAGATGAGAGTTCGGGAAGTCCATCATCCCGAAATGGGCAACAGGCGGCTATCGAATAGCTTAAGGAGTATAAACCCTTCACAGTTTTTGTTAAAGAGGAACTCGGAGTTTATAAGCCCGAAGCTATTAGCCTCCGGCATTCTACCTACAATGCAGTAGTCATAAGGTAACATTGCCTCGTGCTCGCATCAATGTGGAGACATGCAGCTGCATTAGCGCACATTAGTCAAGTTCACAAATGATAATAATAAGGAACAATGAGCATTACATTTAATGAACCATGGACCATACACAACCAAAGACACATAGTTCACAAGTAGGAGAAGAGGGCGGCCATGTCGATGGCCTTCTCCATGAGCTGGGCGGCCATAGTGGTGGCCGCTCAGGAAGTGATGGACGGCTAATAACTTGGCTACCCCTCTGCTCTTATCCCAAGCGATCCGGGAGTCCAAGCCAGACGGGACTCTTATCTTTAAAACACCAACTAGGGTGCCTCATCTTCGCCATCGAGCCTAAGGGTTTTAAGCTGAGAAGAAGGTCTTAGGGACAAATTCAAGAATGGCATCCTCTTCCTCTACTCCATCAGGAAGTCACGAGCTGAGTGTCCTCTCCGATGTGCCTGGCCATCTAAGTGGCCTTATGAAGCGTGACGAGGTATGGTTTATGCGTGTGGAATCTTTGATTAAGGACTTTATTCATTTATTTCAATTGTTTTTGTTTCCCCTTTTCTTTTCTACATGGTGCAACTTGTTCCTACCTTTCCTGGGGCAAGGCATGCTCGCCGCTATGGTTGGCTTCAAGCTCTATTGGCAGCAATCACGCCCGCCATGAGAGTGTTTATGCACCAGTGGCATCTCATCCGCCTGGTCATCATGGCAAAGCGTTTCAGCAGCATGAAATGGAATTGGGAATCCTTAGGTGCTTTTATTGAGCTGTGGCATCCGGACACCCATACCTTTGTTTTTCCCGAGTTCGAGGCCTCGGTGCTGGTAGAAGAACTCGACTTCCTCTTCCAGTGGGGTGACCTGGAGGAGGGCGAGCTGATCGACCTCCCACCCTGGGAGGATATCTTGGCCGAGATCGTGAGAGACAAACGCGAGGTTCTACATATGACATATCAGCGGGGAATTCTGGTCGATCGCCTAGCCAGCTGGCTCCTGGACCAAGTGAAAGACAAAACAACAGAGGCGGATAGACTGATGCGTGGTGTGACATTGTGCTTAGGTGGCACGTTGCTCTTCCCTATGTCAGGAGACATGCTGAGGTGAGAGTACGTAGGACCACTTACTCTCCAATGGACCGGGCACTCCCTCTCTCGGGCGGTGCTAGCTCACTTGTACTGTGGACTTACTCAGATGAGCTTGGGTGGTAGCACCATGGGGAGCCTCTACCTACTGCAGATGTGGATGGAGATCCATTTGAGCTTTGATTTTGGTGATGCGACGACCACTACTTCTTGAACCGATCCAGGGGCAATCTGTTGATGTAGAGTCGCCACTCATCCCTGGTCTTCTTTTCAACTGTCCTGCACTCTACCTATGGAGAGAACCTGAAGGCGCCACCTATGAAGAAAAGGGGGTGGCTCCCGAAAATTTGACTGGTTGAAGTAACATCCTCCCTATGAATGAATTTCATCCTGACACCCATCCAGCACTCTAGAAGTATCATGGAGCCGAAGAGTGGACCTCCTAGGACTGTTGAACTAAGGCCCTCATACAAGTAGGTGAGGATGGCCCGGGAGATAGAAAGACCCTGCCACAAACCACTAATGGTGCTAAGGATAGGAGTATCTAACACATGGTCGGCAGAGGGGAACATGATGGCCCCGCATAGGTAAATAGACGCGGCCTTAGCTATGGCCTCATGCCATCCGCACCTATTCTTACAATGAGCAACCACCCATTGGCTAAGGGGGAGAAGATGGATCTGGCGTGGGCCTATGAAGGTTCAGATGTCTTTACTGTCAGGTATGAACTCTCCCAAGATAAGGCTAGGGTCTATAGGGGCCACGGTATGACACACTAAGTCCTCCCCGCCCGCCTGTGACCTAGGAAAAGAGAAGTAGGTCTCTACCTCCTCTAGTAGGATAGTGGCCTTGAAAGATGGAAAAATGAACGTATGGGTTTCAGGATGCCAGATTTCTACCAAGGCTGAGATGCTATGCCAGTCTAAGGATAACTTCGGGTAATTTTGGCCTAGTACCAAGAGTGGGTGTAGGTGCCAAGACTTCAGGATGGATGTCACTGCTAGGGGCAACGCACGGATCATCGGAGCCATCCACTTCAAGGTGGAGTAGTGCCTGGAGCCAGGGAGAAGCTGAAGTAGCGAAAAAGAAAAGAAAAGGGAGAAAGAGAGGAAGACCGTGTAAGTAATAGAATGAATTGAATTAAATGATCTGTTGACAACATACCTCTCTCAACAGGCTGGAGCTCAGATGTCGTGGGATCGCGGTCAACCATTGGAGCACTTCACGTTCTTTTCTGGCCAGTTTAGGGCCTTCAAAGACTGCTCCCTCCATGGAACTCCCTTGAAGAGCCCTTTTCATGATGGTTTAATGAAGAGAAACAAGAATTTCAAGGTTTGGAAGAGGGTTAAGGTGTAAATCATGAATTTAGAGCCCCCCTCCTACTTATAGGGCTTGGTTAGAGGCCTAAACCCACTAGAAGTGAGGTAGGATAGGCCTAGATCGGTTTAGGATAGAGCTTGGGTCGGTTTAGCATGTCTATCTTCAGTTTGGGACTCCTCAAGAGAGTCCCGTTCAAACTCTCAGGGCGTACGTTTGCGCGGTCTATCGATAGACCGCCCTAATCAATGAACGGTCTCATCTAGACCATTTAGAAAGCTTCTACACGCTTCAAGGGCTGGAGTTGGCACGGTCGAGAAGAGACCGTTCCATTTGGCACACGGTCACGTATGAACCGTTCTTTTCTTTGGGCAGCCAATAAGGGACCGTCTATCTACATCTGTGGGTTCTGGCCGAGTTTCTTTCAATGGTCTAAGGGAAGGCCGTGTAATGTGATTGAGCGGTCCCTTGGATGACCGTTTAGAGATTTGAAACCTTATTTGTAACCCGTTTGCACTTGTGCTGCTCAAAGTATGGTCGCGTCTCTCTCTCTCTCTCACTCATTGGTTTGGCGTCTCTCTCTCACTCATTGGTTTGGCATCTCTCTCACCATTGTTTGGTGTCCCTCTCTCACTCTAGTTTGGCATCCCTCTCTCGCCCACTCGGAGTCATCTCTCACTCACTCGTGTCATGTCCCTCTCTCTCGCCTACTCACTCACTCGCTCATGTCGTCTCTCTCACTCGTGTCCGTCTCACTCGTGTCGAGTTAGTCGTAGTTAGTTAGTTAGTGTCAAACATTCGCATTCATTCATTCATACATACATTTATCCTTGAAATCAAACCAAGAACATGCCATATCACTATCATGCACATATGTACAAAAGTCAAGTCGTAGTATAAAAGTCAGGCTTGTCCCTCTCCCTGGCCCCCGTCACTATCATCAACACCCTCATGCCTCTTTGGTGGAGGCATCACCGAGGTCGCCTCCTCGCAGTGTCGTCGGTGGCGCTCGTCCTCCTCATTCCTCCGATGGCCGGAGGAACCTGTGAAGTAACTCCTGACGAAGCCGTGAGTGTTGCCGCTCGGAGTCCCACTGCGCGCTGACTCCCGGCTCATCTCCTTATAGGCCCGCCGCTCCCACTCAGCCCAGACGCCTCGATCAGTGCACGGTCCCGCTCTGACCGATAGCGCTCTGCCTCGGCTTGGGCTCGGACCAGCTCCTCCGCTCCAGCCGAAGATGCTCTAACTCTACATGGAAGAGCGCCGTCTCAACTGGGTCTACTGATCGACTCCGCTCCACCTCCTGTCGGAGGCGGGCCGCCTCCTCCCAAGCCGCTTCACGGCTCTGCTCCAGCTCCGCTCTCAGCTGGGCACTCTCGCCCAAGGCTGATGTCAGCTCTGTCATCTGCATACACATTTCATGATTAGTCAATTGCATTTCATAATCATAAGCATCAAGGGAGAGTGTAGTGGTTGCATTCCCGCTCGGAGAGTGCCGCCTCGGCCCGCGCTACCATCCGTGTGAACTCCACCTCCCGCTCAGCTTGGTCTGCGGGGGTCTGTGAAGAGGAAGAAGGTGCATCCGCCCCCTGGCGCTGGGCTCCCTCGGCTCGCTGCATCCAAAACTCCAGGTCAGTCACATGTATAATCATCAACATTTGCATAATTTAAGAGTATAGGGTTAGGAAACTCACCAGTAAGGCCAGGGCCTGTCGTGCCTCATCCCGCTCCTGGATGGTCGAGTGAAGGAGTCCCTGTAGCTCTGCAATCCTCCCCTCAGGGTCAAACTCCATTTAAGAAATTCAGGCATCAGTGCATAATACATAGAAGCATGACAGAAAGCATTTAGGGTTTAGAAGTCATACCGGTCGGCAGGCACCATGGATCACCTGGTCCCTGTAGTGCCGTGCATAGGCCGTATAGTAGGCCTCCTCACTGTCTGCCCGGGCGGTCATCACCCATCCTCGTGCTGCCCAGTCTGCTATCTGATCTGCTGCCCGCACTCTCCAGTCCAGCTCCGTGGCTAACCCTCGGGGGTGTCGCCCGACCCGCTCCTCCGGCTTTGCTGGTGCCGGGAACTCGACCGCTGGTTGATGGACGCCAGTAATCCTCATCACCAGGCGGTAGTGGAGTGGCTCCACTACGTTCATGCAGTGAAGCCACACATCTCGCCCAGAGTAAGTGAGGGCCGCCACTACCCACGACTGACCCTCGTGCCCCTCGCTCGCGTAAGGTGTGCACCGAACCTGTCAAATAGGAAAATTGCATCAGTATCATAAGCATATAGATTGCATTTAATTATAGAGTTTGAGTTTAGAGGCGTACCGAAGCAAAAGGTAGTGTGTCTAGGTCATCCTGGATCCCCCGAACCTATCTCCGTAGGGATCCAGTCTCTCGTGGAGCGGTCCACCGCCTCACGATGGGCAGTCGCTCCAGGTAAGTCGATCACCTCTCCCGAGCCCACGTAGGTACACGTAGGCCCACACCTGCTGTTGCATTTCACCAAATGTCAGCATATGGCAATTATAGGAATCATATAGCAAATTGCATAAGAGTCAGAGTTGTATCTGGAGTAGAGGGGAGAAGCCCCCTAGCATCGTCCGTCGGCTAGTCGAGCTGAGTGTGTCAAACAAGAAGGCAAGGACTGCCGCTCCCCACGCATAGTCCCCGACGTGCCCTAGGTCCTCGAGGAGTGGGAGGAACCGATAGCTGATCACATCCGCTCTCGTCGTGAATAGAAGTCGACCGAAGAACAGCATCAAGAAGCATCTCAATACTTTGTCTGCCTCTGGTCCTGTTGCAGCCGCTACTCTCGGTCGCGCTAGCTCTATCAGCCTCTGTAGATGCTGCTCGGGCAGCTCCCCGATCGCTATCCCCACTCGCCTCAGTCAAAGACTATCCTTAAGCCTCGCCCTCGTCAGTGTCGTCGACTGACGCTCCGGGTACAGCAACTCCAAGCCCAGCAGCTCCTAGGCTAGCTCCGATAGTCAGGGTAAGTCACCCTGCTGACCGGAGTTTCGTGCACGCGTAATCCGGTGATGTGCGCCACGTCCTCCAGCGTGGGGACCATGTGGCCCAACGAGAAAAGGAACGTCCGGCTCACCGGATCCCAACGGTCGTGCAGAGCGTAGAGGAGTGGCGTGTCTACCCTAGTCACCTCCACACTTAGGAACTCGGAGAAGCCCAGGCTCGTCAGCCTCTCCCGCTGGAAGTCTGGCAGTGCGAGATACACTGCTCGGACCTGCAGCCAGGAGATCCGAGTCCTCCGCTTCCCCTGCATACATTTTGGAACATTGCATTTTATTTTAAGATCTTGCATTCTAATTGAATAACTCACTCTCTGTTCGCTAGACGGTCTCATATGAGCCATTTTTTCCTTCAACGGTTGGGTTCCAACCGCCCCAATAACCCCCCTCAAAAGCTCACGGTTCCCCATGGACCGTTCTGCCCTATCCACGGCCCTGCGAGGACCGTTCTGCTACCCGGTGCCTACCCTGGAATGGACCAACTCTGGCCGTTCTACATTTCCACGGTCCCCATCTGACCGCGTCCGTCCCCCTCGAGCCCCTAGTCAGTTAGGGTTGCACGGCCTGTCGTGCAACCGTGTGGTGATCAACGGTCTCGTGCAGACCGTTCTGTCCTCAGGCGTTCCATGTTCTGAATGGACCTAGATCGCCCGTTCTGTATTTCCACGGTCTGATGAAGGCCTCTTTGTTCTCTAATGTTTCATGTTGAGAACGGACCCAGGTGGCCAGTCCTAAAGGTCCACGGTCTGGTGGAGACTGTTCTATTTTGAGCGTTTCATATTCTGAACGGACCAACTTGGGCCGTCCTAAGGTTAAACGGTCTTCATAAGACCGTGTGTTTCTGTCGGTTCAGCTTCCTTTGAGCGGCCTCCCATGGGTCGTGTTCTGTTTTAACGGTTCTATTTGAACTGCGTAGTTCTCCCATGCGGTCACTATTAAACCGTGTAATGGCCATCACCCCGACGACGTTCAAGCCCCTCCCCACCAACGGTGAAGCCCCGTAGGACTTCCCAACCGACCCTAATGGGGTCGTGAGCCCCTTCTTCTACCCTTACCAGCTACATGCGTGAATTAAAATTGGAAATGGGAAAGTTTTTTTTTTGGGCGGCCTACCTCGTCCATCTTTGGTGGCTTCTCCACCGCCACCGTGGGCTCCACCGGTGCCTCCTCGACGTCCCCTTCTTGGGCCACGATCGCCCCCTCCTCAGCGATGAGTGGTACCGCTTCATCCTCAGTCGCAGGCGGTGGCGGGACGTTCTCCGCCACAGCGGTCGCCGGCGGTGGCACTTGGGATCCCTCACCAGCCATCCTTTGGCGTCTTGATTGGTGCTTGAATCACATGCAGAAGCAGGGGAACGAGGGGTAGAGAGGATGAGAATGAGAGTGAGAAAGGGTGGTGGCGTTTGGTTCCTCCGTCGGTTGCGGTATGGAGGGAGGAAGAGGAAGAAGAAGGGTCTTTTATTTTTTTGAAACCGCCAGTAATTACACGGTCTATCGATAGACCGTGTGGATACTGAGCGGTCTCTCATTTGACCATTTCAATTCTAACGGTGCTCTTCCTTGAACGGCTGGAGTATGGCCGTCTAATTATGTGAACAGCCTCCGGATGGGCCGAGCAGATTCACGATCATATTCAAATTAGCAATCATCGCACGGCTCAAGATGGACCGTTTAAATTATGGAACGGTCTGGTGGTAGACCGTTCATGTACTAAATTGATGATGAAAAATGTCCTTTGCTGCGTTATGTGATATCTTTTGGCTTGAATGTTTATTCCATGATGAAATCCTGCTCATGAGTTCTTTGCAGCACCACTTCCACTGGCCGTTTCGCCTGCACAGGTAAGTCAGGTATGGCCTTCTATCTCTATATCTTTATTGCATTACTATATGGTATTATGTTATATTATCTCGAGAACCAGTGGATTCTCTATGTGTTCCAGGATCTGATGTTCCCCTTTAACAAAAATGATGATGATCTAGGTTCCGCGTTTAATCAACGGATAAGCTGTTAGGTTTTGAAAGTTTGGGGGACGACGGTTCTGTCTCGCACGCCGTGGTTGCAGATAGTGTCTTGACCCTAATCGCCCCAGTCTAGCAATATTATTCTCGAGTATTTTATATTTTCTCCTTTCTTTGCATTCGTTTTAATGATTTCTTTTATTTTAGCCCAGCATGCATCATACGCATCTTTTGAGCATTCATGACCCTGGTTTGTCTGAAAGTGTCTCATTTGGAATGGATGATTGTGCGTTCATGGTTTTGTGTATGAGGAACTGTTCCATTCAAAGTTGGAAGGTTTTCTCTGGTCTGCTCACCTAGTTTGATTGACTGAAGGTCCCTGTTTGGAGTTTTAGTACGTTTCTTTACCTTTTGCTGCTTACTCCGGTCTCCTCATTGGTCCAAGGGATTATTTCCCCCATGAGGTTGATCGTGTGCATCCTTTTATCTTAGTTAGTTCCTCCAGACTGGCGTCGTTTTGGTTCGATCGTTCCTTGTGGACGGTTTAGAGTTTTTCGGAAGATTCCTATCGCTCGTTGGCAAAACAGGTGTCTTTTACCTTAACGCCCGCTTTTCAGTCTGCTCCACTTTATTTCCGCTTCATCTCCATGTTCCATTTCGCTTCACCTCCGCTCGCTGCCCTGCAAAGAGGACGTTAAGGAGGGGCATCTGTTGACACCCATTTTTGCCTATGAGTTGGGTCATTCCTCTTATCACCATTTGTTGATGCCTCGAGTTGTCCATTACTCACTGGGTCATTTCAGGCGCGCCTTTGGGCTTATTCTATGGGTACCTTCCTCCCTGGCTCGGTTTGTTCTCAAATACAGGCTTATTGGGTCTTGATTTCGATTGATCTTTGGGTTGAATGGGTTCATTTATCCCATTTTATTGATTTTAATGTCCAGCCTTTACGTGGCCTTTCGATTGACCGTTCAATTAAGTACACGATCCTTTGAGGATCGTACCTTTGAAACTAGCGTCGACCTGAGTTGTCTTTGCACCGACCTGCTTTTGCTTAAAAATGACCTATTGATTGACCGTTTAGTCTTTAAGCGGTCTATTTGGGACCGTCCACTGAACCTGCACCGACCTGGCCTTCGCTTGTTCTCAGCTAGCACCGACTTGAGTTTTCCTGCACCGACCTTATTTTCATTAAATGGTCCCAAGTGAATCGCTACTAATTGAATGGCCTATTAAAGGACCGTTTCAAGGTAGGAAAGGCTAGCGTCTTAACTAGCGTCTCATCTTGAGTGGGACGGTCTAGTGAAAGACCACGTTTATCATAACAACGTCTTAATTAGCGTCTCATCTTGAGTGGGATGGTCCAGCGAAGGGCCGCGTTTATCATGACAGTGTCTTATCTAGCGTCTCTCCTTAATGAGAACGGTCTATTTATTGGTCGTTCAGTTATTGAACGGCCTGGTGTGAACCATTTATATTATTTATTGGATATTAAGGTGATTTTCTAAATGTCCACCGATAAGCTGTTAAACGGTCCACGTGGAGCTGTCTAATTAATGGAACGGTGGTCATGTGGCCGTACAGTTCCAAGAGTCCCCAAGGCATTGATTTTTTAGATAATTATCTATTTATCTAATTTGTCTGGATTTATCACCGATAGGCTCTACACGGTCGGATTTTGACCGTCCTGCATATTGAGTGGTCTAGGAGCAGACCGTTCAATCCATGAGAGTCCAACGGTGAAATGGTCAGTCAGTTCGATGGATAATTAGATTATTTTCATGATTATTTATTTTTCACTGATAGTGTAAAACGGTCTGGCATCGGACCGTGCAATGTTCTAGGCGGTCTATCGCTCGACCGCTCTATAGTCGATCTCTGAAGAATTAAAGGGTTCTCTCTCTCCAACCCATGGATAAACCCTTGACTTACCCCGCCATTTTCTCGTGGTTTCTCAAACAAATGGGATTCCGTTCGATCCTGGTGAGAGATAATTCATTTATCTATGATTTTTATGTTATTATCTCGAGCTAAAATGGGCTAGAAACCCTAATTTTGAGCTAGGTTTAGGGGCTCTATAAATAGGACCCTTAGTCCAAGCTTTGAAAGGGGGGGATGCAAGGTCGACGGCGAAGGTCTGCTGGATTTCTGAACGAACTGTAGTCAAGGAGGGAGGCTTGCTACGTCCTTTAAGCCTCCAGTTTTAGGGAGTATTCGTTGTTTTGAGTCATAGGCTTTTTAGTTCTTTCTTTCTCTATTGTATGCTCTTTTCATCATCTTCTTCCCACGTTTTTCACTGCTTCATAGCATTTCACACCCCTCCTATTTGTTTTGACACCCTTTAGGGGTTTAAAAACCTCCCAGGTATTGCCCCTTTCATGTCGTTATGCTTATTTTCCACTTCATTCTATAGTTGCTACACTTCTTAGAGCTAATTTGGGTTTTATTTTTGTGTTCTACACTTTGTTTTGCAGGTCAGCATCATCGTAGCACGAGGCCCATCCCCTCTGGCCGGCTGGAAGGGGTGGAGGATCAAATCCCACAACTTAGGAGTCTGGCATTCTAGGCGGTCTTCTTCCGTCCGTTTGCAAATCAGAGCGGTTCTATTCAAGCCGTTCATATCCTGTAAGCAGTTGCCTTCTAGCCGTTCTGTCGCCAGATCTGTCTTCGTCCCGCATCCTTCCTAGCGCTGTGAGCGGTCTGTTGAGAGACTGTGCCATTCAATAGGCGGTTTGTCCAGGACCACGTACTTCTGCAGCGCTGCTTTCTTTGGGCGAGTGCTTCCTCCCTTTCCAAGGTACGTCGTACTCCTCGGTACTTCGTGTCTTGGTGGCGATCACGATCACACACACCCCTTCACTCTGTCTTTACTTCCTTTCCTTTGTTTGGCATGTTTTTACACTTTGATGCATTTAGAAAAGGGAAGGTAAGGAAGGATACAAAGGTAGGAAAACATGTCAACATCCCATTTTTTGGCGATCACGGTGGGACGCCTAGTGTCCATCGTGCTAGTGTTTTGCTGACCTGTTCGTGTGCTTGGCAAGTTTTCTTCTTTGAGTGTTTCAGGTTGCTCTCTGGTCCATCTGTTATTTCTATCCTCTGGAGTTTACGCGGTTCCCTCAGAGCCGCGCACGGACCTGAACGGTCGTGGATTGGCCATCCTGTGCTCATCCCAGTGGTGCTGTCGTGCCAGCTTGTTGCATCCAGCGGCCCCGCCCAGACCGTCCACTTATTCCCACGGTCTGACACAGACCGTTTAGCACTGCTGGCTCAGGTACGTTTCTGCCCTTACACTGGTTGTTTGCGCTGATATTCTGCGGTCTTTGTAGGACCACCCCATAATTTGCGCGGTCTATCGCAAGACCGTGCGTCCAGGTGCACCCTCGTTTCAGCATTCTGTTCACTTCAGCATTATGTGATTTCTGTCATTTCTGTCATTACTCCCTACCATTGAGCGGTCCACCTAGGACCGTTGCCCTCCCTGAGCGGTCTGCCACAGACCATCTATTTGTGCTACAGTGCACCCGAGCCTTTCACTTTCATTGTTATCTCATATCAGTTCATGTTGATTTGGTGCTGTTATTGATCTCCCCTTTATTGTCATTGGGCTTTTGCATGATTGATTTCATACTTATCATATTTGATTGATCATTGATTGTTAGACCTAGGCTAGATTCTTGCATGCACTCCGGTGCGCATGGGGGCATACATACTTTCCATATTAGTTGCATTCCCACCGAGGTAGAGGATCCTCTCGTCTCCATACTCCTTGGAGCCGACTACGTGACCTTACCGAGGACCTCCGTAAGTCCCCGTGAGCCGTGGATTCTCACACGGACGCCGGGCAGGTTGTACCGTACCACCCCAGTTTAGGGTTTGCATCTGCGAGAGAGAGAGTCCCTTAGAGTCAGCCAGTTTCCCCTGGTTAAGTACCTTGTGGTTGAGTGAACTCATATCTTAATTAATCCACTAAGGTCCTAAAAGGGAAATTCATAAAATCTTCCGCACATCATTCATAACTTGGGTGATTACTTGGTTGTCTCTTTTCTCATCCCTCCCCTCTCTCGTGTGCATTGTTGGATTGTTTGTTTGGATCTTGGTTAGGGTTGCTTGCTTCTTCCCTCTAGGTGTTTAGTGCATGTGGAGTTGCTTCACACCCTCGGATCGTCTCCTAGGGGCAGCTCGCATTTCTATTCTTATTTCAATCCGTTGTTCGATTCCTCATCCACTATGTCATCCTACAACTTCTCCCATTCCCATGAGGATTCTCTCTCTCGGGGACTTCTGGAGGACCCGCCTAGGGTCGCTCATGTGCAGGGTGGAGAAGGGACTGCCCCTCCTCTCCCGACCATTGTTGTTGAGGGTGCCCAACCCTCCCTCTGTGATTTATCCACTCACAACTCGGCCAGTCAGGTTCTCCACATGATGGCCCAGTTGGACCCTACTCAACTCCATCTCCTAAAACAAGCTTTGCAAGGGGTAGATGCCCCGCCTTCAGTGCTCTCTTCTGGTGTGACTACTGCTGTCACATCCCCGATTGCTGGATTAGGGGCCACCTCTATGGCCCCTATCGACCTTACTCCAATTCGCCCTCAGAGTCTTCGATTCTCCAACATGGAAGTAGGCCAGGCTTCTACCTCGGCCCATCAACCTCTTGACAAGGGGAAGACCCAGGTCCCCTTGCCCTCCTATTCGATCCATATGCTACCATCTCTCCAGCGCCGCAGGCCCTTGTCACCCCGGCCGATTTTGTTCGCCTCCAGCCAGGGGCTGCCCAGCTTGCTTACTCAGACATGGGCCCTTCCCTGGCCCATTATCCTTCCTATGGGCTTCCCCTTCCATCGGTCTATCCATCTGCTCCATACACAGGTTCTGCTCTTCCTACTCCGTCTCCTCCATCCTGGGAACGGGAGATTCTTGAAAAGTGGGCTGCCATGCAGTAGCAAATCGACCTTCTTCATAAAAGGGTCGGCCCACAATCCCTTGCCGATGTCCCCATTCCTAACTTCAGGGACATTCATTTTCCTCCCCAGTCTGAGCTCCCCGTATACCGTAAATATGACGGGAATGGCAACCCGTTCATCCATGTCAGGGAGTTCCTTTATGAATCGGCACAGTTCCAGCATGATGATCGCCTTATGGCGTATCTTTTCCGCCGATCCCTGGACGGGGTGGCCCTCGAATGGTTTTATACCTTGCCATTGGAGGAGGCAGAAAGTTTCAAGACGGTGAAAGAGAAGTTCATAACAAGATTCCAAGATCGGGTGGGCCCGGAGTATTCCTTCACCGACCTAGTGGCAGAGAAGATGAAGTCAGATGAGGACTTTGCAACATATGCTGACCGATGGAGGTAGATGGCCTCGCGTGTGCCCGGGCAGATCCGGAAGAGGAAAAGGTAAAGTTGTTAATTTCAAATGCAACCCCTACGTTCCGGAATATATTGGCAATGAACGATATTTCAAATATGCACCAGTTGTATAGTCGGGCCCGGTTCATCCAGACCGAATTCAAAGACTCCCCTTTTCATTCCCTTTTCGAGGCCCAGAAATCCAAAACCACAAGAAAGTTTTAGGGCCCAGTCACTGAGAGAGTACAAACCAACGAGCAGGTCCAGGCTGTTCAATTCCCTAACCAGTCCGCTCCACCTCGTTTCCAGCAACCCCCACGCAACCCCCAGTTCCCCGCTCCGCAAGCTCCTCGACCTTCTTTTCCAGCTCCTCAACACCCACAACAACCACCACCACCACCACAACAGCCTCAACAGCCACCCCAGTACCGTAACGTCCCTCCTCCTGCTGGTTATGGGCCTGCTCGGCCGGGACCAAAGAGAGCCAACTATCCACCACTTCCAGAAACACTCCCTGACATTTTTTTCGGCCTTAATGTACACTGGTGACATACAGTTGCCTCCGGAACGTCAGAACTGGAACTCGGCAGCCGACCAGTCAAGGTATTGCATATACCATCAGCAACCCGGGCACACGATAGAGAGGTGTTATCAGTTCAGGGATCTAGTCTATGATTTGCATGAGGGCCAGAGGATCGACTGGGCCCAAATGCACCAGTTAATTGAAGATATAAAAGAAAGGAGAAGACAAGCAAGGCGGCAGCAGGCGGCACCTCAGCAACAATAGTTCCAGCAACCTCCCGAACAACAACCTCCACAGTAGCATCAGCAACAGCAAGACCTCGGGATTCATCAGAATCCCATGCTGGAACATCCGCCCGCTCCTCAACAGCAACAACAGCCAGCCGACACCGGCGCAAGTAAATGTAGTTCAACGCCCAGCCCCTAATGCTGGGTGCTCTTTTGACAATGAGACTCTGCTCATCTCTTGGCCTTCCACCACACCAACTTCCCCACACCTTCTGTTCCCTCCATTCTCCGGCCTATCACCGTGACTACCGCTCCACCCTCCATTCCTCCAAATCACCGATTACACCCGCCACATTGCCCACCATCCCGCCAATCCTTCCGCCATCACCCGCCATACCCTCCATCATTACCCCTCCATTTGACCCTTTCACCGCTCCCCCAAGGCTCGTCAAGCCAGCCTCCGCCATCCTCACCCCCATTTCTATCCCTTTCACTTACCCTAGCAAGCCAATCGGGAGTCCATCTGATGCCGTACCGGCACGACAATGCACCCTCCGGAGCGGGCATTTATTTCATAGAAGTTACCCCTCCACTGGTGCACCTGCACCCAACCCTCCAATTCCTTCCTCAACAGTTGAAGCAGAAGAAGCAGACCCTGTGCCTGGCACGAAGTATGATTTGCTACAGCACTTGGACCGAATGCCGGCCAAGATTTCAGTACTGGAGTTAATAAAAAGGTCCACGCTACACCAGGATGCCCTGAGGGCTTTTCTGTAGAAAGTGATGGTTAACGAAGACGTAGCAGTGGACAGTTTGCCGTCAGTGTTGGGCACTATCACAAGGGGGCCTTCCATTTCATTTTCTGAATCAGAATTGGCACCCCCAGAGGCACGGCAGATGCCACTCTGCATTACTATTTCCTTAAACAAAGTGGTAGTTGAGTCAGCCCTTGTGGACACGGGAGCATCAATAAATGTGTGTCCATTGAGCACATTGCGTGCCTGCAATATTTCAGAAGACATGCTACGCTCGACATCGACCACCATTGCAGCATATGATAACTCCAGACGAGCTTACCACGGGGTTGTAACAGTTCAGGCCGAGCTAGGGCCTTTAAAAATGGATGTGGAATTTTATGTGCTGGACATAGACCCGATGTTCAAGGTAATTCTGGGTCGTCCATGGATAGACAGCCTAAATGCTATACCCTCAACTGCCCACCAATGCCTTAAGTTCCCATTTCAGGGCCGAGTAGTCAAGGTGAAGAGTGTTTCCACAATTCAGACTGTTGATGCGATTGCTGATAAGATTCTTCCTACGCTTTGGCCGAGTAATAGGCCAGTTTTATCTGTAATGGACTTAAACTTTCCTTAGGCATATGCGTCACGCAAGCCCGCCACTACACCAACAAATGTCGAAATCAAGTCCAAGATTAGAGATTCGAAAGGGTGGCATATGATTTTGAAGCTGGGCTATCAGCCGGGCATGGGCCTCGACGCACAATTATAGGGGCGGACTAATCCCGTCCCCAGGCGCATAAAAATGAGCCGAAGAGGCCTTGGCTACCAAGAATCGGCACTGTCTATACTGGGAGATTCGGGCCACTGACGTGGGATTATCGTCAACACTTCGTGAAAGGCCCGTTACAGCCTGGTACTTTGAGGAAGCCGCCGCCCCGTGTCGATAAGAAGACCGATGCCGCTTATGTTGTTGCTGACCCACCGCCACCACAGAAGGGGCTGGTGGGTGACATAGATGACTTTTGCAGTTGTTTTGAGAGGATGTTCCATGAAGAACAGGTTTGCCCGAAGAAGCTAGAGATGTAGCTGGTGAAGCATTCTCCGATTGAGCTAGTTCACCGGAGGCCGCAGGAAGTGGGGAGCTCCATCACTACTTTTTATTTGTCCCCGTCCCGTCTTGCCTCCTTGTTTCAGCAATTGGGGTTTATTCCCCATTCCCCTCCGATTATGGTTGACCCGTATTTTACGAAAAGACCACCTGAAATTCTATTTGTTCCTTGTGCATGTAGGCGCTGCCCACCCATTGATTTATCAACTCTATTTACTCCTCCCTCCCCCACTGCCGAACTCCACGAGATGTGGTTTTCATCTTCCGACCCCTTCTTCGACTGTATCTTCCCCTCTCTGTTTCCCATGCAGCTCCCTCCTCCTCCATCCACCTCTTCCTGTTGCGTGATGTCCTCCGGCTTCCAAAAAAAATGCCAATTTTAAAACGGAGGTTTCAGTGGAGGATTACGCTATGTTCTGCCCATCTTCCCAGGGGCATGAGACCCCTGCTCCTTTCCCAGTAGATTTCTTGTCTCCTAGGTTATATGTATATTCTATAGAATCCCCTAGGTTAGTTGAGTCAGTTGGGGTAGAGTCTAGCTCTAGTGTTGTCAGCCCGTCCACGTCTGTGGGGCACCCCATGATGCGTCATTCTAAATCCGTTCCGGATAGGTTTCTGCAAGATTTAGCTCAAAGATGTCATGCCCTTCTCAAGTGCCCTGAGTTTGTAGAGGCCGCAATAGTTTTAGAGGATGATGAGGAAGTAGAAGGGGTGTGGAGCAGTGACGGATTAAGTGTAAATGAGATTGTAGATGAGAAGGACCCAATCGATGATGAGGAAAGCGATGTGGAGGACGTTGTCGATCTGTACGCACAAGGTTTAAAGAGGTTTGATGAACCGTCGACGGAAGTGGATGAGCCCACTAAAGAAATCAATCTTGGGACTGAAGAGGACCCCAGGCCCATAATCATTTCCGCTAATCTCCCCCCTCAGGTTGAAGAGGAGCTAATCAAGGTTTTGAGGGAGTATAGCGATTCTTTTGCCTGGTCCTACGAGGACATGCCGGGTCTTGACCCCATTTTGGTTGAACACAGACTTATTCTTAAACCAGGGGCAACACCCGTTAAGCAAAAAGCGAGAAGGTTCCACCCTCAAATGGCCTTAAGGATAAAGAAAGAAGTTGATAAATTGCATAAGGCCAAGTTTATTAGAGTTATTTTATATCCGCAATGGGTGGCGAACATAGTCCCTATAATGAAGAAGGATGGAAAGATTCAGATTTGTATTGATTTCATGGACTTAAATAAGGCATGTCCGAAAGATGATTTTCCGCTTCCTCACATTGATGTGTTAGTAGATAATACGGCTGGGTATGAGGCACTCTCATTTATGGATGGGTATTCTGGTTATAATCAAATCCGTCTTGCTCCCGAGGACCAAGAAAAGACCTCTTTTACCACGCCCTGGGGCACGTACTGCTATGTCGTTATGCCATTTGGACTGAAGAATGCAGGTGCCACGTATCAACGGGCAATGATGGCTATCTTCCACGACATGATGCATGTGTATATGGAAGCCTATGTGGATGATATCCTGGTGAAATCGAGGTCCAAGGAAGAGCACCCTGCCATTCTAGCCAAGGTATTACAAAGGGCAAGGGAGTATAAGCTGAAGATGAATCCAAAGAAATGCGTGTTCGGAGTTGCATCAGAGAAATTGCGAGGGTTTATAGTTAGTAAACGGGGGATTCAGATTGATCCGAATAAGACAAAGGCCGTAATGGAAATGCCACCGCCTAAGAACATCACTAAACTTAGAGGTCTGATTGGGCGCTTGCAATTCATCAGGAGATTCATATCTCAACATTCGCAAAGATGCCGCCCATTCTATGATTTGTTGAAGGCGGGGGCCAAATTTGAATGGAATGAACAATGTCAGAAGGCCTACGAGGATCTTAAGATTTATCTATCTAATCTCCCAGTTCTGCAACCACCCGTCCCTGGGAAACCCCTGATATTATACATTTCTATTATTGAGGACTCCTTAGGAGCTGTCCTGGCTCAAGTGGATGATGAAGGAAGGGAAAGGGCAGCATACTATTTTTCGAGATTGTTCAATCCTGCTGAATCTAGGTATACTACCATGGAGAAGACCTGCGCAGCATTGGTATGGGTAGCTCAGAAACTCAAGCATTATTTCCTTGCCCATAAAGTTAGGCTGATCTCTAGAATGGACCCAATCCGTTACCTCTTAGAGAAACCTGTCCTTTCTAGCAGATTAGCTCACTGGCAGAGCTTTCTTTCCCAATTTGATATCACCTTCGTTGTCCAGAAAGCGATCAAGGGATATGCGATTGCTGAACATCTTGCTCATTCTCCTATCCCTCGCACTGATTCAATCCAGGACGAGTTTCCTGATGAACACTTGGCTGTACTTACTCATCTTCCTTTTTGGTCTCTTCATTTCGACGGTGCTCTCAATTCTTAGGGCCGTGGAATCGGCGCCGTTCTCCTCACTCCGGAAGGAGCAACCATCCCCATCGCTTATCAGCTCTCTTTTCCTGCCACGAATAACATAGCCGAGTATGAGGCTCTCCTTGCCGGACTGAAGCACGCCTACCTCATGGGCGCACGATACCTAAACATCATAGGAGATTCTCAATTGGTGCTGCGTCAAGTTCTCTCCACTTACCGCACCCGTGACCCTAAACTTAAGCCTTATCAAGATTTGGTCACGCTCTTGGCTAAGCAGTTCCGCAAGCTCGTCTACATTCACACCCCTCGCTCTTAGAACATTCTTGCCGATGCACTTGCATCGCTTGCTTCTTCCCTATCCTTCCCCCTCAGTCGTGCCACTGAGACCATTGTGGTCCAGTGGTTAGATGCTCCTTCCCTTCAGGATCCCTGGTTTGACAACCTTAGGAAGTCTATAGAAAGGAAAGCTGAGAAGGAAGATTTGAAGGAAGTATCATTGACTGAGCTTGAGGAGATCATAGAAGAAGAGGAATTGCCATGGTACCACGAGATAGAGTAGTATTGCAGGGATGGATCCTTCCCAGAGGCGGCCAATGCTGAGCAGCGCAAGGCCATTAGAAGAGTCGCCGCCATGTACATGATTATTGCTGGAGAATTATACAAGCGGGCTCTTAATGGAGTTCTAATGAGGTGTTTGGATGACGATGAGGCTTGGAAAGTTGTCGAAGCGGCTCACGCGAGTGAGTGCGGAGGGCATGTTAATGGACAGGCGTTGGCAAAGAAGATTCTTAGGCAGGGCTATTACTGGCCAACCCTAGAAGAAGACTGTTCCACCTATGTCCGTAGGTGTCTTCAATGCCAGCTCCATGCCAATAAGATTCATGCTCCAGCTTCTTCTCTCCATCCTCTCTCTGCTCCTTGGCCATTTTCAATGCGGGCCTTTGATATTGTTGGACCACTAGGTGATCCGAACTCTCAAGTGAAACAAAAATCTTTTATTCTGACTGCTACAGATTATTTCACCAAGTGGGCGGAAGCTGAAGCCTATGCCGAGATCAAAGCCACCACAGCATGCCGCTTCATCCTCAAGAATATCATCTCACGGTTTGGAGTGCCAAGTGATATCGTCACCGACAATGGGCCTCAATTTGTGTCTCAGGAACTTCAGGACCTCTGTAAGAAATTTAATATTTCATTGCATCATTCATCACCATACTACCCTCAAGGTAATGGCCAAGCCGATGCCACAAACAAAACCCTTCTTAAAATCATTAAGAAAACATGCGAGTCACACAAATTTACTGATTGGGCCGATAAATTGATAGAAGCTCTATGGGCTTATCGCACCTCCGTCTGTACCCCCACGGGGCAAACGCCTTTTGCTCTCACCTACAGGATGGAGGCGTTACTCCCGTGCGAGATCTTGATCCCTTCCCTAAGAGTACAGATACGACGAACGTCGAGAGGCGTTGCTAGTCCAACTGAAACTCTTAGACGAGAAGAGGCTTAATGCGGCCAATCACGTCTCGGTTTATCAAAAACGTGTCTCGCGGCATTTTCAAAAGAAGGTTATCGAAAGAAAATTTCAAGTGGGTAACATGGTTTTGAAGCGCAAATTTATCAGATCAGCAGGTCCTAGGTCTAAGCTGCAGCCTAATTGGGAAGGGTCGTTTGTAGTTAAAGAAATCAATCCTGGGAACGCGTACCGTCTAGTTAACGCGAAGGGTGAAGAACGGCCAAATCCATGGAATGGATTGTATTTAAAATGTTTTTACCCATAAGGTCAAGCCAGCAACGGCTCGATGGCGGGGCATGCCTCTACTTGATCATGAAGGTTAATCCCGGTTCAACATTCACACACTACACGACCGCCTGTGGTTCGGTTTTCCTCTTTTGTGCGACACCGTTTCTCCCTCGGCCATACTTAGGGGACAGTGAAAATCCTTATTTTTTCTCCTCTATCGGCTGAAAATAGGGGCAAGTGGTGAATAAGGGGGCGAGAACTGATCTAGACACCCCGATGAAGGGAAGGTCTCAAATAGGGGCAGTCAGTTATGACCTTATTCCGCTTTCAAAAAGTAAAAGAAAGAAAAGGAACAAAAAAAAAGAGGCAAAATCAAAGACAAAGTTAAAAGCTCATCCAAAAGCTCGAAGCTCAAAAGTCTAAATGCTCCCAAAACATTGAAACTAGGCATGGCAAGAGTGGCAGTACAGTTTCCCGCGGGACGTTATGAGCCCGGTCGTATGCGTGCCAAGAGCGGATATAGGTTCGATGACGGACACAGAGCCCCGGTGCAACAAACCAAAATCTTTGAAAAAGGGGTTGTCGTGAGGAGAACTCAAGCCCTAAAAACCTCTATACCTATTGCCCGCTTCCCAATCAAATTCTCTTTTATTTTCCAAGGACTGGATCATACCCCGGGTATGGCCTCGGTAGAAGCACCGTTGAGCAAAATCGGACCCCGACCATGGGCGGTCACCCATAATGCACGTTGGACCTGGGAGACCCCTAATGAGATGTGAGGTTCCTCGTCGTCGGGTTTAAGCTGATTTCAAAATCCAAAAAATCAAATATTTCAAAATCTAAAAAAATCAAATATTTCAAAATCTAAAAAAATCAAATATTTCAAAACCCAAAAAATAATCAAATATTTCAAAATTCAAAAAATCAACTATTTCAAAATCTAAAAAAAATTAAATATTTCAAAATCCAAAAAAATCAAATATTTCAAAACCCCAAAAAAATAATGAAATGTTTCAAAACCAAAAAAAATCAAATACTTAAAAAATCCAAGAAAAATCAAATATTTCAAAATTAAAAAAAATCAAATATTTTCAAAACCACAAAAAAGATTTTCATCATCATGATTCGCATTCATGGCATGCATTGCATTCATTTTCATTTGATATTCGCCTATTTTGATAAGGCTTACCCCCTTGACCAAAAATCAAGAATTGGTCATTTCCTAACTTGCTACGGGCAAGGGGTTAAGCCTGAAACAGATTTAATCTATTTCTTTGTCTGTGTGTGTGCAGGGGCAGGTTAAAGTTAAAGGTCGACACTTCTGTCACTGAACGGTCCTATGGCGACCGTTTCATTCCTTCCAACGGCCAATATCAGATCGTTCAACAATTCCCACGGCTTTATTCAAACCGTTCAAATCTCTAGCTACTTCAAGAATCTACGGTCCTCACTAGACCGTTCAAGGACATAAACGGAAGACTTTTGACCATTTGACTATGTTCACGGCCTATCGATAAGCCGTTCAAATTCCTTATTCTCAACTCTGCCGTTGATCTAACACACGGCCCCGGTCTTGCCGTTCCATTCCTTGCACGGTTAGTCTCTAACCGTGTATTTTACAGAGCGGTCTGTGTGTGGCCGTGTTCATCCTGAGATCATGTCCCAAACTCATTCAATCACATGCAAGAAACGCCCAAAACTCGAGCCAAAACTTAAGCTTTATTCATTCAAACCAATCCATTCATTCATATCTCAAAGTTCTAACATGTGTCAACATCATGAAAGAAGAAAAATCACTCGATCCTCCGCTAGGCATCCCCACGGGGACGTATCTCTCTCACCTCTCTAACATAAGCCTGGCGCGTCTCTGGAGCCTCTGCAACCTCCGCTGGAAGGGTAAGCACCCTGCTCACCTCCCACATGATCAAGGCACTCCTGACCGCCTGCTCATCCTCCTCGTCCCGATCCTCCTCGCCTGTAGTGCGGGAAGGTGGGGTAGTGCTGGAACTACGGTCCTGGGTAGTCCAACCGGTAGGTAGCACCGGTGCGGGCTATACATCGCCAGTGCAGTGTCGCTCACGAGTCTCAGATCCAAGCCTGGCCTCCTAGGTAGCCTGACAGTGGTGCCGTGGAGGAAGTCGGGGCGCATCACGAATCGATCCTGGGGCAATCTGTTGATGTAGAGTCGCCACTCATCCCTGGTCTTCTTTTCTGCTGTTCTACACTCTACCTGTAGAGAGAACCTGAAGGCGCCACCTATGAAGAAAAGGGGGTGGCTCCCAAAAATCCGACTGGCTGAAGTAACATCCTCCCTATGAATGAATTTCATCCTGACACCCATCTAGCACTCTAGAAGTATCATGGAGCCGAAGAGTGCACCTCCTAGGACTGCTGAACTAAGGCCCTCATACAAGTAGGCGAGGACGGCCTGGGAGATAGAAAGACCCTGCCACAGACCACTAATGGTGCTAAGGATAGGAGTATCTAACACATGGTCGGCAGAGGGGAACAGGATGGCCCCGCATAGGCAAATAGACGCGGCCTTAGCTATGGCCTCATGCCATCCGCACCTATTCTTACAATGAGCAACCACCCATTGGCTAAGGGGGAGAAGATGGATTTGGCGTGGGCCTATGAAGGTTCGGATGTCTTTGCTGTCAGGTATGAACTCTCCCAAGATAAGGCTAGGGTCTATAGGGGCCACGGTATGACACACTAAGTCCTCCTCGCCCACCTGTGACCTAGGAAAAGAGAAGTAGGTCTCTACCTCCTCTAGTAGGATAGTGGCCTCGAAAGATGGAAAAATGAATGTATGGGTTTGAGGATGCCAGATTTCTACCAGGGCTGAGATGCTATGCCAGTCTAAGGATAACTTCGGGTAATTTTGGCCTAGTACCAAGAGTGGGTGTAGGTGCCAAGACTTCAGGATGGATGTCACTGCTAGGGGCAACGCACGGATCATCGGAGCCATCCACTTTAAGGTGGAGTAGCGCCTGGTGCCAGGGAGAAGCTGAAGTAGAGGAAAAGAAAAGAAAAGGGAGAAAGAGAGGAAGACCGTGTAAGTAATAGAATGAATTGAATTAAATGATCTGTTGACAACATACCTCTCTCAATGGGCTGGAGCTCAGATGTCATGGGATCGCGGTCAACCGTTGGAGCACTTCACGTTCCTTTCTGGTTGGTTTAGGGCCTTCAAAGACTGCTCCCTCCATGGAACTCTCTTCAAGAGCCCTTTTCATGATGGTTTGATGAAGAGAAACAAGAATTTTAAGGTTTGGAAGAGGGTTAAGGTGTGAATCACGAATTTAGAGCCCCCCTCCTACTTATAGGGCTTGGTTAGAGGCCTAAACCCACTAGAAGTGAGGTAGGATAGGCCTAGATCGGGTTAGGATAGAGCTTGGGTCGATTTAGCATGTATATCTTCAGTTTGGGACTCTCCAAGAGAGTCCCGTTCGAACTCTCAGGGCGTATGTTTACGCGGTCTATCGATAGACCGCCCTAATCAATGAACGGTCTCATATAGACCGTTTAGAAAGCTTCTACACGCTTCAAGTGCTGGAGTTGGCACGGTCGAGAAGAGACCGTTCCATTTGGCACACGGTCACGTATAAACTGTTCTTTTCTTTGGGCGGCCAATAAGGGACCGTCTATCTACATCTGTGGGTTCTTGCTGAGTTTCTTTCAATGGTCTAAGGGAAGGCCGTGTAATGTTTTTTTTTTAATAGAAAAACCTAACCTAGGGCTCAATGGGAAAGTGCACCCCTTACCAGAGGCAAGGAGAAAACCACTCCACTATCAGGCCGCTAGGAGGCAGCTTTATTTCACAATATAAGAATAAAGAATTACATCAATCTGATACTAGGCAAGCCTAGTGAGTCCAGCCGAGCAGCACCTTTTATAATGGAAGGGAGCTCGCTGTAAGAGTAGAAAGAATTACATTTAGTGGTGCAAGCTATAGAAGCAAGTAAATCAGCTACAGTGTTTGCTTCTCTGTAGATATGAGAGATCAAGTCACATTGGGAGATGGAGCTCCAGATATCCCTGACATAGCTGAGAATTGACCAGGGGCAATGAATTTCCTTTTTGATAATTCGAACAAGAGTAAGTGAATCACACTCTATAAGCGCAGGTTTGGAGTCCATTGTCTTCAAATATTTAATGTCATCCATGAGGGCACGGGCCTCTGCTATTAAGCTATTAGAGTGACCATAAAAGTGTGAGAAGGCAAGGATAACCTTGCCTTTAGAATCCCTAATTATTCCACCTCCTCCAGTATCTTTGGTTTGCTTGCAAGCACCATCAGAATTTAGTTTTAGAAACGGCCAAGGAGGGGCAAGCCATCTCACTATCTTCATTTGTTGTCTGCCGGGTGCTTGATATTTAATACCTAATAGATCTAAGATTCTCTGGTGAGAGGACTTATATTCCTTAAGAGAGGCAGCCGAACAAGCCCTCTTGATTTGGAAAAAGATATGATGCATGCTGCTGGTTTTGGAGAAAGGTTTGCCCTCATACTTGACATTGTTCCTGGCTTTCCAGATTTCCCACATACCAAATCCAATGGATGCAAGAGTGAAAATAGCAAAGGCCGTACCTGTTTGAGCATAACAGATGGAATTAATAATAAATTCCTTTATGGTGCGCCCTTCGAAGGTTAACCCTGTAGCGTTAAAGGCAGTCCAGACAGAAACTCCAATTTCACTGTTCAGAAATAAATGGGTGAGGTCTTCCACCTGCGGTGATCTGTAGCAATAGCATTTGGAGCAGAGAACAATGCCCACTCTTTGAATATTAACATCAGTCGGTATACTATTATTCATAATCTTCCAAAGGTGAACAGAGATTTTTGTAGGAACCCAACAAGACCACAGTCTACTCCAAGGTATATCTGCAGGGAACTGATTGGTTTCAAAAAAATTGTTGGTCGATGCTACTGAGCACTGACCAGAGGGGGAGAGACTCCATACACCCACATCCGGTTCCTGATTCAGATAAACAGAACAGACAGCTAGCTGAATATTATTGGGAAGCAAGGCATTAATAATTGCAGTTTCTTCCGAGGATGGGTTTTGGAGCACTTCTCTAACAGTAGCTTTCGGATTAGGGATCTGAACCTCAGGAACAAATGTGCTTAAGCAATGTTGGCCCAGCCAATTGTCAAACCAGAAGTTGGTATTAATACCATTCCCAATAATGACCTTCTTGAATTGAAGAATATAATCCTTGGCCTTCAACCAGCTCCTTCTAGCAAAACCATTCATGTTTCTGAAATTGGCTTCCCGGAGATGACATTGGTACAGGTGCTTGGCTCTAAAGTAGGAAGCCCATAAAGAATCACTGTGAATAGCAGTCCACAGCATTTTGACACGTAGGGCAGTCTCCATATTCTTGAGAGATATGATGCCAAGGCCCCCTTGGGATTGAGGCTTACATAAAGCCTTCCAAGATAACCAATGTCTTTTATTTCCATGGGTTGAGGAACCCCAAAAGAAATTTGCAAAAACCTGCTCGATCAGATTGTGAGTACCAATGTGCAGAGGAGTGGAGGATAGAGAGTAAATTGGCAAGGAAGTAAGCACATGCTTAATAAGAACCAGTCTTGCCCCTTGGGATAAAAGGTTTGCTTTCCACCCTACAATCCTCTTTTGTATAGAATTAAGAACCCCTGCAAAATGGATCTTTTTAGTTCTGCCAATCACCAAGGGAAGTCCAAGATACTTGTGAGGAAAGGACAATTTGGAGAAGCCAGTGAGACTCTGGATGCACTGAGCAACAAAATTGGGTTTCTTTGGGTGGATTAAAAATCCACTTTTGCTAATATTGATCAATTGACCTGAAGCCTGTTCATACTTGTGGAGAAGCTTGAGCAAATTTCTGATAGAGGCTGCAGAGGCTTTACTGAAGATAAGGGTATCATCTGCAAATAGTAGGTGGGATATTCTTGGACATCTCTGAAATCCTGTGAACCATTCGACCCGGCCATTACTAAAAATTTCTGTAAGGGACCTGCTCAAAGCTTCTTCAGCTATCACAAAAAGAGATGGAGCAATTGGATCTCCTTGGCGAATGCCTCTAGTGGATTTGAAGAAGCCAGCAGTGTCTCCATTCATCAAAACAGAGAACCAGTAGTTGTTAATCATTCTGTCTATCAAATTAATAAAGCTGTTACTGAAACCAAATCTGAGCATAACTGAGTACAAGAAGTCCCATTCTAATCTATCATATGCTTTTGCCATATCAAGTTTGAACATAACATTAGATCCTCTTGTTTTTTTGCCCAATTCTAGGGAGAGCTCTTGAGCAAGAGCAATGTTTTCAATAATATGTCTACCCTTGACAAATGCAGACTGCTCGGGAGAGATGATTTTAGGCAGGATAGGAGACACTCTTCTATTGATTATTGAAGATATAACCTTATAGAAGAAGTTGCATAAGCTTATTGGCCTGTAATCAGTAATAGCCTCTGCATTCGGTAATTTAGGAATGAGAGCAATCAAAGAGGAGGTTACATATCTTGGCAGAGGATTCCTGGAAGAGAAGGCTTCTTGTACAGCACTAACTACCAAGGGAGCAATGATATTCCAAGCTTTTTGGAAGAATATTCCAGAAAACCCATCAGGCCCAGGAGCACTATCAGCTGATAGACTGAAAACTGCATCATGGATCTCTGTCTCATTAGGGATTGCACACAGACTAACATTGTCTTCTTGGTTAACTAAAGAAGGAATGCAATCCAGAAAAGTATTGTCAATGTTGTGGTCTTGAGAGGAGAATGCATTCTGAAAGTGTGATATAGCAATTCTTTTCATGTCCTCTTGATCTGTAATAGTATTGCCCGCATTGATCAGCTGTGTGATTTTTTGCTTTTGTCTCTTGTCTAAAGTGGACACATGGAAGAATTTTGTATTTCTGTCCCCCTCAAGGAGCCACCTTATTCCAGACTTTTGTCTCCAAAAATACTCTTGCTGTAGCAGTCTATCTGATAGCTTGTTTTTTGCTTCTTCTAAAGTAGCCAGGTTAGCATCACTGGGTTGCAAATCATAATAGTGCTCAGCTCGAAGGACATCATCCTCAGCAGCAGTCAAGTTGAGATGAACATTGCCAAAAGTTTGTTTGTTCCATTCCCGGAGCATCATTTTCAAGGACTTGAGCTTGAGATGCAAGCAGTGAATGGGAGATGAGGCGACAGGGCTAGAGTGCCAGCAATTCTTAACATCTTCAAAAAACTTCTCATGCAAGATCCACATTTTCTGAAAGCAAAATCTGCTAACTTTCCGATCTCTGGAAGTCAATTTAACTAGTAGAGGAGCATGGTCTGTATTAAGCCAGTCTGTATTAAAGAGAGCCCTATCCAATCGAGCCCAAATTCCTCTACTTCCAGATTGATTATTATGCCAAGTGTATTTAGAACCAGAATATCCACCATCAATTAACGCACAATCAGAAATACAACAGTTAAAGTCTGTCATTGCAGAGAGGCTAGGAGAATTACCTCCCAGTTTTTCATCCACATTAGTGATGCAGTTAAAGTCCCCTACAACAATCCAAGGCCCAGTAATCTGTGCATGAATGTTAGATAAAGTGGTCCACAAGGTCTGCCTTTCATTAACATTACATTTGGCATAGACAAAAGTAGAGTGAAAGTCTAAGGAGGCAGCATTAGATTGCACAACAGTGAGCTGTTGATCATCCCTGCAAACAACTGAAAGGTTCAGGGGATCTTTCCAAAGGACCCAGATGTGAGCCAGACCATCAGAGTTTGCAACAGCATTGTCCATACCCAAACGTCTGCAAATATTGTCCATTCTGCTAGTGTTAATTTTAGGTTCTAGGAGCACAATGCAGTCAAGATGGTGGGATCTGGTTAGGAATTTCACTCTGCCAATGGACACATCATTCCCTATACCTCTGATATTCCAAGTAATGCAATTCATAAAAGATGTTTGGTATCAGGAATGTTACCCGTGGACCCAGTCCTTAACATCGATCTGGTAATAACCCCTGATCTCTCATGATGCAATGCCAGGACATTTTGGGTTGCCACTAGTGAAGCTATTTCCTGTCTTCTAGATGAGGCCTCTACAGCCGAGTGAGGATCATGCTCTTGCAAGGCACTCTCAACAGCAGGATCAGGAGCAATCGCAAAGGAATTAACTAGCACATTAGTTTGGATTGAAGGGAGCTCCAAATGAGGGCACACCAATTCTTCATGGTTGACTGTTATAGAAGCTTCTTGTTGATTTATCTCTGAGGGAGCAGGATCCAAGACGGGTAAAATCGGCTCACGCCCAGGAGAAGGCTCCAAACTGAAATTTGAGACAATCTCCTTAGGAACATCTTCTGGCAGACAGTGGCTGGGAGAATTGGCAGGGTCCCTTGGATCTTGTTCAGGGGGATTTATAGCAGGGGGATTAATTGAATTGACGAAACAAGGCTCACTCAAGTCTGAATTCTAGTTAGAACATTCGCCCAAAGTTGGGCTCCTTGCATTAATCAAAACCGGGCGATTAGGTTGGTTACTACCATCATTAGCTCGGGAGTCATTAAAATTTCCATCAATTGCATTCTTCTGATTAGTAACAGGTTGCCATATTGCCTTGCCTTTGGTATCTGCACTTATTTGAATGGGCTTCACTGAGGGGTCCGAATGCCTTTGACCTTTACATGTTGCTACATTATGGCCGATGCGAGAACAAGCAGAGCAATAGAGTGGAATGTCCGGGTAAAGAACATCCTGCCAGGCACCACCTCTTGGGAATCCAATCCAAACTCTGGATGGGCGGGGTTTGGAAATGTCGAGCCCAATGCAAACACGGGCAGCAGTTGTTTGGGAAAGGTTCAAAGTGGATTGATCAACTTTCAACACCCGACCAACATTACCAGCAATGGATCGAATCAAGTGCTCAATGTAGAAATTCACCAGAAGAGCTGGGAAGGAAATCCATATCGGGAGAATTGGCGAGTCAGTTGAAGGTGAAAAATCCATGGTCCATTTGAAGAACCGGAACATCCGACCATGAACTAACAGCGTCTCCTTTAGCAACAGGGACAGGTAGTCTTCGTAATTCCGTATTCTTAATAGAAGATGTCTGTTGTCGAGGCCGTGTAATGTGATTGAGTGGTCCCTTGGACGACCGTTTAGAGATCTGAAACATTATTTTTAACCCATTTGCACCTGTGCCGCTCAAACTATGGTCGTGTCTCTCTCACTCACTCATTAGTTTGGCGTCTCTCTCACTCATTGTTTTGGCGTCTATCTCACACTCATTGGCTTGGCGTCTCTCTCACTCATTGTTTGGCGTCCCTCTCTCACTCTAGTTTGGCGTCCCTCTCTCGCCCACTCGGAGTCGTCTCTCACTCACTCATGTCATGCCCCTCTCTCTCGCCTACTCACTCGCTCGCTCATGTCATCTCTCTCACTCGTGTGCGTCTCACTCGTGTCAAGTTAGTAGTCGTAGTTAGTTAGTTAGTGTCAAACATTCGCATTCATTCATTCATACATACATTTATCCATGAAATCAAACCAAAAACATGCCATATCACTATCATGCCCATATGTACAAAAGTCAAGTCGTAGTACAAAAGTCAGGCCTGTCCCTTTCCCTGGCCCCCGTCACTGTTATCAACACCCTCATGCCTCTTTGGTGGAGGCATCGCCGAGGTCACCTCCTCGCCGTGTCGTCGGCGGCACTCGTCCTCCTGATTCCTCTGATGGCCGGAGGAACCTATAAAGTAACTCCTGACGGAGCCGTGAGTTCCGTGAGTGCCGTTAGTGCTGCCGCTCGGAGTCCCACAGCGCGCTGACCGCCGGCTCATCTCCTTGTAGGCCCGCAGCTCCCCACTCAGCCCAGACGCCTCGATCAGTGCACGGTCCCGCTCCGATCGATAGCGCTCTACCTCGGCTCGGGCTCGGACTCGGACCAGCTCCTCCGCTCCAGGCCGAAGATGCTCTAACTCTGCACGGAGGAGCGCCGTCTCGACTGGGTCTACTGATCGACTCCGCTCCACCTCTTATCGGAGGCGGGCCGCCTCCTCCCGAGCCGCTCCACGGCCCTACTCCAGCTCCGCTCTCAGCCGGGCACTCTCACCCAAGGCTGATGTCAGCTCTGTCGTCTGCATACACATTTCATGATTAGTCAATTGCATTTCATAATCATAAGCATCAAGGGAGAGTGTAGTGGTTGCATACCCGCTCGGAGAGTGCCTCCTCGGCCCGCGCTACCATCCGTGTGAACTCCGCCTCCCGCTCAGCTCGGTCTGCGGGGGTCTGTGAAGAGGAAGAAGGTGCATCCGCCCCCTGGCGCTAGGCTCCCTCGGCTCACTGCATCCAAAACTCCAGGTCAGTCACATGTATAATCATCAACATTTGCATAATTTAAGAGTTTAGGGTTAGGAAACTCACCAGTAAGGCCAGGGCTTATCGTGCCTCATCCCGCTCTTGGATGGTTGAGTGAAGGAGTCCTTGTAGCTCTGCAATCCTCCCCTCAGGGTCAAACTGCATTTAAGAAATTCAAGCATCAGTGCATAATCACATAGAAGCATGACAGAAAGCATTTAGGGTTTAGAAGTCGTACTGGTCGGCGGGCACCACGGAACACATGGTCCCTGTAGTGCAGTGCATAAGCCGTATAGTAGCCCTCCTCACTGTCATCCGGGGTGGTCACCACCCGTCCTCATGCTGCCCAGTCTGCTATCTGATCTGCTGCCCGCACTCTCCACTCCAGCTCTGTGGCTAACCCTCGGGGGTGTCGCCCGACCCGCTCCTCTGGCTTTGCTAGTGCCGGGAACTCGACCGCTGGTTGATGGACGCCGGTCATCCTCATCACTAGGCGGTAGTGGAGTGGCTCCACTACGTTCATGCAGTGAAGCCACACGTCTCGCCCAGAGTAAGTGACGGTCGCCACTACCCACGACTGACCCTCGTGCCCCTCGCTCGCGTAAGGTGTCCACTGAACCTATCAAATAGGAAAATTGCATCAGTATCATAAGCATATAGATTGCATTTAATTAAAGAGTTTGAGTTTAGAGGCATACCGAAGAAAAAGGTAGTGTGTCTAGGTCATCCTGGATCCCCCGAACCTATCTCTGTAGGGATCCAGTCTCTCGGGGAGCGGTCCACAGCCTCGCGATGGGTAGTCGCTTCGGGTAAGTCGCGTCACCTCTCCCGAGCCCACGTAGGTACACGTAGGCCCACACCTGCAGTTACATTTCACCTAATGTCAGCATATGGCAGTTATAGGAATCATATAGCAAATTGCATAAAAGTCAGAGTTGTACCTGGAATAGAGGGGAGAAGCCCCCTAGCATCGTCCGTCGGCTAGTCGAGTTGAGTGTGTCAATCAACAAGGCAAGGACTACCGCTCCCCACGCGTAGTCCCCGACGTGCCCTATGTCCTCGAGGAGTGGGAGGAATCGGCAGCTGATCACATCTTCTCTCGTCACGAATAGATTTCGACAGAAGAACAGCATCAAGAAGCGTCTCAGCACTCTATCTGCCTCTGGTCCTGCTGCAGCTGCTACTCACGGTCGCGCCAGCTCTTTGAGCCTCTGTAGATGCTGCTCGGGCAGGTCCCCGGTCGCTATCCCTACTCGCCTCAGTCCCAGACTGTCCTGAAGCCTCGCCCTCGTCAGCGTCATCGACTGACGCTCCGGGTGCAGCAACTCCAAGCCCAGCAGCTCCTGGGCTAGCTCTCGGTAGTCGGGGTAAGTCACCCCGCTGACCGGAGTCCCATGCACACGCAATCTGGTGATGCGGGCCACGTCCTCCAGCGTGGGGACCATGTGGCCCCACGGGAAAAGTGTTGGATTTTTCCAGTGTCTCCCTTGTGATTTGTTGCTCCACGTGGGGTATGGGACCCACGTGGTGCATCGGCGCTTGACAGCCCAACCCGCCGGATGGATTATGGGGTCCATGTGCGAAGCCCCTCATGTCCACCCACAGCACGATAGTGTGGCATTCTGCGCTGCCATAAGGAAATAAGGTTCCGCCTTCGCTACCAGCTCGAGCTTTTAGCGCAACGGTAGGGGCTTGATCCTATAAACTGGTATCAGAGCGAGGTCGCGGGTTCAAATCCCCCGGGTGTCGCTGGGGGGGAGATTGTTGGATTTTCCAGCGTCTCCCTTGTGATTTGTTGCTCCACGTGGGGTATGGGACCCACGTGGTGCATCGGCGCTTGACAGCCCAACCTGCCGCATGGATTATGGGGTCCATGAGCGAAGCCCCTCATGTCCACCCACAGCACGATAGTGTGGGGTTCTGCGCTGCCATAAGGAAATAAGGTTCCGCCTTCGCTACCAGCTCAAGCTTTTAGTGCAATGGTAGGGGCTTGATCCTATAAACTAGTATCAGAGCGAGGTCGCGGGTTCAAATCCCCCGGGTGTCACTGGGGGGGAGATTGTTGCATCCCTACGGTTTTAATGATGTCTCACACTATAAATCAATCTGTTTCTATCTCTAGATCATTGCATGCATCATCTATTAAGTCTAAACATTGTCTTGTACACACACACATAGTCTGCACATCAAGTCTGTACAGCCCCTGGTCGCAAGACCAAGTCTATACATCGCCTCGTGCATGCATTACTTCAAGTATGTACAGCCAGTGCATTGCTTCATATCAAGTCTAGACATTGTGCATTCCTTCATATGAAGTCTATTCACTGCATGCTACAAAGTCTGCACATCCTGTTTGCACTAAGTCTGTACATTGTCTGTGCCTTCACGTGTCTGGTTGCCTGAGTCATTGAAGTCTGTACATCGCTTGGCGCTCACCAAGTCTGTACATCGCTTGGCGTTCACCAAGTCTATACATCGCTTGGCGCTCACCAAGTCTATACATCGCCTTCAAGCTTTCCAAGTCTGTACATCCACCGTCTCATGCAGTGTCTCATCCAAAGTCTATACATTCACATTTAGGCAAAGTCTGCACATTGGCAAAGTCTGAACATCCGACCGTCTCATTCAGCGTCTCACACTTGCAAGTCTATACATCACCGTTGGGCATGAAAGTCTATACATTGGCAGCACTGTGCAAGTCTATACATTGCCTTTGGGCATCTAAGTCCATACATTGGCAGCGTGTCTGTGTTTCAAGCCATTCGTCAAGTCTATACATTCCTAGTCTTTACCTACGTTCAGAACCCCAAGTCTATACATTGGTAAAGTCTACACATTGTGCTTTGAAGCTGCACCAAGTCTATACATTGTCTCGCCCACATCTTCAAAGTCTGTACATCCAATCGTCTCTTCCAGCGTCTCACGCTATCAAGTCTGTACAGCATTTGCATACAATGCATCGTCATCCAAAGTCTGTACAGCCAGCTCTGTCTCACCTTGCGTCTCTTCAAGTATGTACAGCCTTGGCGTATGCTTTCATAAAGTCTATACATCGTGGGCTTCGAGTCTTCAAAGTTTGTACATTCTTCAAGGGGTAAGTCTATACATCATTCGCTTAACTCTAGCCTGTGCATCGTAAAGTCTATACACTGCTTTCTCATGCACATAAACATCAAGTCTATACACTCCCTTGTTTTCATGTCTATACATCCGACTGCTTCATGCATTACATAGAAGTCTACAGATTCCCCTCTGTTATGTTAATGCATCATTCTGCAAGTCTGTACTTTGAGCTCGCATGAAGGCTTTCAAGTCTATACATTCTCACGTTGTACATACTTGCTTATTTACTGCTTCTAAAGTTTATACACGCTGTGTTAAAAGCCTGAACTAACTAGTTACATTTCTTTTGTCTATGCCTGCAGATGATTCAGGTTGATGATTGGGCACGTGATCCGAGGATGATGCTTGGCACGTGATCCGAGGATGCTCTGGAAAAGGAGGAAACGAGCCCCACTCACGCCACTCGTGTGAAGTCATGGTATTCAGGTCGGATGCCATATAAAAGGTGTCTTCTGCGAATAGAAGGACAGAACTGGAGGAAAAAGTTGAGAAGAAGAATCCCTGAGCAGAAGAAGAAAAGAGAGAGCCTCCACGTTCCAGAGAGAAGATAGAGAGAAATGATTTGAGAGTATTGTTCTGAGAGAAAAGTCTGAGTGAGAGAGAGGTGTCTAATTTGCTTCTTCGGAAGCTACATTGTTTTAGTTTTCAGAAACGATTATCTTCATCGATTGTCTTATTTTTCAGTTTCTTTCTTCATATTTCTGATTCCATATTGTTACCCTCCAGTGTTTGGAGGAAGGGAGAGATACTCCGGTTTCCCTCTGGGCTGCAGAGGAAGAGAGATCTGTGATCTCTGGTTTTGCCAGTGACTGGTTGTCACTAGCAGGTTCCCTCCAGTTTGGAGGAAGGGAGATTCATCTCCGGTTCTGGTCTTGCGGGTAGCAGGTCCAGGTGTCAAGCTCTGTGGGTAGCAGAGTTTGGGTTGAGGGATTTGTTTCTCTTGGTTGGTCAAGCTGTGTGGCAGCATTTTGTTCGCAGACTGAGTCTGATGTTTCTAGCCGTGGCTAGTGGAAGCCTCACTCTAGTTGGAGTGAGGGGTGGATGTAGATTGTGGACTACAATCGAACCACCTTAAAAATACTTGTCTCTTCTGTGGTTTGCTGTTATCATTTGTGCTCTTCATCTGCTTGGCATTTTGTTTGACTGTGAACAGCCTTTTCAATCGCACTTACTTATTCTGTCTTGGTTATTGACTGCGTTAGCAATACTCTTTCGCTGTATCTGAAGGGTTGAAATTCGAAGTAGTGATTTTCAGCTGAAATTTTTAAATCGGGAGTGATCTATTCATCCCCCCCCCTTCTATATCACTCTTCGCTGCTTATAACATTTGGTATCAGAGCAGGTTTGCATCATGTGGACAAACGGTCAGGGTAATTCTAATGGTCCTCGAAGTTTCATGCCTGAAGGTCAATCCATTAGTCGCCCTCCATTCTTTGATGGTAATAACTATCTCTTCTGGAAAAATAGGATGGAGGTGTTCATCAGGGCACAGAGCCACAAGCTGTGGAGGGTAATCACTACAGGGCCGTATGATCTGCCACCGAACGAGGACGCGTGGACAGATGATCATGTCAAGCTATCTTCACTTAACTGGACGGCGCTGAACATCATCCAGTGTGCTGTTCACCCAGATGAATACGCCCGCATATCAGCCTACAAGACGGCCAAGCGAATGTGGGACGAGCTGCAACTAATCTACGAAGCTACAGCTCAAGTGAGAGCCTCTAAGGTAAATCTCTACACCTCTGAATATGAATTGTTTAAGATGAAACCAGAGGAGAACATCACTGAAATGTATGCCAGATTATCTTTGATCACGAATACTCTTAAGGAGCTAGGGAAAGAGATGGCTGAAGCAGTTGTAGTCAGGAAGATACTTAGGTCTCTTACCCCAGCATGGCACACTAAGGCCATCGTGATAGAAGAGTCAAAGGATTTGACGACTATGACAGTGACTGAACTCATAGGATCCCTCATGACCTATGAGATGAACTTTAAAAGAGGTGGTGAAGGAAGTGGCAGGAAGGGCAAGAATATTGCTCTCAAGGCATCCCGCAACAAGGGCAGCAGTAGCAGCAGCAGTAGCGGTGAGTCCGATGAGTTTGATCTCGACCAGGAGGAGCAGGCAATGCTCACTCGACAGTGCATTAAATTTTTAAGGAATAAGGGGAAGATCTTTAGGAGGAAGAAGACATACTCCTTTAGCAAGAACGTTGAATCTAGCAATAATAAGAACAGAAATACTAAGAGAGTGACTTGTTTTCATTGCAACAAATAGGGACACATGAAAGGGGACTGCCCAGATCTCCAGAAGAAGGGTCCCTACCTTCAGAAGAAGAGCTCAAAGGTGTAGAAAAAGAAGAAGCCACAGGCAATGGTCTGCACGTGGAGCGATGAGGAAGAAGATCCGGAAAGCACTTCCTCGGAGGAAGATGAAGAAGGAATTTGCCTAATGGCAAACAACGAAGAGGAGGTAACAAATATCTTTGAGAATTTTTCTATTGATGACTGGGAAGATGTCTATGCTGAATTATTAGATAAGTTCAATTCACTTAGTAAATAGCATAGGGTTCTGAAGAGAAAATTCAATACCAATGTTGAATAACAAACCCTAGTCTGTGAGGAAAATCAGAAACTAAAAGAAGAGTTAGAAGAAATAACTTCCCTAAGAAAAGAAAATGAAAATCTCAAGGGAGAAAACCAGGAGAGTCAAACCCAGCTCAACGAACTCAAAATCAAAATTGAAGAAAGCCTAGATGACAGTAGAGTGAACTCAGAAAAATATGAAGCTGTTAAGAAAGTCAATGCTGAACTTCTAAAAAAATCTGAGTCTCTTCAAAAAGAGCTGGAAGACAAACAGAAAGTTTTGGAAAAATTTGTCCAAGGAAAAACTAGTCTGGATGCTATACTAGGGACTAGGGTTAACTTCAATAGGTCTAGGCTATGACCCAACTAACAAGAAACCCTTTCAATTCAAAACCACCACCTTCTGCCCAGAGAAGGGAAAAGAGCAGCTGGACATACCATCCAACTCAAATAGCAGTCAAGGAGCTCAACGTCCGAAAGAAAATTTACCAAACAGTGCTGGTCAACCAATTAAAAAGGGAATGAACCTTGTGAAGAACTTCACTAAGCCCACTCACCAGAATATAAATGGTAAATGGACCAAGCAAATGGATCAGGATAGAAAATGGAATTACTACAAACAGACAGGTCCAAACAGAAACTACTGGAGAAACAACTATCATTCTCAAAAATCTGTTAATCAACAAGCTCACAGGAGATATCCCAGGAATGGGAAGCCCAATGACTGGAATAGAGCTTACTTCCCCAGACCAGCTGGACACAACCCCGGTTATAATTTCAATAAACCAGAAGTAAAGGTGCCAGAGAAAATAATGTTGAAGCAAATCTGGATTCCTAAACATCTGATTAGATATTTGAATAATGTCTTTGGACCCAACTCATCTTGGGTTCCAAATCACTTTGCCTGATCTTTAATTGTGTAGGTCAGCCTGGCAGCTGAAGACAACAAGTGGTACCTCGACAGTGGCTGCTCCAGGCACATGAAATCATTGGAGTTGGCACAGTAGGTAAGTCTTCACAAACTCCATTGAAAAAGTTCTACTTGTGGAAGGTCTGCAACACAACCTGATTATCATTAGTCAATTATGTGACAAGGGTCACAGGGTTGTGTTTGATAATGATTCATGCAAAATTTTTGAAATAAATTCTGATGTGATTAAGTTTGTAGCCAACAGGACTAATAATGTCTATATGATAGACTTAGATGATGAATCTGAATCTAATCTTTATTTATCTGCTGATTCTGAAAATGATGCCTTTGAATGGCATAGATGACTAGGCCATGCTAGTTTCTCTACTTTAAATAAATTGGTCAAGCATGATTTAGTTAGAGGCATGCCTAGAATGAAGTTCAATTCTATTTCAAAATCATGTGATGCCTGTGCTCTAGGCAAACAGACCAGGAATTCTTTCAAGCTAAGATCTGAGCCATTGTCCTCTAGACCAATGGAACTTCTCCATATGGACCTCTTTGGTCCTACTCGGACTCGGAGTCTTAATGGGAATAGGTTTGGCTATGTGATCATTGATGACCATTCTAGATTTTCATGGATCTTTTTCTTAGCCAATAAAAGTGATGCTTTTCAAAAGTTTAACCAATTTTTCAATAAGGTCAAACAAGAAGGAAAATACAAGATTTGTACAATTCAATCTGACCATGGAGGTGAGTTTGAAAACTCCATGTTTTCTGATCTTTGTGAAAGAGAGGGACTAACACACAGATTCTCTTCTCCCAGGACACCTGAACAGAATGGAATTGTGGAGAGAAGAAATAGAACTATTGTGGAGATGGTCCGAACCATGCTGATTGAGAGTCAACTACCAAGGAAGTTCTGGGCAAAGGCGGCCAACACAGCAACTTACATAATCAACAGGGCCATGGTAAGACCTATTCACAAGAAAACACCCTATGAGCTACTAAAAGGTAAGAAACCAAACTTGGTTCATTTCAGAATTTTTGGAGCTAAATGCTTTATTCATAATAATGATAAGAAAGACTTAGATAAGTTTGAAGCTAAAAGCTCCCCTGGAATATTCTTAGGGTACTCTGAAGTGTCAAGGGCATATAGGGTCTTTAATATAACAGACCAGAAAGTTGAAGAGTCTCCACACATTCTTTTTAGTGATAAGAAATGTGTCGCTAACATTGAAAATATTGACAGGGATTCCAATCATGATGGGGACTTCCTAGAAGACCAAGAAGGAGAGAAGACTCAGCTAAGTGGTACAACAAATCCTCCCAATCAGGAAGGGACAAGAGAAACATGTGAGTCTTCAATAAACATTAGATTCCTCAAAGATCACCCAATAGATAAAGTCATAGGCAACCCTGAAGATCCTCTTCGGACTAGGTCTCATTTTAGGAATGTTAATAATCAAGACCTAATTACTTTGGTCTCACAAATTGAACCCAAATCAGTAGAAGAGGCCTTGGCTGATCAATCTTGGTTCAATGCTATGTGTGAGGAATTAGGTCAGTTCGAAAGAAATAATGTCTGGGAGCTTGTTCCGAGACCAGAAAGTGTTAATATCATAGGAACTAAATGGGTGTTTAAAAATAAAATGAATGAAGATGGAATCATTTCCAGGAATAAGGCCAGACTAGTAGCCAAGGGCTACTGTCAGGAATTTGGTGTAGACTTCGATGAATCCTATGCACTTGTTGCTAGGATGGAGGCAATAAGAATATTGCTAGCATTTGCATGCTCTAAGGACATAAAGCTCCAGCAAATGGATGTGAAGAGTGCCTTTTTGAATGGCATCATCAAGGAAGAAGTGTTTGTTGAACAACCCCCAGGTTTTCAGTTTTCTCCTCAATCTAACCAAGTTTTCAGGTTAAACAAAGCCTTGTATGGTCTAAAGCAAGCCCCTCAAGCTTGGTATGAAAGACTGACTGAATTTCTGATCAGCAAGGGCTACAAGAGAGGTAAAGTTGATCAAACCTTATTTACCATGAGTACAAATACCGATCTCATCATAGCTCAGGTATATGTAGATGACATTGTGTTTGGATCAACTAGCTGTGAATTATGTGCTGAATTCTCTAAAATGATGTCTACTGAATTTGAGATGAGTTTGGTAGGTGAACTAAAGTATTTTCTTGGATTACAGATACAACAACTGGAGGATGGATGCTTAATCAACCAGACCAAATACACAATGGAACTATTCAAGAGGTTTGGTATGATCAACCTGAAGCATATAACAACACCTATGAGTACCAGCACCTCACTGGATGCAGATGAGATAGGTAAAGAAGTAAATGTCAAACTCTATCGAGGTATGATTGGTTCTTTACTCTACTTGACAGCTTCTAGACCTGATATACAGTTCAGTGTAGGAATATGTGCAAGGTATCAGTCTAGACCCACTGAATCACACTTAGCTGTAGTGAAAAGAATTTTTAGATATTTGTCAGCTACACCCTCACTTGGTCTATGGTTTCCTGCTACACACTCACTAGATTTAATTGCATACACAGATGCAGATTATGCAGGATGTAAACTAGACCGAAAAAGCACTAGTGCTCACTGTGAATTTTTAGGTGGGTGTTTAGTCTCTTGGGGATCCAAGAAACAACATTCTGTGGCCCTCTCCACTGCAGAGGCTAAATATGTGGCTGCAGGGAGTTGTGGTACACAAGTCATTTGGATTAAACACCAGCTACAGGACTACCAAGTAGACCTGGGTTGCACACCTATATATTGTGATAATACCAGTGCCATCAATCTAGCCAAGAACCATGTGTTGCATTCACGCACCAAACACATAGAGATAAGGCATCATTTCATAATAGATGAGGTTTCTAAGAACAATTTTGAACTGATTCATGTAGGCACTGATAATCAGATTGCAGACATCTTCACTAAACCTCTAGATAATGAAAAATTCACTACACTGAGAAGAGAATTAGGCTTATTCAAATTGTCTTAATTGTGAAGTCTGTTCTTGTTGTGAGGGGGAGTTATGTGTGTCTGATGGTTAGCTTTCAGAAATGCTATGTTTAAGGGGGAGCTAGTTGAGCTGTGAGAGGGAGAGTTCTTTGACAGATTCAAAAAGACTGACCAGATATGTGTCTTTACTGGTTCTCATGACTGATCTAGTATGGTTCTCTCAGACAGTAGAATGTCACTCATCTCTTAAGTCTATAGGTTTGTGATACTAAAGTCCAGCTAGAATCTTTCCTTTGGTAGTCTTTCAGAGATCTGGATTAATTATATAAAGTATATCTTCCAACATTGTCAATGATTCTGGTTCAGGCCAAAACCTGTATGTCTTGATATCTGACCCAATCAACTTGAAATCTAGACTTCAAGATTCACTTCAAGAAATAGTCCTTCTGGCATTGTTTTTAATCATTCCATCTCCTCAACACAAGGGCTTAACTGAATAAACATGTCTTGTTTTGGTCACTGAGAAACTGGGAGCTTCATCAATGAAATGAAGTTTTCTCCTATGTCATGAGGTGTCAAATGCTTAAAATGAATGAAAAGACATGACAGTGCAATGGTGGCTAGCTGGTGAGTAACTGGGGAGTCTGGCTTCTAATCAAGGTGTTTCCTCAGGTCAAAAGCCACAGTTACTAACTCTGTTTCTTTAAAAAAAAGGGGGGGGGAGGTAATGAGGTACTCACACTGTGTAACTGGGGATTCAGGCCTCTAATCAAGGTGTCTCCCTAATGTCAAAAGAGTGAATTACCAACTTACTCATTGGTCTTCTTGAAAATCATCTCAAAAATCCCTTGTAGTTATGCACTAATGGATTGCTTGTCCTCAATACCTTGAGAACACCTTCTCTGACTTTGTCTCTTGTTGTCTTTTGGGATAGTTGCCTGTTCAGCTAAATCATGCCATACTAGTTAACTCCTGCTCTAAATCATACACTATGTATGCTGATAAACTTTTCTATCATTCTATTTCTCTATTGTTTACTGGAGTTCAAGAATCTTCACTTGAGTTTAGCACCTCACTTATTCTCTTAAGATTTGCTCGTGCCTTTCTGCACTAAGATGTTTACTGTACTTCCTCCTCATGTCTCTAGCACTTTCATATATTCTGCATTTCCTTTTGCTGATGTCAAAGGGGGAGAGAGGTTTTGCAATATCAGTAGATCATGAGTTGTCATGAGTTGTGGGGGAGAATAGCTTGTCATGGAAATTTCTGAGAGTGAGTTGTGGGGGAGTGGTTTTGGAGAAAGAAGTGTTTCAGCAGTAGTGTTTAATTTGGCTCTGCATGCACTTGCTTTGAATTTGCCTTGATTGTTAAAGCTGCTGTTAATTTCTTGTGAAGCCTTGATATTGCTTGATTCATAGTGTTGCTATCATCAAAAAGGGGGAGATTGTTGCATCCCTACGATTTTGATGATGTCTCACACTATAAATCAATCTGTTTCTATCTCTAGATCATTGCATGCATCATCTATTAAGTCTAAACATTGTCTTGTACACACACACATAGTCTGCACATCAAGTCTGTACAGCCCCTGGTCGCAAGACCAAGTCTGTACATCACCTCCTGCATCCATTACTTCAAGTATGTACAGCCAGTGCATTGCTTCATATCAAGTCTAGACATTGTGCATTCCTTCATATGAAGTCTATTCACTGCATGCTACAGAGTCTGCACATCCTGTTTGCACTAAGTCTGTACATTGTCTGTGCCTTCACGTGTCTGGTTGCATGAGTCATTGAAGTCTGTACATCGCTTGGCGCTCACCAAGTCTGTACATCGCTTGGCGTTCACCAAGTCTATACATCGCTTGGCGCTCACCAATTTGCACAACACCTTCAAGCTTTCCAAGTCTGTACATCCACTGTCTCATGCAGTGTCTCATCCAAAGTCTAGACATTCACATGTAGGCAAAGTCTGCACATTGGCAAAGTCTGTACATCCGACCGTCTCATTCAGCGTCTCACACTTGCAAGTCTATACATTGCCGTTGGGCATCAAAGTCTATACATTGGCAGCACTGTGCAAGTCTATACATTACCTTTGGGCATCTAAATCCAAACATTGGCAGCGTGTCTGTGTTTCAAGCCATTCGTCAAGTCTATACATTCCCAGTCTTTACCTACGTTCAGAACCCCAAGTCTATACATTGGTAAAGTCTGCACATTGTGCTTTGAAGCTGCACCAAGTCTATACATTGTCTCGCCCACATCTTCAAAGTCTGTACATCCGATCGTCTCTTCCAGCGTCTCACGCTATCAAGTCTGTACAGAGTTTGCGTACAGTGCATCGTCATCCAAAGTCTATACAGCCAGCTCTGTCTCACCTTGCGTCTCTTCAAGTATGTATAGCCTTGGCGTATGCTTTTATAAAGTCTATATATCGTGGGCTTCGAGTCTTCAAAGTATGTACATTCTTCAAGGGGTAAGTCTATACATCGTTCGCTTAACTCCAGCCTGTGCATCGTAAAGTCTGTACACTGCTTTCTCATGCACATAAACATCAAGGCTATACACTCCCTTGTTTTCATGTCTATACATCCGATTGCTTCATGCATTACACAGAAGTCTACAGATTCCCCTCTGTTAAGTTAATGCATCATTCTGCAAGTCTTTACTTTGAGGTCGCATGAAGGCTTTCAAGTCTATACATTCTCACGTTGTACATACTTGCTTATTTACTACTTCTAAAGTCTATACACGCTGCGTTAAAAGCCTGAACTAACTAGTTACATTTTTTTGTCTCTGCCTGCAGATGATTCAGGTTGATGATTGGGCACGTGATCTGAGGATGATGCTTGGCACGTGATCCGAGGATGCTCTGGAAAAGGAGGGAACGAGCCCCACTCACGCCACTCGTGTGAAGTCATGGTATTTAGGTCGGATGCCATATAAAAGGTGTATTCTGCGAACAGAAGGATAGAACTGGAGGAAAAAGCTGAGAAGAAGAATCTTGGAGCAGAAGAAGAAAAGAGAGAGCCTCCACGTTCTGAGAGAAAAGTCTGAGTGAGAGAGAAGTGTCTAATTTGCTTCTTCGGAAGCTACATTGTTTTGGTTTTCAGAAACGATTATCTTCATCGATTGTCTTATTTTTCAGTTTCTTTCTTCATATTTCTGTTTCCATATTGTTACCCTCCAGTGTTTGGAGGAAGGGAGAGATACTCCAGTTTCCCTCTGGGCTGCAGAGGAAGAGAGATCTGTGATCTCTGGTTTTGCCAGTGACGGGTTGTCACTAGCAGGTTCCCTCCGATTTGGAGGAAGGGAGATTCATCTCCGGTTCTGGTCTTGCGGGTAGCAGGTCCAGGTGTCAAGCTCTGTGGGTAGCAGAGTTTGGGTTGAGGGATTTGTTTCCCTTGGTTGGTCAAGCTGTGTGGCAGCATTTTGTTCGCAGACTGAGTCTGTTGTTTCTAGCCGTGGCTAGTGGAAGCCTCACTCTAGTTGGAGTGAGGGGTGGTTGTAGATTGTGGACTACAATCGAACCACCTTAAAAATACTTGTCTCTTCTGTGGTTTGCTGTTATCGTTTGTGCTCTTCATCTGCTTGGCATTTTGTTTGACTGTGAACAGCCTTTTCAATCGCACTTACTTATTCTGTCTTGGTTATTGACTGCGTTAGCAATACTCTTTCGCTGTATCTGAAGGGTTGAACTTCGAAGTAGTGATTTTCAGCTGAAGTTTTTAAATCGGGAGTGATCTATTCATCCCCCCCTTCAATATCACTATTCGCTGCACATAACAAAAAGGAATGTTCGGCTCACCGGATCCCAGCGGTCATGCAGAGCATAGAGGAGTGGCTTGTCTACCCTAGTCACCTCCACGCTCAGGAACTCGGAGAAGCCCATGCTCGTCAGCCTCTCCCGCTAGAAGTCCGGCAGTGCGAGATACACTACTCGGACCTGCAGCCAGGAGATCCGAGTCCTCCGTTTCCCCTGAATACATTTAGGAACATTGCATTTTATTTTAAGATCTTACATTCTAATTGAATAACTCACTCTCTGTTCACTAGACGGTCTCATATGAGCCATTTTTTTCTTCAACGGTTGGGTTCCAACCGCGCCAATAACCCCCCTCAGAAGCTCACGGTTCCCCATGGACCGTTCTGCCCTATCCACGGCCCTGCGAGGACCGTTCTATTGCCCGGCGCCTACCTGGAACGGACCAACTCTGGCCGTTTTACATTTCCACGGTCCCCATCTGACCGCGTCCGTCCCCCTCGAGCCCCTAGTCAGTTAGGGTTGCACGGCCTGTCGTGCAACCGTGTGGTGATCAACGGTCTCGTGCAGACAATTCTATCCTCAGGCGTTCCATGTTCTGAATGGACCTAGATGGCCCGTTCTGTATTTCCATGGTCTGATGAAGACCACTTTGTTCTCTAATGTTTCATGTTGTGAACGGACCCAGGTGGCCCGTCCTAAAGGTCCACGGTCTGGTGGAGACCGTTCTAGTTTGAGCGTTTCATATTCTGAACGGACCAACTTGGGCAATCCTAAGGTTAAACGGTCTTCATAAGACCGTGTGTTTCTGTCGGTTCTGCTTCCTTTGAGCAGCCTCCCATGGGTCATGTTCTATTTTAACGGTTCTATTTGAACCGCGTAGTTCTCCCATGCGGTCACTGTTAAACCGCGTAATGGCCGTCACCCCGACGACGTTCAAGCCCCTCCCCACTGACGGTGAAGCCCTGTAGGACTTCCCAACCGACCCTAATGGGGTCGTGAGCCCCTTCTTCTACCCTTACCAGCTACATGCATGAATTAAAATTAGAAATGGGAAAGTTTGTTTTTTTGGGCGACCTACCTCGTCTGTCTTCGGTGGCTTCTCCACCGCCACTGTGGGCTCCACCGGCGCCTCCTCGGCGTCCCCTTCTTGGGCCACGATCACCCTCTCCTCAGCGATGAGTGGTACCGCTTCATCCTCGGCCCCAGGCGGTGGCGGGACGTTCTCCGCCGTAGCGGTCGCCGGTAGTGGCACTTGGGATCCCTCACCGGCCATCCTTTGGCGTCTTGATTGGTGCTTGAATCGCATGCAGAAGTAGGGGAACGAGGGGGAGAGAGAATGAGAATAAGAAGGTGTGGGGAGTGTAGGGAGAAGGGGTGGTGGCATTTGGTGCCTCCGTCGGTTGCGGTATGGAGGGAGGAAGAGGAAAAAGAAGGGTCGTTTATTTTTTTGAAACTGCCAATAATTACATGGTCTATCGATAGACCGTGTGGATACTGACCGGTCTCCCATTTGACCATTTCAATTCTAACGGTGCTCTTCCTTGAACGGCTGGAGTATGGCCGTCTAATTATGTGAACGGCCTCCTGATGGGCCGTACAGATTCACAATCATATTCAAATTAGCAATCATCGCACGGCTCAAGAAGGACCATTTAAATTATGAAACTGTCTGGTGGTAGACCGTTCATGTACTAAATTGATGACGAAAAATGTCCTTTGCTGCGTAATGTGATTTCTTTTGGCTTGAATGTTTATTCCATGATGAAATCCTGCTCATGAGTTCTTTGCAGCACCACTTCAACTGACCGTTTTGCCTGCACAGGTAAGTCAGGTATGGCCTTCTATCTCTATATCTTTATTACATTACTATATGGTATTATGTTATATTATCTCGAGAACTGGTGGATTCTCCATGTGTTCTAGGATCTGATGTTCCCCTTTAACAAAAACGATGATGATCTAGGTTCGCGCGTTTAATCAATAGATAAGCCGTTAGGTTGGAAAGTTTGGGGGACGACGGTTCTATCTCGCATGCCGTGATTGCAGATAGTGTCTTGACCCTAATCGCCCTAGTCTAGCAATATTATTCTCGAGTATTTTATATTTTACCCTTTCTTTGCATTCGTTTTAATGATTTCTTTTATTTTAGCCCAGCATGCATCATACGCATCTTTTGAGCATTCATGACCCCTGGTTTGTCTGAAAGTGTCTCATTTGGAATGGATGATTGTGCGTTCATGGTTTTGTGTGCGAGGAACTATTCCATTCAGAGTTGGAAGGTTTTCTCTGGTCTGCTCACCTGGTTTGATTGACTGAAGGTCCCTGTTTGGAGTTTTAGTCCGTTTCTTTACCTTTTGCTGCTTACTCCAGTGTCCTCATTGGTCCAAGGGATTATGTCCCCCATGAGGTTTACCGTGTGCTTCCTTTTATCTTAGTTAGTTCCTCAAGACTGGCGTCATTTTGGTTCGATCATTCCTTGTGGATGGTTTAGAGTTTTTCATAAGATTCCTATCACTCGTTGGCAAAACGGGTGTCTTTTACCTTAACGCCCGCTTTTCAGTCTGCTCCGCTTCATTTTCGCTTCATCTCCATGTTCCATTTCACTTTCGCTTCACCTCCGCTCGCTCCCATGCAAAGAGGACGTTAAGGAGGGGCATCTTTGACACCCGTTTTTGCCTATGAGTTGGTTCATTCCTCTTATCACCATTTGTTGATGCTTCGAGTTGTCCATTACTCGCTGGGTCATTTCCAGCCGTGCCTTTGGGCTTATTCTATGTGTACCTTCCTCCCTAGCTCGATTTGTTCTCAAATATAGGCTTATTGGGTCTTGATTTCGATTGATCTTTGGGTTGAATGGGTTCATTTATCCCATTTTATTGATTTTAATGTCCAGCCTTTACGCGGCCTTTCGATTGACCGTTCAATTAAGTACACGGTCCTTTGAGGACCGTACCTTTGAAACTAGCGTCGACCTGAGTTATCTTTGCACCGACCTACTTTTGCTTAAAAATGGCCTATTGATTGACTGTTTAGTCTTTAAGCGGTCTGTTTGGGACCGTCCACTGAACCTGCACCGACCTAGCCTTCGCTTGTTCTGAGCTAGCACCGACTTGAGTTTTCCTGCACCGACCTTATTTTCATTAAACGGTCCCAAGTGAACCGCTACTAATTGAATGGCCTATTAAAGGACCGTTTCAAGGCAGGAAAGGCTAGCGTCTTAACTAGCGTCTCATCTTGAGTGGGATGGTCTAGTGAAAGACCGCGTTTATCATAACAGCGTCTTAATTAGCATCTCATCTTAAGTGGGACGGTCCTGCGAAGGACCGCGTTTATCATGACATCGTCTTATCTAGCGTCTCTCCTTAATGAGAACGGTCTATTTATTGGCCGCTCAGTTATTGAACGGCCTAGTGTGAACCGTTTATATTATTTATTGGATATTAAGGTGATTTTCTGAATTTCAACCGACAAGCTGTGAAGCGGTCCACGTGTAGCCATTCAATTAATGGAACGGTGGTCATGTGGCCGTCCAGTGCCCAGAGTTCCCAAGGCGTTGATTTTTTAGATAATTATCTATTTATCTAATTTATATGGATTTATCACCGACAGGCTCTACACGGTCAGATTTTGACCGTCCTGCATATTGAGTGGTCTAGGAGTAGACCGTTCAATCCACGAGAGTCCAACGGCGAAATGGTCGGTCAGTTCGATGGATAATTGGATTATTTTCATGATTATATATTTTTCACCGACAGTGTAAAATGGTCTGGCATCAGACCGTGCAATGTTCTGGGCGGTCTATCGCTCGATCGCTCTATGGTCCGATCTCTGAAGAGTTAAAGGGTTTTCTCTCTCCAACCCATGGATAAACCCTTGACTTACCCCACCATTTTCTCTGTGGTTTATCAACCAAATGGGATTCCGTTCGATCCTGGTGAGAGGTAATTCATTTATCTATGATTTTTATGTTATTATCTCGAGCTAAAATGGGCTAGAAACCCTAATTTTGAACTGGGTTTAGGGGCTCTATAAATAGGACCCTTAGTCCAAGCTTTAAAAGGGGGGATCCAAGGTCAACGGCGAAGCTCTGCCGGATTTCTGAACGAACTGTAACCAGGGAGGGCGGCTTGCTACGTCCTTTAAGCCTCCAGTTTCAGGGAGTATTCGTTGTTTTGAGTCATAGGCTTTTTAGTTCTTTCTTTCCCTATTACATGTTCTTTTCATCATCTTCTTCCCATGTTTTTCACTGCTTCATAGCATTTCACACCCCTCCTATTTGTTTTGACGCCCTTTAGGGGTTTAAAAACCTCCCAAGTATCACCCCTTTCATGTCGTTATGCTTATTTTTCACTGTGTTCTATAGTTGCTACACTTCTTAGAGCTAATTTGGGTTTTAGTTTTGTGTTCTACACATTGTTTTGCAGGTCAGCATCATCGTAGCACGAGGCCCATACCCTCTGGCCGGCTGGAAAGGGTGGAGGATCAAATCCCACAACTTAGGAGTCTGGCGTTCTGGGCGGTCTTCTTCCATCCGTTTGCAAATCAGAGTGGTTCTATTCAAGCCGTTCATATCCTGTAAGCGGTTGCCTTCTTGCCATTCTATCGCCAGATTTGTCTTCCTCCCGCATCCTTCCTAGCGCTGTGAGCGGTCTGTTGAGAGACCGTGCCATTCAATAGGTGGTTTGTCCAGGACCGCGTACTTCTGCAGTGCTGATTTCTTTGGGCGAGTGCTTTCTCCCTTTCCAAGGTATGTCGTACTCCTCGGTACTTCATGTCTTGGTGGCGATCACAATCACACACACCCCTGCACTCTGTCTTTACTTCCTTTCCCTTGTTTGGCTTGTTTTTACACTTTGATGCATTTAGAAAAGGGATAGTAAGGAAGGATACAAAGGTAGGAAAACATGTCAACTGCAAGAGCAAGAGTTATGCCTTGTGGGTGCTGAGGACTTGCTGTTGTACCAGGCCCACCGCTGCCATCGCCAGGTGGGATTGCCCCGACGGGTCCCGTGGGTTGCTTCTAAGGGAGCTTTAATCACGAAGCGTCTTCTGGGAACCGATGCAGATAGACGGCGGCTTCAGAAGATCAGGAGGGCGTGGAGACGCCATGCCACTGTTGTGAAAGCTTGCATTGATATAGAAGAAGACAAATAGGAATTGAAGCATTATGTAGGCTACTTGCGGGGTTTTTGGCAAGCCGTAAATGAATTTTTCATGAGACAGCACACCTGATTGTGTTAGTGCCTGTTTAGCATTTTTTCTTAATTTGCTTGTGATGGAAAGAACTGGATAGGAAAAATGTTTTTATTTTTGATTTTTTGTGGTTTTGATGGTGAATGCTTGATGAAGTAAAATAAATGAATACTAAACGGATGCATCTAGTTGAATGAATCGTGAATCTTGAAAATTGTTTGTTTTTGTTTGTGTTTTTTTTTTTTTGGCTGAACAGGGGTAAGGGTGGCCAGGGTGTTGACCGCCTCCAACCTAAGTGGGCGGCCAATGACTTGGCCGCCCTCCTCCTTGGAGGGTTTAAAAGAGTGGCCGGCCTTTTCATTTGGACGGCCATCGGGGTTGACGCTCCACAAGAACTAGAGTTTAGGGAGAGTGATTATTGCTGCCGGGGGTGAGGTTTGGATTGCCCGAGCATCGAGATTCAAGAGATGGGGCCGCGACAAGCTCAGTTTGAAGTTGTTGACGATCCTCCGTCTTCGAGTGAGGGTGAAGAAGATGAGCAAATGGAGGCTTCTGCAAATCCATCTACCTCGGCCTCTTCTCATGGTGGTGAAGAAGGAGAAGAAGAGGGAGGAGTTGAAGGTGAGGTTGCCCCAGAGGAGGGGTCGGCCGATCAAGGTGAGGGTGAGGAAAATGTGGAGGAGGAAGAGGGTCTCGGCTCCGACGGAGTTGAAGCCAATGATGAAGGGGAAGTACCGCGTAAATAGGTAAGTTCCATGACCCTTGCATGCTCCTTTAGTTGATTTGAAAAGTGTGCGAGATGGGTGATGTTTGGTGGGAGGATTGTGTTGAAAGGAGGAGTGGAAGATGTGGTGAGGGTGAAGAAGATGAGCAAATGGAGGCTTCTGCAAATCCATCTACCTCGGCCTCTTCTCATGGTGGTGAAGAAGAAGAAGAAGAGGGAGGAGATGAAGGTGAGGTTGCCCCAGAGGAGGGGTCAGCCGATCAAGGTGAGGGTGAGGAAAATATGGAGGAGGAAGAGGGTTTCGACTCCGACGGGGTTGAAGCCAATGAGGAAGGGGAAGTACCACGTAAATAAGTAAGTTCCATGACCCTTGCATGCTCCTTTAGTTGATTTGAAAAGTGTGCGAGATGGGTGATGTTTGGTGGGAGGATTGTATTGCAAGGAGGAGTGGAAGATGTGAATTTGGCCTGTGGGCGGCCAAGGTTGTGGCCGTCCATGGCCCGGGGCGGCCAGGGTCCTAGCCGTCCATAGGAGAACTAGGCGTCCAACGACCTGGCCGCCCAAGGAGTCAGGCGACCAAGACCTTGTCCGCCCTCCTCTTAGGGTAGTAGATTTTCAAATTCGGGGGATTGATTATGGGTTGATATGATTTGGGAATTTGGGAATTTAATCAGCTATTGTTTCCTTTGGTGTTGTGTATGCAGGGCCGGCGGAGAATCATAGCCCGGGTGTCATGGGACTTAGTGTGGGCTTGGTACTATGCCTTGCCTCACGATCACCGGTGGAAAGTGGACCGAAAGGGATTTGGTCCATTGTTCAGGATCCGACCCTTTCCCTTTGACGCGACCTTCTTGGCGGCATTACACGAGTGGTGGGTGGATGGATGTAGGGCCTTTGTGATGCCGTGGGGACACAAGATCCCTACGCTCGAAGACGTGGCTCATTTGACCGGCTTGCCAGTGGCCGGGACCCCAATGTTGGGTCAGGAACTCAAGAATTATCAGTAGGAGGTTGAGAGTTTACTCGGGCCGCAGCTGACCCGAACCAGGAGGCCAGTGACTTCCCTCTCTCCTGGGAGGATCAGTGCCGCGATGGGGTTGGCCAGAGTGGTCCGAGGACCGCCACCAGGTGAGTGTTTGGCTAAAAGAGTTGTGTGATGTTTTCATTATGAACCCAATTTTAGCAAAACTTTAATTTATTATGGCAGGTGATTTGGACGCCTTACACGGCAGAAGATGCCACCCCTCAGCCTTGGGTGAGGGAGGGGCTAGCTTGGTTCCGTAGGGACACTGTGTTGTTCTGTGTGAACCTGAGGGAGCCACTTTACCTACGCTTGGTACAGAGGATGCTAGGGTGGAACCAACCTCCAGTGGCGGTACCCGCTCAGCATGGGTCCGACAGGGGACGCCGACGGACCTCGGCGAGTGACCAGGATTGGGCCTCTCGCTATCGTGCGGAAGCATAGGCGTTGCAGAGGGGACCTTCCCTGGAGCAGGATAGGACCGTAAGGAGCAGGGAGACCTATTTAGCGGATTACCAGAAGCGGTATGTCGGGCAACTCCGCCTCAACACCCGAGCAGTGAGTTACTCTTAGCTTTCTAGAATGGATCATTTCATTGAAACAATGTAGCTGAATGAGTTTGTGGATTTGATGTGCAAATGCCAGAGGCCGAGGCCGTCCGGGTTCTTCAAAACCGGATCATCATCCTTGATTAGACAATTGTGAACCTGAGGCACGTGATTCGAGAGATGGTAAGCAAAAGATTAAAAAGATTGACTTGATCAATTTGAAGCTTTGAGAGCTCTTGAGTCTTGACAAACTATTTGCCCCGGGCTTATCAACGAGGCGAGTTGGCTTATGTCCGCATGAGGGCAGGAATGGCCGGGAGGCCGGACCTTCGTCCCATGCAGACACTAGAGAGGCGTTGGCGGATCGCCTGGCAGGAGCCCTCAAACGGGCTGAGCAGCGGGAGGCTGAGTTACCGGAGACGGTGAGAAACAAGCACCCTTGACTAGAAACAGTTCTCTCTCTTTTCTGTCCAATTTGCCCATTTTGTGAATGTTTTGCAGAAGAAGGAGCTAGAGGCTTCCCTAGCCGCTCGGCGGGAGCAAGATGCACACATTGAGGAGCTGACGCACCATCTGAGTACGGTGGAGAGAATCGAGGGTCACATTGCTGAGGCGAAGGAGAGGGAGACCGAGGCACGAGCTCGAGAGATGGCAATGGCGATACGGGAGCAGCGAGCTCTCGGCCAGCTAGAGACTTTGAGACGGCGAGTACTGCGAAGGTACCAGAGCAGAGGTGCTCCAGGGGATGGAGCGAGACTTGTGACTCCTTCAGAGTCATTACTGTCTGCTGGGGGGATTGAGTTTACAATGGAGGAACTCATGGGAATGACGCAATCTCCCGCAGAGCAGAGAGCGGCCCAGCCAGCGGCGTCAGGCTCGAGAGCTTCGTGGCCGTCGAGGTCGCGAGATAGGGGAAGTAGGGATGGGGATGAGGCTGATAGTCGGCACAGTCGACCTCGTACTGATGGAGAATAGAGTGCGGGAGCTGGGTAGCAGCTGCTTTTGTACACTGGGGGTATGCCCCTAGAATACTATAGCCATGGTGTGTAATGGACATATTTTGGAAATGAAGTGTGCTTTCTTTAATGCACTTGGTTTGCTTTGGTTGACGTCAGTTGATTTGTTTATTTAGTGACTTCCTACCCCACCCCCTTTAAGCTAATACATGCATGTATATGAAGCAATCATGGAAGTATGAACGAGGGGGTAATGGATAGATGAACTATCCGTGATCACCACCAAGGATTTAACATGCCAAAAGATGAAGATATGGGAACGGCGCCGTGTACCTTGGAAAGAAGACTTGACCGCGCTCAAGAGACGGGTGCGTAGAACTTGTGGAATCAAACATCCAAGTTCTCCCAGCCGGCTAGAAGAAGAGGGCCTCACGTTGTGTTCATGCTCTCCTGCAAAATAAAACCACAAGACAAGAGAAAACCCATTAGAAAACTGAAGTGTAGTATCAATCCCGCAGTGATAAAATAGGGGTAGAAATTGAGGGAAAACTCACCGGGGGGAGGTTTTTAACCCCTATGGAAGAATGGAAACGATAGGTGTGTGTGTGTTGTGCATGCATAGGATTTGAAATCACGAAATTTGATTGAGAGAATAGAGAGAAAACGGTGATGTAAAACGGGGAAAAATGCATATGTAGCAGAAAGTGTAGAAAACTGTGATGATTTATGATTTTGAGAGGAAGAGAACTAAGAGAATAGACCATGAAATCAAGCCCTAAAGGATGCAATGGAAAGTCAATACTTCCCTCTTCAAGCTAGGGTCGAAGGATTGAGTCGGTAGTGCAGCATGGCTTCGCCCTAAGTCTGGAAAGAGCCCCCCGTCGTGACTGCGAACTGGGCAGTTTATATAGAGTTTTCAGAAAAAGCCCCAACTTTCTCTCATGATTCCCGGAGATATAGTTGAAGATAAATCGAGTTCGATAGATCAAACTCGAGATAATACTAAAGACAAGAGATAGAAACAAACGAGACTCGATTCGGAGGACTATTCTAGAAGATATGCTCGCCGTAAGGAGGCCACGTCACTCAAAAAATAGAGTTTGAGTTGAACTAGGACACCTAAATCCCAATCTTTCGATCAAGATTTCGAGAGATATAGCCAATGAAAATCCGAGTTCTCTAGATCAAACTCGAGATAATCCAAAGGGCAAGAGATAGAAACAAACCGTGGTCAATTTGGAGCTATATTCTAGAAGTTACAGCGATAAGATAGGCCCATCGAGCAGAATCGGGGCATCGTCCAGCGTAAGCTGGACTCTTAGCGGTTTGCTTAGCGGTCAGTCGACTGACTATTAAGGAATAAACGGTCGTTTGCACGACCGTTTGGGCAGACTTCACGCGACGTTGAAAATCGGATCATATCTCCCAAACGATGTAGAACTAGCGAAAGTGGTAGAAGAAGAAATTGTAGATAACTGAAAAATGAACAACTTTCATGAAGAAAGTAAGATGAAAAGATGATCATAATAGAGAGAAAATGGGGCAAGAACAGAGAGGAAAAAATATCAGGACGTAGGTGAACAACGCAGTCTGCCAGAAAAATACAAATAACTTGAAATCGATGTAGAATTGGCCAACGCCGTAGAAGAAGAAATTATAGAGCTTTCAAATACGAAGAACGTTGGTGAAGGACACTTAATGAATAGAGGAACGAAAGGGGATGAAAATGGACCATTTTTTAAGACTGCACAGCGAAAGAGGCCGAATGTTTGAGGGAAGTTGACCTAAATGGGCCGTAAGTCGACTTAGAAGGCCGGAAGGTGATAAGATAAGCTCCAGGGCTCTAAGAAATCATGATCTCTGAGGCTCAAAGGGAATGGAATAATGAAATGGGCTCGAAATCCATCCAAGGAAGGCTCCAAAATAATAGGTAATTTAGGACATAAAAATGATGAATAAGATAAATGACGTAACTTGTGGGTTAAAAACGGGTGTCAACAGATACCCCTCCTTGATGTCCACTTTGCAAGAGAACAAGCAAAAGCGATGCGGAGGCAGAATGGAAAGGAGATGGAGCGAAAGCGAAAGCGACGAGAAATAGAGATGAAGCAGAGATGAAGCGGAGAGAACTGATAAGCAGGCAACAAAGCAAAAAACACCCATCACAACCAACAAGTGATAGGATTTCTCCCGAAAACACCGAACTAACTATAAGGAATGGATGACGTGGATGAGACATGTCTGGAGAGCTAAACTAAGGGAGAAGAGAAGAAAATACGATCAACCTCATCGGGGACACAATCCACGGACAATGAGTGGGTCGGAAGGAAACACAACGTAAGAGCTGGAAAAGGAAAGATAAAACTGAGATAAAATCCAGACAGGAATCACGCTGGCCAACCAGATCGAGCATGCAGATCAGAGAGATCGTTCAAATTTGGAGTGGAATGAGGAATCTCTTATCCAAGAGCATTAAAGTGCAATCAACCATTGCTGAGGAGAAACCTTGACAGGATCATGAGACGTGAGTGCTCAAAATGACATGATGCATGCTGGGTTAAAATAAAGAAATCATCAAAACGACTGCAATGAAAGATAAAATAGAAAGTACTCTAGGATACTATTGCTAAACTGAGTAAGACGGGATCAAGAGTCTTCTTGCAATCACGGCGTGCGAGATAGAGTCCATCGTCCCCCACCTGACCCAACCGAGCGGCCTATCCAACGATTAACCGTATGCTCCTAGATCATCATCATTTTTGTTAAAGCGAAACATCAGATCCCAGAACACACGGGCAACCAGCTGGTCCTTGAGAGGCTATAATAATGTAGATAACATATAGTAATGCAACAATGAGCTGGGATAGAGAGCCATACCTGACTTACCTGCCAAGTGAAATAGCATTTTTTTGAATTTTTAAAATTTTTACATTTTATGAATTTTCCAATAAGACAACCATGATGAACATGACATGAACAAACAAGCATGAACATAACGAAGATAACATAACAATCAACTGAACGATAGATAACACAACATAACATAATGATCAGACGAATGGAAAATAATACAACAAGACAAGCAAGCACATATGCAATGGCATGAACAAACCACATGTATGCATAATGAACATGGTGGAACAAGACGACAACGCGGTGGGACAACACATGGTTGGGATAAGAATATAAGGGATGACCACACGGTTGGGACAACACACGGGACATAGAGGGACGACTAACAACATATGCAAGACAACTAACAACATGCGATGAGGGATAAAACAACATGTGTGGGATGACACAGAGGGACATAGACACGTGACAAGGACATGGCGGGACAAAAGACATGACAAATATTCCCTTCAATCAAAACCCAAGATCAGAATGAAGCAGAACTGTCAGGTTCATAATCGTGAGGCAAAGCCCTCTCATGGAGATATGATCATGTTTAAACAAGTTGAGAAGGACATGAGCTTCAGAACAGATCGAGAGATAAGATTAAAGAAACGAGAATAGATCCGAAAGATGTGGACATGAGCCAGATAGAACAAAAGGTAGAGCAAGGAAACTTGAACACCTGCAACCTGCACACTTAACAAACGGATTACGTATCTGTCCTTAAAAAAAATGTAAACGTATGAAAAAGAAAACAAAAGATACATTTTTTAGATTTTTGTAATTTTCTGATTTTTTTTGAATTTTCAACAATATTTGATTTTTTGGATTTGTGAAATATTTGATTTTTTTAGACTTTTGATAATATCTGATTTTTTTTAATTTTTAAAACTGCAATCCGCAGCACCCAAAGACGGGCTCACACTACTGGCCAGGGACTGTCATTGTTCCTCCCCCTTTCGTTAAAGATTTCCCTTAAGTAGGGCGTGCATAAGATGGTGGCTTATCATAACCAACCGCCTCTAAAGTACGGTGCCCCTACTAAGGCCATACCCGGGATTCAACCTAGCCTAAGAGGGAGAAGCAGAAGAAAAATTGGAGATAAACTTTGTGTAGGATGAGAAACATCAGGACTTGAATTCCTTCCAAGGCACTACCCCTCAAAGATACAGCCTGTTGCGCCGGGACTTTGTGTCTTTGATTTTGAGACCCATATTTATCAGGCACGCATGCGACCGGGCTCATGACGTCCCTGCGGGGAACTGTACTGCCACTCTTGCCATGCCTTTGATTCATAATTTTGTATTGATTCATTGAATTTGATAGCCCTTGTCGGCCAGATATTGCATGAAAGCTCACTTTTAAGGGTCAAGACTGCCCCTATTTGAGACCTCTCTAGTATTAGAGAGTGCTTAGGTTGGTCATCCCATCCATCCATCTCTTGTCCCTGCACTCGGCCGAGCAGAGAAAATAAAAGACCTTTGTGCATACCCAAAGTATGGCCAAAGCAGCAACGGTGTGCCTCAGAATGATCGGCTATGGCTCACCGTGTAGTGTATGGAAAATCCATACAAAAGGTCACCCTCAATGATCGGGGAAAGAAACTAGACTCCCAGCGTGGAGCTATCATCAGCCTAAGGATGCTGCAGAAGCGAACTCATTTTGACACTTTTTTGACTAAGCAAATTTCTAAAAGCCACTCAAACCATGTGAGGAACCAACATTATTATAAGCGTGTGCAGGAGTAAGAGAGATAATAGCGATGATAACATTTTCTTGCACAAAATAACGATACCTTGCATATCCACAGTGTGAAATTAGTATCCTGAAGCGATCTTGATCAACGAGCTTTCAGGCAGCACGAGCTTTATACTCCTTGCTTAACAGGACAAAATGGAGAGGATAGTAAGAGGTTGTAGATTACTCGACACGGAGGAGCGGCAAACACCAAACTGGACGAAGAAGGATTAAAAAGGAAGAGAGACAAGGGCTAGAATTCCCTCGTTAAGGCACAGAGTGACGCGGAACGGGGACCGACACGGACTAAGAGTCACAAAGACTCTAACTGGGCCAGCAATAGTACGCACAAGGGTCGCCAAATGGCTGACCACCGTGATATCCCACAGATGGAGGGACGTCTCTCAACAGACACTCCGACCGCGGCCGTCCCAATGAGGGAGGCGCACGTGCCTAGGCGTGTAGTCAAACCCCAAAGACTAGGGGAATCGAGTCCTAACTCGATGCTTGATTAGTGCTAGGGAAGGATGCTCTCACTCACAATCCGCAGTGATGATAACAAATAGCTAGGCGCCTACTCTCTCTCACGCGGCATAGTCAAAAGCATACTAAAAGAGCAAGCAACAGGAGAGGAGTCGGAACGCGTACCTCCACGCCAAGGCGTGGGAAAGGAACCCCGGCCGTGGACCAACAACCCGATACACTGAAGACCAATAAAATACAACCCAATAACGGCCCACTCCTCGCAGGGAGGTAACAGGCTACAAACAAAGCATTCGGGTTGCCGGGCACGGGTTGACGGGCCGCACTCGGTGACGGCACGATGCTGCAGAATCGGTATCGCGCGCGCCTGGACGAAGATGGGTCCCACGGACTGAGGCGACGTCCGAATGAGGTGCCGTCAGGGAGGACGTGTCACTGACTGCTGCAGGTACGCTCCGGTCAGAGGGGACGCGCTGATTCCGCCGGTGGTGGCCGTGGGCGCTGCTGCAACTCAGGTCTGGTTCTGGGGTCGCAGAACAGCGCACGCCGACGGTAAAATCCGGAAAACGGCCTTCTGGTATCCGAACAGGTCCAGGCCGGTTGGAGGTGGAAGCTGACTGGTAGAAGTCGTCCTCGGTCAAACGGCGCGGGCAGATGACGCCGGTACTAGTCGCAGGAGCCGCTGGAAGTTGGTGTTGATTCGCTGGCCGGACTGTGCAGGCCCGCCGGCGCAAGCCCACTAGAACGACTGCCACGGACGGTGACGACGTCGAAACGTGACGCCGTCGGCGGCGTCGGACAGAGGACCTGGAGATCTACGAACCCTGAAGAAACCAGGGTAAAAGGCGCAGCGTGGAGGCCTGGGGAAAATTCGCAAGAAGGGCCTCCCTGCTGGGCGAGCAGAGAAGGGGGTGCTGGCGCAGGTCGACGGAGAAAATCGGTACGGGCGGTGCCGACCTCCGATTGACGCGAAACCAGCGCCAACGCGAAGCTGATCCGCCAACGTATCTCCAGAAAATAGGAGGGAGCCAAACTCGTCCAAGAGAGGGGGCGAGATCTGCTGCAAGTCGGTGTAGAAATCTGATCTTCCGCACACGAACCGTAGACGAAGAAGAAGAGGGTAAAGGGGAACCCCGGAGTCCACCGGGGGCTGAGGCGTCGCACCTCGCCGATCTCCCGTCGCAGGAGAAGAGAGAAAGAGAGAGGGGGGCGCAGCCACCTTCAAGCACAATCTTCAAAATTCATTCATTAATTCTCACAAAAGGAAATTACATGCCTTATATATCGGGGGAGGGGAATTAGGGTTTCACCCAGCCAAGGGAGGAGGGGTGCGACCAGGACCTTCCCCATTCAAGGGGGGGGGGCGGCCAAGCCTCCTCCAATCAAGGAGGGATCAAGGGGAGGGGGGCGCCCAAAGAAGAAAGGTGAGGGAGGTGGAATGGGAAAGGGGTGTGCCCAAAAAGGAAAGAAGAGGAGGCAAGGTGGGGAAGGTGGCGCAGCCACCTTGGATGGGGAAGGGGGAATGCGCCCCAAACCCTAACCCTAATCCAAACACTATGGGCCAAGGCCAAGCCCAATAGTAAAAGAAAAAAAAGGACCCATTATCCCTACACATAGTCTGATAGCAATAAAACTAGATAACATGTCCACGCAGGGACTAATCCAAGGCCCACATGGCCTGAGCAAGCAGAGGAGATAGCTAGAAGATGCCGCCATCGCCGAGCCACAAGGAAGTAGCGGTGTGCCGGGTGCTCCGTCGAGGATAGCGCCGTGTGTCCTCACCAATTCTCCCCGGGTGGGAAGAACTCGACCCCGTCGAGTAAGGGTCACGATCGCTGAGGTACCGCTCCAGCAGGTCCGGATCCATCCGCTCCAGCTCTCCGCGTGTAATCCAGGTGTTGTCCGACTCGGGGCGCCCTCTCCAACGCACTAGGAAGCGTTGGTAGGCTCCGCTCCTGGTAGTAGTCACCTGCTCATCCAGTATGCAATCTATATGCTCGCGTTTTTGTAGTGGGGCTGGAGGAGGTGGACTCTCAGTAGGTGTATCACTCACAACAGGAGGGTCAGGCCCAAATAACTCGCTGGGTATCACCGCGGGATCCTGATAAGCTACCAGATCAGAGACATTGAATGTCGAACTGATCCCGTAGTCGTCTGGAAGCTCGATCTCATACGCGTTCGACCCAATACGCCTCAACACTCTGAATGGTCCTGCACCGCGATCCTGGAGTTTCTTGACGGCTCCCGAAGGAAACCGCTCCGGTCTAACCCGGACCAGGACGTACTCTCCCTCGCGGAACTCACGTGTGCGTCTGTGCACGTCGGCTAACTCCTTGTAACGAGTGTTGCTGGCCTCGAGATGGTGATGATGATGTAGACTCCGAACTAGCTGAGTGGATCGATGCCTGTATGAATGCAATGGTGGTCCTGGACATCCAAAAACAGACCTAGCATGGCTATGACACCTACTTGACTGAGCAACATAGGGAGGACCTGGGCAACCAAAGTTGTATCTATCGTGCATGGGTGCCCTACAGAATGTGGTAGACTCATGGGGACTAGATTGCCCAAACTCTCTCATGACATCCCCTATATGAGACCAACCCCTAAATGACCCTGAAGATGCATGAGACGAAGACCGATGATCCTTTCCTACCAAGCTCTGAGGTGTGAATGTAGGCTGGGTGAGACGTTGGCGAGCATGGGTGGAAGGGGTGTGATAAAGGACCTCCTCGATAAGGTGGGGGGGGGAAGAATACGAATCGGGAGGCTCACTAGGGAGGGGATCGAAAGGGTCAAAGAAATGATACCCCCTCCCGACAGGTCCCTTCACAATACTTGCCCAAGTGTGACATTCACCCTGGTGCAGATAGCCACCCTCAGGCAAAAGGATGGATGGGGCAAGGGGCTCACATGAAAGGTAAGGGAGGCACTGTTCCTTCCTCAAGATCGTATTGCCATAAGAGGGGACGCAATCGAGTTCATCCAGGACGGGAAAGAATAAAAGAACCTCAGAGGTGATATGACCTATGGTGTAAACCGAGGTAATGGAGCCCAAGGCAGGGAATATAAAGCTATGACTATAAGGTTGGTCTGACCCTAAGGCCAACATGTAGGTCAACTCCCATTGGCAATCCAAGCTCCTAAGAAACTCCCTCACATCTTCTATAAACCTGAAGGACTGAAAAGTTGTGTGAAAGGAGTTAATGGGGACAATAGGAAGGGCTGGCTCTAAGGGTGGGTAGTAAGGAATCAAGACATCCAGATGAGGACTCTTCCTTAACCAGCTATCTAGAGGCTCTCCAATGACAAGTTCACCCTCGAGAGACAAGGATGGCTCCAGATGAGGGGCAAAAGCATTGTCCTCAAGTGAGGAAAATGAGTCCTCTATGAAGTGGGTGGGGCCTTGGCTCTCTATCAAGGGTGCTAGGCTGAAAGTGTCAGCCCCAACCTCCATAGGTATAGGCACGACTAGAAGCTCCATAGGCTCACTCCTTAACTCCTCAACGTCAGCTAGGTACTCCTCAACCAACTCCTGTCCTGCCTCATAAGTCACTGGAATAAACCCAGGTGGGGCCCCCTCCGAATGTGTGTCCTCCAAGATAGGGGAATGTGAAGGACGTCGGTCAGAGAACCGAGCATTCCCACTATAGGGGGTCACAGGGGTGGACTCCGGGGGTGGTGGTAGGCGTGAGCTCGGAGGCGGAGCGGACTGTGGGCTAGAGGGCCACAGTGAGTTAAGATAAGCATCCCTCCTATCCAACCGATCTGAAATCATTTGCACAAGCTGGGCAATGGTGTGGGTTGGAGTAGGAAGATCATGATGGACTTTCCCGTAGTCATTTGGTTTGGGCTTGGGTCTAGGCTCTTCTATGTGTGGGGCTCGTTGCCTCCGACTAGGACCCACTTGTTCGTATGTAATTGGGTGGGGTCGGTTGGAGGTGATCGATTGGGGAACATAGACCCTCCTAAGCTCTTTCTTCATATCCCACCACGATTCGATGGGCTTTTGCCACCTAATGCCTCTCAAACCCTCAATATGTCTCCACTTATCCTTGGCCTTATGCAGAAGCTTCTCTCTAGCAAAAGAGACTTGTGTGGCTCCGGACATAGGATAACAGTCAAAATATCTATCCATGGCGGCTTCCCAAGTTTGGTAGACACTCGGGTCATGGGAGCCGTCAAATGTAGGCGCTTCGGGCCTACGGAATGGGATGGGGTGGTACCCATGCCCCTGAGAGATATGCCACAAATCAGCTGGGCTAAACAATTGAGAATCCATGGGACTCTTTGAGGGGTTCCTATGGGATGGACATGCGGGGCAACTATGGGGATTAGACACGACCCTTTTGAAGTGGAAATGCGAAGGGCAGAATGGACTCAAATGTGCCCTAGACAACCTAAAGATGCAAATGACCTAAGACCCCAATTTGTTAGAACAAACTGGTTCCCTAAGCTCTGATACCACTTTGATGGGGGACGGGGACCGACACGGACTAAGAGTCACAAAGACTCTAACTGGGCCAGCAATAGTACGCACAAGGGTCGCCAAATGGCTGACCACCGTGATATCCCACAGATGGAGGGACGTCTCTCAACAGACACTCCGACCGCGGCCGTCCCAATGAGGGAGGCGCACGTGCCTAGGCGTGTAGTCAAACCCCAAAGACTAGGGGAATCGAGTCCTAACTCGATGCTTGATTAGTGCTAGGGAAGGATGCTCTCACTCACAATCCGCAGTGATGATAACAAATAGCTAGGCGCCTACTCTCTCTCACGCGGCATAGTCAAAAGCATACTAAAAGAGCAAGCAACAGGAGAGGAGTCGGAACGCGTACCTCCACGCCAAGGCGTGGGAAAGGAACCCCGGCCGTGGACCAACAACCCGATACACTGAAGACCAATAAAATACAACCCAATAACGGCCCACTCCTCGCAGGGAGGTAACAGGCTACAAACAAAGCATTCGGGTTGCCGGGCACGGGTTGACGGGCCGCACTCGGTGACGGCACGATGCTGCAGAATCGGTATCGCGCGCGCCTGGACGAAGATGGGTCCCACGGACTGAGGCGACGTCCGAATGAGGTGCCGTCAGGGAGGACGTGTCACTGACTGCTGCAGGTACGCTCCGGTCAGAGGGGACGCGCTGGTTCCGCCGGTGGTGGCCGTGGGCGCTGCTGCAACTCAGGTCTGGTTCTGGGGTCGCAGAACAGCGCACGCCGACGGTAAAATCCGGAAAACGGCCTTCTGGTATCCGAACAGGTCCAGGCCGGTTGGAGGTGGAAGCTGACTGGTAGAAGTCGTCCTCGGTCAAACGGCGCGGGCAGATGACGCCGGTACTAGTCGCAGGAGCCGCTGGAAGTTGGTGTTGATTCGCTGGCCGGACTGTGCAGGCCCGCCGGCGCAAGCCCACTAGAACGACTGCCACGGACGGTGACGACGTCGAAACGTGACGCCGTCGGCGGCGTCGGACAGAGGACCTGGAGATCTACGAACCCTGAAGAAACCAGGGTAAAAGGCGCAGCATGGAGGCCTGGGGAAAATTCGCAAGAAGGGCCTCCCTGCTGGGCGAGCAGAGAAGGGGGTGCTGGCGCAGGTCGACGGAGAAAATCGGTACGGGCGGTGCCGACCTCCGATTGACGCGAAACCAGCGCCAACGCGAAGCTGATCCGCCAACGTATCTCCAGAAAATAGGAGGGAGCCAAACTCGTCCAAGAGAGGGGGCGAGATCTGCTGCAAGTTGGTGTAGAAATCTGATCTTCCGCACACGAACCGTAGACGAAGAAGAAGAGGGTAAAGGGGAACCCCGGAGTCCACCGGGGGCTGAGGCGTCGCACCTCGCCGATCTCCCGTCGCAGGAGAAGAGAGAAAGAGAGAGGGGGGCGCAGCCACCTTCAAGCACAATCTTCAAAATTCATTCATTAATTCTCACAAAAGGAAATTACATGCCTTATATATCGGGGGAGGGGAATTAGGGTTTCACCCAGCCAAGGGAGGAGGGGTGCGACCAGGACCTTCCCCATTCAAGGGGGGGGGGGGCGGCCAAGCCTCCTCCAATCAAGGAGGGATCAAGGGGAGGGGGGCGCCCAAAGAAGAAAGGTGAGGGAGGTGGAATGGGAAAGGGGTGTGCCCAAAAAGGAAAGAAGAGGAGGCAAGGTGGGGAAGGTGGCGCAGCCACCTTGGATGGGGAAGGGGGAATGCGCCCCAAACCCTAACCCTAATCCAAACACTATGGGCCAAGGCCAAGCCCAATAGTAAAAGAAAAAAAAGGACCCATTATCCCTACACATAGTCTGATAGCAATAAAACTAGATAACATGTCCACGCAGGGACTAATCCAAGGCCCACATGGCCTGAGCAAGCAGAGGAGATAGCTAGAAGATGCCGCCATCGCCGAGCCACAAGGAAGTAGCGGTGTGCCGGGTGCTCCGTCGAGGATAGCGCCGTGTGTCCTCACCACAGAGACCTTGATAACAAGGAACCAAAATACAGAAGAAACCAGATCAGTTGAGATCAAGGTGGGCTAAAGCCTCGAAAATAACAAGAAAAAGGGTAATGACCCTGAAAGGGTGAGGAGGAATGAGTAGAAAGATGAGAAGAAGAATCATCCGACATGGTCGGAGAAGGGGAATGGGAATCATCCGACAGGGTCAAAGAAGGAGAATGAGAAACACCCGATAGAGTCGGGGGAAGGGAAGGGTAATCACCTGACATGGTCGGGGAACGAGGATGGTAATCACCCGACAAGGTCGGCGGCGATTCAGAAGCAGAATCCAGACATACCGGGGGAGAAGAATCGGGAGATGTCCCGAGATCGGGATAATGAGAGGGCATAGGCCGAGGCCTAGGGTTGTGAGAGGAGGGAAAATCCAAAGACTCTGGATGGGAAGAAGAGGAATGGGGGTTTGCGGACTGGGGAAGAGAGGAGAAAATGTTTGAAACAGGATCTGAAGTGGGAAGATACACCACCAATGGGTGGGAGCTGAGCAGAAGAAATGATGAACGAGAGGAAGATGAAGAAGGAGTGGACCCTGGAGTGCACAACTTGCGGCCCCTGTACTTGCGCCGCCATCTCTTCTTAGCCAAAATCTCTTGAACATGGGCCTGCCTGACGCGAACCCGGACCTTTAGTGATGCGGGACAAAAATCAAAATGTAATGATTTTATTTTATTTTTCACCTCATTATCTATTTTCCTTTTTTTCTCAATTTTTTCACTTGCTTTTCTCCTCTCACAAAATATTTTTCTACACCATTCTTATTTTATCTCTTTCTCTTCCGTGATTTTTCCATAAATTCATCACTCTTATTTTTTTTTTATTTTCTAACCTTATTGTCCATTTTCTATGGGTTCAAGCTTTTGGCCATTCTCAGTTTTATACATAACCCTGGGAGGTGATACAGAGAGTTCAAAGCCTTCACGTCTCATGTTCTTAATTAAGATACCTAACTGCAGCTCGCCCTTCCCTTGGAGTTCATAAGAATCGTACAAAGCTACAGGAAGCACATTAATGGCCGGTTATGTTTCTACTTCTGCCATCAGGCGATCACCAATTTTTCCTCCAATCAAATGGGTTCCATCACGACCGGCCAATGAAAAATCATTCACACCAAAAGTCAAGGAAATTGTTGGTGGATCAAGCTCAACAGTTGGCAGCGCCTCCATAACTTCCACCTTTGCCACTGTGTGACCGATTTATGGATTTGTTAATCCAGCCATTGAGATTATGTTACCAGCGCCAACAGTATCAACCATGATCATGCTAGTTCCCTTCTCTGTCATAAGTTTTGTAACCTTTCCTTCTTCAAATTTCTCAGGTCCATTGTCCATGTTACGAAGGGCATGTATCTCGTCTCCAACATTAATGATCCCAGAAGAGATTCTGCCAGTGAGTATTCGTCCAAGATAGAAGTCACGCTCCATCATAGAAACCAGTATCTGAAATGGAGCATCAAGGTTTGTCAGCTCATCAAAAGTGTATGCTATTAGTGGTTTACCTCCCTGGGCTCGGCGCAAGTCCTCAACTTCTGTTGGATTTGAGAGCGATTGGTCATCGCCCGTCCCCACATACTTCAGTGGATCATCAGGCTTGGGAGACTCTGACTTTGCATAAAGAGATGGATTTGACCTAACCCAGTAGTTACCCATTAATGCTTGAAGCCAAAGCCTCTCGATTTCACAAGCATACCATTTCCGCTGCTGCAGTTGGAGAGAGAGATGGGTGTGTTCAGGAAAGTAGGGTGATGGGGCCATGGGGCAGGGATGTTGGCGGTGGGGGTTGTTAGCACAGCAGGAGTGATATAGAAGGGGGGGATGAATAGATCACTCCCAATTTGTAAAAACTTAGGCGGAAAATAAATTCTACTGCTTACGCCCCTCCTTAATCTGCACACAGAGAAATGCAAATGCAGTCACCAAGCAAGGCAGTATAAGTAAATGAGAATAAAGAACTGATAACATGGAAGCAAAGAAACAAGCAGATGAAGAGCGCAGATACAAACAGCAAACCACAGAAGAGGCACTCGGTTTTTAGGTGGTTCGATTGCAGTCCGCAATCTACATCCACCCCTCACTCCAACTAGAATGAGGATTCCACTAGACAAGGCTAGATCACTGCAGACTCAGTCTGCGAACAACATGCTGCCACACAGCTTGAACAACCAAGGGAAACAAATCCCTCAAACAAGCTCTGCTACCCACAGAGCTTGAAACCTGTTCCAGCTACCAGCTAGGACAGAAACGGAGACACCTCTCCCTTCCTCCACACACCGGAGGGAACCTGCTAAGGACAACCTGTCACTAGCAACACCAGAGATCACCGATCTCTCTTCCTCTGCAACTCAGAGGGAAACTGGAGTAATACTCCCTTCCTCCACACACCGGAGGGGAACCAATTCGAATCAGAAGGATGAACAAATAATGAAAAGAGAACAAAATAGAAAGAAAGACAACCGAAGAAGCAGTCGGTTCAGAAACCAATACAAATGTAGCTTCAAAGGAAGCAATTCATCAAACCACAGACACTGCTCTCTCTCTCGAACATACTCCTCTCAGATCTGGAACTCTCTACTCTTTTTCTTTTCTGGATCGTGCAAACTCACACCAATGGCTTCTGTTTTTTTTTCTTTTCACGATCAGGCTTCTACTGAAGGATGAAGCTCTATATTTATAGCAGATATTGGCGTGTGGCTGCCAGGTTCCCGCCCATGCACTTTTTGCCAGATCATTTGAATTTTGACCACATGGCAGCATCCTGACTAGGTTGCCATCCACGTGTCATGCGCCTGTTGTCTTGGATCACGTGCCAGGTGCCAACCTCGGTTCACGTGCCCAATCATCAGCCTGAATCACCTGCAGACAGACAGATGGAATGTATATACTTAGTTAGTTCAGGCTATAAACACGAATGTATATACTTCAGAAACATCAACTGATTAAGTGTGTACAACGTGAGAGAGTGTATAGACTTAATGAATAAAGCGCATGTGAAGGCAGTGTATAGACATATGAACAATGCAAACGAATGGCAGTGTATAGACTTATGAACAATGCGCACGAGCCTTACTAATGTGTACACTTTACAAAGCTCAACCACTGTGTAGACTTCACGAAGCCTAACCAGTGTACAGGCTTGGAACGAGTGTGCTGTGAGCATTGAAGACTCAAGTTATAACAACAGAATGTATAGGGTTGTGGTCGGACAACCCAATGTGTAGACTTGAATCAAGAGGCCAGTGTTCAGACTTTGAGGAAGCGATGTACTGTACGCAGTGTACAGACTAGATAGTGTAAGACTCTTAAGAAGACGGTGAGCAATGTATTGACTTGAACCCCAACGGTGATGTATAGACTTCGACATGCTTGAGCCAGTGTATAGACTATGCCAGGGTGAGACGATGCATGAGACACTTGGCTGTACAGACTTGCAAACGTTCTGAATGAGACGATCGGCTGTTGGACCGATGTACAGACTCTGAATGTGAAGGTAGTCTGTATAGACTTGAATCACTTGAAGCGATGTACAGACTTGGTGAAGCTCAAGCACTGTACAGACTTGTGAAGGCTTCAGCGTTGTACAGACATGGAAGAACCACTAGTGAATGTATAGACTTGATGAACCACTGTGGATGTATGGACTTGAGCGAATGAAGCCGATGTACAGACTTGTTAATTCGAAGCCTCTCTACAGACTTTGAAGAGCAGTTCAATGTACAGACTTGAAGCCCTTGAGCTAATGTATAGACTTCACGCTGTACAGACTTTGAGGCTTTGAACGTTTGAGCAGAATGCAATGTACATGCTTAGTGATGTATATACTTGGCCAGGAAAGCGTAGGGAAATGTATGAGTGTATGGACTTGGCCAAGCGTAGGAAAAGATGTGGAGTGTACACACTTGGTGAAACAAAGTCCAGTGTATAGACTTGATGCCTTGAAGGCAATGTATAGACTTGGACTCAAGGAATGTACATACTTAGCATGAAGACTGCCAGTCGATGTATAGACTTGGCTGAAGCTATCTCTGAAGCAATGTTCAGACTTTGTGCAATGTATGAACTTTAGTGTGTGCGAGCCTGCTGACTAGCAATGTGTAGACTTTGAGTGAGTAAAGCAGGCGTTGTACAGACTATGCAAACATGACACTGGGTGATGTATAGACTTACACTATCGGATGTGTAGACTTCATGAGAATGCAGCAGCCAGTGTATAGACGTGAAGCTTGATAATCCAGTGTATAGAGTTGAACTGTACTGACTTTGGCAATGTGCAGACTTAACTGGTCGGGCAGTGTACAGACTTAGAATATTAAGACTAATGTATAGACTTCAGTTAGAAGGTGCCCGATGTACAGACTAGAAGAATATATGCCAATGTACAGACTTAATAGACCAAGCTGGTGTATAGACTTTGGTACCCAAGCTATCAATGCTCTGATGCGTCGACCCACCCTTGCTGATGAGTCGACCCACTACTGTCCATATTAACCAAACAGTGTAGATAGATGAAATAATGGAACAGCATATGAACTGAACTCACTTAGGTGATGAACCAGCATAAATCTAGAAATAGAAGATTGGTTTATAGTGTGAGACATCATCAAAACCATAGGGATGCAACAATCTCCCCCTTTTTGATGATGACAACACTATGAATCAAGCAATATCAAGGTTCAACAAGAGATTTATATCAGCTGCAACAAACATATTAAATTCAAGGCATGCTCATGCAGATGAATTATACATTCCCTACAGCACACTCTCATCTCCCCCACAACTCATAAACATATCTTCCCCAAAGCAACATGACTCCCCCAAAGCTCAAGACAAATCCAAGACTCACTGATATTGCAGAACTTCTCTCCCCCTTTGACATCAGCAAAAAGAACTACAGAATGTATGACAGTGCTGGAAACATGAAGAATAAGGGCAGTAACTTCTTAGTGCAGACAGTCACTAGTAGGTCTTAAGAGAATAAGTGAGGTTCTAATCTCAAGAGAAGAGTCTTTAAACTCCAGTACACAATAGAGAAGTAGAATGATAGACAAGTTTATCAGCATACATAGTGGATGATTTAGAGCAGGAGTTAATAAGTATGGCCAGATATAGCTAATCATTCAACTATCCCACAAGACAACAAGAGACTAAATCAGAGAGGTGTTCTCAAGGTATTGAGGACAAGCAATCCATTAGTTTCATAACAACAAGGAATTTTTTGTTGGAGATTATTTTCAAGAAGATCAATGAGTAAATTGGTAGTTCACTCCTTTGACATTATAGAGACACCTTGATTAGAGGCCTGAATCCCCAGTTACTCAGAGTGAGTACCTTATTACTCCCCCCCCCCCTTTTTTTTTATTAAGGAACAGAGTTAGTAACTGTGGCTTTTGACATGAGGAAACACCTTGATTAGAGGCCAGAGTCCCCAGTTACTCACCAGCAAGCCACCATTGCTCTGTCATGTCTTTTCATTCATTTTAAGCATTTGACACCTCATGACATGGGAGAAATATTCATTTCATTGATGAAGCTCCCAGTTTCTCAGTGATCAAAACAGAATATTTTTGTACAGTTAAGCCCTTGAGTTAAAGAGATAGAATGATTGAAAACAATACCAGAAGGACTATTTCTTGAATTTGAGTCTTGAAGTCTAGATTTCAAGTTGATTGGGTCAGATATCAAGACATACAGGTTTTGGCCTGAACCAGAATCGATGACAATGTAGGAAGATATACTTTATGCAATTAGTCCAGATCTCTAAAGGAGTACCAAAGGAAAGATTCAAACTGGATATTAGAGTCACTGACTTATAGACTTAAGAGATAAGTGACACTCTACTGTCTGAGAGAACCACACTAGATCAGTCATGCAAGACCAGCAAAGTTACACATCTGGACAGCCCTTTTGAATCTGTCAAAGAACTTCTCTTCTCACATTACAACTCAGCTCCCCCTAAGAAATAGCATTTCTGAAAGCTAACCAGTAAGCATTCTGAACTCCCCCTTAAACCAGCATGAAAGAAGGCTAAACATCAGACAAACACAACTCCCCCTCACAACAAGAACAGGCTTCATAATTAAGACAATTTGTATAAGCCTAATTCTCTTCTCAATGTGGTGAATTTTTCATTATCCAGAGGTTTTGTGAATATGTCAGCAATCTGATTATCTGTGCCTACATGAATCAGTTCAAAGTTATTCTTAGACACTTCATCTCTTATAAAATGATGTCTTATCTCTATGTGTTTGGTTCGTGAATGCAAAACAGGATTTTTAGCAATATTGATGGCACTAGTATTATCACAGTAAATTGGTGTGCACCCCAGGTCTACTTGGTAGTCCTGAAGCTGGTGTTTAATCCATATTACTTGTGTTCCACAACTCCCTGCAGCCACATATTCAGCTTCTGCAGTGGAGAGGGCCACAGAATGTTGTTTCTTGGAGCCCCAAGACACTAAACACCCACCCAAAAATTCACAATGGCCACTAGTGCTTTTCCTGTCTAGTTTACAGCCTGCATAGTCAGCATCTGTGTATGCTACTAAGTTAAGTGTGTGAGATGCAGGAAACCATAAACCAAGAGAATGAGTAGCTGACAAATATCTGAAGATTCTTTTAACTGCAGCTAAGTGTAATTCAGTAGGTCTAGACTGATACCTTGCACACATTCCTACACTGAATTGTATATCTCGATAAAGTTTGGCATTTACTTCTTTACCTGTCTCATCTGCATCCAATGAGGTATTGGTGCCCATGGGTGTTGTAATGTGCTTTAAGTTTTCCATACCAAACCTCTTGAACAGTTCCATTGTGTATTTGGTTTGGTTGATGAAACACCCATCCTCTAGCTGCTGTACCTGCAATCCAAGGAAGTATTTTAGTTCACCAACCAAGCTCATTTCGAATTCAGCAGACATCATGGTGGAAAATTCATCACATAGTTCATGCTTAGTTGATCCAAATACAATGTCATCTACATATACCTGAACTATGATGAGATCTTTATTTATGCCCTTGGTAAATAAAGTTTGATCAACTTTACCTCTTTTGTAGCCCTTGCTGATCAGAAATTCAGATAATCTTTCATACCATGCTCTTGGAGCCTGCTTTAGACCATACAAGGCTTTGTTTAACCTGAAAACTTGGTTAGGTTGAGGAGAGTATTGAAATCCAGGAGGTTGTTCAACAAAAACTTCTTCTTTAATGACTCCATTTAAAACGGCACTTTTAACATCCATTTGTTGGAGTTTTATATTCTTTGAGCAAGCAAAGGCAAGCAACAATCTTATAGCTTCCATCCTAGCAACAGGTGCATAGGATTCATCAAAGTCTACACCGAATTCCTGACAGTAGCCTTTGGCTACTAATCTGGCCTTATTCCTCGAGATGATTCCATCTTCATTCATCTTATTTTTGAACACTCACTTGGTTCCTATGATATTAATACCATCTGGTCTTGGGACAAGCTCCCAGACATTATTCCTTTCAAATTGACCTAATTCCTCACACATAGCATTGACCCAAGCTTGATCAGCTAAGGCCTCTTCTACTGTTTTGGGTTCTATTTGTGAGACTAAAGCAATTAAGTCATCATTATTCACATTTCTAAAATGAGACCTAGTCCGAAGAGGATCTTCAGGATTGCCTATGACTTTATCTAATGGATGGTCTTTAAGAAATCTAATGTTTGTTGAAGACTCACCTGTTTCTCTTGGCCCTTCCTGATTGGGGGAATTTGTTTCTCCACTTGGCTGAGTCTTCTCTTCTTCCTGTTTGTCTTCTAGAAAATCCCCACCATGATTGGAATTCCTGTCAAGATTTTCAACATTAGAAACATCTTTCTTTTCACTAAACAGGATGTGTGGAGACTCTTCCACTTTCTGATCTGATATGTTAAATACCCTATATGCCCTTGACACTTCAGAGTAACCCAAGAATATTCCAGGTGTGCTTTTGGCTTCAAACTTGTCTAAATCTTTCTTATCATTGTTATGAATAAAACATTTTGCTCCAAAAATTCTGAAATGAAACAAGTTTGGTTTCTTACCTTTTAGAAGCTCATAGGGTGTTTTCTTGTGAATGGGTCTTACCATGGCCCTGTTGATTATGTAAGTTGCTGTATTGGCCGCTTCTGCCCAAAACCTTCTAGGTAATTTACTTTCAATCAACATGGTTCGGGCCATCTCCACCACAGTTCTATTTCTTCTCTCCACAATCCCATTCTGTTCAGGTGTCCTGGGAGAGGAAAATCTGTGAGTTAGTCCTTCTTTTTCACAGAGATCAGTAAACATGGAGTTTTCAAACTCACCTCCATGGTCAGATTGAATAGAACAGACCTTGTACTTCCCTTCTTGTTTGACCTTATTGAAAAACAGATTAAACTTTTGAAATGCATCACTCTTATTTGCTAAGAAAAATATCCATGAATATCTAGAGAAGTCATCTATGATGACATAGCCAAACATGTTTCCATTAAGACTCTGAGTTCTAGTGGGACCGAAAAGGTCCATATGAAGAAGTTCCATTGGTCTAGAAGACAATGGCTCAGATCTTAATTTAAAGGAATTTCTGGTCTGTTTGCCTAGAGCACAGGCATCACATGCTTTTGATATTGAGTTGAATTTAATTCTAGGCATGCCTCTAACTAAATCATGCTTGACCAATTTATTTAAAGTTGTAAAGCTAGCATGACCTAGACGTCTATGCCATTCAAAAGCATCATTTTTAGAGTTGGCAGATAAGCAAATAGTAGATTCAGATTTTTCATCTAAGTCTACAATGTAGACATTATTAATCCTGTTGGCTACAAATTTAACCACATCAGAATTTGTTTCAAGGATTTTGCATGAACTATCATCAAATACAACCCTGTGACCCCTGTCACATAACTGACTAATGCTAATCAGGTTGTGTTGAAGCCCTTCCACAAGTAAGACTTTTTCAATGGAGTTTGTGGAAGACTTACCTACTGTACCAACTCCAATTATTTTACCTTTGTTCTTTCCTCCAAACTTGACCAGACCCCCTGGCTTCATCTCTATCTTGCTAAACTTAGATCGGTCTCCTGTCATATGCCTGGAGCAGCCACTGTCGAGGTACCACTTGTTGTCTTCAGCTGCCAGGCCGACCTACACAAATACATCAAGCAGAGTGATTTGGAACCCAAGATGAGTTGGGTCCAAGGACATTGTTCAAATCTCTGATCAAGTGTTTAGGTATCCAGATTTGCTTCAGCATGGTTTTCTCTGGCACCTTCCTTTCTGGTTTATTAAAGTTGAATCCAGCTGAACTGGAGAAGTGGGTTCTATTCCATTCATTAGTCTTCATATTCCTAGGAAATTATCTGTAGGCTTGTTGATTAACATATTTTTGACCATGAAAGTTATTTCTCCAGTAGGTCCTGTTTGGACCCATCTGATTGTTGTAATTCCAGCTCTTATTCTGATTTACTTTCTTGGTCCATCTACCATTTGTGTTCTGGTGAGTGGGCTTAGTGTTATTCTTCATAAAATTCATTCCCATCTTAAATGGTTGTCCAGTACTGTTTTTGTGTTTTCTTTAGGTCTTTGAATTTCTTTAGAGCTGTTTGAGCTGGATGGTGTGTCCAGCTTCTCTTTTCCCTTCTCTGGGCAGAAGGTGATGGTCTTGAATTGCAAGGGTCTCTTGTTGGTTGGGTCATAGCCTAGACCTTCCTTATTGAAATTGACCCTAGTCCCTAGTATAGCATCTAAACTAGTCTTTCCTTGGACAAATTTTTCTAAGACTTTCTGTTTGTCTTCCAGCTCCTTTTGAAGGGACTCAGAATTTTTTAGTAGTTCAGCATTTACTTTCTTCACAGCCTCATATTTCTCTGAATTCACTCTAATTTCATTCATGCTTTCTTCAATTTTAGTTTTGAATTCATAGAGCTATTTTTGACTTTCTTGAATTTCTCCCTTGAGCTTATCATTTTCTTTCCTTAGTGAGGTCATTTCTTCTAGTTGTTCTTTTAGCTTCTCATTTTCCTCACAGACCAGAGTTTGTTCTTCAACATTTGTGTTAAATTTTCTTTTCAGAACTCTGTGCTCTTTACTAAGAGAATTAAATTTATCTAACAATTCACCATAAGCATCCTCCCAGTCATCAATTGAGAAATTTTCAAAAATATTTATTACCTCCTCTTCACTGTTTGCCATAAGGCAAATTCCATCTTCATATTCTTCTGAGGAAGCGTCTTCGGGGTCTTCTTCTTCCTCGCTCCATGTGCAGACCATCGCCTGTGGCTTCTTCTTCTTCTGCACCTTTATGTTTTTCTTCTGAAGATAGGGACCCTTCTTCTGGAGGTCTGGGCATTTGCCTTTCATGTGTCCCTGTTTGTTACAATTAAAACAAGTCAGTCTCTTAGGATTTCTATCCCTGTAACTAGTAAATTCAGCACTCTTGTTGAAAGAGTGTGGCTTCTTCTTCCTAAAGGTCATTCCCTTTTTCTTCAAAAATTTTCTGAATTGTCTAGTGAGCATAGCCTGCTCCTCCTGGTCGAGATTTGACAAACCTTCAAGCTCAGATTCGGACTCGGGGCTACTGCTGCTGCTCCCGCTGTTGTTACCCTTGTTGCGGGAAGCTCTTAGAGCTACATTTTTACCCTTCCTCTCACTTCCTTCTCCACCTCCTTGGAAATTCATCTCATAGGTCATAAGAGATCCTATGAGTTCATTCACAGTCAAGATAGTCAAATCTTTTGACTCCTCAATCACAATGGCCTTAGTGTGCCATGCCGGGGATAAAGATCTAAGGATTTTCCTGACTATATCTGCCTCAGCAAGATCCTTCCCTAGCCCTTTAAGTGTGTTTGTGATCAAAGATAACCTGGCATACATTTCAGTTATATTCTCATCTGCATTCATCTTAAACATTTCATACTTAGAAGTGTAGAGGTTTACCTTCGAGGCTTTCACTTGAGCTGTACCTTCATAGATCAATTACAGCTCATCCCACATTCGCTTGGCAGTCTTGTAGGCAGATATACGGGCATACTCCTCTAGATGAACAGCACACTGGATGATGTTCAGCGCCGTCCAGTTGAGTGAGGAGAGCTTGACGTGGTCATCTGTCCAAGCGTCCTCGTTTGGTGGCAGATCATATGGCCCCACCGTAATTACTCTCCACAGTTTATGACTCTGAGCCCTGATGAACACTTCCATCCTATTCTTCCAAAACAGATAGTTACTACCATCAAAATACGGAGGGCGACTAATGGATTGACCTTCGGCCATGAAGGTTCTAGGACCACTAGCATTTCCTTGACCGTTCGTCCACATGGCGTAAACCTGCTCTGATACCAATTATTAGCGCAGTAGGAGTGATATAGAAGGGGGGATGAATAGATCACTCCCAATTTGTAAAAACTTAGGCGGAAAATAAATTCTACTGCTTACGCCCCTCCTTAATCCGCACACAGAGAAATGCAAATGCAGTCACCAAGCAAGGCAGTATAAGTAAATGAGAATAAAGAACCGATCACATGGAAGCAAAGAGACAAGCAGATGGAGAGCGCAGATACAAACAGCAAACCACAGAAGAGGCACTCGGTTTTTAGGTGGTTCGATTGCAGTCCGCAATCTACATCCACCCCTCACTCCAACTAGAATGAGGATTCCACTAGACAAGGCTAGATCACTGCAGACTCAGTCTGCGAACAACATGCTGCCACACAGCTTGAACAACCAAGGGAAACAAATCCCTCAAACAAGCTCTGCTACCCACAGAGCTTGAAACCTGTTCCAGCTACCAGCTAGAACAGAAACGGAGACACCTCTCCCTTCCTCCACACACCGGAGGGAACCTGCTAAGGACAACCTGTCACTAGCAACACCAGAGATCACCGATCTCTCTTCCTCTGCAACTCAGAGGGAAACTGGAGTAATACTCCCTTCCTCCACACACCGGAGGGGAACCAATTCGAATCAGAAGGATGAACAAATAATGAAAAGAGAACAAAATAGAAAGAAAGACAACCGAAGAAGCAGTCGGTTCAGAAACCAATACAAATGTAGCTTCAAAGGAAGCAATTCATCAAACCACAGACACTGCTCTCTCTCTCGAACATACTCCTCTCAGATCTGGAACTCTCTACTCTTTTTCTTTTCTGGATCGTGCAAACTCACACCAATGGCTTCTGTTTTTTTTTCTTTTCACGATCAGGCTTCTACTGAAGGATGAAGCTCTATATTTATAGCAGATATTGGCGTGTGGCTGCCAGGTTCCCGCCCATGCACTTTTTGCCAGATCATTTGAATTTCGACCACATGGCAGCATCCTGACTAGGTTGCCATCCACGTGTCATGCGCCTGTTGTCTTGGATCACGTGCCAGGTGCCAACCTCGGTTCACATGCCCAATCATCAGCCTGAATCGCCTGCAGACAGACAGATGGAATGTATATACTTAGTCAGTTCAGGCTATAAACACGAATGTATATACTTCAGAAATATCAACTGATTAAGTGTGTACAACGTGAGAGAGTGTACATACTTAATGAATAAAGCGCATGTGAAGGCAGTGTATAGACATATGAACAATGCAAACGAATGGCAGTGTATAGACTTATGAACAATGCGCACGAGCCTTACTAATGTGTACACTTTACAAAGCTCAACCACTGTGTAGACTTCACGAAGCCTAACCAGTGTACAGGCTTGGAACGAGTGTGCTGTGAGCATTGAAGACTCAAGTTATAACAACAGAATGTATAGGGTTGTGGTCGGACAACCCAATGTGTAGACTTGAATCAAGAGGCCAGTGTTCAGACTTTGAGGAAGTGATGTACTGTACGTAGTGTACAGACTAGATAGTGTAAGACTCTTAAGAAGACGGTGAGCAATGTATTGACTTGAACCCCAACGGTGATGTATAGACTTCGACATGCTTGAGCCAGTGTATAGATTATGCCAGGGTGAGACGATGCATGAGACACTTGGCTGTACAGACTTGCAAACGTTCTGAATGAGACGATCAGCTGTTGGACCGATGTACAGACTCTGAATGTGAAGGCAGTCTGTATAGACTTGAATCACTTGAAGCGATGTACAGACTTGGTGAAGCTCAAGCACTGTACAGACTTGTGAAGGCTTCAGCGTTGTACAGACATGGAAGAACCACTAGTGAATGTATAGACTTGATGAACCACTGTGGATGTATGGACTTGAGCGAATGAAGCCGATGTACAGACTTGTTAATTCGAAGCCTCTGTACAGACTTTGAAGAGCAGTTCAATGTACAGACTTGAAGCCCTTGAGCTAATGTATAGACTTCACGCTGTACAGAATTTGAGGCTTTGAACGTTTGAGCAGAATGCAATGTACAGGCTTAGTGATGTATATACTTGGCCAGGAAAGCGTAGGGAAATGTATGAGTGTATGGACTTGGCCAAGCGTAGGAAAAGATGTGGAGTGTACACACTTGGTGAAACAAAGTCCAGTGTATAGACTTGATGCCTTGAAGGTAATGTACAGACTTGGACTCAAGGAATGTACATACTTAGCATGAAGACTGCCAGTCGATGTATAGACTTGGCTGAAGCTATCTCTGAAGCAATGTTCAGACTTTGTGCAATGTATGAACTTTAGTGTGTGCGAGCCTGCTGACTAGCAATGTGTAGACTTTGAGTGAGTAAAGCAGGCGTTGTACAGACTATGCAAACATGACACTGGGCGATGTATAGACTTACACTATCGGATGTGTAGACTTCATGAGAATGCAGCAGCCAGTGTATAGACGTGAAGCTTGACAATCCAGTGTATAGAGTTGAACTGTACTGACTTTGGCAATGTGCAGACTTAACTGGTCGGGCAGTGTACAGACTTAGAATATTAAGACCAATGTATAGACTTTAGTTAGAAGGTGCCCGATGTACAGACTAGAAGAATATATGCCAATGTACAGACTTAATAGACCAAGCTGGTGTATAGACTTTGGTACCCAAGCTATCAATGCTCTGATGCGTCGACCCACCCTTGCTGATGAGTCGACCCACTACTGTCCATATTAACCAAACAGTGTAGATAGATGAAATAATGGAACAGCATATGAACTGAACTCACTTAGGTGATGAACCAGCATAAATCTAGAAATAGAAGATTGGTTTATAGTGTGAGACATCATCAAAACTATAGGGATGCAACAGGGGTTGGGTTGCATGATGATGAGGGGGTGAAGCTAGTGGGGCTGTGCATATGGGCATGTTAGGGGAGATGGGGGGGTCAAGATGCTGCAGAGAGAGGGGCCAGCCTGCCCAAGGGAGGTCAGAGGGGTGAAGCGTTCAGTGTAAGGGGAAATGGGGCCATGCATTTTCGGCTATTGTAGATGCACGATCGGAGGGCAGCGGCGGACAGGTGGGGGCTGGGTGGTGGCACAGGTGGGCAGCCGGTGGTAAAGGCGGTGGTAGTGGGTAGTGGAGCCGGGTGAGGGGTGTTGACCAAGGGGAGAGAAGAGGGAGGTGGTGGGCGGTGTGGTGCAGGGTGGGGGAAAAGTTGTACGTGGTTGTCTGGGAAGATGAGAGAATCAAACAAAATAGTTAATAGTAAGGTGGAGGGGGAGAGCTTTGCTATGGTGGAGGTAAACATATTGATTAGTCTGGGGGAGATGGGGTAGCGATGGTGGTGGTGGGGGAAGTGTATGATGATGAGGGGTTGTGGCTAGTGGGGCTATGCTCGGTGGACGTTGGATAGGAGGGGCATCTCACCCCGGGGCTTCTCACCCATGGGCATCTCCTTCTCGGAGAAGAACAAACAAGGAGGAGTCTCACCTCACATGGAATCACTTTCCAAAAAAGCTCATTACAACTTCCTTCCTCCCTTAACATTGATTACAGACTCTTATATAGACTCCTCATACAGACAACGTATCAAAAACTTCAACACCTAACATTTGACATTTATGACCAAACATCACCTAACAACTCTTTATAACTAACGTGGGAAGACTTACACTAACATAATGGTGACACATCTTCAAAGTACACCTAAGCTTACGAATGTGACCTATAAAATAAAACACTCAAAATAAACATAATTTGATAAATGTCCATGCTGCTTACGATCCTCGTCAAATCCCTCCGCTTGGAGGAGGTTCGATCTCGAACCTCGAATTGCAGGACCCTTGTGGTAGCGGCGTCGATGGAGGTGAAGATGGACGGTAGAGGTGGACGGACTTGGAGCTTCAAGTGGGGTCTCGCACCCGTCCCCATCTCAAGGACGATGCACAAAAAGCTTTAAATTCTCCCTTCTTGGCGGAGCGGAGGAGGACGGACCTGGAGCTTCGAATGGGGCCTCGCACCCGCCCCCATCTCAAGGACGATGCATCCGAAGCTTCAAATTCTTCCTTCCCGGTGGAGCGGACTTGGCCAAGGACCTGACTTATGAGAACAAGTGGGCAACTTGCTCTGATACCAAACTGATGCAGGACAAAAATCAAAATGTAATGATTTTATTTTATTTTTCACCTCATTATCTATTTTCCCTTTTTTTCTCAATTTTTTCACGTGCTTTTCTCCTCTCACAAAATATTTTTCTACACCATTCTTATTTTATCTCTTTCTCTTCCGTGATTTTTCCATAAATTCATCACTCTTATTTTTTTTTCCTTTTCTAACCTTCTTGTCCATTTTCTATGGGTTCAAGCTTTTGGCCATTCTCATTTTTATACATAACCCTGGGAGGTGATACAGAGAGTTCAAAGCCTTCACGTCTCATGTTCTCACTTAAGATACCTAACTGCAGCTCGCCCTTCCCTTAGAGTTCATAAGAATCGGACAAAGCTACAGGAAGCACATTAATGGCCGGTTTTGTTTCTACTTCTGCCATCAGGCGATCACCAATTTTTCCTCCAATCAAATGGGTTCCATCACGACCGGCCAATGAAAAATCATTCACACCAAAAGTCAAGGAAATTGTTGGTGGATCAAGCTCAACAGTTGGCAACGCCTTCATAACTTCCACCTTTGCCACTGTGTGATCGATTTATGGATTTGTTAATCCAGCCATTGAGATTATGTTACCAGCGCCAACAGTATCAACCATGATCATGCTAGTTCCCTTCTCTTTCATAAGTTTTGTAACCTTTATTTCTTCAAATTTCTCAGGTCCATTGTCCATGTTACGAAGGGCATGTATCTCGTCTCCAACATTAATGATCCCAGAAGAGATTCTGCCAGTGAGTATTCGTCCGAGATAGAAGTCACGCTCCATCATAGAAACCAGTATCTGAAATGGAGCATCAAGGTTTGTCAGCTCATCAAAAGTGTATGCTATTAGTGGGTTACCTCCCTGGGCTCCGCGCAAGTCCTCAACTTCTGTTGGATTTGAGGGCGATTGGTCATCGCCCGTCCCCACATACTTCAGTGGATCGTCAGGCTTGGGAGACTTTGACTTTGCATAAAGAGATGGATTCGACCTAACCTAGCAGTTACCCATTAATGTTTGAAGCCAAAGCCTCTCGATTTCACAAGCATACCATTTCCGCTGCTGCAGCAAGAGAGAGAGATGGGTGTGTTCAGGAAAGTAGGGTGATGGGGCCATGGGGCAGGGATGTTGGCGGTGGGGGCTGGGTTGCATGATGATGAGGGGGTGAAGCTAGTGGGGCTATGCATATGGGCATGTCAGGGGAGATGGGGGGGTCGCGATGCTGCAGAGAGAGGGGCCAGCCTGCCCAAGGGAGGTCAGAGGGGTGAAGCGTTCAGTGTAGGGGGAAATGGGGCCATGCGTTTTTGGCTATTGCAGATGCACGATCGGAGGGCAGCGGCGGACAGGTGGGGGCTGGGTGGTGGCGCAGGTGGGCAGCCGGTGGTAAAGGCGGTGGTAGTGGGTAGTGGAGCCGGGTGATGGGTGTTGGCCAAGGGGAGAGAAGAGGGAGGTGGTGGGCGGTGTGGTGCAGGGTGGGGGAAAAGTTGTACGTGGTTGTCTGTGAAGATGAGAGAATCAAACAAAATAGTTAATAGTAAGGTGTAGGGGGAGAGCTTTGCTATGGTGGAGGTAAAAACATTGATTAGTCTGGGGGAGATGGGGCAGCGATGGTGGTGGTGGGGGAAGTGTATGATGATGAGGGGTTGTGGCTAGTGGGGCTATGCTCGGTGGACGTTGGATAGGAGGGGCATCTCACCCCGGGGCTTCTCACCCATGGGCATCTCCTTCTCGGAGAAGAACAAACAAGGAGGAGTCTCACCTCACATGGAATCACTTTCCAAAAAAGCTCATTACAACTTCCTTCCTCCCTTAACATTGATTACAGACTCTTATATAGACTCCTCATACAGACAACGTATCAAAAACTTCAACACCTAACATTTGACATTTATGACCAAACATCACCTAACAACTCTTTATAACTAACGTGGGAAGACTTACACTAACATAATGGTGACACATCTTCAAAGTACACCTAAGCTTACGAATGTGACCTATAAAATAAAACACTCAAAATAAACATAATTTGATAAATGTACATGCTGCTTACGATCCTCGTCATTTAGGCTTCTTGATTTGCAGTGTCTCCTTAAATAACGGGCCCATCTGGTAGAGGACCTGACCCGGCTATGAATGTGCAGCTTCATCGGGGCGGTTGTCCCTAGACACCCGACGCTAACAATAGTAGATGGACATTCTTGAACAACTAACTCCTCATAATGCTGAATATCATAGAACCATGGAGTCTTGTTACTTGGCACAAGTAGCATGAGATTTGACAGCTCCACTTGGCAATCACACTTGAAGCGTAACTCCCTTGCTAGTAGAGAAGGACGAAACTGAGGGAGAGCAATACACGGCATTGACGTGGCCGGCGTACTGACAAACTGAGAGAGGTTGCATATAATGTGCAGAATGTCCTTCGAAAGTGCATAAAATACGGCCAACTGTCCCTTGAACATGGAATTTACAAATCCTTTGGCAGCCGTATGAGTTAGCAAAATACGGGTGGAGAACCCTTCTTGGCTAGTGAACTGAACATCAATGGAGCGAGAAGTAAAAATAGCATCAATGGTGAACTTTCCGGCGAGTAATGAGATTGCCACCAGTCTCGCTCTTGAAGACATTGGCATCAGTGCAAGGGAACTCTTTTTAGCAACCGTCATCAAGAGTGCGGGCACATCATCCCCAAAATAGCCAGGGACCAGGATACAGATCGACATGCGACAGATAAAATCTTGGAACTTGAAATGCAGAACCGGTAATGCATCATCCTTATTCGGTTCATCGTCTCCATGGGGACCAGACCCAAGAGGCGTCGAAGATAATGAACACCCGCTCCGTGGGGTGGACATGGATGGAGAAGTAGAGGGAATATGTTTGGGTGGCGTAGGTGAAGGTTTGGAAGGCGTGGAGGCTTCAATGGGGATGGTGATGGAAAGTGAAGGCGTAGGTGATGTGGCAATGATAGGCTCAGGTGGCGGCAAAGGTGAATGTGAAGGCGTGGCTGAGGGTAAAGGTAAAGGCAAAGGCATGGCTTGCTCAGGCTCAGGCAAAGGTGATGGCGGAGATGGAGGCGAGGGTGGAGATGGAGGTGGTGATGGAAGCACTGGTGGTGGAGACGGAGATGATTGTGATGACAATGGAGATGGTGAGGATGGTGATGAAGGCGATGGGGGTAGTGGACATGGAGGTTGAGAGGGTGAAGAGGGAGGCTGTGGTGTCCACCATCGACGTGTCGACACAACGCGTCGAGCGGTGTTAGGGATAGAAGTAGTAGAAGTGGCGGCGGGAGAAGAAAGGGAGGCACTGGCTTGAGCAGAGGCTTGGGTTTGTGGCGGCGATGGAGCTGGGATAGGAGATGGCAATGGTGATGGGGTAGGTGGAGACATAGGCGTGGGAGCAGGAGTAGGTGTGGGTAACGAACTGGGTGACAGAGCGGGCATAGCGCTAGACGAAGAATCACAGGGGTGCCCTTGGTCTCAAAGTAACGGAGACGACTGCCCGGGCGGCACTTCTTGCTGCTGCTGTTGGCTGCGAAGATGTAAAATGACTTTGTGAATAGCGGCCCAATCAATCCTTTTCTTAGCTTCCAGATCATAAACATAATTCCGGAACTCGGGGCAATCCTCAACCAAATCGGGGGCTGTCCTCCCTATTCTATCGCAGCAGAGGGGGCTAGTTTTCTACTCTTTGGAGGTGTCCCCCTATCTCGCACTTGCTCTTCACCGATGACACACTTATCTTCTCTAATGGTTCTATTCGCTATATGAGAAATCTTATGAGGTTCATCAAAAAATATGAGATAGCTTCGAGACAGCTTGTTCTAAAAGCTCTTTCATTGTCTCCAATCATGCGCCTGTTGCTATGTGCCGATCCATTGAGGAGACTACCAAATTTATAAAGTGTAGGATGCCCATCAAATACTTAGAGATTTCCCTCTACTCTTGAAGGCAGAAGTCAGCATACTTTGCTAATATTTTGTCCAAGACCGCCGTCAAACTCCAAGCATGGAAGTCAGGCTTTCTCTCCGCCGGTGGTCGACTTGTTCTAATTCGGCATGTGCTTTCAGCTCTCCCTATTTATACCATGTCCGCTCTCACTATTCTAGCATCTATTATGCGTTCCTTCCATAGGTTATTAGCCAACTTCTTTTGGGGTTCTTATGAGGGATCGCCGAAGAAACATTGGATGTCTTGGGACGTCATCTCGCAGCCGATCGATTGTGGCTGCCTGGGTGTTCTTAATCTTCAACTTTTGCAGGTCGCTTTGAGAACCAAAATGCTTTGGGCTGCCATTACTTCCCACTCCCTATGGGCTCGATTCTTCAAGGCCAAACACCTACATTATTCTCACTATTCGGAGGCTACATTCCCACTCATGATCGCTGCGGATAGTCGATTATGGCAGCGGTCTGCAAAATTGGTTCATGTGAACCATAGGGTGTTGATTTCTAGGAATTCTCCTCATGTCAGCTTTTGGTTGGACGTATGGGCTGGTGCAGTGCCCCTTCGTGACCTTTTTCCCCGCAATATATGGTCTTCTTTGAGTGATAAAGGTTGCACTGTCCAGCAGATTTTTGCTGACCCGCATCACCATCACCTCGATATTGTTCATATGCATTACCCCCCCGGCTGCTTGGACCATGTTCTATCTATTTTTGGCAGCGAGGATCAATGGAGTTGGTGTCCGACTAATGACGGTAAATTCTCAACCAAGTATGTTCGTGGTCTATTGCAAGGTGTGGCTGCACCTCGATGGTCTTCACTTTGGTGCGTGCACATCCCTCTCAAGTGGTCTATCCTTGCTTGGCGATTAGTACGTGGCTGCCTCCCCATCGATGACAACACCATGGCATGCGGTATCCCATTGTGCTCCATGTGTAGCTGCTGCCAGCCCCCTCACATTGAGACCGGTCTGCACCTTTTTTTCCATGGGCCGGTTGCTAAAGATGTGTGGACTGCATTGCATGACTTTCTTCGGTTCAACCACTTGTTGGTCTTGACGGCTGCCCAGGGTGTTGCTGATTTCTTAGCTGATACACATCTATCCTCCATGGCTGGGACAATCTCTAGATGTATATTTATGGCTGTCATATGGGAGATTTGGTGTTGCCGGAACATGTCTCGTTATGCTGGCCATCTCATGACCGCTCGGTAGGTTTTGTTCAGGGCATTGCTTGCTGTCCGCCCCATCGTCCAAGCTCTTCCTTTTAAGGGAAGGGATCTGTCCACGCAGTAGCAGTCCATGCTTGTTTCATTGGGGATCTCCCCCCATACTGCTATTCCAACTCCTCCAAGGCTGGTTCGCTGGTTTGCCCCGCCATCGGGCCGGCTGAAATAGAACGTCGATGGAGCGTTCAAACGCAGCATTGGTGCTGCAGGTGGTGGTGGCATTGTCAGGGATTTCAATGGTGGTTTTGTATTCGCCTTTGCTGCTGCGTTTCATGGGGTTAATTCCAGCCTTCAAGCCAAAGCTTTGGCGCTCCGTCAAGGGTTATCTTACTGCTGCGACATGGGTTATCATTCGCTTGATGTTGAATCTGATTCGCTAGTGTTGGTGCAGATCGTAAAGGGCAGCTACTATCGCCCATGGCGGCTGTCATATATCCTTCATGATGTATCCACCCTATTGTCAGACTTTGCAGGCGTCTTTCAACCATATTTATAGGGAGGCTAATCAGGTTGCGGACAACCTTGCTGGTCTAGGTTGTTCCTTGTCGTCGTCTCCCACTACCTTTGTCTCTTGGGCTGATCTTCCCACTCTTGTAAAAGGACCCTATTGTCTTGATAAGATAGGATGTCCTTCTATCAGGCCCTAGTGTCTTGGTGACCTTGCTCTCATGTTGTTGTACCTTTCCTTTCATGTTGATCATTAATAAAATTTTGCTTGTTAGGTGTGTGGTGGTGGAGCGGTTCCCCATCCCCTCCCTGAGTTGGTGGGCGCTCTCCTGCTTCCCCTACCGGGTATTGCTTTAGTAAAAAAAAAGAATTCTCAACCAAATGCCCCTGCTGGCGGTGAAATTCACAGAACCGAAGCATATTCCCAACTCCGGGTCGGCAAGGCACAACCGGAGAGAGCGGCAACACGTGAGTGGCCATCAAAGCCCGAAAGATATCGGTGAAACACTCCGGTAATGGAAGACGAGGATCCTGCTTCGGGCAAGGTGGATGCCGAGGGATATGTAATGGTGGAGAAGGTTGTGGAGACGGAAGTGAAGGTTGCATAGGCAATAGTGCTTGGCTAGTGGTGGAGAGATTTGGTGAAGGCATATGTGGAGCAGGATGAGGGGGTATATAGACGGCATCCACCTGCTCAGGATGTGGTGTTTTTTTGACCGGGGGTGGAGACACATGTGGAGACACATGAGGGTATGAATAAGCGGATGGCTGACTCGTGGAGGGCTGACTTGCGGAAGTGTACGGGTATGTAGAAGCGGAAGGATGACTCGTGGAGGTTTGATACGTGGAGGTGGAAGTAGATGTAGATGATGGGGTGTAAGTGGGCGTAGAAGGTGGAGAAGACTCGGGGTCAAGAGAATCTTGGATTTGTTGACGAATGAAGCGGGCTCTACTATAGAGTTGCTGCCATGAGGTAATGTCGTTGAGGGCTAAGATGAAGTGATACTCGGGCGTTGCATTGGAAATCAACATCTTGATCAGCTCTTGCTCCGGAATGTGCCCCGGGACTTGTGTGGCGAGGCACCGCCAATGGTTGACAAAGGTATAGAAATCCTCCTCGAGCTTCATCTTCTCATGGGCCAAATCCACCATAGAATATCTGGGCCCAACCTGGTCTTGAAAATGTTGAATAAACTTGCCTTGCACGGCTTGGAAATTCACAACTTGCTCTTGCGGAAGGGAGAAGAACCAATCCCGAGCTGGGCCTTCCAAAGACAGACCGAATAGATAGGCCATTAAGTGTTGGTCATGTTGAAACTGGGCCGACTCATAAAGAAATTCCTTTAAGTGCGCACGCGGATTACCGACTCCACCATAACGGCGATATGCGGGGATTTGGGAAGATGACGGAAGCTGAAGACCTTGAAATGTGAATGGAAAACTTAAGGAGGACTTGGGATCAATTCGACGTTGAAGTTCATCAAGGCGAAGCAATCATCTCCTAGGTAGGGAGACATCGAGAGTAATGCGGGCCAACTTGAACAAGAGGTTGTGAATATGGACCAGAATGATGATATTGGGCCAGATAAGAAGATCTGGGCTGATAAGAAGAAGGGCCCATTCCGGGAGTGGAAGGATATGCGGGCCTGGAAGAAACGTTGGCATATGGATCCATTAGGCTAGTGGCAACATGGGTAGAAGGAGTAGGCCCATTAAGATAGAATGGGCTATTAGAAATTGGGCCAACAGCATATGAAGGAGAAGAAAGAGGCCCATTAGAAAAATAAGGCCCATTAGGAGAATGGGGCCCGTTAAGATGATGAGGCCCATTAATGAGAGAAGAAGGCACATTAAGAGAAGGAGGCCCATGAAGATGAGATGCAATAAGACGTTGGGTCTGGGCCGGGTCCATTTGGCGAACAAGGCATGATAGATGGGCCATGAGATTAGTCTGTTCCTCGGATGGATCAGAGAGACCACGAGAAGATGGGCCCGCATGGGAAGAGGATTCCACGAGGGAATAGGAAGAAGATTGGGAAAAAGAATGATACAAGGGGTTGGAATGATGCTCCAATAGGGCAAATGGAGACTTAATACAAAGATATCAAGGAGAATACAAGTGGGGAAGTAATGGCTTAATGGGCTTAAGGACAAGAGGGGACTGACCCACTAACGCAAAGACCAAGGGAGAATGGGACTGGACAATGGACACACAAAATGGGCTAAGCTAAATGGGCCTAACAACAAAGAATATGTGAATGCAACACAAAACACCACTAATGGACTTGGACAAGCTCAAACAACACAATCAATGCAATGTGAGAGTTTTCACCCAAGTCAAACAAGTTGATATGATGGAAAATATTTTAGGGGTTTTAATAGACCTTTTAATGATTTTAAATTAAAAATAATTCCATCAAGATAGGAATCCTATGGGAATAAGGTCCAAACTTTGGGTTGACTAAGGTTAATTCTCACACGTATGCAAAATGCAAGCCTAAGGGGTGGAAAGGTACAACCGGCCCGACGTCCGTGTGGGAATCCACGGCTCGCGGGGACTTCTGGAGGTCCCGGATAAGATCACCTAGTCGACCCCAAGGAATATGGAGGCGAGATGATCACCTACCAAGGTAGGAATACGACTATGATATGCAATGCATGGCCTTATGTGCACCTGAGTGCATGCAATTTCTAGCCTAAAACTAGAAAATCAAGATAAAATTAAACTATGCAAACATAATCCAAATAAGACAAATAGTATATGGATGGACAGATAATACAAAGGTCTACACAACGGGCCCAAGAATAGATCAATCTGACCCCGGGAGATCAATCAAATCAATGAGCAAAGTAACCCCCGTGAACCTGTGCGCAGACCACATGCAGATTTTATGGATAAAATGCTAAAATGATGATAATTTTTAACTAAGCAAACGTGACTCAAATGATGCAAGTAGTATATGGATGGAAAGACAATACAAAGGTCTACACAATGAGCCCAAGAACAGAGCAATCGGATTTCAAGAGGTCAATCAAATCATCCAAGAAAGTTGCTCCCGTGAACCTGTGCGCAGACCACGTGCAGATTTTATGGACAAAATACTAAAATGATGACAATTTTTAACTAAGTAAATGAGACCCAAATGATGCAAATAAGCTATGGATGGAAAGATAATACAAAGGACTATCCAATGAAACAAAAATCAATGAAATCAGACATTGGGAAGGCTATCAAATCACTGAGCAAAGATGTACCTGTGAACTTGTCCCTGCACCTGCCTGCAGAACTTATGCAGAAAACTCAAAACGTTGGACAATATTAGACTATGCAAATGTGACCCAAATAGTGCAAATAGTATATGGATGGAAAGACAATACAAAGGGCTATCCAACGGAATAAAAATCAGCTCAATCGAACACTGAGATCAAAAGTTATGTCTCGACGAACATGGCCCCATGAGCACGCGCGCAAAACTGCCAGAATCCCCTTGCGGTCCACCAAATGACCGTTTTTGAACCCCTTGTGGTCTACCAAACGACCGCTAGGAAACCAGAGGCCTTAAAACACCTAAAACAGTAGGAGAATGGAGGAAATAGTATCCAAACATGAATATACACACACCCAACCTACAAAAGAGCATGAAAACAAGCGTGATGGGCATTGGTGTCCCACCGTGATTGCCAAAAGACTGTTGATTTGTTTATTTAGTGAGTTCCTACCCCGCCCCCTTTTAAACAATATGCTAATGCATGTATATGAAGCAATTATGGAAGTATGAACGATGGGGTAATGGATAGATGAACTAACCGTGATCGCCACTAAGGATTTAACAACGCCAAAAGATGAAGATATGAGAACGGCGCTGTGTACCTTGGAAAGAAGACTTGACCGTGCTCAAGAGACGGGTACGGGGAACTTGTGGAATCAAACCTCCTCGTTCTCCTAGCCGGTTAGAAGAAGAGGGCCTCACATTGTGTTCATGCTCTCCTGTAAAATAAAGTCACAAGATAAGAGAAAACCCATTAGAAAACTGAAATGTAGTATCAATCCCGCAATGATAAAATAGAGATAGAAATTGAGGGCAAACTCACCGGGGGGAGGTTTTTAACCCCTGTGGAAGGGTGAAAAAGATAGGTGTGTGTGTTGTGCATGCATAGGATTTGAAATCATGAAATTTGATTGAGAGAATAGAGAGAAAATGATGATGCAAAATGGGAAAAAACGCATATGTAGTAGAAAGTGCAGAAAACTGTGATGATTTGTGATTTTGAGAGGAAGAGAACTAAGAGAATAGACCATGAAATCAATCCCAAAAGGATGCAATGGAAAGTTAATACTTCCCTCTTCAAGTCAGGGTTGAAGGATTGAGTCGACGATGCAGCATGGCTTTGCCCCAAGTCCAGAAAGAGCCCCCCGTCGCGACTACAAACTGGGTAGTTTATATAGAGTTTTCAGAAAAATCCCCAACTTTCTCTCATGATTCCCGGAGATATAGCCCAAGATAAATTGAGTTCTATGGATCAAAGTTGAGATAATACTAAGGACAAGAGATAGAAACAAACGGGACTCGATTCGGAAGAGTATTCTAGAAGATATGCTCGCCGCAAGGAGGCCACGTCGCTCAAAAAATAGAGTTTGAGTTGAACCAGGACACCTAAATCCTAATCTTTTAACCAACATTCTGAGTGATATAGCTAATTAAAATCCAAGTTCTATAGATCAAACTCGAGATAATCCAAAGGGCAAGAGATAGAAACAAACGGGGGTCAATTCGGAGCTATATTCTAGAAGTTACAGCCGCCGCAAGATAGGCCCATCGAGCAGAATCGGGGCAGAGTCAAGCGCAGGTTGTACTCTTAGCGGTTTGCTTAGAGGTCGGTCGACTGACCATTAAGGAATAAACGGTCGTTTGCACGACCGTTTGTAATAAGACACGGTCGTTTACACGATCGTTGGGGCAAACTTCGTGCGATGTTAGAAATCGGATCATATCTCCCAAACGGTGCAGAACTAGCGAAAGTGGTAGAAAAAGAAATTGTATATAACTGAAAAATGAACAACTTTCATGAAGAAAGTAAGATGAAAAGATGATAATAAGAGAGAGAAAATGGGGCGATAACAGAGAGGAAAAAATATTGGGACGTAGGTGAATAGGGCAGTCTGTCGGAAAAATGCAAATAACTTGAAATCGGTGCAGAATTAGCCAACGGTGTAGAAGAAGAAATTGTAGAGCTTTAAAATACAAACAACTTTGGTGAATGACACTTAATGAATAGAGGAATGAAAGGGGATGAAAATGGACCACTTTTCAAGATTACGCAGTGAAAGAGGCCGAAAACTTTGAGGGAAGTCGACCTAAATGGGCCGTAAGTCGACTTAGAAGGCCGGAAGGTGATAAGATAAGCTCCAGGGCTCTAAGAAATCATGATCTCCAAGGCTCAAAGTGAATAGAATAATGAAATGGGCTCGAAATCCATCCAAGGAAGGCTCCAAAATAATGGGTAATTCGGGACATAAAAATGATGAATAAGAGAAATGACGTAACTTGCGAGTTAAAAACGGGTGTCAACAACGTCGTCTTCCCTTTTTCACCTATTTAAACCACACTTCAAAGGGAAAAGGTTTAGTGTAGTATGATTTTAGCCCCCTGCCTTAGATAGATAGTGCCTTCCTCGGTGCAGGGTCAAAGGGCTAACTCTTATTAACAAGATTGAAAAGGAAAGTAAACGTGAGATGCACATGCATGCAAGCAAAATGCAAACAGAAAGGAAAATATGATCATGCAAATGCGCAAGCGGATGCAAAACATTTTTATATATATATTTTTTGTTTTTTGTTTTTGGGTTTGGGGGTGTTATCATATATATACATATTTTTTTGGTTATTTTATGATTTTTGTTTTTTTGTTTATTTTGTTTTGGAGTTATTGTGTTTTTGTTGTCAACGCCTGGCGACCACCCATATGGCACCTGATCTACATGAAGACGGGGTTTTCTTATTAACCTCCCAGGTATCCAGAACGTACATCTAGGTTGATTTGGGCCTCTAGACTCCTCGAATGATAGTCCCGCCGGTTAAGTCTTACCCTGATGACAATACCGTCATGCCACGCTTTGACTCCCAGTTACTTCCGACCACAGGGATACACCCAAAAAGTGTTCAAGGTAAATGATTTGCCTGACCCGGGTCTATTTTCTCACAACACTAGATGGTATATGATGGAACACCTTGGAACCCTATTGGCCAACCGCGCGACACTGACCCGGAATCAGATGCCGTCGCACCGACAGGTGACGCGCTTGCATTGGCCTAAGCCCGAGGTTAAAATAAGAACATCAAGGTAGTAAATAGAGGTCTTGACCGGCCAGAAACACAGACACCCCTTCGCGGCAATGGCTTTTGCTTTCCGAAATGGACAACCATATATGTGTTTTTACTAAATCGGGTTGCAGCCCTAATGGGGTTCACCCTTTAGGAACTCCATTGAGCTTTCATCTTTTGGAGGGAGAGGGAAGAATTGTAGGGGGTAAACCTCCTGAGAGGACTAGCAAAACCGTTAACCCGGTGAGCTAGTTGGAGACCCCGTTTTGGGTAATTTCGGACCAACCCTCAAGTATTTGACGTTTCGTTGCCCCTTTTGTAGAATTTTGACTTTTGATTTTGAGAGGGGTTTTGATTACTGAGATCAGACACGGTCACGACCAGGCTTTTTATGTGGCTTTGCCATATATCATTCATTTTTCATTCATCATTTCATTTTTTTTTCTTTCTTTTTTTTTCTCAAGGGATATCATCATTTTGACGTTTTGGGAGTCCCTCATGTATGTCTGCGGGGACACTACTCTCTTCTCGTGCTCTGACCTAGGCTTGGGGATGAATCTTACTCTCACCTTGAGGGGGCCGTACTTCGGTTCCAGTGCTCAGCGTTTTAAGGGCCCTGGCTGTCTCATTTGGTTGAAGGGGAAGAGAACAAAGATTGCTGCTTTTCTGGAGACCTTCGGGGTAGGGCCCCACAAAAGGAGATGCTACCCATTTTTGGTAAAACATGTGCGTGTGTGCAGGTTGTTTTCCTTTAGTGGGCATAGGCCGACGTGGCTGGATAGGGATCTCCATGGCTCTGGAAGACCAAGATCCGAAACTTACCAACCTTGACGGACCCTATCCTAGCATGCAGGATGGATGTAATAAATTTGGATTTCATGGTGCTCACCAGGCGTCAATGCTTTAGAATTTTCTAGATTTTTGTATGGTTTTGTGAGGTTTTCTCATTTTCATTTTTTTATTTTCTTTTTCTCTTCTTTTTTTTGAAATAGCTATGTACAAGGTCTCATGAATAAAATTTCTTTAGATAAACCCCATTCCATGGATACGTGAGTTCTATTCCGTTGGCATCCACTAATTTGTAGCCGTTACCCGAGTAGACCTCTTTGACAACAAATGTACCTTCCCAGTTTTCTTGTAATTTTGCTTTGAGACGAGTGGCTTTAGTGAGTTTCCGTTTTAGAACCAGTTCACCTACTTCAAATTTTCTCTCAAGAACTTTCTTTGTATAATAACGTGCAATCCTTTGGCGATACACTTGAGCATGATCGGCGCGATCATGCACTTCTCATCTAATAGTTCTAGTTGGGCCAAAAGATTTTCTCGGCGTTGCTCGGGATCCAGCTGTTCTCTTAGTGAGGGAACGAATATTTCGTATGGTAGTACCGCTTCTGACCAAAAAGTGAGTGCGTACGGGGTTTGACCCGTGGGAGTTCGGACAGAAGTACGGTAAGACCAAAGGGCCTCAACGAGACGATCTGGCCAATCTGAATAGTGATGAGACTTGCAAGTTTTCTTGATAATTCTGATGAGTTTTATTTGTAGCTTTTGCTTGTCCATTTCCTTGTGGGTAGTAAGGTGATGAATGATGCAAGTTAATGCCATATTTACCGCACATGTCGCGGAGCTCCTGAGATATGAACTGTGGTCCATTGTTGGTGACGATGTCGCGAGGGATGTCGAACCTGGCAAGGATGTTGCGTTTGATGAACTTCACCACCGTCGATGCCTTGACTTCCATGAATGCCTCAGCTTCCACCCATTTCGTGAAATACTCTGTACCGGTGAGGATGAAGGATTTTCTTCGAACTTCTCCAGTTCTATCTTCCAGGGGACCGACTACCTCGAATGCCCACATGGCGAAAGGCCAAGGAGCTATGAGAGGATGAAGTGAGGATGAAGGAGCGTGACCCTTATCTGCATGGAGTTGGCATTTGGCGCAATGGCGGACATAACGGGCACAATCCTCGTTCATGGTAGGCCAGTAATATTGCCGAAGGAGTTTCTGAGCAAGCATGTGACCATTTACATGGCCACCACATTCACTAGAATGTGCAGCTTCGACAACTGCACGAGATTCGGTCTCATTGAGACAGCGGAGGTAAACTCCACTAAGAGATTTGCGATGAAAGATACCACCTATGATGGCAAAGCGCTCCGCGGCTCAACGAATGGCTCGTCGATCGGGGGCAGTAGCCTAATCAGGGAAGGATCCATCCAGGAGATAGTTCTCGATGTCGAAGAACTAGGGATTGCTGTCCTCGAGGTCAACCTCGGGCTCGTGAGAAATGGCATGGACTTGGAGAGATGACTCTGAGAATTGTTGGAACCAAGGATCTGAGTGTGAAGGGATGTGCACCCTTTGCACTGTGATAGTAGCTGACGGCTTTTCACCGAAAATTAAGAGAGAAGATGCTAGAGAAGCCAGAGCATCGGCTAAAATGTTTTGAGCCCTAAGGGTGTGTATTAGGGTTAGCCTCCTAAGCCGCCAGACTACTCTGCTGACTAAGTCCTGGTAATTTTTAGCTTTGGGTCCCGGGTTTGGTACTTGCTGAGGGATTGCCGGAGTATAAGCTGGGAGTCTCCAATGATCCGGAGCTCCTTAACTCTGAGTGCCAATGTCATTTTTAAGCCCGTGAGGAGCACCTCATACTCTATCAAGTTATTCATGGCAGGGAAGGTTTACTGAAAAGCACGTGGGATGATGACACCTTCCGGAGATTAGAGAACGGCTCCAACTCTACATCCCTTGGAATTGAGTGCGCCGTCGAAGTAAAGAATCCACGAAGGTTCACCATCTATGATGGCTCCTAACTCTTTGTCCGAGAAACTCTCGTCGACAGGGGAGAATGTAAGGAGTGGATGATGGGCGAGATGCTCGGCGATGGCATTCCCTTTGATCGCTTTCTGACTTACGTAGGTGATGTCAAATTGGTTAAGGAAACTTTGCCATCTCACCAAACGATCAGTCAAGGCAGGCTTTTTTAACAAGTATTTAATTGGGTCAATTCGTGCCAAGAGCTTCACCTCATGAGCTAAAAAATAGTGCTTCAGCTTTTGGGCGACCCAGATGACAACCGCGCAAGTCTTTTCCATGGCCGTATACTTCTGCTCAGCTTCATTGAATAGTTTGGACAAATAATAAACTGCGCGCTCTCTCTTTGCATCATCGTATTGGGCCAACACTACTCCGACAGATTCATCCGTGGTGGATACATAGAGCAGCAGAGGCCGACCCGGGACCGGGGGTGCCAGAACAAGAGGATTTAGAAGATAACTCTTCAGGTCATCAAAGGTCTTTTGACATTTATCGCCCCATTAAACTTAGCCTCTCCTTTCAACACGTCGTAGAAGGGCTTGCATCGTTGAAAGTGGTGAGATATAAACCTCCTAATGAATTGCAAATGCCCAATTAGACCCCGGACTTCCTTGATGTTCTTGGGAGGAGGCATTTTGGCGATGGCCTTAGCTTTGTTAGGGTCGATCTCGATCCCTCTTTTGCTGACTATGAACCCTAAAAGCTTACCTGAAGATACCCCGAATACACATTTCTTGGGGTTCATCTTGAGTTGGTGCTCCCGAGACCGTTGGAGAACTACCCGGAGGATCTCTGCATGGCCACTCCTAGTCTTGGATTTAACCAGGACGTCATCCACATATACTTCCATATGAACGTGCATCATGTTGTGGAAGATGGCCATCATCGTCCTTTGATATGTTTCCCCTGCATTCTTGAGACCGAAGGGCATGACGACATAGCAATAAGTTCCACACTGGGTGGTAAAAGAAGTCTTCTCCTGGTTTTCTTCCGCTAGGCGGATCTGGTTGTACCCCGAGAAACCGTCCATGAAGGACAACATCTCATAGCCGACGGTATTATCTACCGGGACATCTATATGCGGGAGAGGAAAATCGTCCTTTGGGCAAGCACGATTGAGGTCACGGAAATCTATGCATATACGGACCCTACCATCCTTCTTCATAACGAGGACGATGTTAGCTACCCATTGTAGATACAAGACTACCCTGATGAACTTGGCCTTATGGAGCTTGTCAACTTCCTCTTTGACCTTAAGCGCGAGCTTCGGGTGAAGTCGCCTTAACTTTTGTTTGACAGCTCGAGCGTCGGGCTTTAGAACCAGATGATGTTCTACCAATGACGGGTCTAAACCTGGCATATGCTCATAGGACCAAGCGAACGCATCGGGGAATTCCCTGAGAATCGCCACAAGGGAAGCTTCCTCTTCACTATTCAAATTGGCACTTATCAATATGATCTTGGAGTCATCCTTGGTGCCAATATTGACTTCTTTGGTGGATTCATCAACAGAGACACTGGGTTCGTCAAATCTCTTGGTTCCGTCGACGAAGGAAGCTATGGGATCACGAACATCCTCTAGCGAATCTTCTTCTTCTTCAGCATCAACATCTTCTTCTAAAACATATACCCCTAGGCCATCGTCTATTGAAGACCCCTCTAATTCAACTGCCCTAGAAGAATGGGAGTGGATGTGAATTCAGAGACCTGACAAAGCTGCGCACACTTATCAGCCAGTTGGCTGAGGTAACGCGTAGGAACCTGACGAACCCTAGAATGTTTGGAAGTAGAAGGGGAAGCTATGTACAAACCCGGACTCGAGCTAGACTCTACCCTACTATGTACAAGCGAAGTTTGTGGAAGGGAATTCAAGGTGGAAAGTGTCGGCTCTTGGCCGAGGGATCCGTTTTCCAAAGAGGTTGTTTCCTCAACAGTGAGCTTGCAGGCCTATGTTTGAGAATTGGCATTTTTTTTTGGTGATCATGGGTGAACGTACAGACAACATGGGTTGATTGTCCCATGACCGGATAAGTGAGGAGGGGAGGAAATGGTGGATGGAACTGGATGGGAATAAAACAGATAGGAGCAGGCCTGTCTAGAGCGAGGAAAGTACCTATAGAGGAGGCACCACCAGGGGGTTTATCAGGGTGAAACAGGGTGAGGAGCCTGAAATCTTCCTCGAGCGGGGAACTAAGAGAGGCTTCTTTTTCTTGGGGAATTTCAGAACTTTCACTCAGCTCCTGCTGAGTTCCGGGTTGTGTTGGGCCTATGACAAAGCGGCCGTGTACCAGACCCTTAGCTTGAGTGGTTTTGGATGGCTCCTCCGCGGAGTAACCCAAACCTGCACGGCCCTTAGCAACCTTAAGCCTCGCCCTATGTGTGGGACCTTGCTCATGTTGACCTAATCCTCTACCCATGGTAAATCCCATCCTAGCCATGGTCTCCCATCCTTTGCCGAATGGGATGTTGGAATGCGTGACTGGCCGAGGAAGAGAAGGAGATTTCAGTGGATTTAGGGCGGAGGGCCCTACATCACCTATGGAGAGAACGTGTTTCTTGCCCTTATCTGGAATGGTCATGAAGGGATCTGTTCAGAAGTGATGGCATTGAGAGTTTCCACCAGTGGGATACTCTTGATCTTGATCACCCTACCATTGTAAGGGAACTTAAAGCATTGATGGGTTGTTGACGGGATCCCTAGAGTTTGCTCGATCCATGGCCGTCCTGAGATGGCCTTGTATGCGGGGTCGACATCGAGGACAAAGAAATCTGATGACATGATCACTGGACCTAAACTGAGCTTTAAGGTCACCTTACCTTTTGTGCACCACTTTGAATTGTCGTAGGCCGAGATTGTGGTGCACACTTCTTCTAAGTTCTCTTCTCATAGACCAATCTTTTGAATGGTCTTCATGGGACACACATTGATTGAAGCTCCCGTATCAATGAGTGTGGAATCGACCTTGACTCCGTTGAGAGTGACGGTAAGGCACAACGGGAGTGATCTGCTTTCGGGTGGAGCGAGGTCCTTATCTGAGAAGGCAATGGATGGTCCATGTGTAAGGGCCATGATGGCATCAGTCACACCACTTGGCGGAAGGTCCTCATTGACCATGATCTTTTGAAGAAATTAGAGCAAGGTGGATTGATGTGAAGGGGACTTCTTGATGAGCTCCAAAAAGGAAACCTTGGCCAGTGTCCTGTCCAGGTGTTGAAGAATGTCATACTCCGCAAGGGGATCTTGGGAATTGACCCCTTCCTTGGGCTGGGATTGCCTTTGGGATGGGGGAATGATACGGTTGCGGAGAGTAACGTTCACCTTGGCTTCTTTTGGGTTATCCAACTCCAAAGATTTTGGGTGAATTAATTGCAAAGGAGCTGGGGCTCAGAGGATGTATGACAGGGAAGTCGATTCCTCTTCAGGGATGACAGGAGCAGGAGGAGAGACCATTTTTGGCTGAGGAGGCTTAAGAAGAACCAAAGGGCGTTCTTGCCTTACTGAGCCTTCGAAGGAACTTGGGATTCTTGACAAAGTGCTTGGGGGGAGTTGGCCAAGGTAAGGGACTTTGAGTAGCAACCGAAGGTTGGCTAGGAGGTGCAATCAGATTCCAGGACCAAGGCTCCTGGGTGAACATGTTGACATCTGTCCATGGTTCATTGGCTTCTACTTCTAACTTCCCATACCACCCGAGAAAGCCTTCGACTCTCCACATTTGCGTCCTCCTAGAAACGCGAGGTGCCATCCTGATCACCGTGTTCACTTGCTCATTTTACCTCGAGCTAGAAGGATCCTGGTTTGGTTGATGAGTAGGCAATGGATTCTGCACAATGCCAAGGTCCTGATTGGGTTTCTTGAGGTTAGCAATGGCTAGCTTGACATCGGACCAATTAATTCTCCCCTCACCGTTCATGTCGTACACCCAGTCCCGAAATTGGAAGCAATTGAAAATATCATGTCTGGGAGCTCGATGATATGGATAGTATCTGGAGGTATCGGCGTTGGGGTGAACCCAATCCCTTTGAGGGGGAAGCTGAATGTCCTGAGAAGACATAAGAGCAAAGAATATGTCGCCTAAAGTTTCAGGCAACGGAGGATAAGAAGCCCTTTTTGACCCGGTGTGGTTGTAATTCTGAGGCAGAGAGACATTGGAATATGGCTTCGGATTGCCTTGGCCCTGATTCGAACTAGCCTGGTTGGGGTGAGAAACCTGATGGTTGTTAGGCCTGGAGGATGGGCCAACCATGTTGACTTGTTCATTCACCGTGACACCTTCGGTGGTAGGGACGTCTGGCACCTTCTGACCTTTCGGGCAAGGCTCGAAGAAAGGAGGCAAGGTGGAGTCCTTTACCTGAGCTTGGACAATTTGAGCTAGATTGTAGAGTTGAGGGAAGGTATGGAGCTCGTTGAGCATTAGAATGGCCCTAAGCTGAAGAGTGGTGTTGTTTACTATCATGGTGACGGCCTGAGATTCGGGGATAGGAACTTCTGTCCTAGAAGCCATGACCCTCCAATGATTAGCAAAATTAATGAAGTCCTCGTCGAGCTTCATCTTCTCCATGACCAAGTCAAACAAGGTAGGAGCGATGGAAGACATGTGACCAAAGTGAGAGAGGAATCGCTTGGAGACTTTATCAAAGTTGAGGGGATCAACGGCTGGCAGGGACGAGAACCAATGCAGGGCCTCACCCTCAAGGGACTTTTGGAATAAATGGACCAACAAGACCCGATCGTATAACCATTGATGGGAATCCATAAGGAAACCTGAAAGATGATGGTGACGATCGGTGGTACCATCATATCTCCTATACTTAGGAGCCTTGAAACCGTGCGGAAAGTAAGCATTAGGAAGTTTGTAATATTGGGCTAGCGAGTGGGGGCATGCATTTGGCATACTTTTGGCCACTGCTTGCCTAATGTAGCTTTGGATTTCCTGCCTGAATGTGGGGTCCATCCCCTTTGACGGGGCGACCATAGTTGGTGGAATCGGGGGCGGGGAATCCCCTTGTGGAGCCGTCGGGTAGCTAGATTGGAATGGGATTTCCCGGGAGGGCCGGCTTATGGACCCTTGAAAGGGAGTTTGGACCCGGGGAGGTGTGAAGTGGGAGAACATGTGTGGAATAGCGGGAGCCTTCCCTCGAGAGGCCATCGTGACCAAATCCTCGGGAGTGTAGCGAGATAGCATGTTGATCAACTCTTGATCTTCGTGTAGAGATAAGGTAGGAGCCCTAGGACTTCCATGATCATGTTCACTTGGGGAAGATGCTGATTCAGCATGGACAGCCTCGTTTGGTGTAGGTGAAAACATACCTATGAAGGCGGCCGAGTGGCTATCCTCCATCTAAAATAGAGGGTTGCCCCTAATCCCAGACTCATATTGGGGAGCGAACTCCTCCTCATAATCCGGGTTAGTGAAAATCCTCTCCATTCCTAACCAAGCTCACTTGGTATAGAAAGGAGAAGTGAAGATTAAGGGAGGATGTATGACAAGCAAAATAGCATGTTACAATCAACGACCCAATTTTTTTGTTTTTTTGTTTTTTCCTTTTTGTTCACTCAGAGGAGAGGAGGAATCTAGTGGTGTGATGGTATTCTCCGGGGACCTTAAGAGAAAGCTCACTCAATGCCCAAGGTCAACTACACAGGTCTTCGAATGGTACAACCTGCCTGGCGACCGTGTGGGAATCCATGGTTCGCGAGGACTTATGGAAGTTCCCGATTGAACCGAACCGGTTACACCCCAGTGGGAATCCTTAGGTGAAGGGTTCAGATACAACGGGAGGGTGTTCCTATCAAGTGTGATGTCAACTCTTCCTAAGCCCACCCACGCATAGACCTGTAGAGAATGTCACGCACACAACACATAAAGCCAAACAGGGGAGAGAATAGAACAAGCTACGAACTAATCACAGGAAATATGTAGGAGGCGGCCAAGTCGACAGCCACTCAAGTGAGAGGGCGGCCAACCTACTGGCCGCTTGAAAGTGGGGGAAGGCAGCCAAACCGAAGGCCATCCATGATGGTAGGCGACCAGCCTACTAGCCATTCAGCAAGGGGCCTAGGCGGCCACTGGGTGGGACGCCCAGGGAGTTAGGTGGCCAACAAGCTGGCCTTCTTCTATAATTTCTAAAAACAGAGCCTAAACTAATACTGAATTAATGCATTAAATAAAGGGCGTAAGCTTCAAAACTTTGGACTTCTGGCATCAGGAACTCACAGTAGGCAGTAGAAGGTCCCACCGTGATCGTCACTTTCCTTCTGTGGGCGTTGGGATCGGTATGTGGGTGATCCGGAGAAGTGTGTATATCCACGATGCGCATTCACGTTGTACCTCTCCTTCCCGCAACACAGACACCTACAACACACGAAGTAGAAATAATAAGAAAACGTGATCGTCAGAGGTTATTACCTGAACCTCACAGGAAGAATATGATCGCAAACGACTCTAAGCGGGGAGATGGTGGGGTCCCTTCTTCTCCATCCTCGGCCGGCCAAGGGCGGAGAGCCCTGCTACGTCCCACGACGCCGAAGTCCTGTATACAATATCGAAGCTCACAAAAACACAAGAAGACATGCCATTAGTTCTGGGAAGTGCAGTATATATTCTAAAGACGTATGAAAGGAATAAAATGGTGGCGTGATTACCTGGGGGTGGTGGGAAGGAGGGGCGGTCGAGACTTTCGGTCACCCGCCTTTCCGTTTGTTTTAAGATGGAAACCTCTATACGAGGATCTAAGGATTCTAGTATGCAATGAAATGGAAATGGGAAGGGGAAGCTTGCAAGAAGCAAAACAACAAACATGAAAAATAGGAAATCAAACCCGAGAGGGGATGCCCGGAGGTAGAGTTCGGAGATCACTCCCCGAAGTGTAACTCCATCTCCTCCGTCTCTCTACTCCGAAGCTCTAGGTTTTCCAACTTTTCTGGTCACCAAGTCTTCTTCCAATTGTGCCTCCCGAAATCACCTTCTGGATGGCCCCCCTCCGAAAGATCTCTCTCTCTAGAGGAAGAAAAAAGTCTCTTCACCCCCCCCGTCCTGTTCCTTCTCCCCCTCTCCTCCACCCCCTCCCTCTCGAGGGAAGAGTTTTGGTCTTCATGACCTCCTTCTGGAAGGGTCGGACAACGTGGGACAGAATGTGTGTGACAGGGCAGGGTTAGTGCGGAGTGTGGCGGGAGAACATGCCACGTTCTTTGACCAGGAGTTATAGGAAGGACGGCCAAGGAGATGGGCGTTTTGAGGACATGGGCCGCCAGGCATGTGGCCTTCCAGGAGGATGGAGGGCGGCCAGGGTGTTGGCCTTGGTGCGGACACCCGAGCAGTTGATCGGCACGATAGGCCGAGCCACCGGTACTGCACATGGAGCATGACACGAGCCACCTCAGCGTCCATCTGGCTCGGAGACAGCCTGGAGACTCCGCTCCTCCCCACTTATTATATTTAGTTAGACTTTATGTGTGTTTAATTTGTGTTTATTTCGTTGCATTCGGTTTACCATTTTGGTTGTAATAGGGGCTTATGTGCAATTTGGACCCCGTGGGCCCCACGGGCCCCCAGGCCCCACCCCATTAGGCCACCTCAGCCTAGGGTCCCACGTGGGGTCAGTCAACATGCCACATGGGAGCATCTAGAAGTTTGAATGGGAATTGGACACATGGGGGATAATGGACTAGAAAAGTCCACATGGGAGGCCACCTACCCCCACCAACTAGTCCACCCTCTCTCCTTGGTCCAAGGGCGGCCCCCCCTTTAATATTTTATTATTTTGTGTGTGTGTGTGTCACACTCCATCCCAACCCTCCATTCACATCCCCTAGATCCAATGGTTGTGGATGGATGTGAGATGTAAGCTATTTAAACTTGTATTTTCCATTTTACTTGAATTAATACATTCATTTGGAAGAAAAAACCTTGGAGCTCCAGCTTGGTGCGCCCCTCCCTCTCCCCTTGAAGCTGTGAAGTCTTCCTTCTAGTGGTGAGACTCCACCCTATCAGTTCCGGTCGCCGCCGCCGCCGCCACGAGCCGCCACCGCACCGCCATCGTCTTCATCGGAGTTCTGCCCGCGCAGTACCACAGCAACTTCCACGAAATTTGTGTCTCAGCCACGAGCTCTGATCGATCTGGGAATTGTACTGGAGGTTCCACAGGTGTCAAGGATATCCCATAAATTTTGGTTTGTCATTCAGATCCCGTTTCATAATTTTTGATTTTCGTCCACCCTTCCATTTCAGTTCTGCCAGAGTTCTGTCCAGATTCATATCCGCCCTGTGTTGCATGTCTTAGGTCCGACTTTTGAATTTTTTTAGTCCCATATATTTTACTGGAGTTTTCTTCCATCCACCCCTTCATCCACAATTTTTCTAAATTTCTGGTTCGCCCATTTCATATTTTCTAAAAATCGTTCTCGCTCCCATCTACAGTTCTGTCCACCTATTCCCAGATCCGACTACCAATCACTCCAAAAATCATATCAAGTCGCCACCACCTCCAAATCCAATTCCAAAAATTTTCCCAGCTTCGTGGTTGGATTTTCTACAACTTTGAAGAAGAGCTCGAAGTCTGAATCCCACTTTAAGTAGGCGGTCAACGGCCGTTTACAGGGCACTAATATGCTGATCTGAGATTTCTAAAACTGTGGAGCAGCGAATTGAAAAATAGTTAAGGCCCAGGTCCGCAGAGGTTCAGAAGATTTCACTGGCCCTTGGTTGGAGTATTTTGAGTCCTCTTTCCAACGGCGCTGGTTTCGTCGCATTCTGACGACGGGGATGATCACAGCGGTCGTTTTCACCGGAACGCGCGCATGAAAACAGTAACCAAACTCCGTGGGCAGCAACTTCAACACTTGGAGATCGGAGTTGTTCGGCCACCGATCGGCGTTCCCCACCGACCGCCTTCCGTGGAGGTGTGCCACCAGGGGTTCCCATCACAGTGGGACCCACTCCTGTAGATCCGGAGGCCAGCGCCACCCGTGGGCCCCACGGGCCCGCAGAACCCGCCGTTCGGAAAGCACGAAAATGCGGAGTTCGGCACCGTCGGCCGACATCAAGATGCTGCCCGTCAACCCAATTTGCGTGATTCCCTGACCCCGCATGTGACCTTTTACCTCCCTGCGTGGAGTGGGTCAAATTATTGTATTTCTGTAACATTGTGTTAACCGGGAGTCCGCGATTGGCCGGGGTTGTCTTCGCCACGCCGGGTGCGTGGAGGTAAAGTCTTAACTCCTTGGCGTTACATTGCTTAGCTAGTATACGGTCTTAGGCCGCTGCCGAGAGTGTAGGTACTAACCCGTGTGTCCATGTCACCGCTGTGAGAGTGAGAGTGACCCGTCCCGTGACTCGATCCGAGTCCGGAAGTTGAGTCGGACTACTCTTGACCTCCGCCGGTTTCTTAACCGCGCACGGTCCGCGCTTTCCCTCGCTTGGGACGACGAGTGAGCTTCTACTTCTGTTAGCGACGTTTTGCCACTAGGAGCTCGTAGTGTCGGGCTTAGTGTCTCCCTGGTGTGTATTGCTGGTCGCGTCTTCATCTAGAGTCCGAGGGTGGCACCTTATGGTGTCGTCTCCCGTGTCCGTCCCGCATCAGGCCTCCTACTGGGGTAGGCGGCCAACTCAGTTGCCACCTAGAGGGTGAGGGCGGCCATCAGTTTGGTCGCCCAGGGAGTGCAGGGCGGCCATGGATTTGGCCGCCCAGCCCATGGGCCTTAGCCCCTTCAAGTGAGGGTGGCCCATGAACACACAAGTGTTCGAGCTGGACTTAAAGCACGAAACGATGAAAACCCGAGTGAAATGACTGTGTTACTTAGATGACAGTCTAACTGGAGATCCGCGGGATGTCGGAAATTAGGCGTCTACATAGAGCTCATGAAGTTAGAAGACCCGTGTCCTTTATTTTTCTTGAGTCTATATTGGAATTTCTTAGTCTAGTTAGTATGTCTTTTCTTTTCATGAAGTTGTAACTTGAGTCGGATTTGTAATAACAAGTTTATATTAATAAAGTTTTAATTTTTTGTCAATTCCTAGTCTGTTGTGTGTCTTTAAGTATTGCTCTGATTGTCATAATTATTTTGTTGCCACATTCCAAGCGTGTTTCCACTGCTATCGGTTCAGGACGTGACATGTTTTCTTCACTAGCATCTTCATTTATGTGTGTTTCCGATACCCTATTTTAGGGATCGGGTAAAGCTGTGAATTAGTGGTGAGGACTGTGTCCTCGTGTGTGTGTGGAAGCTGTGAATCAGCGGTGAGGACTGTGTCCTCGTGTCAAACTGTTAGTCAGCAATGAAGCCTCACCAGGTTTGGTGAGGGGTGGATGTAGGTTGCGGGTTTGCAACCGAACCACCTTAAAAATATTGTGCAGTGGTTTGTCTCTGTGGCTTTATCCTTTTCTCCTATCCCCATTCACAGGTTCATACTGTTGCACACACCTTGAGTTGATTGATGCACACAGGCACTCAAGTGCTTGTTACTTGTCCTGTGTAGGGACAGTCTTTAAGTTCCAGCATTCTTAGCATTATTATCACACACACCCATTGGGTGTTCGATCCAGGCTTAGTGTGAGCCATCTTTTTATTGAGCGCTGTCTTTGTGCTTTGTGAGCATTATCTAAGTCTGGTTTAGCATATCCGGTTATGAATCATTAGTGTTCCTTCGTTATGCATTTCATCAAGTGGTCGGATTGAATTTAAAATTGGATATACTTTTTACAAAGATCTATTCATCCGCCCTCTAGATCCGACTACATCACCTAACACCTTTGTGCGAAGAATCCTGGGAGGAGAGGATAATGTAACTCTTACCTCTCCGGGCCTGAAGGAAAAAGAAACCTTTACCAACCTGAGCATGCTCCTTTAGCTCATAAAAAGTATTGAAAAGGTCAAAGAACAGAGGAACCCTACACTTCTGGCAGAGGACAATGAATGAAAAGATGAAGGTAAAAGAATTGGAGACTAGTTGGATGGGAGCTAGCTTGAAATAGTTTAGCAAATCTACAATAAAGAGATGAAGGGGGAGACGGAAGTCGCACTTCCAAACTAGAATGTAGCTACATAAGGAATCCAGGCTGATGCTAAGGCTCGATTCATGCGGCTTAGGAAGGAAGAAGGTGTACCGCCAGGGCAACCAGTACTAGATTTCCAGTTCTCTTACCTCCTCCGCCGTGAGTTCACTGCGCTGGTGGCGGCAGGACATCGGAGCAGAACTCTCTGCCCACTGTTCAACCTCCTCGCCGCCAGCGTCCCCTCCTTGTTCCGCCATCGAGGAAGACGAAGACAGTCAGATACCCGAACCGGAGGAGAGGGCAGGGGAAGGGAGCAAATGGACCGCCTCCGTGGTGGTCACTGCAAGCTCCGTGAAGGCTATAGAGATCTCTTGCTCCCTCTGGCATTTATCCTGGGAGATGGACGATCACCATACGGCAGACCCTAGAACTCGAAGACACGGGAGGAGGAAGAAGCCTAGCAATGGGGGCAGAAGTTGAACCCATGTAGCATTTGTAGCCCCTAGACGACAGAGGAAGAGTCGCCGCGTCGCCTCGAGACACCTCGAAAAGTTAAATGCCCTGAGTCGGCGCTTTGAACAGGCGCGAACTATATCATCATTGCGCTCGAGCCCCCACGCATTCGGGCAACCACATTTATGGACCCTACTGTCGAGATGGAGATAGCTCATGATAGCTGATTCTCACCCTTGCCAAAAAATCCAACACGAACTCTACTCTCCGAGCCGACTCTTGGCTTGGGAGTAGAGGGGAAAGTGGAGAGGGGAAGATCTGCGTCCCAATATTTCACGGTCCAAAGGCCCATAAAGTCTTGCGTGGCCCAATAAGTGACATCCCAGCTCTACATTAAGAGCCCGTTTACTACAAGACCAAAGGCCAAGGGCCCAAAAGAGGATCAGCGAGCCTCAACACGATCGCCCATGCGAAAGCCCCCCCATGCCCAGGAGGAACTCTGGCCTGCTATCGACCGAGTTAGTAAAAGGCAAATAAGATGCTCCCTCAAGGATGCCCAAGACTGGAACGTCATGCTCGGAGCTCGGACCTAGAAGAGGAATATCCCTTATTCACCCACAGATCAACCCTTCACTAGGACTCCCCACCCCTCTTACGGTCTAGAGCGGATTTCCCGCGGTCGAGCACTTATCCTTCATAACTGTAAGTGAACTGCACGCTACCATCTGGGAGTGAAAACTCCATGAGGATAAGGGGAGAGCAAGAGTCCTACAACGGTAAGAGTTCACGTCATAGACATAATGCCCCCGCCCAGTGGCCTCTTAATATTCTCACTACTCTAAAGAGGGAGCCTGCGACAATTTAATCTAAGGATCTCCTCCGAAAAGTAAGTCAATCCTAACCTCCTCAATTGGTGAAGAGCAATCTCGTGCCCTACACCTACTTTGTCTCATTTTATATCTTGTTCTTACCTTTACTGACTTAAGTATCGGAGGATTTTGTCTGAGATAACAATCTTAGACCTTCTTGATCACGTCTTCCTTTTTGCAGCAAACCCTCTTGAGGTGACTTCGTATGATTGATGTGGGATCCGCTTTATCTCGAATCCGACGACTTACGGCTCAATATGAGATCTCGCTCTCTTCACTTCACTGTTGAATGTAACATTCCACATATTTTGAAACATGATATAATGATATTTTTTATTTACAAATTTAAATAGACATATGTACAAGGATAAAAAAATCAAAAAAAGTGAGGTGGGGGAGATGGGAGTGTGAAGTTAATAGAATGAAGAGAAGGGGAGGCACGTTACACCAGGCACGGGATACCTGTGGTATGATGGGGTGGCTAGCTTATTATTCACCTCTCGACGCACAGCCAAGAAACCCACCAACAACACGCAGGGTCCCAACCCAGCCCACCTGCCGTCCGTCCAAGACCCGTCCACAACATAAATACACATCGGGCTGCATTAACTCCCCCTTCTACCCCCCACGCCAGCAATCCCAGCAACACGCTGAAACAGCAGAGAAAGGTTAAAAGGAGAGGAGAGGGGGGGGGGGGGTCACGCCATGGCCCCTCCTCACCCTCTACCACGGGAACGGCAACCCCGGCCTTAACTCACCCCCCCCCCCCCCCCGCCCCCCGGGCTCGATCCCAGGCTTCAATGGGTTTCCGGATTTGGGCGATCCCGTCCCACGGGCGTATCCAGGGGTGGCAATCCAAGGCTTTGTTAGCCCGTGTCCCCAAGTCTAAAGTCTTTTTGGTGGCCTCCCTTCTCTGCCCTCTGCTGTGTATGTAACTTTTCCTTTGTTTAAAGCTCTACTTCAGCAGGGGGGATCGAGAGGGCATCTTGCCAGCGAAGAGCGAAGAAGAGGGGGGTGGGGAACAAAGCTTTCTCTGATGAAAGGGAAAGCTCTCGGGGGTTGTAGAGAGAGAGAGAGAGAGAGAGAGAGAGAGCAGTCAAGGCTGGCGTTTTCTCCCCCCTTTTTTCTTTTTATGGGACGTCCTCCCTCCCCTTGAAAGCTTGTGCTTCCCCCTCGCTCTTCACCTGTTACCGAGAGAGAGGGAGATAGGGGCTCCTCCATCACTACTCCCCATCTTCTTCCTTTTGCCACCATTATAAGCAGAGGCTTCTGGCCTCCTCCTTCTCCACGACCCGAGAGGGAGAGGTGATGCCCTGGTCGAGATGTCCTCCTCGTCGTCTGTCTCAGCGGACAAGAAGCAGCACTGGTGGGTGAGCAACAGCAAGGTGGGTCGTCTCGTCGTTGCTCCCCCTCCCCCATGCTCCGCCTTCCTTTCCTCTCGATCGGTTGGTTCTCACGTACGACAAATAAAAGCTTTTTCGTTCTTTTCTTCGAGAGCTGCCCGGAGAAACCTTTCACCATTGCTCTGTGACTCTGTCTGCCATTCGTGCGTGCATCTCTGTTTCGACTATCCATCTATCTACCGTAGCTTCATCTCCATTGCCTTTCACGACCACAACGTGAAGGAAAACTGAGAAAAATTGTGCCTTTCTCACGGAGAGCCACGTACCCGCACGGGCTGCTTTCTGGCTTCTGCAGTGGCATCGGTCCGCCATTATCCTTCATTGGCCGTTCTTCCTCTGTTTTCAGGTCGCCGGCAGGTATCTGAAGGACGCCAGCGCCCTGATCGCGACGCAGGAGCCGCCCCACGTCTCGTCGGCTCTGGGCCTGCTCGACGCGGCCCTCGCCCTGTCCCCGCGCTCCGAGGTAGCCCTCGAGCTGAAGGCCCGCTCCCTCCTCTACCTCCGGCGCTTCCGCGACGTGGCGGACATGATGCAAGACTACATTCCCAGCTTCAAGGCGGGGGCCCAAGTCGACGATTCGTCCACCTCCATCTCCTCGGAGAGCTCCGCGACCACCACCTCCTCCTCCTCCTCGTCCCATCAGCTGTCCCGAGAACGGCTCAACCTGCTCCCGTTCTCGTCCTCCTCCTCCCTGGAGGTCGGCGAGCACAGGACAGACGGTGCGTTGCGGTGCTTCTCCGTCTCGGTTCTGAAGAGGAAGTTGCTGGCCGGGTTCTGCAAGAACGGCGACGCAGAAGGGCAGTGGAGGTAATTTCTTCTCTCACTCCGCTGATCGGATATCCCCCATCCCGATAATCCCTTACCACGCCCCCTGCCCTCTCTCGGTCGTATGTTGTCGTTTATTGGGCATGGAAAAAGGAAATCAGGCAATTATTGACTCTGCTTTACATCCTTTTCTCTCTCATTCGGATTATCCGAAAAACACGTGGATAAAACCAAAAAAAAAACTCGAAAGAGGGACAGAGAATCCAATGTGAACTCGCCCCGGATTTTCTGAGTCAGGGGCCCTCGGAGGGGGGCGGGGCGGGGGCACAGTGTGCATAATTGGGCAAGTGGAGTGCAGTTACTGCTGGTGCGGCCTTAACAGTGAGTCTGATCACCGACTCCCTTGTTTGCAGATATATCGTACTGGGACAAGCCTGCCGCCACCTGGGCATGATGGAGGACGCCGTCATCCTCCTCCAGACCGGGAGGCGCCTCGCCAGTGCCGCCTCCCGCCGCGACAGCCACCACCTTCCTGACGACTTCTTCTCCTTCTCCGCCTCCGACGCCATCGACGAGGCACCCTCTACCTCTGCCTCCGCCACAAGCTCTGTAGGAGCCAGCACGTCGGCACCCCCCGCCGGACCACCAACCGAGTTAGAGAGCGCCGGCCACCTTCTCAGCAACATCAAACTCCTCCTCCGGCGACGCGCCGCCGCCATCGCCGCCCTCGACGCGGGCCTCCCCACGGAGTCTGCGCGCCACTTCTCCAAGATCCTCGACGGCTGCCGGGGTGTCCCGCACGCCTTTGGGGCGAGCTGCCTGGTCGGCCGTGCCGCCGCCTACCGCGCTGCCGGGCGGATTGCCGAGGCCATCGCCGACTGCAACCGGGCGCTGGCGCTAGACCCGGCGTCCATCCTGGCGCTGCGCGCCCGGGCCGACCTGCTGGAGTCCGTGGGCTCTCTCCCGGACTGCCTCCGCGACCTCGACCACCTCAAGCTCCTCTACGACGCCATTCTCCGTGACAGGAAACTCCCCGGGCCCCCGTGGCGGCTGCACGGCGAGGTCCGCTACCACGACATCTCCGCGGACCTCCGAGGACTGTCGTCCAGGATTCAGGAGCTGAGGCAGAGGGTGGCGAGGGGGGACGCTTGCAATGTGGACTACCACGCTCTGATGGGCGTGCGGCGGGGCTGCACGCGGTCGGAGCTGGAGAGGGCACACCTCCTGCTGTGCCTGAAGCACCAGCCCGACAGGGCGGCGGCATTCATCGACCGCTTGGAATTCGCGGACGAGCACCGCGACATCGACGCAGTGCGGGATCAGGCAAAGATGTCGGCCTTGACGTTGTACCGCCTCCTGCAAAAAGGGTACGCCAGCATCATGTGCTGCGTCATGGATGAGGAAGCCACGGAGAAGCAGCGCCGCTTCAGGGAGGCTACGGTAGCTACTGCACCTCCGCCCGCCCAGGCGGCTGAGCCCCCAAAATCTACAGGAGGAGAGCAGTGTGTATTGGCCGTCGAGACTGGAGCAGAGCAGGATGTGCTGGCAGCCCGCCCGTCGGGTGCCAATCAGGTGCCGCAACAGTCACCGCCGGAGACGAAGGCGGTAGCTGCAGCTTCCGCGTCAGCCGTCTTCCAAGGGGTGTTCTATAGGGACTTGGCAGCCGTCGGGAACCTGCTCTCTCAGGTGGGTTTCAACCAGAGTATCCAGCTGGTGAAGTATGAGGGTCTGAGCTGCTGACGGCGGGTACTCCATTTTTTCTCAGTTTTTATTGTACAGAGGAGAAGAACGGAAGAAAATGGAGAATAATTTTTGACAATTTTTGTTCCCTAAAATTCCCTATTCCAGCTAGTTTTCTTCATTACCTTCTTGCCCTGCTGCTACAGGCTGAACTACTACCACTATTACTCCAGTAACATTAGTGATCCGCTGCTCTTCTGTCCGGCGCATTTCCTTGGCTTCCTTCGCCCATTTGATATGCCATCATGTGCCCTGAACTCCCCCCCCCCCCCTCTCTCTCTCCCATCCAGCGGCGGGGCATGCGTAGGTGAACCCCCTGCCATGCCATGGCTTGTTGTGGGTGTTGTTTCCGGTTTCCGCCCATTGATGCACCTTGTAGTCGCACACACTGTCGCTGCTAGCTCTCATTATTACGGTCGTCAGCAGCAGCTAGCGGCCTGGATATCGCCGCCCGCCATCGTTTCTCCATGGCTGGGGTGTTCCTGCTTGTCGCCGCTGCCGCATCGTAATAATGAGGGGAGGGGGTGGCCGTCCGTACGCTGCTGGACCACCACGGAGGTTCCCTCCCCGCATGAGCTTTCCATGCGTCTCCGCCATGGTGAGAGACTCGTGTCTGTGTGGAGGTTGGAGTAACGATGAAATTGTATTTTTTTATTATCCAACGTGTGATGCTTGTAATTTCATTGGTTGTATACTCTTGTCGCCACCCCCACCCCAGCATCATCACAACTTCCTTTCCTTTTTTTTTTTTTTTGTGGGGGGGGGGGGGTAGGATAGAAACTTTCGTTAACTAATTGAAGTGTACATGCAATGGGCGCACATGCTTTCACCCACACAACAAGGTAAGTGAAGCCACGGTCGGCTCAAATCCAAACCCGAAATGTACAAACATGACAGTGATTAAACAAAGCTCTAACACTATTGGACGTATAGAAGACAAAAGTATTCTCCGCAAGTATTCTCCGCTTCTCTAGCAAAGCGGACTTCAAGGTGGATTTGACGGGGAGAAGAGCACGGTTGTAGGCTACGTGTGCCTAGGTGACAATAGATGATGGATTGTATATGGCTATGAACGAGAGGATGAGATGGACACTAGTTTGAGGATCACGACAGAGACGATGGACCATGGGAGGGGGGGTAAGAAAAGAGACACGGGCCAGTAAAATGGGAAATGGTTGTAGGCAAAATGAAGGGGGTGGGTTGTTGGGAACGGTTGTTGAAAATTAAAATGCATATATTAAATAAATAATAAAAATAAAAGAAGTTAAAAATATAGTCTATTAGGTCAAAATACCTAATCGTTAGAACTAAAAAAGTTCTATTATCTCCCAACGCGTGGTTCACTTGGCGACGTCCTCCTAGAGATATAATGACTCTCGAGTAGGTAATCTCTTCTCTCCCGTCATCACGTCTTCAAGGAGAGTTTTACGAATCCCGACCTTACTCTCGGGTACTCAATAGATATGTAGGAAAAGATGAAGAAGAAGAAAGCAACTGCACAGAAGACTTTCACGATTGCAGTAGCAGTATGTGTCCTTGTGTGTGCGAATGACCACCTATGGTGGTCTATTTCTAGTGTTGGAGAAGCCCGTTGAAAACAAAGAAGTCCGGTTCAAAAGAGGAAGTTCGTTCGTGATGGACGCTTCCGTTGATTCCCCAACGTACGCATTCATCCATTTGGGAATAAGAATAATCGGTGGAAGTTATGTGAGGGAATGTTTTATGTTACAGCAACATGATATATGGGAGGTTAATAAATACGTGGCAGTGCATTTAATGCATCGCCCACTACCATTTCTAACAATCCCCCACATAATATAAACCTTCAAATCTATTAAAATAAAATTTAATAAATAAAAAGTTGTTGAGTACCTTCTACTATGTAGTGGGTGAAAATATCTTTCGGTTTTAATTTTCACTTAGTAATATTTGATGTTACACGTGGGAACGCTTGGTGGAGTAGACCTTGAACCAGATCCTATAGTTCAGACTCTCCCAAATTCACACATAGTATAGCTAGATCGAGATTCTAGGTGGGTTGAGTAATTAATGACTTTGCGTAGGTATCTCATGTGTATTTTAGAAGATAGACCACATCTCATAGTCGCAACCTCACTACTCTGTCAATGAATCCTACAAAGGGAGTGAGCAAGGAAGCTACCATGTCTCTTGAGTCTTGGATTCATTAAAAGTATGAAACTCATGCTTACCTCTTTATTCTAAATGAGCACTAGCGCCACAGGGATGATAGCATAATTCATTAGTGCTCCACATGGTCACCTATCAAGCTCGTTTCTATCTATTGAACCTCCGTGAGGTTGGGTTGTCGCCGTAGTAACTATTTCTTTTATGGGTTCAATCACATCCCCCTCGACGTCTCGAGAACCACCGTTCTAGACAATCCTTTTGTAAATACATCTGCCAGATTTATTTCTGCCTTTACAAAATTCAAGGTAATTAATTATTGTTTCATTTTATCTCTTATTGATTTATGTTGCACTTTTAAGTGTCTATTCATTTTTACATTGGCATTAGCTTGCATGCATTTATCAATAGTAGATTTACAATCATATAAGATAGATAAAGGAGGTAATGGTTTAGTCATTAATGGGATATCAACTAGAAGGTCTCTCAACCATTCAACTTCTGTGTAGGTGGTGTCTAGTGTAATCATCTCAGACTCCAATGTACTTCTGGCTAACACAGTTTGTTTGGTAGATTTTCATGAAACTACACCTCCTCCTAGAAAAAAAATAAATCTTGATGTGGATTTGATATTTAGGGAATCACTAATCCAGTTGGCATCACTGCATCCTTCTAAAATAGAAGGATAACCAGTGTAGTGTAATTTATAAGTCATAGTGCCTTTTAAGTATCTAAGTACTCTTTCTAAGACATTCCAATGACTCTCATTAGGGTTTATGGTGTATCTGCTAAGCCTATTAACCGCATAAGCAATATCAAGCCTAGTGTAGTTTGTTAGGAATCCAAGTGATTCTATGATTTATGCATATTGCTCTAAATATTTCGTTACATGAACACTAAAGTCATAGGGAATGAAAATTAGTTGACAATCTATATAATAGAACTTCTTAAAGATTTTATCTATATATTGGGATTGTGACAAAATTATTGCACTTGAACTTCTTACGATTCTAGTATTTAGAATTAGGTAACTTCACCTAAGTCTTTCATGTCAAAGTTGTGAGACAGGAATTCGTTTACTTCTTTTACAACTTGCATATTAGATCCAAAAATCAAAATATCATCAACATATAGACATAGGATGACAATATAATTGCCATATTGCCAATATTTTATGATATACACATGTATCTGTTTGGTTGATTTTAAATCTATAAGATATCATGGTTTCATCAAATTTTATGTGCCATTGATTAGGTGCCTATTTTAATCCATGTAGGGATTTAATTAGTTTGCATACTTTCTTTTCTTGACCTGGAATAATAAAGCTCTCAAGTTGGATCCATATATATTTCTTCTTCTAGTTCACCATTTAGGAAAGTAATTTTTACATCCATTTGGTGTATGATTAATTTATGTATGGAGGCCAAGACAATTAGGACACTAATTGTAACGACCCATGATCTGGATACCGAGTGAAACTCGATACTATTCGGATCCTATGCTGTCACCCACGAGCTGAAAAGCTCGGAAAAGTTCAATAGGTGTCACGGGAGTGTACAAAAATCAAGAATAAATGTAGAAATTAAAGTGCTGAAATTAAACTTTACATTTATAACAGATTTATACCATTTTTACATAATTTTACACAGTTCTAGTCCAGATATACAAGTCCCAAAGGTACAGCTCAACAAAAGAATAGTACAAAGCCTTGGGACATATCCCGACTGGCAGAAGCTGGCGACGGTAAGACTCTCGGGCACTGCTTAAGGCCTCCAGACGACGAGGAGGCACACCAGACTTGAAAAAGAAAAGGGGTGAGTCTCATCTCATTGGCTCAGTAGGGGTCCCACGGATCCCCACTATAACGAAACGTAACAAATAATGTAGTAAATAGTAAGGCATAAAGAACAGTAAAGCAGGAAGAAAAGTAAGGTAGAAGGAACGACAGCATAAACATAAATAACCACGCTAAAGCACTAACTGCCGAAGGCCTGTACAATAATGGGATACCTCGAGTATCAAGCATACACCACGTCAAACCGAATTCTCGTAACTTGGGCTACAGAAGACTAGATCACGATAACCTGTCTCGGAGTATCACGCTTGGAGGACGAACACTAGAATCTAGGCTACCATGTAGACCCTCAGTTGGTAAATGAAGGAACACGGCTACACTGTCGGAATAGGACTCTCGAAGACATTAGGAAATCACGTCTCGATCACGTGTAACAAGGACACCGAGCTGCCAAAACACTGAACCTCGTCAAAAGGAAACCTAAGTCGTTACCTCTCAAGTGACAAGAGCACTACCCACTAGAAGTAATGTCGGATGCGTCCACTAACAACTTAGTCGGGATCACACTTGTCAGCACTCGTAAGTACCACAAAATAGAAGAAGGACTAGTCGGGGTCCCACTCGGGGTCCCACTCGGGGTCCCACTCGTCAGCACGTGTCTGAAGTCCCCGACCACATGTGCATACACATTGTAGCACCCCTGAGAAATTAAAGGAATAAAATTCCTAAATATATAATCAAAGCCCAAAACCCACACATAAACAACACTACATACACATATGGGCCTTACACTTAAGGGAACCAAATGGGGCAATATAGCCGGTTGTCAAGCAAACAAAGGGAAACAGTGCCCCTTGATAGGGTGCCAATTCATCAAATGAAGACCTCCTGTGTAGGCGCTATTTCCTGGGGTTAACAGATTCAACGGGTTTTGCTTTTAACAGTAAAGGGCGCCCCTCATAGAGGTGCCATTTCATGAAGGGCGCCCCTCCCTTGGGCGCTATATCCCTGCAGAATGAAAAATAGAAACTTCGATTGCAGTGTTTCATTCGAACTGGGAAGTAGGATATTGATTAGGAAGGTCTTGATCTGGAAGGAGTAATACGTAGAAAATTATAGATGCAATAGGATTCTTACGTGGGGAATATTAATCATGATCAAACTCTAATTCTCCAGTAAGATTGCTTCTCTATAAATACCTTGCCCCATCGATTGAACACCAGCTACTGCTTCATCTACCTCCGGTGTTCTTCCTCTCTGCTCCTGTTTCTTCTTCTTTCGAAAGCGGAGTGGAGGTTGCTGTTCCCTGCTGCTTCTTTCAGTAAAGAGAAGTCTGCTACTGGCCTCTTCCTCATGCTGGGCGAGGTTGATGCCTACTTCGACTGCTACCCGGTGTGAACGTGGAGAAGCTTTGCTTCTACCTGCTACTTCATCTTCTGGCGGACTATTCTTTGCTTCACCCGACGACTGTGTGTGAAGAAAAGAATCCTCCTTTCTACCGTTTCTCCTTCGAGTGAAGCTGCCATTGCTACTGCTTCCATCTTCTACTTCCGTTCTGCGAAGCTGCAGTTGCCGTTATTGTTATTACGGCTCCTATCTTTTCTTCGATATCTTCGATCTATCATCATCCAGAATACCCAAACAGGTAGGTGTTCTCAAGTACCAAGCCCAATTTAATAAATCTCAGATCATATGTATGCATATAGGCCTTTTAGTATGATTTCAGTAGCTCTCTGTTTCATTTTTCTGAGTTTCAGTAAAAGGGCGCCCCTCTATAGGGCACTATTTCATCAAAACGGCTGTACATGCAGTCGTTATTCTTTCAGTAATTAAATAAGTACACCATCTTTAAAATTTAATAACCATGAAACCTGATGTCTAATCTAATGCATGAGTGCACTGTTAGAATCCTGCTATTTTTCTCTACCTATCCATATATTCATTCCTGCAAAAAAAAATTTATTTAAAAAGTGCTACTGTACACGTTCAAATTTCACATGAATGAAACAACGACTGTCACCCTGCCTTCTTTCAATATAGCGCCCCTGACTTGGGCGCTATATACTAAAAAGCAGTCTGCTGCCCAGGCGCCATTCACCCTGAGCAGAAATTTTCCAGAATAGTTATGTATATATATATATGGAAATTCTGAATATTGAATGCCTTAACAAGAAGTCATCATTTACTGAGATAGTGGCCCTGTCCCAGGCGCCATTTACTTGTTTCATTATTTTAGTCCGAGTGTTTTCCTGTGACCCATACCGAGGGTCTATATGGCACTATATCTCAGTCCATAGATACAGTCTCGCGTTTCTCGATGGTTTCACGATTACCTCACTATTTCTCGGTGATAGATGAGCCCTCCGCGGGATATTCCTTCCTTTGGACTGGTGACTTTATCACAGAGACCTCCGTAAGTCTACGCGAAGCCATGGATTCCTCAAGGCTGCCGAGCAGGTTGTACCACAAAAATCCATGCCACTTTTTTTTGCTATGTCACTCTAAAGAAACATGGTAAACCGGCCCTCATGGTATGATATTTGGATACCGTGAGAATATTTCTTGAGCTAATGGAATGTGGAAACCATACCATTGCTATCCCTTAATGATTTAGTGCCTCTATGTAAACACAAATTCTTTCTACCCTATCATGTACAAAAGAACGAGCGACTATATGAGTGCTTATTCTTGATATCATGGCACCCACTAGGGAGTCAAATCCACCCAATTTTCAATGAGTATCGTGATTGTACCATTTTGACCACAGTATGTCCTTGCATGAAAGTTCTATCCTTGTGATTCTATTCCACAAGATCTACCTTAAAATTCCTACAAGAGCATTCCATTGGAATTCTATATTGGCTATAACTATAGTGGATGTCAAAAATACATGACTCAATGCTTGCGCATATAGGGCCCGATCTGGTCTTGGGAGGAGCACCCGAAAGTACTTGTGCCCATCGGAGCTATTATTGATCACGGTGTGGCATTGCACCGAAGTACATGTCGTTCTAGATAAATGACATTCCACGAATCGTGTACTTGTACTTGACTTGACATGACATGACTTGTGTGGTCCGGACAGGGTATTTACTTGCTTGCTTGATAACGTGATAGCCAATTCTTGACATGACTTGATAAACGTACATGCTTGTTCATCTCGATATATATTGACATGAATTCTTGAAAGACTTGCTAGTTCATTCTAAGTTATCTCTTGCTATACACTCTCTATTGTCGTTTCATGCAAACATGCATAGCTATACTTGTATTCATGTAACATGTAATTTACTTAAAGCAAGCTAGCACTTGAGATATAATTCCTACTAAGCGTTCGCTCACCTAGTGTTTTCCCCTATTTTTTTCAGGTAACTCTGATGACGAGGCTCATTCGGATGGGATGAACATGAGTGAAGAGCTTAGAGCCATTCCAACCGTCAAAGTGTTATCTAGTCTTGTCTTTTGTTTTTCTTAAGTCATCCATTGTACCTTTTCTTTTATTGAGTCCTAGTGCTTTCATCAAGAGTTGTAATAGAAGTACTTTGAAAGTTTATGATTAATAAAGGACTTGGTTATCATTACTTGTGCGCACTCTATCTATGTGTGTCAAATACACTTACGCTCTGATTGACATGATTGATATAAACTCGTCACACATACCAAGTTCCTTCCGCGCTCGGGGCATGACAGTTTTTGTCGTATCAGAGCCTAGGATATTCAATTCTTAAGAAACCCAAGTCCAAGGATAGGTTATGCCTTTACCCGGTGAGATTGGGTAGAACCATGGGTTTAAGTCAACTTAGGAACTCAGACCCTTGCATTAGCTTTATATATATTAATGTAGTTACTTAAATTTCTTGTAGGACTATGGCCGCCGAACGTGCCCAGTGGCGTAATATGTAACGTGTTGAGTTATGGTTTTGATGATTGTTGTGATTGTTAAGTTATGGTTTTGATGATAACTAAACTTAATGTGTGATTAAGTGATGATAACTAAACTTTTGGTTGATTGCTCATGCTCCTGTTATCTATGTATGGCTGAGATGTCAAATGACAACGGTTACATGGTCTTGATCCTTGGTTTGCATATGTTGATTTTACAAGAGGCAAGAGGTTTCATAACCTCTTTAATGTGAACAAGCATGGTATTAACCCTGACTATCTTGCTTGCAGGACTAAACTCATGGCAGTCACCTGGTGAACCAAACGTGTGGATACTCACCCTGCTCCTCTACAATCTAAAACAGGTGGTATATGTCATGTACTGTCAAAGAACCATTGGTGAGACTCTTACCTTGTCTTAGCATCGATCTCATCATGTGTATCTCATATACCTCTCCTTAATACACATCATTCATGCATATTAAACATGAAACCCTTCTGGCCATCGTGCGCCCTCGCCCGCGGATCGACATGCGCGGTCAGGTCGCGGGGATCGACCTGCCCGGTCAGGTCGCGGGGGTCAAGGGGGTAACGGCCCTTGCGGGGGTTTCCGGGGGTGGAGCCCCCGGAACAAAATTTAGAATTGCTCAAATGGTTTAGACGTTTCAAATGCATAAACCAAGTGAATCCAATCCCAAAATGCATGGATTTGATATGGACATGAAGCCCTTGAATTATGGACATGTTTCTTTTGGCTAACACTTCAATTTTGCAGGTATAGGTCTTTCCGGTCGACCTACACGCCTTGGCCGGTCGACCAGAATTGCCAGAGCCTAAGAATTCCAGATTCTGCAGGTAGCGGTCGACCGCCCCTAGGCGTCCGGTCGATCGGTTTTCCCAGCAACCAAAACTTCAAAACTTGTAAAATTCCGGTCGACCGCCCCATGACCGCCGGTCCACCGCCAGCCTCGAACTGCCCATTTTGTTGACTTTTTGTCACTTCGAGGAAAGCCCTTCCTCTTGCTATTGTTTAATCCCAATGCCACCAAACCCTCCAGATTTAGTGGATCTGGTCTGGGGATTGTCCATAGACCTTCCAAGGGTTATAAAACCTCTCCTTGAGGTCATAAACCCTAAGAGATTCCAAGATAAGAAATCAACAAAGAGAGAGATCAAGGTGGCTCAAGGAAGAGGAGAATCACTGTAGCCGTGAACAGTGATCCATGGGCAAAGCTTCATCCATAGCTGAGGGTTCAAGATCCATTTCGAAGCCTTCATCCTCCCAAGAACTGAAGAAGCAAGAAATCAACAAGGAGAGATCGAGAGGAAAGCTATCAAATGAAGATTGCTGCAACGTTCGTGAACAACATTCCTTTCAACAAGTTCATCATCCGATCGAAGCCGTTCTAGCATCAACTGAAGCCATTCAAGCATCTTCCCAAGCCAAGGAGTTCCAATCAAGCAATGGTCTCAAGAAAAGCTTAAGAGAAGGCTGTCCAAGTGAAAGAAGAAAGAAATACTGTAGCAGTGAACAGTACTCCGTGTTAAGAGGATCTACATCAAATACAAGGCCATTCAAGCTGAGTCTCAAGCCATTCAAGTAAAGAAGGAAACAACGCAAACATCCGGAGCATACACTCAGGGGGAGCCTAAATCAGGAGCGTTCTAAACTGTGCCTTATTGTGTTTCAGTTCATATTCGTGTTTTGTATAAACTGCGAACTTGTGTGTGTGTGGATCGTTGTTGGATCCGTGGTCGTGTGTGTGCGTGTCGTTTTTGATTCGTGTGTGCGTAGGTCTTCTTAGATCTACGTGTGTGTGTGTGTTTTTATCTAGATCTTAGTGTTTATGTGTGTGGAGTGATGCACTTGTCGCATCGTGTGTGTGCTTTATTGATCCGCTTGTTGCATTGTGTTGGAGACCTCATCTCCGTGTGTGTGGGTAGGTGTCGTCGTGCGTGTGTGGTTGGAGCGTCGTCTCCGTTTGGGGATTTATCCCCGAGTGAAGCCTCACCAGGTTTGGTGAGGGGTGGACGTAGGATTACCGTCGTTGCATCCGAACCACCTTAAAAATCGTTGTGCATTGAGTGTTACTTGTGTGGTTTGATTGTATTCGTTTTATGGTCGTGTGGGAACGGTGAGTTTGAGAGAATTGGTTAATTAGTTTTCATATTACTAATTAATGTTTATCACATATTTTGTAAAAAATCAAAAGTTTCTTTAAAATTTACAAACAACCAATTCACCCCCCTCTTGGGTGTCATTGATCGCGGGACTTCACAACACACTATTCAAGGCATTACACAGGCACTACAGTAAGTGGCGGAAGGTGGGGCCAACCGTGGAGCTGGTGATCTCCACTGTAGATTCAGAAATATGAACCCACCAAAGTTTATTGGCTCATCAGACCCCGATGATGCCGAGCACTAGCTCAAAGAAGTAGAAAGGATATTCTGTGTTATGCAATGCACGGATGAAGAGAATGTGTTACTAGCTACCTTCCAATTGGAAAGGGGTGCCCGTTCCTTGTAGGAGTCCGTAAAAGCTACATTAGAAGAAGAACCTATTACATGGGCGGAATTCACCGAACACTTCAATAACAAATATTTCTCTGATCGTATACAAGAGAAGAAAGCCGCAGAATTCGCCACACTCAAACAAAGAACCCTATCAGTGGCCGAGTATGAGGCTCAATTCTCTCAGTTATCAAGGTACGCGAAGCACTTAGTGAGTACTGAGAAGATGAAGGCAAGGAGATTCCTCAATGGGCTTCGACTTCAATATATCACCCAACTGGCACCAATGGACATTCAAGTCTATTCAGATATGGTTCGAAGAGCTCAATTACTATAAGATGCCACGGAGCTGTCCGACAGAATCCGTGGGAAGGACAAGAAAGAGCCTATTACAAGTTTCAGAAATTTCAAGCCCTCCTTTAATAAGAAGAGAACCAACGCTGGAAGTACTTCTTCCCAAGAGAAGAAACCCAAGAAGAATAATAAACATTTCTCCATTACTACCACACCTTCTAAAGAGGTGTGTAAATATTGTGACAAGACCGGCCACAGGGCCGAGGAATGCTGGAGAAGACTCGGAGCTTGTCTCCGTTGTGGGAGCCGTGACAATTGGATTTCCGATTGTCCCTTGATTAATGAAAAATCCAGAGACGAAAAGCGCCCAATGAAGAAACAAGCACGTCTCCAAGCTCTTCAGGAGGCGGAACAAGATGAAGGCGGACTGGTGGAAGGTACCTTAAAGATCTGTTCCAAGTCTGCTCATGTCTTGTTTGATACCGATGCATCACATTCTTTTATTTCCAAGAAGTTTGCTGATCCTCTATCTATGGAACCCGAGTGGTTAGACTTAGTTATCTCCACTCCGATCGGAGAAGAATCCGATATTACACATTACTACCCGAATTGTAAAGTTGTGGTAAAAGGGAAAAATCTACATGCTGACCTGATATGCCTAGATTTGAAAGGGTATGATGTCATACTAGGAGCCGATTGGATGTCCACCCACAGTGCAGTTGTAGATTGCCGTAACGGCAAGGTTACTTTTAAGGAGTTCCCGGAACTTGTTTACTGTAATACCCCGTATTTAAATAATAATTTTATTTGATTTTTCCTTGTCAAATTAAAAATTTTAGGAATTTATTTGAATTTAGTTGAATTATTAATTGGATAGAAATTGAATTAAACCTTTAAAATTTTAAATTAAATTGAAATGAAATGAAAATGAAATGTAACCCAAATGAAAATAAGGTTTAGGTGAAATGAAACACAAATGCAATTGAGTTGGAATGAAAATGAAATGAAAAGAGGGAATTTGAAATTTGAATTTCGAATTTAATATTTTATTATTAAATGAATAGTGAAAATTTTATCTACCATAAAAAATTCATAAAAATCATAATTAAATAATAGATGCATCGACTAACACTTTTGTCTTCTTGGACTAAGCCTAATAAAATCATTATCTAGGCCTAATCAGTGGGTTAAGCCCGACTTACAACCCACCTAACCCAAAATTCGTGTTCACTATTCACCCTATTTTAAAACATCAAATTAGAGCCCGTTTCTTAACCAAATGCGATGAGGTTAGGGGCAAATGAAAGCTAGTGACTTGTAGATTAATAGCCCCCAACAAATTTCGTGTAAGATTAACTAGGCTAAGAGTGATCAGACGAGTTTAGTCTAGGTCAATCATTTCGGCGCCGTGAGCAACACGCCACTTCAAGGTCGAAATTCTCCCTTCCTGGAAGGATCCAGAAGGTGTATGAGCTATAGATAGAAAGCTCTTCGAGTCTAGTTTCATTTGGTTGCTGTGGTGTCGGCAGAGGAGTTAGATCCGGGGAGATCTTGGCGATTTTGTGGAAGGTGGTCTGCTCCCCGTCGTTTTTTTTTATCTCCAAGTTTGGTTCATCAAATCAGGTTAGTACCTCAACCAAAATAGGCTTATGAGTAGGGGTTTTTGATCAGCTCGACGAGATCTATCATCTGAGACTAAAAGCCCTAATTTTTATAGGGTATTGAGGGAGGAATCAGGAGATCTTTGAAGGGGATTCTTATAGTTCGTGGGTCTAATCTATCTCGTGGTTTAAGTCTTCAATTGAGGTAGGTTATAACTGGCCAAATGTTAATTATTGTATATGAAATTGAAGCTTAGCATGTTATCTCTCTTTTGGCGTAAAAAGCCCTTTGATCCATCAATTCTATTTAGAGAATTTGAGGTTTGAACATGAGCTTGTCCATATGATGATTTCATATACTTGGAACCTGATTAATCCATGAATTCAAAACATAAATGTTAAAATTCATAGCATGTGTGATACATGGTTGGAAAGCCCTCTCTGTTAGCTTTCCAGTGATATAAAAATCCCTAAAAGTTATCATGTATACGTAGAGAATTTGATGTTTTAGTAACACACTGTCCTAATTAGGGTTTTTCTTTTTCCTGTCAATACAGAACTTAATTACAGAACCTAAATCTAAAATTGACCTTACCAAATGATAGTACTCTGTCTTAGCTTTCCATTGATGTATTATATGCTTAATTTCATTAAGAATTGAGGAAGATATAGGCTTTTTAATCCCTAGATCTCACACACATTCCAATAAAAGGGGCCGGGTGACCGACCTCCGCCCTAAATGCGATCCGGAGTTATTAAATGAATAATTAAAAATCATGAATCACTGTAAAACATATTCTTCTGCTACCAGGAGATTTAAAAGTTATTTTTCTGCTACTGGAAAGTATTTTAATCTATTTTTATGCATATAAACCTATTTTTCCTATAATTAATAGAATATAAATGTATAAGAAATTATGTCCAGCATGTAAAAATTATTATTAAATAACTACAATGTATGGAAAATGTTGTCTTATAGTATCAGTATGTGAGAAGTTAAATTCTTGTGGATTTAGAATATTTTATCTTATAAAAATCCATATTTCTTCTATAAAATGAAAGAAAATGCTTATAAATTATATGTGGTATGTTAAAAAGATCTCAAAGGTATGAAAATTCATGAATATTATACTCTGATATAATTATCATGTGAGAGACAATTTTCTGTGAAAATTGGATATTTTTACCAAATAGAATTCATTTACTATCCATATAATAGAGAATAAATGCATGAAAATTATATTAACTTGTTAAAAATAACCCTTACAGCATGATAAAAGTTCTTACAGTATAACAAAAATTTTTCCAGCATGTTAGAATGATAACAGCAAGTTATAGAGAAATTTTTATACTTAAACAAATTTCTAATGTATTTCTTCCATTCAATAAATAGCATAAATGGTATAATAATGTAGAAAAATTAATTTCAGTATGCTAAAAATACTATGGGTATCATGAAAAATGAACAACCAGTAAGATGATTATTCTTAATAACCCATCCAAAAATTTCATAAGGAACTTTTTATAGCACACCAAATATGGGTTTTTTTTTTGTGTTTAAAAAGGTATTTTTAATGTGTAAAAATTCCATTCTAGTAATAAAAATGGATATTTACTGTCATTTTCCAGAGGAATCATGTGCTGGAGTTACTTGAAAATTTTAGGGAGATTTTCACCATGTTAGGATTTATTTCTATGAATTAAGTGGAATTCTTAGTAATTTACTCTAATAATACTAAATAAATCATTTCTTTGGCTTTTTGCATCCAATTAATTTAAGGCATTTCCAGTATGATAAAACTTGTTAAACCAACAGAATAAAATGTTAATTTATGGAATTGAATGTATTCTAAAGATTGTATTTTTCCTACTTATCCTTTCATTCTTGGATTCCACGACTTAATTGTCGTTAAACATTATGCCAAAGTTTAATCCTTCATTTTCTTGTTATTCTGATTTTTGCTAGATCTGTACTTGTTACATTTTAGCTTATTCCTTGAAATTCATTGGCCATATTTATACAAGAAATGTCTAGACAATTGGGATCATCGATCCGTAAAATCAATGCCATCGCATCATAAGGGCCCGGTCTGGTCCTGGGGAGAGCGCCCGAAAATTAGTGAGCCCATGGGATGTTAATGACAAGGTGTGGCATTTGCACCGAGTACTTGACTAGTGTGTGTCTACGACATTTTATCTATTGTTATTCCTTTTACTTGATTATGAATTATTGAAATACTTGCTTGTTGGCCAATTATTATTGTTTCAATTGCTCTTAATGAATTTCTTGTACATGATATTATTGATCATTGGAATTTATTCAATTCTTGACTTTGCAAGACCTTCTACATTGTTCTTGATCTCTTTATTCAAATCCTTGTTCTCTGTTACATACAACTGGTAATTAAGATGTTAACTACGTAAATATGCGGTTATTTCCTACTGAGCGTCAGCTCATAGTTGTGTTCCCCCCTTTTCAGGTTTTTCAAGTGACGCGCTTACCAATGGGGAGGGTCAGGAGTGATCCTTGAGTGCTCTTGTACCTAGTTATTGAGCCAGCTTAGTTTTTACTTCCAGTTTGATTTTACGTCAGTGTTGTATTAGAATTTCATTTGGAAGACATGTTTGATCGAGTCTTAGCATGTTGGTTATTGTAATAAGTTGGAATTATTTTGATTAATGGAAGTGTTTCTCACTTTATAATTTGTCTAATTGTTTAGCTTAGAATTTACTGTTAGTGCTAGCTCGTATCTGACTGTACGCGCCGATTTTCCGCGTCGGGGCGTGACAGTTTAGTTGGTATCAGAGCCCTAGGTTTCATATTCCTAGGTTCCCCTAAGTTTTAGGTTTCTCATTGCATCCAATAACCCGGTATATCGAAAGGTGTTGTCCGAACGTTAGGCTACGCCTATCGGGAAGGTCACACACTTGCGCGAGTGGTCTTCGGACCGATTATCTCCGCCAGGTACCGAGTTTTTGGTCGTGTCTAGGTGCATTAGAACCTTAACCTTGTAAAAGTCTAGGACCTGACCTGGTGAGTTTGGGTAGAAACTTGGGTTAAGTCCGTATCTTAATCGCGATATTACCTATCTTATTGGACCTAAGTAATCTTGTTCCTCGTGTAGGCTTTTGCAATGGCAGCTGATCGTGCTGAATGGAGAAACCTGCAGCGCACTGTTCAAGGCCTTACTCAGGCCCTACAGCAAGTGGCTCAGGCAGGAGCGGCACAGCATGGCACCGGTGATTTATACCGGAACTTCCGTGGAATGAATCCACCTAGATTCGCAGGTTCGACCGACCCTGATGAAGCCGAGCACTGGCTTGATGATATGGGAAGGATTTTTGAAGTCATGCAATGCACCGACCAAGAACGTGTTCTTTTATCTACATTCCAATTAGAACGTGATGCACGTACGTGGTGGGATTCTATCAAGGCGACTCTCGGTGACCGTCAGGTTACGTGGGAAGAGTTTGAGGAATTCTTCAACAATAAGTACTTTTCTGACCGAGTTCAAGAGAAGAAGGCAGCTGAGTTCGCGGCTCTAAAGCAGCGGAGCTTATCTGTAGCAGAGTATGAAGCACAATTCTCCAGACTATCTCGATATGCTACTCATCTCATTTCTACTGAAAAGATGAAGGCGAAGCGCTTTCTTAATGGTTTGAAGCTTCATTATATCAACCAATTGGCACCTATGGAGATATCAACTTATTCTGAGATGGTAAGGAAGGCGCAAGTTCTGGAGGACACTCTTGAGATGACGGAAAGAATCAGTGGCAAAGGCATGAAGAAAGAGCAACCAAAGGAGTTCAAGAAAAGCAAGATCGGACCTAGCTTTATCAAGAAGAGGCCCGCGAGTGGGTCGAGTTCGTGGACCGGAGCAGGCTCATGGAAGGGAAAGATGCCAAAGCAGGAAGAAAAGAAGCATGTCCCTGTTGTACCCTTTAAGGGCGTGTGCAGATATTGTGACCGTCCTGGTCACAAGATGGAAGAGTGCTGGCGCAAGTTGGGCGCCTGTCTACGTTGCGGAAGTAGGGAGCACCGCATCCCAGATTGTCCATTATTATCGGAGCAAGCTACACCGGCGAAGCCTCAGGTCTTCAAGAAGCCGCAAGGCAAGCTCCAGGCACTTCAGGTTGATGAAGTAGAAACAGCCGAAGAAGGTGGACTCGTCGAAGGTACTCTCTTTATACTCGACAAGCCAGCCTTTGTTCTTTTTGATACTGGTGCAACACATTCTTTCATTTCTCGGAGATTTGCTAAGTCTATAGCTGTAGAACCTGCTTTGATGAGTTCTTCGTTAGCAATATCTACACCTATTGGTTCTAGATCGGCAGTTCAGCATTATTATCCTTCTAGCAAGGTTATGGTTAATGAGCAGAATTTACCGGCTAATTTAGTCTGCATGGACATGAAGGATTATGATGTAATCCTAGGAGCTGACTGGTTGGCCAAGTATGATGCCAATGTTCACTGCAGTTCTAGCTCGGTGTCTTTTAATAGGCATCCAGGACTTTCATTTTTGGGAGCTAGATACCATCACTCTATCTCACTTATTTCGGCCCTTCGTGCTGATAAATTGATGAGACGAGGTTGCGAGGCATTTCTAGCCTTTGTCTATGCTACTCCCGAGCAGCAAGTGGAGATTAAGGACATCCCTGTTGTCTGTGAATTTCTTGATATATTTCCTGAGGATCTACCGGGACTTCCGCCTGAGCGGGAAGTTATCTTCTCTATTGATGTTATTCCTGGTTCTTCTCCTGTCTCTAAAGCTCCGTACCGTATGTCTTCTGCGGAGCTAAGGGAATTAAAGCAGCAATTGATGGAGTTACTTGAGAAGGGTTTCATTCGCCCTAGTACTTCCCCTTGGGGAGCTCCTGTACTATTTGTCCGGAAGAAGGATGGTTCGTTGAGACTGTGCATCGATTATCGGCAACTGAATCAGATAACTGTCAAGAACAAGTACCCATTGCCGAGGATTGATGAGTTATTTGACCAGATAGCAGGAGCTCAATTCTTTTCTAAGATCGATCTTCGATCTGGATATCATCAGTTGCGGATTAAGGAAGAAGATATTCATAAAACGGCTTTCCGCAGCAGGTATGGTCATTTCGAATTTGTCGTTATGCCTTTTGGTTTAACGAATGCACCAGCGGCTTTCATGCAGTTGATGAATAGTGTTTTTCGACCCTATCTTGATCGATGGGTGGTGGTATTCATTGATGATATCTTGATTTATTCTAAGAGTGAAGTAGAGCATGCCGAACATCTGAGAGTGGCACTACAGATATTAAGAGACCATCAACTGTACGCCAAGTTCAGTAAGTGTGGTTTTTGGCTTCAAGAGGTGTCTTTTCTAGGACACACTATTACCAAAGATGGTATTTCTGTTGATCCTTCGAAGGTGGAAGCAGTGATGAATTGGGAACAGCCCACCAGTGTGACTGAGATCAGAAGTTTCTTAGGCCTGGCAGGTTATTATCGTAGATTCATTCAAGACTTCTCCAAGATCGCGGTCCCCCTTACCAGATTGACCCGCAAGGAGAATAAGTTTGAATGGTCGGATGCTTGTCAAAAAAGCTTCCAGACATTGAAGGAGTGCTTAACTTCAGCACCCGTGTTAGCTTTACCTTCTGGTGAAGGAAGCTTTGTGGTCTACACCGATGCATCAGGTATTGGCTTAGGTTGTGTGCTTATGCAGCATGGGAAGGTAATTGCTTATTCTTCCAGGCAATTGAGGAAGCATGAAGAGAACTATCCTGTTCATGATTTGGAATTGGCAGCCGTCGTCTTTGCTTTAAAGATTTGGAGGCATTACCTATATGGAGAATCTTTCACGGTATTTTCAGATCACAAGAGTTTGAAGTATTTATTCTCTCAAAAGGAACTCAATATGCGGCAGCGCAGATGGTTGGAGTATTTGAAGGACTTCGACTTTTCTATTGAGTATCATCCTGGAAAAGGTAATGTGGTGGCAGATGCTTTGAGCCGGAAGCCGATAGCAAAGTTATCCAGTCTTATGATGCAAGAATGGAAGTTATTGGAGCAGATGGCTAGTCTGGATTTGAATATCAATAATGATCGGGTCATTATTGCACAAATGCAACTTAAACCTGAATTACTGATGGAGATCAAGTCCTTGCAAGATAATGATCCCGAACTGGTAGAGATCAAGGGAAGTTTGAGCAGCAGATCGGATTTCATGATTTCTGATGATGGAAGACTTCTATTCCAAGGACGAACGTGTGTACCTGACGTAGCTGAAATCAAGAACAAGATTCTTGGCGAAGCTCATAGATCTAAATACACGATTCATCCTGGAGGCACTAAAATGTTTAAGGATTTGAAAAGATCCTTTTGGTGGCCGAATATGAAAAGAGAAGTTGCAGATTTTGTGAGTAGATGCCTGGTATGTCAGCAAGTTAAGGCCGAGCACTTCAGGCCGGCAGGGAAATTGAAGCCACTCGACATACCCCAATGGAAATGGGAGAGTATTGGCATGGATTTCATCATGGGTCTACCTAGAACTCGTAGCGGTTTCGATGCAATTTGGGTGATCGTCGACAGACTGACAAAGTCAGCCCATTTCTTGTCCATTAAATCTAAATGGACAGTTGATGTTCTAGCAGCTCTGTATATGAAGGAAGTGGTGAGATTGCATGGTATTCCAGTGAATATAGTATCTGATCGAGACCCTAGATTCACTTCTCATTTCTGGAAGGGACTGCAAGAGTCTTTGGGTACTCGTCTAAATTTCAGCACGGCATTTCATCCACAGACAGATGGACAGACTGAAAGGACCAACCAGATAGTAGAGGATATGCTTCGAGCATGTATGATTGACTTTGGTGGTAATTGGAATGAACATTTGGCATTAATTGAATTCGCCTACAATAACAGCTATCAGTCTAGTATTCAGATGGCTCCATTTGAAGCCTTGTATGGGAGAAGCTGTCGATCCCCGTTGTGTTGGGATGAGGTAGGTGAGAGACAATGGCTTGGACCAGATCTTATCTTGGAATCGTCACAGAATATCCGTATTGTCCGAGATCGGCTACAAGTGGCTCAGTCAAGACAGAAGAGTTATGCCGATAATAGAAGAAGAGCATTGGAATTCCAAGTAGGTGATCATGTGTTTCTAAAGGTCTCTCCTATGAGAGGGATTCGCAGATTTGGTATTCATGGCAAGCTAAGTCCGAGGTACATTGGCCCGTACGAGATTTTAAATAGAGTGGGAGAAGTGGCTTATCGATTGGCGTTACCGCCTCAGTTATCTGGCGTGCACAACGTCTTCCATATTTCTATGTTGCGGAAGTATGTGTACGACCCCACTCACGTTATTCAGCATGTGGACTTCGAACTGAAGGAGGATTTGACCTATGAGGAAAGACCGATAAAGATTTTGGACCGGAAGCAGCAACAACTCCGGAGTCGATCTATACCTATGGTTAAGGTCCAGTGGAGTCGGCGTGGAGCTGAAGAAGCCACCTGGGAATCCGAAGATGTTATGCGAAAGCGGTATCCCGACCTTTTCTAGGTGAGCTAGTTGTCCCTTGAAATTGTTATCCTTTATTTTCGTATCGTAATGTAGTGAATTTGGCGGACCAAATTCCTTTAAGTAGGGGAGGGTGTAATACCCCGTATTTAAATAATAATTTTATTTGATTTTTCCTTGTCAAATTAAAAATTTTAGGAATTTATTTGAATTTAGTTGAATTATTAATTGGATAGAAATTGAATTAAACCTTTAAAATTTTAAATTAAATTGAAATGAAATGAAAATGAAATGTAACCCAAATGAAAATAAGGTTTAGGTGAAATGAAACACAAATGCAATTGAGTTGGAATGAAAATGAAATGAAAAGAGGGAATTTGAAATTTGAATTTCGAATTTAATATTTTATTATTAAATGAATAGTGAAAATTTTATCTACCATAAAAAATTCATAAAAATCATAATTAAATAATAGATGCATCGACTAACACTTTTGTCTTCTTGGACTAAGCCTAATAAAATCATTATCTAGGCCTAATCAGTGGGTTAAGCCCGACTTACAACCCACCTAACCCAAAATTCGTGTTCACTATTCACCCTATTTTAAAACATCAAATTAGAGCCCGTTTCTTAACCAAATGCGATGAGGTTAGGGGCAAATGAAAGCTAGTGACTTGTAGATTAATAGCCCCCAACAAATTTCGTGTAAGATTAACTAGGCTAAGAGTGATCAGACGAGTTTAGTCTAGGTCAATCATTTCGGCGCCGTGAGCAACACGCCACTTCAAGGTCGAAATTCTCCCTTCCTGGAAGGATCCAGAAGGTGTATGAGCTATAGATAGAAAGCTCTTCGAGTCTAGTTTCATTTGGTTGCTGTGGTGTTGGCAGAGGAGTTAGATCCGGGGAGATCTTGGCGATTTTGTGGAAGGTGGTCTGCTCCCCGTCGTTTTTTTTTATCTCCAAGTTTGGTTCATCAAATCAGGTTAGTACCTCAACCAAAATAGGCTTATGAGTAGGGGTTTTTGATCAGCTCGACGAGATCTATCATCTGAGACTAAAAGCCCTAATTTTTATAGGGTATTGAGGGAGGAATCAGGAGATCTTTGAAGGGGATTCTTATAGTTCGTGGGTCTAATCTATCTCGTGGTTTAAGTATAGAAGAAATATAGATTTTTATAAGATAAAATATTCTAAATCCACAAGAATTTAACTTCTCACATACTGATACTATAAGACAACATTTTCCATACATTGTAGTTATTTAATAATAATTTTTACATGCTGGACATAATTTCTTATACATTTATATTCTATTAATTATAGGAAAAATAGGTTTATATGCATAAAAATAGATTAAAATACTTTCCAGTAGCAGAAAAATAACTTTTAAATCTCCTGGTAGCAGAAGAATATGTTTTACAGTGATTCATGATTTTTAATTATTCATTTAATAACTCCGGATCGCATTTAGGGCGGAGGTCGGTCACCCGGCCCCTTTTATTGGAATGTGTGTGAGATCTAGGGATTAAAAAGCCTATATCTTCCTCAATTCTTAATGAAATTAAGCATATAATACATCAATGGAAAGCTAAGACAGAGTACTATCATTTGGTAAGGTCAATTTTAGATTTAGGTTCTGTAATTAAGTTCTGTATTGACAGGAAAAAGAAAAACCCTAATTAGGACAGTGTGTTACTAAAACATCAAATTCTCTACGTATACATGATAACTTTTAGGGATTTTTATATCACTGGAAAGCTAACAGAGAGGGCTTTCCAACCATGTATCACACATGCTATGAATTTTAACATTTATGTTTTGAATTCATGGATTAATCAGGTTCCAAGTATATGAAATCATCATATGGACAAGCTCATGTTCAAACCTCAAATTCTCTAAATAGAATTGATGGATCAAAGGGCTTTTTACGCCAAAAGAGAGATAACATGCTAAGCTTCAATTTCATATACAATAATTAACATTTGGCCAGTTATAACCTACCTCAATTGAAGACTTAAACCACGAGATAGATTAGACCCACGAACTATATTCTTAGTAATTTACTCTAATAATACTAAATAAATCATTTCTTTGGCTTTTTGCATCCAATTAATTTAAGGCATTTCCAGTATGATAAAACTTGTTAAACCAACAGAATAAAATGTTAATTTATGGAATTGAATGTATTCTAAAGATTGTATTTTTCCTACTTATCCTTTCATTCTTGGATTCCACGACTTAATTGTCGTTAAACATTATGCCAAAGTTTAATCCTTCATTTTCTTGTTATTCTGATTTTTGCTAGATCTGTACTTATTACATTTTAGCTTATTCCTTGAAATTCATTGGCCATATTTATACAAGAAATGTCTAGACAATTGGGATCATCGATCCGTAAAACCAATGCCATCGCATCATAAGGGCCCGGTCTGGTCCTGGGGAGAGCGCCCGAAAATTAGTGAGCCCATGGGATGTTAATGACAAGGTGTGGCATTTGCACCGAGTACTTGACTAGTGTGTGTCTACGACATTTTATCTATTGTTATTCCTTTTACTTGATTATGAATTATTGAAATACTTGCTTGTTGGCCAATTATTATTGTTTCAATTGCTCTTAATGAATTTCTTGTACATGATATTATTGATCATTGGAATTTATTCAATTCTTGACTTTGCAAGACCTTCTACATTGTTCTTGATCTCTTTATTCAAATCCTTGTTCTCTGTTACATACAACTGGTAATTAAGATGTTAACTACGTAAATATGCGGTTATTTCCTACTGAGCGTCAGCTCATAGTTGTGTTCCCCCCTTTTCAGGTTTTTCAAGTGACGCGCTTACCAATGGGGAGGGTCAGGAGTGATCCTTGAGTGCTCTTGTACCTAGTTATTGAGCCAGCTTAGTTTTTACTTCCAGTTTGATTTTACGTCAGTGTTGTATTAGAATTTCATTTGGAAGACATGTTTGATCGAGTCTTAGCATGTTGGTTATTGTAATAAGTTGGAATTATTTTGATTAATGGAAGTGTTTCTCACTTTATAATTTGTCTAATTGTTTAGCTTAGAATTTACTGTTAGTGCTAGCTCGTATCTGACTGTACGCGCCGATTTTCCGCGTCGGGGCGTGACATTTACACTAGCCCAAAGAGTCGAAACAAGTCACCTCTTATTTCGGCCCTCAAAGCTAGTAAGTTAATAAGGAGAGGGTGTGTATCTTTCCTTGCGTTTGTTACCGTAAAAGAGACCAATGAGTCCAAGATAGAAGACATCCTAGTTGTTCGGGATTTTCCCGATGTATTTCCGGAGGATTTGCCTGGATTACCCCCACAAAGAGAAGTGGCCTTCACCATCGACCTTGTCCCTGGTGCTGGTCCAGTTTTTAAGGCACCCTATAGGATGTCCCCTACCGAGCTCAAGGAATTAAAGGAGAAATTGATGGAACATTTAAAGAAAGGATTTATCAGACCGAGCACTTCCCCGTGGGGAGCGCCCGTATTATTTGTAAAGAAGAAGGATGGATCAATGAGACTATGCATCGACTATCGGCAGTTGAACTATCTCACGATCAAGAACAAGTATCCACTGCCAAGGATCGATGAATTATTTGATCAGATATCTAGATCTAAGTATTTCTCGAAGATTGATCTCAAGTCGAGATACCACCAATTGACAATCAAAGATGAGGACATTCATAAGACCGCGTTCAGGAGTAGGTATGGGCACTACGAATTTGTTGTTGTGCCTTTTGGACTAACAAATGCCCCTGCAACCTTTATGCAGTTAATGAATAGTATGTTCAGGCCTCATCTGGATCAATTTATTGTAGTCTTCATTGATGACATATTGATTTATTCAAAGACCAAGGAAGACCATGAAGAGCATTTGAGGATTTCATTACAGATATTGAGGACAAATCAGTTATATGCAAAGCTAAGTAAATGTGAGTTCTGGATAGAAGAAGTATCCTTTTTAGGACATGTAATCTCCAAGGATGGGTTATTAGTAGATCCATCAAAGGTTGAAGCTGTGAAGAATTGGGAAAGACTAACCAATGCTAGTGAGATCCGTAGTTTCTTGAGTCTTGTAGGCTATTATCGACGATTCATCAGGGACTTCTCAAAAATTTCCGTGCCACTTACTAGGCTAACCCGCAAGGAGATCCGTTATGAGTGGAGCGAAGACTGCGAAAGAAACTTTCAAGCTCTAAAGGATCACTTGACTACTGCCCCGGTTCTGGCCTTACCAATTGAAGGAGAGGAATTTGAGGTGTACACCGATGCGTCGGGCATTAGCCTCGGAAGTGTGTTAATGCAACAAGGAAAAGTCATAGCCTACTCATCCCGACAATTGAAGAAGCTTGAAGAGAACTACCCGGTCCACGACCTAGAATTGGCTACGGTAGTGTTTGCATTAAAGATCTGGAGACATTATCTATACGGAGTATAATTCACTGTATACTACGATCACAAGAGTCTCAAGTACCTTTTCTCTCAGAAGGAATTGAATATGAGACAAAGACGTTGGCTAGAATATCTCAAGGACTTCGACTTTACAATACAATATTATCCTGGAAAGGGTAATCCTGTAGCTGATGCCCTCAGTCGAAAGTCAAGAGCCCTCTTAGCCAATTGTATGATTCAGGAGTGGAAATTGCTTGAGCAATTATCTAAACTTAATATAAGTATGGACCAGGAGAAACATTGTATTACTCTATCACACATGAGGATACAACTGGATCTACTCTCTGAGATAAAATAACTTCAAGACAGTGACCCGATGTTAGTAGAAATCAAGGATAAGCTAGAAGAACGACCAGGCTTCAAGGTAGCATCAGATGGAAGGTTATTATTCCGAGAAAGAACTTGTGTACCAGATTGCTTAGAACTAAAGAAGAAGATATTAGAAGAAGCTCATAGGTCAAGGTACACGATTCATCCCGGATCTACCAAGATGTACCAAGACTTGAAATGGACCTGCTGGTGGAACAACATGAAAAGGGAGGTAGCGGACTTTGTGTCTCGTTGTCTCACCTGCCAACAAGTTAAGGCGGAAAACCAAAAGCCTACCGGTAAGCTACATCCTCTAGATATTCCCAAATGGAAGTGGGAGGATATCGGTATGGACTTTATAATGGGTCTATCTAAATCTAAGGGAGGACATGATGGAGTATGGGTCATCATAGACCGATTGACCAAGTCATCTCACTTTCTTCCAATCAAGAGTCGATGGTCAGTTGATGTCTTTGCAGTCTTGTATAACAAGGAAATAGTTAGACTACATGGAGTTCCTATTTCAATCGTGTCTGACCGAGATCCGCGCTTTACTTCTCACTTCTGGAAGGGTCTACAACATTCGTTGGGGACGAGACTCAACTTTAGTACAGCCTTTCATCCTCAGACGGATGGTCAGATCGAAAGAACAAATCAAGTGGTAAAAGACATGCTTAGAGCTTGTATCATTGATTTCGACGGGAGCTGACACGATCACTTGCCTTTGGTCGAGTTTGCATATAATAACAGTTACCAGGCAAACATTCAAATGGCACCTTTCAAAGCATTATACGGAAGAAGTTACCGATCACCCTTATGCTGGGATGAAGTTGGCGAGAAATAACTACTAGGCCCAGACATGGTGAGAGACACCATATAAAAGATTCAGCTAATTAGAGAAAGACTTCAAATGGCTCAGTCTAGACAAAAGACTTATGCCGACACAAGAAGGAGAGACCTCGAGTTCCAAGTCGGAGATCACGTCTTTCTTAAAATTTCTCTAGGACGAGGAATTAGAAGATTTGGTGTTAAGGGCAAGCTTACACCAAGATATATCGGTCCTTTTAAAATATTGGAAAGAGTTGGCGAGGTTGCCTACTGCATCGCCTTACCCTCTCAGTTGTCTGAAGCTCACAATGTTTTTCACATATCTATGTTAAAGAAGTATGTGCATGATCCATTCCACATCATAGATCATGGCGACCTGGTAATACAAAAGGATCTCACGTATGAACAAAAGCCATTGAAGATCCTTGATCGCGAGGTACGTGCACTAAGGAACAAGACAATTCCCATGATCAAGGTTCAATGGAGCAAATGCTCAAAACAAGAAGCCACGTGGGAGACCGAAGAATCCATGAAGAAGAGATTCCCATACTTATTTACGAATGGTATGTACTCTGCACCCTCCGTGTAACACTCGAATCCGTCTGAAACTTAAAGATAATTAAATATTTTATATTTTGAGTCCATATAAATTTTAGGTTCTCTTAATTAAAGCCCAATACCTTGAACGGTATACTTTAACGAACATTATTAAGTACATTAATTATATATCTTATGTTATTAATATATATCTTTTTGTAAGAGTGTCAGAATAGGGTCAATATTAGACATATTGGAAAGAGAACTCAAAGATCTACAAGTTTTATGTTGAGCATATTTTTAAATTTTGACGTTTGATAGGTCAAAAATAAGATAGAGTGAACTATTCTTAAGAATCATGTTATTGTTAACTTCTTAGGAGTTTTTATATAAAAATATAAAACAAAATAATATATATATAACCCAAAAATCCCTCCCATATCCCACGTAACCCACCTACCCCATATATCACCTTCCCCCCATCCCCTCTCCCCCACTTAATACCTTCCCCACATAACCCCTCCCCCTCCCTCTTATCTCCTCCTCCCCTCCCCCTATATAAAGCCCCCCTCTCCCCCTCTCTTTCCCGCGTATCTTCCCCCCTCTCCCCCTCTTTCTCTCCCACCCAACACCCCTCTCCCCCCATCCATCTCTCTCTCTCACATCTCTCTCTCTTTTCTATTTTCATTTATTTCTTCTTTTCTACTCTCTCTACTCTCTCCCTCTACTTTCTCTCTCTACTCTCTTTATTTTCTCTCTCTACACTCTCTTTACTTTCTCTCTCTAATCTCTTTATTTTCTCTCTTTCTATCTACTTTCTCTCTCTATTCTCTCTACTCTCTACTTTCTCTCTCTACATTCTCTCTTTAAATATCTCTCCCTACTTCTTTCTCTACTCTCTCTCTACTTTCTCTCTCTACTTCCTCTCTCTACTTTCTCTCTCATCTCTCTTCCCACTCTCATTCTCTTATTATTAAACGGAGAAGATAATACAGTATTAGAATAATATAAATAATTAATAAACATTTGGACGGAGGATTTGAAACTTATTTGGACAATTTCGCCCTTCTTTATATATTTGGGACGAGAAAATTATTTTTTCCTACGCAAAGACCTTTACGGAAGCTCGGGTGAGATACTAAAGTCAATTCGGAAGTCCATTCTAAAGGTAGGCATGATAAACCGAGTGCATGTTATTTGTTATTTACATTTCTTTTATTTGATTTTATTTGTAATGTAATTTAAGTCATTGATTTATTTAACCCAATGATCTATGTTTAGAATCAGTTATTTATTTAGTTATCATTCTGTAAAAATATTATTTTTCTCTCTAATCTCTCTCTAATTTCTCTCTAATTTCTCTCTAATCTCTTTCTACATTCTCCCTCTACTTTCTCTCTCTACTCTCTATCTACTCTAATCTCTTCGAATGTTATATAATAGTAATGTATTTAGTTAATAAATTTGACCCACTACCCTATGATTAAAATCTAATTCCTGATATTAAAATACGATCCAATTATTTTATAAAGTTCAATGGCAAGTTTTAAGTATTGAGACGACTATATGATAAGCATCATAATAAGAATATAAATTTGATTAAGCATATGTACTGTGTCACTTTAAGGAGGTGTGAGGTGACAAACCGTAGTTAGCTTCCGCTACGGGATTAGGCCCATTTCCGAGGACAAACGGACTTCTGAAAAATTTGGAACTCAGAATAAGAAAATTATCTGGGGAATGGTGGAGTATTAACTCCCGATCCTGCGTGGTTGATCAAGGCCGACATGCTCCAGCGTTTAGACCATTTGTCTTTATGTCGACGTATGGATGCCTAGGTATGTGTTTGCTACTACTTTTAGTGACGGGATGCCTGACCAATATATGCTGCCAAATAATATGAAGTTCATATTTGATATATGACTTTGATATGATCTGAAAATAAGTTCATCTGTATAAGCTCTGATTTAGCTAAGATATGTAATATGCCATTTATATATAAGTTAGATAAGATTTGTTATACGCATTTGCTTATAAGAAGAAAAATTATTCTGCTCTACTAATTTTCCTTCGCATTCATAGTATATGTACAATCCAATGAAATTGTGATTAGCTGTATCTATATATCATAGATTTACACAGTTTAGTATATGATAAGTATGTGATTGATTTTAATGCCTACTGAGTCTTTGGACTCATATCTGTTGCCTAACCATTTCAGGAAACTGACAAGTGGATACCTCGACTTCGACGAACAGTAGGTCGGAGGGTGATCTCGGGCGTAATTTGAATTTCCGCTGCATAGAATAAGTAGATTTGATTTTCTTTTGAATACTGAATGTAAATATGACTTTTGAGTAGAAATATATAGTACTCTGTATACGATGTAAATTATGAGTGTTTATCTTATGGAAATGGTATGATTTTATCTTTTGGAATATGTGATGGTTTGGCCTTTAGCGCCTTACAAATATCTCAGTCCACAACACTTCCGTCCATCCGCTGTGAGGTCCCCGGATACGATACGGGATCACGGGAAGGGGGCGCCACAGAGAGTGGTATCAGAACAAAGTTGTGAGGCTTGGAATCATTTGCAGCCACCTGATTTATACACCATACCACAAGATCTTAGGAATTTATTTTAGAATTTAATGTCAAACCTAGGATCATACTAATTCGGGTTGGGTCTCCCTTGCAGGATATGGCAGGGAGTGATAGGGTTGAGGTGAATACTTCTCCTGAGGAATCTGCGCCCTCAAATGGGATATCACAAGTAGTTGTCGGGGAAATAATTCATGGCGTGCTTGCTCCCGGTGGGCAAGACGCGTTACCTATTCAGGGTGTGTAAGATTTAGGAGGGTTCACACAAGCTTTTCAAGGGTTAGTGCAGACTATGCTATTACAGGCCCAAACTCAGGCAATGATGCAAGCCCAATTACAAACCCGTGTGCAAGAACAACCGAATAGGGCAGCAGGCGCTACCCTGATGGAGAAATTCAGACATATGAGTTCTCCTTCTTTTAAGGGGGAGAGTCACCCAGAGATTGTGAAAAACTGGGTGAGAGAAATTGAGAAGATTTTCACGGCCATTGGATGTGCAGGGCAGGATAAGGTGATATTAGCTACATTTATGTTGAAGGACCGTGCGGATGAGTGGTGGAGGTCTGCACTTAGAACCACTTTTAGAGGTAGAGAGATTGAGATTGGCTGGAACGAATTTCTTGATGTCTTCCATGCAAAATTTCTCCCTCAGCATGTGAAGGACATGAAAGAAGTAGAATTTTTAAATCTAACTCAAGGAAGTATGTCGGTTGCCGACTATGAAGTAAAATTTACTGAATTGGAAAAATATGCCCCCCATATTTGTTCTGATGAGCAGAGAAGAGTGAAGAAATTTGTTAGGGGTCTGAAGAGCAATATTAGAAGTAAAGTTATAATTTTCGATCATCAAACTATGGCAACAGCCTTGAGAACCGCTTTCGTTGTAGAATTGAATATGAGGAATTCTTAGTTGAAAGACAAAGGGATAATGCAAAAAGGGGTAATCTTGGTTCAATTGTGAGGAAAGATAAGAAGCCGAAGATGGCTTTTCCAGAGAGAGTTCAACCAGTTAAGAGAGATAACATGCCATCTTGTCAACAGTGCGGGATGCAGCATAGAGGTAATGAATGTTGGCGGGCTGTAGGTAAATATTTTTCATGTGGTCAGACATGGCATATGATAAGGGATTATCCCAAAAGGCCAAGGCAAGATCAACAACCATAACAGCAGCGGAGAGTTCAAGCCAGAGTATATGCACTAACAAAGGAAGATACCTGGGATGCCAATGCAGTAGCTGAAGGTATTATTCTTATCGATACTATGCATGCTAGAGTTTTATTTGATGCGGGTGCTACACATTCCTATATTTCTTTAGGATTTGCTGAATTGTTGAAAGATAAACAAATTATGAAAACTAATGAGATGTCCATTAACACACCAACTGGGGAGATAGCTAGAACGACTTCTGTTATTCCTAGCATTGATGTGGTGATTAAGGGGAGGATTATGCCAGCATGTGTGTATCTGCTAGAAATGACTGATTTTGATGTCATCTTGGGAATAGATTGGTTAGATAGAAATTTTATCCTTCTAGACTGTCATGGAAAGAAAGTGATTTTTCAGAAACCTGGGGAGCATATATTTCACTATCAATGTCCAAGACACCATTCTAATAAAACAATAGTTTCAGTCTAATATCCCAGACCTTTCGGATCCTTCTTTTGGGTCCCGGATCTGATTTCTCGGAGTGTCCGGCTCCATTGTGTTTAAAATTTTATTTCGGACATCTTTCATGTTCGGATCAGCCCGATCCGGAGTTGTTTCAGAGGCCCGGAGCGCGTCCGCTGTTTTCCGCGCGTGTTTTTCGATTTTCGGTACGAGTTTCGGCACGACTTGCGGAACCTCGTTGCGGGTGAACCGAGTCGTTCACCTAGGCACGGGTGGTACCGTTGTGATCGGTGCCTTCCGAGGATCGCGGAAACGTGATTTTCTATTTTTTGGTATTTTCTGAAATTTCCAGATTTTCTATAAATTCCCATTTCTTTTCTTTTTTCTTTTCTTCTTTCTCTTTCTTCTTCCCCCTCTTCTTCTTCCTCCCACCATGACCGCCTCCCCTCTCCCTCTCTTCCTCCGGCGTGACCGCGGTGAGCCCCCTCCGGCTGCAGACGGCAGTGGGCGACGGCGTGGCGGCGACGGCAGCGGTAAGGTAGTCGTGGCGGCGTAAAGCTCGTGGGTTTTCGAGAAGGGACGAGGGATTCTCAAAGCTTTCATCGTGATTCGTGCACGATCCGACGCGTCTCGACGCAGAGCGAAGGTAGGGTGACGATCCCTAGCCTCTTGCGTCCCCTTCCCCGCAAGTTTCAACCCAAGGCGAGGCCGAGAGGGGTTGTTTTCACGTCGGAACGGGAAAACCATGCTTTAGGGAGAGCTAACCCGATCCATCGTTTTAAGCTACGATTCCATGTTTCGGGAGCGTAGAATCATGCTAGGGGGCTTGGGGGTTCGTTTCCCATCGTTTCCCCCTTCGTAGGGCTTGTTTAGGGGCCGAAATGGTGAATTCCGGCGAAGTTCGCTATTTTCGTGCCGGTGAAGGTTGAGTGGTCGAACCAGGGCCCGTTCATCCAATGCGCGGTTCTGGCCTGACCGCCCTTCGGCTCGGAGCGTAGTGGGGTTATGCGACCTATCGAGCGACCGCATAACCCATGTGCGGCCCGAGGCCGCCCGCTCATCCCCTCTCATTTTTCGACCGTTGCGTGTGACCGTTGCACAGTGATTGGGACGTGCGGTTAGGAGCTAGCCGCGTATCCCCATGGGCGGCCAGGGGTTGGCCGTTCATCACTGGTGCCGTTGGTGGATGTGCGGCCAGGGTGGGTCTGCTCGTCCCATTGTGCGGCTAGTGTCTAGCCGTTCATCCCTTGGGCGGTTTGTTGGTAGCCATTTTTCCCAGGGGAAGAACGGTTTGTTCAAGGCCGTTCATCTCCTGGTGCGGCCCTTGTCTAGCCGTACATCCCTGGGCGGCCCAGAGTGGACCGTTTAAGGGGTTAGTCTAACTGGCGTTTCCTTCTTGGTCGATTCGAATCACCGGGTGCTTGGACCTTGGTCCGCGTGCTGAACCGTGGTCTGACAGATGCTGGGCATCGTGTCAGGGCCAGGTGTCGTGGTACGGCGTAATCCCGGGAAGTGTTGTTTTCAACTTCTGCCACCGTGAGACGGTGTCGGTACGAGGGGCAGTCCTTGTGCCCTGTCCGGTTGAGACGTGATTTTTCGTTGACTTGAGAGTCTACTCTGTTGGTGACCCTCCACTAGTCGTAGCTCACCAGTACGCGTGTGTTGGTCTCACCCGAGAGTAGGTGTACGGGCATACCTTGAGGATGGTTTTTAGACTGGTTACTGTCGGGCCTCGCGTCTAGCAGCCAGAGTCCGGCTGAGGGGAAAGCCAGTTAGAGGCCAGGCAACGGGTGGACGGCCTGTGTGTGCACACGTGGTTGGGGGCGGTTGGACCCACGCTGACGGGCGTGACCCCAGCTAGTCACTCGCTTTGTGGTTATTTGTTCGGTGTGCGTGCCTCTGATAGGTGCTACCACGTTAGGTAGTTCACCTGCGGTGCGGTGTAAGTCGTCAGGGGACGCTACCGACTGTGCTTATTGTAGGAGGTACTCCTGTCGAGTCGGGAGTGACAAACTTTCAGTCAATCTTTGTGACTTTGACCTTCGGGTTTTTGTCATGTTGACCGTGGTGTTCCGGTCGTTTCACCGTAGCACGTGTGTCGGTTGTCGTGCTGTGAAACCGATGTTTTGTAGATGGCAGGGCTTTCCTTTCGAGGTTCTCGCTTACTGCTAGTGTAGCGGTTTTCCATTTACGAGGTAGGGTTCGAGGGATCCCTACTGAGTCTTGTTATGAGACTCATTCCCTGAGTGTTTTCACCGTATTTCAGGCGAGGCGCGGCTTCAGGGGAGCACGTCTGAGGCTCAGCGTGGTTCAGGTACCCAGCGTTAGTGCCCAGAGGTCAGGGCCAGGGTATGCCCCGTGTAGCTATACTTTTCTTTCTGTCTCTGTACTAGTTGTGGACTATTACTGTTGTTCTTTATTATTATGTTATGGACCATGTATCTTTTAAAATGTTAATTTATTTCCTGCTTAATTATATACAACTGTTTAATTTCTACAATTATTTGTGATACTTGTGTAGTCTCCACACCATCCTTTAACCCTTCCGAGTCTTTGGACTCGTGGGTGGCGGTACGAGTCTCGGGTTATCGGGCCTTCCCGGTAATCGGATTCTCGGGTCGTTACAGCTGGTATCAGAGCACGGTTGTGGGATTATACGAGAATCATAAGTAATTATAGTGGTCCACTAGTCCACAGCGATGATGTACAGGTGACGCTAGCATCGGACATCGTGTGTTTTGCTTAACCTTCCTATTTCCGTGATTCCTGTCTTTTGCTTCAGGAGCGAACATGGCACTGAGGCGAAGCACTCGCTCTCAGTAGGGGCAGTCGGCTGGAGGTCAGGAGATCCAGCAGGAGGTTCAGCAGGGGCAGGAGGAGCAGAGTAGAGTGCCCCAGCGGCCACCAAGGCAGCGGATGCTGCGAGATTTCTGGGGGCCGAGGATTTCTTCCGTGGCATGTACCAGCTTATGTCTTAGCAGTTCGGCGGAGAGGCTGGTGAGGGCTCGTCGACCAGGGGTTGGCCAGGCCGAGCAGTGAGGGATTTCATGCAGTTCCATCCACCTTACTATGGCGGCCAGCCAGATCCTGATGTGGCTCGAGTTGGCTCGACGAGATGGAACGGGTGTTCAGTTCCACGCGGTGTGCTGCAGAGGACAGGGTGTTGTTGGCCTACAACCAGTTGCAGGGTACGGCTCGAGCATGGTAGTCTTCCAAGTGGAAGACGTCTTTCTAGCTTCGTCCACTTGAGCAGATTGCATGGGATGAGTTTGTCAGCGCTTTTGAGCGTACGTACTGTCTAGAGTATATTGCTACGCAGCGGATACATGAGTTTTTGGAGCTGGTTCAGGACGACATGTCCGTGTTGCAGTACATGGCCCGGTTTGTTGAGCTGGGTCGGTACGCACCTCATATCATGGATCATGAGAAGGGGAAGACCACACAGTTCACGCAGGGCTTGAGGCAGGAGCTGAGGCACCATTTGATCGTGAATGCGGCCACTGAATTGGAGACAGTGTCTCATGTGGCGGCTTCCTTGGAGATGGATATGCAGAGGACTCGAGGACCGATTAGCCAGTGGCAGTCTTTATCAGGTCGCAGCCTGCAGTCGGCTACCCAGCAGCAAGGTTCTTTTCAGCATGCGTCGGGTGGTTCAGGAGCGCCGGCATCGGTAGCGTCGGTGATAGGATCTGTGTCCTTTGGCTTGAAGGTCAAGAAGTTCCTTAAGAAGAGTTTCCGTAAGAAGCACAAGGATCAGAGGCAGACGTCATCGGACAGTGTACAGCAGCCAGTCCCTTTTCAGCGTCAGGGATCAGTGGGTGGATCGCGAGGACCGTGTCCTCGGTGTAGCGAGTCCCATCCAGGCAGGCCGTGCACGGCACCGGTGGTTTGTTTCCGGTGTGACCAGCCAGAGCATATGGCGCGTGACTGTCCTCAGAGGCAGCAACAGTAGCAGCAGGTTCCCCAGCAACAGAGGCCACAGCAGCAGTAGGGACAGTATCCGCCGCTACCTAGGTCAGCTAATGTGAGAGGCAGGCAGAGAGCTCGAGGCCAGATCACACACATGACCAGGGCAGAGGCAGTGGCGTCGTAGCTCGTGGAAGGTACCGTTCAGATTTTGGGTTGTGCGGCTCGGGTTTTGTTCGATTCTGGCGCGTCTCATTCTTTTATTTCAGAGGATTTCGCGCTGAGTATTGAGGAGCCGGTGACCCAGTTGTCATATGATTTGGCAGTGGAGTTGCCTTCGGGTGATTTTATGATCACTCCGTATTGCTTCGATGAGGTCCCTGTGTGGGTTGAAGGGCGGAGTTTGCCGGCTAGGCTCTATGTGTTGCCGCTTCAGGACTTTGATGTGATGTTGGACATGGATTGGCTCGAGGCACATCATGCTTTGGTGGATTGTGGCTCGAAGAGGGTTTATTTTCGGTGACTTCGTGGACCCACCTTCTATTTCCAAGGTATCAGGTCTTCCTCTTCCCGCTTTCTTATTTCTGCGATTCGAGCTCGTCGTTTGCTTGACGCGGGTTGTCAGAGTTTTCTCGCCTCCGTGGTTGTGGCAGACTGGATGGAGCCGGATGTCGAGGACATTCCGGTGGTGTACGAGTTTCCCGATATTTTTCCAGAGGACTTACCTAGATTGCCTCCCTAGCGAGAGATTGATTTCGTGATCGAGATTGTGCCTGGTACGGGACCTTTGGCGAAGGCTCCCTACCGTATGGCCCCCGCTGAGTTGAGAGAGTTGAGGGCGCAGTTGCAGGAGTTGTTGGCCAAGGGGTACATTCGTCCTAGCTTTTCCCCTTGGGGTGCACCCGTGTTGTTCGTGAAGAAGAAGGGTGGTAGTCTGAGGCTGTGCATTGACTACTGTCAGTTGAACGAGGTAACCGTTAAGAACAAGTATCCGTTGCCGCGGATTGATGACTTGTTCGACCAGCTTCAGTCTACGCGAGTGTTCTCGCGGATTGATTTGCGGGCCGGTTATTATCAGTTGCGGATTCGAGAGTCTGACGTGGAGAAGACTGCGTTCAGCTCGAGATACGGGCATTATGAGTTCTTGGTGATGCCGTTCGGGCTCACCAATGCCCCCTCAGCCTTCATGGACTTGATGCAGAGGGTGTTTCGTCCGTATCTGGACCAGTTCGTGGTCATATTTGTGGACGACATCCTTGTCTATTCGCGGTCTGCCGAGGAGCACGCGTACTATTTGGGTGTGGTGCTGCAGACGTTGCGAGATCACCAGTTGTATGCGAAGCTCAGTAAGTGCGAGTTCTGGCTTCGTGAGGTGCACTTTTTGGGGCACGTGATTTCTGGTGATGGTATTTCCGTGGACCCCGCCAAGGTCGAGGCAGTAATGCAGTGGCCGAGGCCGAGGTCTGTGACGGAGATCCGGAGTTTCTTGGGGCTTGCGGGCTATTATCGTCGGTTTATCCAGGATTTTTCTCGCGTTGCAGCCCCGATGACCAGGCTCACGCGGAAGGATGTGCCTTTCGTCTGGTCTGATGAGTGTGAGCAGAGTTTCAGGGAACTGAAGAGATTGCTCACCTCGGCTCCGGTGTTGGTTTTACCTTCTGGATCGGGAGATTTTGTGGTGTGTACAGATGCTTCAGGGGTCGGATTGGGTGCTGTGTTGATGCAGCATGTAGAGTGGTGGCGTATGCATCTCGGAGCTGAAGCCCCACGAGGAGAACTACCCTACCCATGACCTGGAGTTGACGGCTGTGATCTTCGCGCTGAAGATCTGGAGGCATTATCTGTACGGTGAGAAGTTCGAGGTGTTCACTGACCATCAGAGTTTGAGGTATGTGTTCACGCAGAGGGACCTTAACCTCAGGCAGAGGCATTGGATGGAGTTTATGAAGGATTATGACTTCACCCTGTCTTATCAGTCGGGCAGGATGAATGTCGTCGCCGATGCTTTGAGTCGGAAGGTCGCGGTCAGTGCCTTGATGTTGAGGAAGTGGAGACTCTGGGAACAAGTGCCCGAAGTTTCGTTCAGGCTCAAGATTCCTCAGAGTCAGGGTTAGCGATGGTCGCGAGTCTGACTGTCACGCCTGCTATCCGCCGTCAGGTGACAGAGGCTCAGCATGCAGACCCTGAGTTGCCCCGGATTTTGGCTTTGGCTGATGTGGAGCTCGGCGAGGACGGAGCCGTGAGATTCCGTGGTAGGCTGTACGTCCCAGCTGAGAGCAGGTTCGTCGTGCGGTGTTGCGCGAGGCTCATGGGAGCAGGTACACCGTACACCCGGGTGCGACGAAGATGTATCGGAACTTGGGGAGGCAGTTCTGGTGGCCTACATGAAGAGAGATGTTGCCGAATTTGTGGCCAGGTGCCTGACCTGTCAGCAGGTGAAGGCAGAGCATCAGAGACCAGGACGTACTCTTCAGCCCTTGGATGTTCTTGTGTGGAAATGGGACCACGTGACCACAGATTTCGTGGTGGGAATGCCGAGGACTCCGAGTGGGCAGGACAGTATTTGGTTGCTGGTGGATAGGCTGACGAAAGTGACTCGGTTATTACCGGTCAAAAGCAACTGGAGCGTGTCCAAGTTGGCTCGTCTTTATGTGGAGCGGGTCGTTCCGTTGCATGGGATTCCCATCTCCATTGTGTCGGATCGGGATCCGTGCTTCACGTCTGATTCTGGAGGAGTTTCCAGCGAGCTCTTGGCACGGATTTAGCATTTAGCTCGGCGTATCATCCTCAGTCAGATGGTCAGTCAGAGAGGACCATTCAGACTTTGGAGGACATGCTGAGATCCTGCTGCCTGGAGTGGCAGGGGAGTTGGATTCACCACCTGCCGTTGGTGGAGTTTGCCTACAACAACAGCTATCATTCGAGCATCGGCATGGCTCCTTATGAGGCGTTGTATGGGCATCCGTGTCGAACTCCACTTGATTGGTTCGAGGTTGGTGAGCGTGTTTTGACGGGACCGGAGTTGGTGCAGCAGTGTGTGAATGTCGTGCACCTGGTTCGTCAGACCATGTTGGCGGCCCAGAGTCGGCAGAAGAGCTATGCTGACCGGAGGAGGCGGCCTCTCACTTTCGTCGTTAGCGATCGTGTGTTGTTGAGAGTTTCTCCGATGAAGGGGGTGATATGCTTTGGACGGCGTGGGAAGCTGAGTCCCCGCTATGTTGGTCCTTTCCTCATTGTAGAGCGCATTGGTGAGGTAGCCTATCAGCTGCAGTTACCCTCTGAGTTGGCATTGGTGCATGACGTGTTTCATGTCTTGATGTTGCGGAAGTATATGCCCGATGACTCTCATGTACTCGAGGATTCTGTCTGGCCCGAGGTGACTCCTGATCTTTCTCTCCCAGAGTTTCCAATCCGCGTAGAGGATAGGCGAGAGCAGCGCCTGCGGAACAAGGTCATCCCCTTGGTTAAGGTGGTGTGGCAGTGGCACTCTGGTGGTGAGGCTTCTTGAGAGCGTGAGGACGAGATGCGTCAGTAGTTCCCTTACTTGTTTGAGTGGGTCTTCCTCTTCTTTCCCCTTGGGTTGTTCTCAATTTCGAGGACGAAATTCCTTTAAGGGAGGAGGGTTGTAATATCCCGGACCTTTCGGATCCTTCCTTTGGGTCTCGGATCTGCTTTCTCGGAGTGTCCGACTCTGTTGTGTCCGAAATTTCGTTTCAGATATCTTTCGTGTTCGGATCGGCGCGATCCGGAGTTGTTTCGGAGGCCCGGAGTGCGTCCGCGACTTTTCCGCGAGTATTTTCCGATTTCCGGTACGGGTTTCGGCACGACCTGCGGAATCTCGTTGCGGGTGAACCGAGTCATTCACCTAGGCACGGGTGGTACCGTTGCGATTGGTGCGTTCTGAAGATTGCGGAAACGAGATTTTTTATTTTTCGGTATTTTTCGAAATTTTCGGATTTTCTATAAATTCCCATTTCTTTTCTTTTTTTCTTTCCTTCTTTCTCTTTCTTCTTCCCCCTCTTCTTCTTCCTCCACGTGACCGCGCCCCTCTCCCTCTCTTCCTCCGGCGTGAACGCGGCGAGCCCCCTCCGGCTGCAGACGGCAGTGGGCGACGACGTGGCGGCGACGGCGGCGGCGAGGTGGTCGTGGCGGCGTAAAGCTCGTGGGTTTTCGAGAAGGGACGGGGATTCTCAAAGCTTTCATCGTGATTCGTGGTCGATCCGGTGCGTCTCGACGCGGAGCGAAGGTAGGGTGACGATCCCTAGCCTCTTGCATTCCTTCCCCGCAAGTTTCAGCCCGAGGTGAGGTCGAGAGGGGTTGTTTTCGCGCCGGGAAGGGAAAACCATGCTTTAGGGAGAGCTCGCCCGATCCATCGTTTTAAGCCGCAATTCCGCGTTTCGGGAGTGTAGAATCATGCTAGGGGGCTTGGGGGTTCGTTTCCCTCTTCGTGGGGCTTGTTTGGGGGCCGAAATGATGAATTCCGGCGAAGTTCGCTGTTTTCTCGCCGGTGAAGGTTGAGCGGTCGAACCAGGGCCCGTTTATCCCATGCGCGGTCCTGGCCTGACCGCCCTTCGGCTCAGAGCGCAGTGGGGTTATGCGGCCTGTCGAGCGACCGCGTAACCCATGTGCGGCCCGAGGCCGTCCCCTCATCCCCTCTCGTTTTTCGACCGTTGCTGGTGACCGTTGCACAGTGATTGGGACGAGCGGTTGGAGCTAGCCGCGTATCCCAATGAGCGGCCAGGGGTTGGCCGTTCATCAATGGTGTCGTTATTGGATGTGCGGCCAGGGTGGGTCCGCTCATCCCCTTGTGCGGCTAGGGTCTAGCCGTTCATCCTTTGGGCGGTTTGTTGGTAGTCGCGTCTTTGCCCGTTTTTCCCAGAAGAAGAATGGTTTGTTCCTGGCCGTTCATCTCTTGGTGCGGCCCTTGTCTAGCCGTACATCCCTGGGCGGCCCAGAGTTGACCGTTCAAGGGGTTAGTCTAATCGGTGTTTCCTTCTTGGTCGATTCGAATCCCGAGGTGTGTGGACCTTGGTCCGCGTGCTGAACTGCGGTCTGACAGATGCCGGGCATCGTGTCGAGGCCAGGTGTCGTGGTACGGTGTAATCCCGGGAGGTGTTGTTCTCGGCTTCTGCCACCGTGAGACGGTGTCGGTACGAGGGGCAGTCCTTGTACCATGTTCGGTTGAGACGTGATTTTCCGTTGACTTGAGAGTCTACTTCTTTAGTGACCCTCCACTAATCGTAACCCACCAGTACGCATGTGCTGGTCTCACCTGGGAGTAGGTGTACGGGCATACCCTAAGGATTGTTTTTAGACTGGTTACAGTCGGGCCCCGCGTCTAGTAGCCAGAGTCCGGCTGAGTGGAAAACCAGTTAGAGGCCAGGCCACGGGCGGATGGCCTATGTGTGCAGACGTGGTTAGGGGCGGTTGGACCCAAGTTGACGGGCGTGACCCCAGCTAGTCACTCGCTTTGTGGTTACTTGTTCGGTGTCCGTGCCTCTGGTAGGTGCTACCACGTTAGGCAGTTCACCTGCGGTGCGGTGTAAGTCGTCAGGCGACGCTACCGACTGTGCTTATTGTGGGAGGTACTTCTGTCGAGTCAGGAGTGACAGACTGTTAGTCAGTCTTTGCGACTTCGACCTTTAGGTTTTTATCGTGTTGACCGTGGTGTTCCGGTCGTTTCACCGTGGCACGTGTGTCGGTTGTCGTGTCATGAAACCGGTGTTTGTAGATGGCAGGGCTTTCCTTTCGAGGTTCTCGGTTACTGCTAGTGTAGCGGTTGTCCATTTGGGAGGTAGGGTTCGAGAGATCCCTATTGAGTCTTCTTCTGAGACTCATTCCCTGCGTATTTTCACTGTGTTTTAAGGGAGGCGCGGCTTCAGGGGAGCGCGTCTGAGGCTCAGCGTGGTTCAGGTGCCCAGCGTTAGTGCCAGAGGTCAGGGTCGGGGTATGTCCCATGTAGCTGTACTTTTCTTTCTGTCTCTGTACTAGTTGTGGACTATTATTGTTGTTACTTTATTATTATCTTGTGGACCATGTATCTTGTAAAATGTTAATTTATTTCTTGCTTAATTATATATACTGTTTAATTTATGTAATTATTTGTGATACTTGTGTAGTCTCCACACCATCCTTTAACCCTTCCGAGTCTTCGGACTCGTGGGTGGCGGTACGAGTCTCGGGTTATCGGGCCTTCCCGATAATCAGATTCTCGGGTCGTTACATTCAGCCCTTAAGGCTTTAAAATGGCTAAGAAGTGGCTGTCAAGGTTATTTGGCTAGTGTAATGGCTATTCCTTCAAATGAAATTAAGAAAACCCTCTCAGATATTGATATTGTCAGAGACTTTCCCGATGTATTCCCTGATGAACTTTTAGGTTTGCCACCACCCCGAGAGGTGGAGTTCACTATTGAACTCTCACCGGGTACTTTACCCATTTCCATCCCTCCCTACAGAATGGCACCAGCCGAATTGACAGAATTGAAGAAACAATTGCAAGAACTGCTAGATAAGGGGTTTATTCGACCAAGTGTATCCCCTTGGGGTGCACATGTTCTGTTTGTTAGAAAGAAAGATGGGTCACTTAGACTATGCATTGACTATAGGAAGTTGAATCAAGTGACCATTAAGAATAAGTACTCTTTGGCCAAGAATTGATGATTTATTTGATCAGCTACGAGCACCCACAGTATTTTCAAAGATTGATCTCAGATCTGGATACCACCAATTGAAGATAAGAGAAGAAGATATTTAAAAAACTACTTTCAGAACACGATATGGGCATTATGAATTTCTGGTTATGCCATTTGGGTTAATTAATGCACTCGTAGCTTCTATAGATTTGATGAACATAGTTTTTCAACCATATCTGGATACATTTGTAGTGGTGTTTATCGATGATGTATTAATCTATTCTCCTACTGTTAAAACTCATCAAGAACATTTGAGGATTGTGTTGGAAATATTAAGAAGTCATCAACTGTATGCAAAATTTAGTAAATGTGAATTTTGGCTAGAAAAGGTGCAATTTCTAGGGCATATCATTTCGGGAGATGGAGTGTCTGTTGATCCAACTAAAGTTGAGGCAATTTTACATTGGGAAAGGCCAAAAAATGCCAGTGCAATTAGGAGCTTTTTGGGTTTAGCAGGTTATTATCGCAGGTTTATTAAAGGTTTTTCTTCTATTATAGCTCCTATGACCAAATTCACTAGGAAATGAGTTCCTTTTGAATGGTCAGATAAATGTGAAATGAGTTTTCAAGAATTAAAAACAAGGTTAACTATAGCCCTGATTCTTACTTTACCTTGTGGGTCAGGAGGATTTGTGATATATACAGATGCCTCTAGAAAAGGACTAGGATGTGTCTTAATGCAGAATGGCAAAGTAGTAGCTTATGCATCCAGACAGTTAAAGAATCATGAGATGAATTATCCAACACATGATTTGGAGTTGGCAGCAGTAGTACATGCTCTGAAAATTTGGCGACATTATTTGTATGGTGAGCAGTTTGAAGTGTTTACAGACCATCAGAGTTTAAAATACATTTTCTCTCAGAAAGAATTAAATTTAAGGCAGAGAAAGTGGATTGAATTTTTGAAGGATTATGATTTCACATTAAATTACCACCCAAGAAAAGCAAATGTGGTAGCAGATGCACTCAGCAGGAAGAGGCTAATGGCAATCCAGTTGCGCCAAACTTGGAAAATGACATCTGATGTAGTAGAGTATTCTCCAGTATGCAAAGGGAAAATTTTATTTTTAGCACAACTAACTATTCAGTCTGCAATGGTTGAGCGAATTGTGCAAGCACAACTAAATGATCGGCAGTTATAGGGATTGATTGGTACACCAAGATTTACTCAAAGTGCAGACGGGGCAATCAAGGTTCAGGGAAGATTGTGTGTACCTCGGAATGAAGAAATAAAGAAAGACCTATTAACTGAGGTGCATAAATCATAATATTCTATTCACCCAGGCAGTACAAAAATGTACAAAAATATGAAAAGACAGTTTTGGTGGATTGGCATGAAGAAAGATATTGCAGACTTTGTCAACAAGTGTCTTACTTGTCAACAAGTAAAAGCAGAGCATCAAAGACCAGCAGGACCATTATAATTGATGGAAATTCCACAGTGGAAATGGGAGCATATCACTATGGATTTTGTGATGGGATTACCAATGACTAGGAGAAAACATGATTCTATTTGGGTAATTGTTGACAGAGTTACTAAGTCAGCCTATTTTTGGCAATCACAAAAACACAATCATTAGAGGATCTAGCCAATTTGTATATCAGAGAGATTGTGAGACTTCATGGTCTGCCTGTGTCTATTATTTCAGATCGGGATGTAAGGTTTACATCAAAATTTTGGAGGAGTTTACAACAAGCGCTTGGTACACAATTAAAATTTAGTTCAGCTTTTCACCTTCAAACAGATGGACAATCAGAAAGAACCATTCAAACACTAGAAGATATGTTGAGGGCGTGCAGTTTAGACTGGAAAGGTAGTTGGGATGAACATTTGGCCTTAATCGAGTTTGCATATAACAACAGCCATCATGTAAGTATAGGAATGGCACTATATGAAGAATTATATGGTAGACCATGTAGATCACCTATTTGTTGGGATGAGGTTGGTGAGCGGAGAATGATTGGGCCACAGATTGTACAGGATTGTGTAGAAAAGGTTCAGTTGATTAGAAAAAGATTATTTACTGCTCAGAGTAAGTAGAAAAGTTATGCTGATCAAAGAAGGAGAGATCTACAATTTGCTGTCGGAGATCACATATTTCTGAAGGTTTCACCTACTAGAGGAGTAATGAGATTTGGCAAAGAATGTAAGTTCAGTCCAAGGTATGTTGGACCATTTGAAATCTTAAGAAGGATTGGAGAGGTGGCATATCAGCTGGCTTTACCACCATCATTGTCAGCAGTTCATGATGTATTCCATGTGTCATATTAAGAAAATACATGCCAGACTCATCGCACGTTATAGATCATGAGCAGTTGGAAATTTAGCCAGATCTTATATATGAGGAGAAACCAGTTCGCATTCCCGATCGAAAGGAACAAGTGCTGAGGACGAAGATAATTCCATTGGTGAAGGTATTGTGAAAAAGTATCTCAGCAGAAGAAGCCACTTGGGAGATGGAAGAGGAAATGCGGAAAAAATATCCACAGTTATTCGGTACGTATTGAGTAAATTTTTAAATTTCGAGGACGAAATTTGGTTAAGGGGGAGAGATTTGTAACACCCGAATCCGTTTGAAACTTAAAGATAATTAAATATTTTATATTTTGAGTCCATATAAATTTTAGGTTCTCTTAATTAAAACCTAATAACTTGAACGGTATAGTTTAACGAACTTTATTAAGTACATTAATTATATATCTTATGTTATTAATATATATCTTTTCGTAGGAGTGTCAGAATGGGGTCAATATTAGACCCATTGGAAAGAGAACTCAAAGATCTACAAGTTTCATATTGAGCATATTTTCAAATTTTGACGTTTGATAGGTCAAAAATAAGATAGAGTGAACTAATTCTTAAGAATCATGTTATTGTTAACTTCTTAGGGGTTTTCATATAAAAATACAAAACAAAACAATATATATATATATATATATATATAACCCAAAAATTCCTCCCATATCTCACGTAACCCACCCACCTTCCCCCCATCCCCTCTCCCCCACTTAATACCTTCCCCACATAACCCCTCCCCCTCCCTCTTATCTCCTCCTCCCCTCCCCCTATATAAAGCCCCCCTCTCCCCCTCTCTTTCCCACGTATCCACCCCCCTCTCCCCCTCTTTCTCTCCCACCCAACACCCCTCTCCCCATCCATCTCTCTCTCTCTCTCTCTCTCTCTCTCTCTCTCACACACACACACACACACACACACACACACACACATCTCTCTCTCTTTTCTATTTTCATTTATTTCTTCTTTTCTACTCTCTCTACTCTCTCCCTCTACTCTCTCTCTCTGCTCTCTTTATTTTCTCTCTCTATTTTCTTTCTTTACACTCTCTTTATTTTCTCTCTCTCTACTTTCTCTCTCTACACTCTCTCTATTTTCTCTCTCTCTACACTCTCTTTACTTTCTCTCTCTAATCTCTTTATTTTCTCTCTTTCTATCTACTTTCTCTCTCTATTCTCTCTACTTTCTCTCTTTAAATATCTCTCCCTACTTCTTTCTCTACTCTCTCTTTACTTTCTCTCTCTATTTTCTCTCTCTACTTTCTCTCTCTACTTTCTCTCTCATCTCTCTTCCCACTCTCATTCTCTTATTAATAAACGGAGAAGATAATACAGTATTAGAATAATATAAATAATTAATAAATATTTAAACGGAGGATTTGAAACTTATTTGGATAATTTCGCCCTTCTTTACGTATTTAGGACGAGAAAATTATCTTTTCCTACGCAAGGACCTTTACGGGAGCTCGGGTGAGATACTAAAGTCAATTCAGAAATCCATTCTAAAGGTAGGCATGATAAACCGAGTGCATGTTATTTGTTATTTACATTTATTTGATTTGATTTTATTTGCAATGTAATTTAAGTCATTGATTTATTTAACCCAATGACCTATGTTTAGAATCAGTTATTTATTTAGTTATCATTCTGTAAAAATATTATTTTTCTCTCTAATTTCTCTCTAATCTCTTTCTACTTTCTCCCTCTACTTTCTCTCTCTACTCTCTCTCTACTCTAATCTCTTCGAATGTTATATAATAGTAATGTATTTAGTTAATAAATTTGACCCACTACCCTATGATTAAAATCTAATTCCTGATATTAAAATACGATCCAGTTATTTTGTAAAGTTCAATAACAAGTTTTAAGTATTGAGACGACTATATAATAAGCATCATAATAAGAATATAAATTTGATTAAGCATATGGACTGTGTCACTTTAAGGAGATGTGGGGTGACAAACCGTAGTTAGCTTCCGCTACGAGATTAGGCCCATTTCCGAGGACAAATGGACTTCTGAAAAATCCAGAACCCAGAATAAGAAAATTATCTGGAGAATGGTGGAGTATTAACTCCCGATCCTGCGTGGTTGATCAAGGCCGACAGGCTCCAGCGTTTAGACCATTTATCTTTATGTCGACGTATGGATGTCTAGGTATGTGTTTGCTATTGCTTTTAGTGACGGGATGCATGTCCAATATATGCTGCCAAATAATATGAAGTTCAGATTTGATATATGACTTTGATATGATCTGAAAATAAGTTCATCTGTATAAGCTCTGATTTAGCTAAGATATGTACTATGCCATTTATATATAAGTCAGATAAGATTTGTTATACGCATTTGCTTATAAGAAAAAAAATTATTCTGCTCTACTAGTTTTCCTTCGCATTCATAGTATATGTACAATCCAATGAAATTGTGATTAGCTGTATCTATATATCATGGATTTACACAGTTTAGTATATGATAAGCATGTGATTGGTTTTAATGCCTATTGAGTCTTTGGACTCATATCTGTTACCTAACCATTTCAGGAAACTGACAAGTGGGTATCTCGACTTCGACGAACAGTAGGTCGAGGGTGATCTCGGGCGTAATTTGTATTTCCGCTGCGTAGCATAAGTAGATTTGGTTTTCTTTTGAATAATGAATGTAAATATGACTTTTGGGTAGAAATATATAGTACTCTATATATGATGTAAATTATGAGTGTTTATCTTATGGAAATGGTATGGTTTTATCTTTTGAAATATGTGATTGTTTGGCCTTTAGCGCCTTGCAAATATCTCAGCCCCAACACTTCCGTCCATCCGCTGTGACGTCCCCGGATACGATATGGGATCGCGGGAAGGGGGCGCCACACTCCACATCCATATACGATTGAATTTTGGGATCAAATTCTTTTAAGTGGGGGAGGGTGTAGCACCCCTGAGAAATGAAAGGAATAAAATTCCTAAATAGATAATCAAAGCCCAAACCCCACACATAAACAACACTACATACACATATGGGCCTTACAATTAAGGGAACCAAATGGGGAAATATAGCCAGTTGTCAAGCAAACAAAGGGAAACAACACCCCTTGATAGGGTGCCAATTCATCAAATGAAGACCTCCTGTGTAGGCGCTATTTCCTGGGGTTAACAGATTCAGCGGGTTTTGCTTTTAACAGTAAAGGGAGCCCCTCCCTTGCGCGCTATATCCCTGCAGAATGAAAAATAGAAACTTCGATTGCAGTGTTTCGTTCGAACTGGGACGTAGGATATTGATCAGGAAGGTCTTTATCTGGAAGGATTAATACGTAGGAAATTATGAATGCAATAGGATTCTTACGTGGGAAATATTAATCATGATCAAACTCTAATTCTCCAGTAGGATTGCTTCTCTATAAATACCCTGCCCCATTGATCGAACACCGGCTACTGATTCATCTACGTCCGGTGTTCTTCCTCTCTGCTCCTGTTTCTTCTTCTTTCGGAAGCGGAGTGGAGGTTGCTGTTCCCTGCTGCTTCTTTCCGTGAAGAGAAGTCTGCTACTGGCCTCTTCCTCGTGCTGGGCGAGGTTGCTGCCTACTTCGACTGTTACCCGGCGTGAATGTGGAGAAGCTTTGCTTCTACCTGCTACTTCATCTTCTGGCGAACAATTCTTTGCTTCACCCGACGACTGTATGTGAAAAAAAGAATCCTCCTTTCTACCGTTTCTCCTTCGAGTGAAGCTGCCGTTGCTACTGCTTCCATCTTCTACTTCCGTGCTGTGAGGCTGCAGTTGCCGTTATTATTATTACTGCTCCTATCTTTTCTTCGATATCTTCGATCTATCATCATCCAGAATACCCAAACAGGTAGGTGTTCTCAAGTAACAAGCCCAACTTAAGAAATCTCAGATCATACACATCCATATCGGCCTTTTTGTAGGATTTCAGTAGCTCTCTGTTTCATTTTTCTGAGTTTCAGTAAAAGGGCGACCCTCTATAGGGCGCTATTTCATCAAAACGACTGTACACGCTGTCGTTATTCTTTCAGTAATTAAATAAGTACACCATCTTTAAATTTTAATAACCATGAAACCTGATGTCTAATCTAATGCATGAGTACACTGCTAGAATCCTGCTATTTTTCTCTACCTGTCCATATGATCATTCCTGAAAAAAAAATTATTGAAAAAGTGCTACTGTACACGTTCAAATTTCACATGAATGAAACAACAACTGTCACCCTGCCTTATTTCAATATAGCACCCCTGACCTGGGCGCTATATACTAAAAAGAAGTCTACTGCCCAGGCGCCATTCACCCTAAGCAGAAATTTTCCAGAATAGTTATGAATATATATATGGAAATTCTAAATATTGAACGCCTTAACAAGAAGTCGTTATTTACTGAGATAGTGGCCCTATCCCAGGCACCATTTACCTGTTTCATTATTTTCTTCCGAGTGTTTTCCTGTGACCCATACCGAGGGTCCATATGGCACTATATCTCAGTCCATAGATATAGTCCCGCATTTCTCGATGGTTTCATGATTACCCCACTATTTCTCGGTGATAGATGAGCCCCTCGCGGGATATTCCTTCCTTCGGACTGGCGACTTTATCATAGAGACCTCCGTAAGTCTACGCGAAGCCTTGGATTCCCTCAAGGACACCGAGCAGGTTGTACCACTAAAACCCATGCCACTTTTTTTTGCCATGTCACTATAAAGAAACATGGTAAACTGGCCTTCATGGTATGACATTTGGATACCGTGAGAATATTTCTTGAGCTAATGGAATGGGGAAACCATACCATTGCTATCCCTTAAAATTTAGTGCCTCTATGTAGACACAAATTCATTCTACCTTATCATGTACAAAAGAACGAGCGACCATATGAGCGCTTATTGTTGATATCATGGCACAAACTAGGGAGCCAAATCCACATAGTTTTCAATGAGTATCGTGATTGTACCGTTTTGACCATAGTATGTCCTTACATGAAAGTTCTATCCTTGTGATTCTATTCCACAAGATCTACCTTAAAATTCCTACAAGAGCATTCCCTTGAAATTCTATATTGGCTATAAGTATAGTGGATGTCGAAAATACATGACTCAATGCTTCCGCATATAGGGCCCATTCTGGTCTTGGGAGGAGCACCAGAAAGTACTTGTGCTTATGGGAGCTATTATTGATCACGGTGTGGCATTGCACCGAAGTACTCGTCGTTCTAGATAAATGGCATTCCACGAATCTTGTACTTGTACTTGACTTGACATGACATGACTTGTGTGGCCCGGAAAAGGGTATTTACTTGCTTGCTTGATAACGTGATAGCCAATTCTTGACATGACTTGATAAACGTACATGCTTGTTCATCTTGATATATATTGACATGAATTCTTGAAAGAATTGCTAGTTCATTCTAAGTTATCTCTTGCTATACACTCTCTCTATTGTCATTTCATGCGAACATGCATAGCTATACTTGCATTCATGTAACATGTAATTTACTTAAAGAAAGCTAGCACTTGAGATATAATTCCTACTAAGCGTTCGCTCACCTAGTGTTTTCCCCTATTTTTTTCAGGTAACTCTGAAGACGAGGCTCATTCGGATGGGGATGAACAAGAGTGAAGAGCCATTCCAACAGTCAAAGTGTTATCTAGTCTTGTCTTTTCTTTTTCTTGAGTCATCCATTGACCTTTTTCTTTAATTGAGTCCTAGTGCTTTCATCAAGAGTTGTAATATATAAGTACTTTGAAAGTTTATGATTAATAAAGGACTTGGTTATCATTACTTGTGCGCGCTCTGTCTATGTGTGTCAAATACACTTACACTCTGATTGACATGATTGATATAAACTTGTCACGCATATCGGGTTCCTTCCGCGCTCGGGGCGTGACACACATACTATCTGCTCTAAGTCGGGTCCTCTAGTTGGTTTTCCCCCCAGCTCGGAATTAGGCTGCAAAGATGAGGGACCCTATGGTAACCAGCCTAAAAATCATCACGTCGAAAATGCTCTCCACCACTCCTAAGTGGGTCAGCACACACGTGCGCAGGAAAGCTACGACTAGTGGGGAAGGTCACTGAAGGTGAGAACTCATTGAAGAAGCAGAAACCACTGGAGTACCGTGCTCATCTAACCGTACACATGTAATGTGTTACGAGATGGCTATATATATATATATATCACAAAACCCTAGAACCTCTGATTGGATGGCTGATCTATCGGCTACGAGGTGCACGGAATACGCTAGGACCACAAATCATGGAAAACGAAGAAATATGCTCGATGGGTGAAATGGGACCTTGGCAGCCAAGGGACCCTCCTGGGTGGCCACCCCAGTGGCTACCACTCCCTGTGGCTTCAGCGGCCAGCCCTCTGGCCGCCCAGAGACCTAAGCGGCCAGGGCTTTGGCCGCCCAAAGAATGAAGGGCAGGGTCCTGGGCGGCCAGCCATGGGCCGCCCAAACAGGGGACATGGCGGCCATCCCTCTGGTAGCACATGCTTCTGAGCGACTAGGGCTTTGGCCACTCAGACAAAGGGCCCCTAGGCGGCCACTACTGTGGCCACCCAGCGCGCCAGGCAGCTAGGCCACTGGCCACCCAGAGTGGGCAAGGCGGCAAGCCATCTGGCCGCCACCTGATCAGGAACCCCATCTAGAACCAAGTCAGGGGGGTTGATCTGAAGCCCGACTCACCCCCAATGTGACCGGGAAACCCCGAGAAACATGGGACAAACATTCTCGACTACAATGCCATTTGATTTAAGCTAAGAATCACAATGAAATCGGTCTAACCGTCCTCTCAACCCTAAACATGCATTTTCTCCCAAAAAGGTGATAAACCCCTCTCTCTCACCCAAAATGTTACCGAATCAAGGGAAAATGCGGAAGAAGTGGTTAGGATCCATCCCCCTACCTCTCACGAAGAAACCGCAAGCTATGGACGTCAAATTGCCAAGAAATGCCGCATTCGCTCGAACCGAACCCCGAACCCATGAGCACACTGTGCTGTGCCACCGCCTCTGGCTCCTCACGTCCGTCCCCCGCCGCTCGAAGCTCACACCATCTCCGATCTCGCCCACTACCGTCGTCTGTCGGCCGTCGGAGCAGTGGAGGGAGAGAGGGAGAGAAACGAGAGGGTGAGAGGTAGAGAACAGGAAAGTGAGCGGGAGAGAAAAGGTGGGGGGGTTTAATATGATTTGATTTTTATTTTTGTTATTATTATATATGTTTTGAAAATTTACATTAACTCTAAATTTTTTTGAAAAATATATTCTGACGCAGAAAAATTTTCAAAAAAAATAAGGCTACTCAATGCGCCATCACAGACCTGAAACGACCATCATAAATACCGTCTAAGAGTTCAAAATTCTAATATTAAATTCTGAAACTAATACAGACATAATCTGCAACCCGCGGAAACAGGATCTGAAACACATGGGCATTACACTAATCGTGGTGATCCTAACCACCGGAGAGTATACATCAAAATAGTTTACATTGACTTTTTATGTAAATTCTTTAGCTACAAGTCAGGCCTCATGTTTATCTATAGTTCCATCTGGTTTTAATTTCTTTTTAAATACCCATTTACAGCCAATGGTTTTACATCTAGGGGTAAGTCAAGACTTGTAGCGGCAGGAAAATGGTTCCTAGGCCACGTACCACCTTTTCTATTTATTGGTTGGGGAAGTCATCTCACGCCCGTGGAGGCCTGCAAACACCAAGAAACCAAAGAGACGTCAGAAGGAGTCTCGGGTGTTACCCCAGGGGACAACCCTCCGATGCTTAAATCAACAAGGGATCAATGAGCAATAGAGAAGAGCGAAGTGAGAGAGGAGTAGAGTTCGTAGTAGACGATCCGAGAGGCGTGTAGGTCCTATGCACTCGTGCTCGCCGCTCCCAGTTGTTACTCGGAGAGTGCTCGCTGGGTGGTAAGGCCGTGCAGGAGGAGCATTCTCTCTGGGCGTTACGGGTAGCCTCTCCGTCGTCGTGCTAGGTTTGATTGCTCTATTCTCAGTAGGAAGCTCTTCTGGTAGAATTATCCACCGTGCCCTTCTCTTCTGTCGACGTCCCTTTTATTTGGGTTGTCCTGGAGCAAGGGGCCTCATCCCTTGAGAGGGAAGGATCCGCTTAGTAGAGTAACATTCCCCCGCTATATCGGCGGGAGTTTCCCGTTGGGGGGAGATAGCCTCGGCGCCGGCCGATCCCTGGGCAAGTCTTACGGCGCTCATGGGGCATGCTCGCCCGTTACGGGATCAAGGCCGACGTCGTGGAGGCAACGGTCGGTCATTGGAGTGTTCTCCGGGGAGAACGGCTCTTCCCCTACTCTAGAATCCAAGGTTGGGTCGGATTGGGCCGCATCTGTCGATTTGTGCGCTTATCGAAAGCTTGTGGGCGTGGGCCGATCGTTATTGGGCCGAATATGGGCCAAACTATATTTACCCTCCTCACTTCTGTTGGGGGATCTTTTTGTTGGGGGTTTATTCGCATAGGGCGTGCCAGTCACATACGTGACAAGTCTATTGTGCGCTCGATCTGACTTGGTAAGTCGATTATGATGTTCGTGTCAGGGCTCGGAGTCCATCATACCATAAAGGTTATGACGTTAATTGCGTCCTCTAAGAAAGAGGACAACCCTTGATCAATTGCCAAGAGAGGATGCCGCGAAGGATAACGCGAAGGCATAAGAAACACTGACTGAATGCACTAATTGAATACTGTGAGGTGCGGTCATTTGGTTGACCGTCCGTGCGAAATTCAACGGATTTGTTGATTGGTTTATTCGTGTGATTAGAGGTACTATTATGGTTGTTTGGGTAGCAAGGTATGCCGATGCAGATGCATGCTCGTGCTTTCGAGATGGATATTCAATATAATTGAAGGTGTCAAAACCCCCTTTATTCCTTGATTTGGCGAGGTTTACTAAACCAATTGAGGCTATAACATTAAGCGTCAAAAGCTGACACGCAAACAATCAAATGCACATGAGGTTGATGCATATATAAATATGATTGGCCTAAAACGGCACGGTAGCTAATTGAGGTTAAAGCGGCGCAGTGCCAATTGAAGGCTAAAACGACGCGGTAGCAAGTTGGGAACTAAAACGGCGTGCCCTGGGTGCGCCAGATGGAGGCCAAAGGGGACCAATTGAAATATGAGTCTCATGTTAAAACGGCGTGGGGGGGGGGGCGCCGGAAATTGGCGCACCGGATTAGGGGATTTTTGGCCTATTTAAGTTCTAATGAAACTTCAGACAGGTTTATTAGGACGTTGGTGTTATTTTTAAAAGGTTAGAAGACTTATTGGGGTCCCAGATGCCCTGTCATTAAGACAAAACTAGACTTATGCGAGGTTCCTACTCGATCATAGTCATTAGTGAACTTATCAGTGCAGATCAATTGCAAATCAGACCAAGTCATCAGTCAAAATTTGGGCAACACCTCCCCATGATTGGAGGGTTGCAGGGGTGAAGTGAAGACAGTCCCACAAGATTGGGGTACGCTCCTTAAAGCCAGGAATGCCAAGCAGTGACTGGCAGACTTCGATAGAGGGAAAAGACCCCGAGGACTAGTCTACTAGGGGTATCCATCTCCACGAGTCAGAATCATTGAGGGACGGCTGAGATAAGAAGGTACCTTGAGGGCTAGCCTACGAGAGGTTGCCTTCCCACAGCCACCACCACTCCCAAGAGATGGTGGATTTGATGTCGGGCTAAAGCCCAGTCGATGTTCACTTGATGAGTCACATGGTTCATATCATTAGGAGATATGACCCTGCGGCTCGGTAGTGACTGAAGATGATGGGGGATGTTCCCCTCCCCGGGCAGTGAGTTCTTCGAGAAGACGAATCACTAAAAACCATTACCGTCGGAATACCTTTGATTGGGGAATGGGTAGCAGATGATCATATACATACACATCGAAGAGAAGGGCTAAAAGGGAAACCAGTAGACCGGACTTAAGACCAGAAGGTCAGCCAGTAGACTGAGACCCTGGAGGGTCGGGGGAAAATGGTCGAATAGCTTAACGGCATCTGGAATCTGAGCAAATACGGCACATCTACAGAGATGGCCATCCTCCTAGCCCTGAACCACAAACAGGGAACATTGAGGGATCATCTCCGAGGGAGAAGGGAGTGCATTCATAGGCATACCTCCGCACAAGGAGAACACATGAGCAAAAAATCTAGTCGGTGCGACCTACACGATGAAAGAATCCCGGGGAGGGGATTATTGCTGTTGCCCCTAGAAGCAGCAGGGCGTATTCGACGGTAGAAAAACCGAAACAAATAACACACAGAAGATAGAGGAGATAGATTGCAATCTAATAAGAAAGATAGCAACGAACATATATCCTAATCATTCATTCAATCTCACATGGAAGGCATTACAAACGCATTCTACACCACTGCGGCTCGGCGTTATCGCACGAAGCCGATCGCATCCTAGAAAGAGAGGGGAAAAATAGAGAGAAGATAGAAGGGGGAAGCTCGAGGAACACCCAGGCTCATATCATCGCCCCTTTCATTACATCGCTCTGCGGTGCTATTATAGCAGAAGAGGAAAAGAAAACAGTAGAGGGAGAAGGGACGACTTCTGCCAACCCACCTCAAAGCTTCGCAGTAGAGAAAATAGAGTATCGTAAGTGAACGGGCTCTCTGCTCCCCTTCTTCCTCTCCAAGATCCTCTCTGTATATTTCCTCTCTATCTCTTTCTGTATTTCTCCTCTTCTGTCCTTCTCTTTTTTTTTCTCTTCGAACATGAGGCCTTTATATAGGCAATCTCTCGATCGGGCTTAATCCGGCGCGGGATTTAGCGAGCCGGTTTGAGGCCTTCTATGCGCGCCGGATTCAAGCTGAGCAGGGCGCGCCGGTTTAGGGGGCTGCCAAAGACAAAGAGGGCGCGTCGGTTTAGGAGGAGCTTGTTGGATTCGGGCCGCTTCGTCAAGTTAACTTGATACGGGTCCGACAGCGGGCCCCGGACTGACCCCGAGAGTCATCGTGATTCTTTATCTCTCCGTGGTCTTGCCAAAGCATAGGGGGAGATATTGACAAAGCTTCCGGGCCACCGAATGGCTGCTTTTCAAACTCATGCACCTTCAGCTCGGACATGTGGGTTTTTCGCTGACACGGCTCTCGGCACAATTGTTCGCGCTGCTGGCTCGACTCAGCTTGCATTGGTAGCTTCCACGGGGAGTGGTATACCGCCCGGGGTGCTTCCGCCTCGACTGGGCGATCATCTGGCCACTGATGGGCCCAACATACTGAGAAGCCGTACCCGTGCCAGGTAATCGGGGTCTTCTACTAACAGAGCCTTCGGTCCTCTATTTAGAGGGGCCGAGGGCGTTCTCTCACCTGGGGAGGATCTTTCATTCAGGCGGCGTGCCGCCAAGTGTACCTATGTCCTTGGTCGGACAACGGATACACGCTCATCCTTGGTCAGATGATAGATATGTTATCATCCTTGGTCGGACGATGAAGGTGTGCTCGTACTTGATCGGACGATGGGTACATCCTCGTCCTTGATCGGGCGATGGATATGTTCTCGTCCTTGGTCGGACGATGAGGGCAAGCTCATCCTTGATTTGACGATGGATAATGCCTGCTTGTGGTGTATTCTTATCGATCCTCGTCAGGTGAAGTCCCCGGCATTCATAATGGGTGACCTGAGGCCCTGGCGGCCTGAGAAGGCTTCAATGTGTCGGTCTCCTTCGGCTTCTCTGCTTCGGCAGGCCGCATCATTTGTCTTTGAGGCTAGATCACCATCGAGTATATTTTGAGTGCCAACAAATACCCCCAAGCCACGGGTGCTGCGAGCAAGGCACGAGCGAGGCGGGACCCGTGGATGAGCTCCGTCTGGGCAGAGTACCGGGGAGTAAGGAGAGAGGTTTACGAGCCACCAAGGGCCGAAGGGTAGAAATAGGGATTTATTTGTGGACTTTGCCGAAAGTGGCAAAGGTTCATAGTAAAGGGAGGTTTGCCCAAAAACACGGACGTAAGGTCCGGGTTGAAGGAAACATTGATCGACCTTGTCGATGCTGACAAGGGTCAAAAGTAACTCATTCATCGGCATTGTGTGGATGCCGAGGTAAAGTAGGTAAGCTCCGGGTTAAGGGAATATTGATCGGTCTTGCCGATGGTGACAAGGGCCAAAAGGGAGTTTATCGATCTTGCCGATGGTGACAAGGACCAAAAGTAGCTAGCTCGTTGGCATAGGACAAATGCCAAAGCAAAGGTAGGTTCACAGGCGCAAAGCTCACACGAGAACCTTTGTAGGAATAAAGTAACAAACGAGAGGATGACATTATTGTTTCATCATCATCATTCGCTCCATTTTTATTCATGATTCATCATCATTTTTTTTACATTACTGACTTAAGCGCCCTTTCGGGTTTTCATCGAAGCCAGCCCCCTCTTGCTTTTGCCCACGCACCCTCTCGGGTTTTCACGTGACGGGGTACCCGATTTTACCTGCGGTGCCCTTTCGGGTTTTCACCGCAACTGGGTTAAAGCCATTTTTGCCCCTACTAAGGATATCCGAGTAAGTCTAGCGAGGCACCTCTATTTTAAGCCTCATTTTTTATTCATCATTTTTTATTCATTTTTTTGTACTTGATTTATGGAATAAATCCCGGAATGGATGAGGGCTAAAGGGATGTTGACTGGTCTTGCCGATGGTGGCAAGGGTCAACAGCTACTTGTTCATCGACATTGGCTAAATGTCGAAGCAAAGGGAGGCTTAGTCATTAACGAGGACGAAAGGCCCAGCTAAAGGAAACGTCGACCGGCCTTGCCGATGATGACAGGGGTCGAACAGAGGCTTGCTCATCGACATTGGTTAAATGTCGAAGCAAAGGAAGGTTTATTCATTAACGAGGATGAAAGGTCCAAGTTAAGGGGCAGAGTCGACCGGTCTCGCCGATGATGACAAGGGTCGAACAGAGGCTTGCTCATCGACATTGGATAAATATCGAAGCAAAGGAGGGTTTATTCATTAACGAGGACGAAAGGTCCAAGTTAAGGGGCAGACTTGACCGGTCTTGCTGATGATGACAAGGGTCAAACAGAGGCTTGCTCATCGACATTGGATAAATGTCGAAGCAAAGGAGGGTTTATTCATTAACAAGGAAGAAAGGTCCAAGTTAAGGCAAAAGTCGACCGGTCTTGCCGATGATGACAAGGGTCGAAAGATATTTGTTTATCGGTGGGACTTTTGAAGGAAGACTCCGTTCTGGCCCTACAAAGGGTCTTCTGGGCGGAGGATGCGTCATCATTATTCGTCATTTATCAGATTACTGACTTAAGCACCCTTTCAGGTTTTCGCCGAAGCTAGCCCCCCTTTGCTTTTGCCCACGCGCCCTCTCGGGTTTTCACATGGCGGGATACCCGATTTTGCCTGTGGTGCCCTTTCGGGTTTTCACTACAGCTAGGTTATAGCCATTTTTTCCCTTGTCCTAATATAGGTTCAAGGCCGGCGAGGCACCGTCATTTTAAGCCTCATTTTTTATTCATCATTTTTTTGAACTCAATTCCTGGGGCAAAGTCGGGCTTGAAGAGATGCTGGCCGACCTTGCCGATGATGACAAGGGTCGCAAGGAGGCTGACCGATCTTGCCGATGATGACAAGGGTCGCAAGGAGGCTGACCGATCCTGCCGATGATGACAAGGGTCAGAAGGAAGTTGACCGATCTTGCCGATGATGACAAGGGTTGCAAGGAGGTCGACCGATCTTGCCGATGATGACAAGGGTCGAGAGGAGGTTGACCGATCTCGCCGATGGTGATGAGGGTCACAAGGAAATTGACCTATCTTGCCGATGATGACAAGGGTCGCACGGAGGCTGACCGATCCTGCCGATGATGACAAGGGTCAGAAGTAGGTTGACCGATCTCACCGATGGTGACGAGGGTCACAAGGAAGTTGACCGATCTTACCGATGATGACAAGGGTCGCAAGGAGGCTGACCGATCCTGTCGATGATGACAAGGGTCAGAAGTAGGTTGACCGATCTCGCCGATGGTGATGAGGGTCACAAGGAGGCTGACCGATCCTGCCGATGATGACAAGGGTCGCAAGGAGGTCGACCAATCTTGTCGATGATGACAAGGGTTGCAAGGAGGCTGACCGATCCTGCCGATGATGACAAGGGTCAGAAGTAGGTTGACCGATCTCACCGATGGTGATGAGGGTCACAAGGAGGCTGACCGATCCTGCCGATGATGACAAGGGTCAGAAGGAAGTCGACCGATCTTGCTGATGAGGACAAGGGTCGCAAGGAGGTTGACCGATCCTGCCGATGATGACAAGGGTCAGAAGTAGGTTGACCGATCCTGCCGATAATGACAAGGGTCAGAAGTAGGTTCACCGATCTCGCCGATGGTGACGAGGGTCACAAGGAGGCTGATCGATCCTGCCGATGATGACAAGGGTCAGAAGGAAGTCGACCGATCTTGCCGATGATGACAAGGGTCGCAAGGAGACTGACCGATCCTGCCGATGATGACAAGGGTCGCAAGGAGACTGACCGATCCTGCTGATGATGACAAGGGTCGCAAGGAGGTCGACCGATCTCGCTGATGATGACAAGGGTCGAGAGGAGGTTGACCGATCTCGCCAATGATGACAAGTGTCGCAAGGAGGCTGACCGATCCTGCCGATGATGACAAGGGTCAAAAGTAGGTTGACCGATCTCGCCGATGGTGACGAGGGTCACAAGGAGGCTGACCGATCCTGCCGATGATGACAAGGGTCAGAAGGAAGTCGACCGATCTTCCCGATGATGACAAGGGTCGCAAGGAGGCTGACCGATTCTACCGATGATGACAAGGGTCAGAAGTAGGTTGACAAGGCCTACCGATGATGACAAGGGTCAGAAGTAGGTTGACCGATCTCGCCTGCCGATGATGACAAGGGTCAGAAGGAAGTCGAGGGAAAGATCTCCGATGGGGATCGTGGTGATCGCCCTTTTCGGGGTTTTACTAGAATGAGGGTAAGGCGGAACTTAAATTACCATATTACTGACCTAAGCGCCCTTTCGGGTTTTCGCCGAAGTCAGCCCCCTCTTGCTTTTACCCACACGCCCTTTCGAGTTTTCACGTGGCGGGGTACCCGATTTTACCTGTGGTGCCCTTTCGGGTTTTCACTATAGCTGGGTTATAGCCATTTTTTCCCTTGTCCTGGTATAGGATCAAGGCCGGTGTGGCACCTCTATTTTAAGCCCCATCTTTTTCTTTTCTTTCCTTTCTTTTTTTTTGATTCATATAACAGGAGGACGTTGAGAGGGTCGACTAGGACACGAAGCCTTGCGCCGAGAAGAAGGGTTTATTCGTTAGCAAGAAGGTAATGCTAATGCAAGGGATAGATTTGTGCCAATTCGGGCGTAAGGCCCACAATGGCAATGTTGTAGAAGGGTCGGCTAGGACACGAAGTCTTGCACCGAGAAAGGGTTTATTCGTTAGCAAGAAGGTAATGCTAACGCAAGGGATAGATTTGTGCCGATTTGGGCGTAAGGCCCGCAATGGCAATGTTGTAGAAGGGTCGGCTAGGACACGAAGTCTTGCGCCGAAAAAGGGTTTATTCGTTAGCAAGAAGGTAATGCTAACGCAAGGGATGGATTTGTGCCGATTCGGGCGTAAGGCCCGCAATGGCAATGTGGTAGAAGGGTCGGCTAGGACACGGAGTCTTGTACCGAGAAAGGGTTTATTCGTTAGCAAGAAGGTAATACTAACGCAAGGGATGGATTTGTGCTGATTCGGGAGTAAGGCCCACAATGGCAATGTTGTTTTGTGTATCATTATTTATGTAATTTTTGAGAGCTCGGTCAGGACGGGATGCCACTAGACCAAGGTAGGTAGTGCTCAGCCAGGGCGGAGTGCCACTAGACTAAGGTAGGTAGAACTTAGCTAGGGCAGAGTGCCGCTGGACTAAGGTAGGTAGAACTTAGCTAGGGTGGAGCACCACTAGATTAAGGTAGGTGGAACTTAGCTAGGGCGGAGCGCCACTAGACTAAGGTAGGTGGAACTTAGCTTGGGCGGAGTGCCACTAGACTAAGGTAAGTAGAACTTAGCAAGGGCGGAGTGCCACTAGACTAAGGCAGGTAGAGCTCGGTCAGGGCGGAATGCCACTAGACCAAGCTAGGTAGAACTTAGCTAGGGCGGAGCGCCACTAGACTAAGGTAGGTGGAACTTAGCTAGGGTGGAGCGCCACTAGACTAAGGGGTGGAACTTAGATAGGGCGGAGTGCCGCTAGACTAAGGTAAGTAGAACTTAGCTAGGGCAGAGTGCCACTAGACTAAGACAGGTAGAGCTCAGTCAGGGCGGAATGTCACTAGACCAAGCTAGGTAGAACTTAGCTAGGGCAGAGTGCCACTAGACTAAGGTAGGTGGAACTTAGCTAGGGCGGAGTGCCATTAGACTAAGGCAGGTGGAACTTAGCTAGGGTGGAGTGCCGCTAGACTAAGGTAAGTAGAGCTCGGCCAGGGCGGAATGCCACTAGACCAAGGTAGGTATAGGTCATTCTGGGAATGTCGGTTGAACTGTGTGATACAGCTTCATATATTTTCCATTAAGGGGAGAGAACTGGACGACTCCTTTGTGATCTACAAGGACGTACGCACCCCCTTCATATACTCGGCGGACGACATATGGTATGACCCAGTTTTCAACCAACTTCCCTTTGGGGTTGGAGGCCATCACTTCTCTTCATTTAACCATTACCAGGTCGCCTTTCTTGGATTCTTGCCCTTTGACCAGCTTATCGAAAGCACGGTCCATGCGTATTTGGTATAGTTGGATATTTTGTTACGCACGGAGACGCTTTCCTTCGAGCTCCCGAGCTCCTCCAGTCTTCTTTCTATGTTAGTCTGCTCGCTGCTGACCAATCCATGCTGGATGGCGATTCGCAACGAGGGGACCTCCAATTCAATTGGCACCACAGCCTCCGACCCGTACACGAGGGAGTAAGGTGAGCAGCCAGTCGGGATTTTGTAGACTGTACGGTAAGCCCAGAGTGCCTCGTACATTCTTTCTTCCCAATCTCTTTTGTTAGCCTTGACAGTCTTCGCTAGCAGAGTGCATAGGGTCTTGTTGAAGGCTTCTGCGAGCCCGTTGGCTTGAGGGTAGTAGGGAGAGGATGCCCTCCAATCAATCTTGTATTTGTCAGCTAGTCGGTACACCTTCTGATTCTTGAAGTGACTGCCGTTGTCAGAGATGATTCAGCTGGGTACTCCAAACCGGAATATTATATTTTGCCGAAGAATCTGGCGACTAATTCCCCCGTCACTTCTCTTAGTGCTACTGCCTCTGCCCATCTGGAGAAGTAGTCTGTAGTCGCTAAGATATATTTGCATCCCGATGAAGACGCTGGTAGTGGCCCTACCACGTCGTACCCCATTGAGCAAACGGCCAACTTGGGATGGTAGGCTATAGTGGCACAGGTGGCCTTCTTTACACAGTGGCATGTTCTTGACACTCTGACAGGCTTTGGCGAACCTGCAGCAATTGTCAAACATAGAGGGCCAATAGTAGCCCAGTTTCTTTATTTCAATTTTCATTTTCGGACCGGCCTGGTGTGCCCCGACTGACCCGGCATGGACCTCTTGCATTACCTGCCCAGCTTCCCCTGGAGATAAGCACTAAAGTAAGATCTTCTTTTGAGCATCTGCCATTATCCGGAACAACGTTCCATTCCTCATCTCATAAGAGTCTTTGACCCTCAGGAGCTTCATTCTCTATTCTTTCTCCTTCGGGAGTTGTTGGTATTGAAACCAACGTAGGAGGTGCTCCCGCCAATCGGACTACTGGATTCCTTCTACAGCTGCCACTTCATTTGCTTGTTCATCGGCTAAGGTTTCTGTCACACTGGGGACCTGCCGTCGGTTGATTACTGTTATATTCAGGCTTGTATCAGGCGGGACTGCCAAAGAACTGGCCAGCTTTGCGAGGGCATCTGCTTGAGCATTCTATCCTTGGTTGATATGCTTGATGCTAATGAAATAGAATCTTGTCATTAAGCGGTGTGCCAGCTGGTAATAGGGAAGGAGCTCTTGCTTCTGTACATCAAACTCCCCCTCCAACTGTTTTATAACTAGCATAGAGTCCCTGAATGCTTCTAGCATCCGAATCCCTATAGACAGAGCAATCTGTAACCTGATTATGAGGGCTTCATATTTTGATTCATTATTTGTGCAAGGCTTGTTTATTGAACAGGATGTATGTATGACTTCTCCTTCTGGAGATTTCAAGACTATGCCTGCCCCTGCCCTGACTCTGGCTGATCCAGTTGCTGAGGTGTCAATTCTGGAAGCGCCGTCAAAATATAGCTGCCACAGAGAGGGCTGCACTTGGCCGACCTCTAGGGTTTCATCTTCGGGAAGCTCGGGTTCCAGTGGACAGTCTTCAGGTACTGGATGCTCAGCGAAGAAGTCGGCGATGGCTTGGCCCTTGACGGCCCTTTGCGATACATAGGAGATATCATACTCCATAAGAATCACTGCCCATTTGCCTAGGCGGCCTTTGAGGGCTGGTTGAGACATGATATATTTAAGCGGATCGTCCTTGGAATTCAGCTTAACCTCATGCGACATCATATAGTGTCGGGGTTTCTTTACCACGAAGACCAGTGCTAGGCAGATCTTCTCGATATAGGTGTACCTCTCCTCAGTTCTGACCATTCTTCGACTGAGGTAATAGAGGGCTTGTTCCTTCCCTTCTTCATTATTCTGGACTAGCATTGCCCCTAGGGAGTTATATGTGGTTGCTATGTAGAGGATTAGCGGCCGTCCTTTCACCGGCGCACCCAGTACTGGAGGAGTCTTCAGATAATCCTTCAGCTTGTCAAAGGCTGTCTGGCATTCTTCGTCCCAGTAAAAGGGAACATCTTTCATCATTAGCTTATGGAAGGGGTGGCATCGCCCTGACAAGTTGGATATAAACTGTCGGATGTATGCCAGGCGGCCTTGTAGAGATCTCAGCTCGGAGAGGTTCCTTGGTGAAGGTAGCTCCTGGATCGCCTTGATCTTTGCGGGGTCTATCTCAATTCCCCGATATCTGACAATGAAACCCAAGAACTTTCCGCTCGAAACTCCGAACGCACACTTCATAGGGTTCATCTTCAATTCATACTGCCTCAGCCTCTGGAAAATAACTCGGAGGTCTTACAGATGGTCTTCTTTCTTTCTGGTCTTGACTACCAGGTCATCTATGTAGCACTCAACCTTATGGTGGAGCAGCTCATCAAATATTCTAGTCATCGCCCGCTGATAAGTTGCGCCGGCGTTCTTTAATCCGAATGGCATCCTCTTATAATGATAAATGCCTTTGGAGTTCGGATGGCAGTGTGGATCCGGTCATGTTCCGCGATCCATATCTGGTTGTAGCCGGATGACCCATCCATGAATGACAGGGCCTCATGACCAGTTGTTGCATCTATCATGACCTCCGTTATTAGCACTGGGAAGTCATCTTTGGGGCAGGCTTTATTCAGATCTCGGAAGTCAACACATATCCGAATCTGTCCATTCTTCTTCTTCACGGGCACAATATTAGCTAGCCACGTGGTATATTGATTTTCTTCGACGAAACCCACCTCAATGAGCTTGTCGACCTCCTTGCATATTTGAGTGATGAGCTCTGGCCTCATGCGCCGTGGCGGCTGCTTCACCGGTTCGGCTTCAGGGTTTATGGTTAGCTCATGTTGTGAGACTGCAGGGCTCAGTCCTAGCATTTCTTTGTAGGTCCAAGCAAAGCAATCCTGATATTCTTGCAGTAGCTGGACATACAGCCCCTGTTCTTCAGTGGATAACTGGGCACTGAGGAAGATTGGCCTGGGGTCGTTCTCATCTCCCAGGTTGACTTCTACCAGTTCATCGACTGTTGCTTGGCCTCCATCTTCTATCTCTGGGGGTGCAGGCTGAAGGTCGACAAAGTCTGGTATATCATCTTCGAGGTCGAGGACCTCGATCTCTTCATTTTGCCTTATCTGAGCTTCGTCAAGAATCTCTGGTTCGGCCGGTAGTGGCTGCATGGATTGCTTTGCCAGCAAATCTACCTCAATAGTCGTTCTGAGGGATGAGTTGATTGCCTCATCCCTTGCTGAGGGGGTTGCAGTCACTAGGGACTGGTGATTGTTTGTCATTGAGTCAGGGTAGCACTGCAGCTCCATGGTACAGGGCGAGAAGGTCTCACTCCCTTGGATCACCATATCTTTAGTGGAGGTAGCCTTTTCTTTTCTAGCAGCACCTATCTCTTGATCAGGCTTGGGAGAAGCTTCCTTGACTAGTTCAAGAAGTGCTGACATCATCATCAGAGAAAGGTTACTGGAGGGAGGCAGCCCTACTTCTTCAACATCTTCAGCTTCACTACTGCTAGCTGTGTCGAATTTGGCTTGGAGAGCTGCCTCTTCAGGGTAGACCTGTTCCCAGCACCGGCAGGGGAATATGGCTTCTGATTCCAGACTTCTTGGTTGAGCTGGCTCAGTGTATTCAGCTTCTTCTGGGTGTCCATCAAAAGTTGCCCCCAGTGAGTTATCCTCAGTTGGGTAGAAAGCGGAAATGGTATCCACTTCATAGCATCCGCTGTAATAGTATTCCTCGAGGGTGAAGCCCAACCCTGGGTGTTGGGAGACACATCTCATTTCTTTATCCAGGTTCGGGGGATACCACAGCTTCTGGAATGCTTATTTCTTCTTGCGAGGTTGGCTAGAGGGGATGTGTTACTTCTGGAACATCTTGGCCATTCGACTTGTTATAAATGTCAACCCCTGTATGGGAACCGGCGGGTCCTCTATATCTTCAGGCAGATGACAGTCAATATCCTCCTGTGTACGGTGCTCCTCAGCTGTGTAGAACAAGCTGCTGGGGCCATCTATCTGCGCCACCTCCCATGCTTTGAAAGGCTCAACAGTGATATTATCGAGATCGAGGATTGGCTTGTTAAGGCCCTCCGGGATCCCGATGTGGTCGTGTTGCTGGTCGACCCTGACTTTATTAGCTTCGGGGTAGATGGCGGGAGGTGCTACCCGGCCCACATTCCCGGTGACAGTGATGTGTGAGACCGTCCTGGGATTAACATATCCACGCGGCGGCGGAGGGAACCATTCGGCTCCAGAGGTGCTTTTTGTTGTGCTGGAAGAGGTCTTGGCTTCAGGGGCCTTCTGCGACCGTTCTGCATATAGAGGAGCGTCCGCCAAGTGGCACTCGAACACTTCGAACGGATGGAGATCAGCAAATACTCTTTCCTCCTTCCCCTCCAGGTTATATTTGATGCACTGGTGGAGCGTGGAAGGCACCACCATGTTCTCGTGTAGCCAGGGGCAGCCGAGCAGTGCCTTGTACGAGGTGCGGGAATCGATGACATGAAACTGCACCTTCGTGACAAAGTCTGCTAGAGTGAGTGTGAACTCCGCTACTCCTAGAGACACCTCACACTTTTGGTTGAAGCCGGCAATATGCATATCTCTGACCTTTTTGAGACGCACGTTGAAGTAGTGCCTCTCATATATCCTGTAGGGCAGGATGTTGCCAGCCGCCCCGGGATCAACCAGGATTTTGTTCAACTCCTGGCCATTCAGATGCCCCCTCATATACATCGGTCTGTTGTGGCTGGTAGTGGGGAGCATCATGTCCTCCTGAGTGAAGGTCATGTTGGCCTCCGGTAGTGCTTCAGCCAGGCAGGCTTCATATTGAGCAGGCGTCTGTAGAGCAGTAATGATTACCTATCGGGTCTCTTCACTCATAGAGAGGATTTCCCAGACAGTGAATCTTGCCGGGAGCTTTTTCAACAGCTTGACCACCCGACTTCCTACTCGGGCATTGGATAGTTTCATCTCTTCTGCCCACCTGGGCTTGGGAGAGTCTTGGACTGTGACCCCTGATGGGCCTGCTTCATCGGACTCGGAGGCTGCACCCTTCTGCTTGGGGTCATCTGCCTGCTGTCCCTCACTGACTACTACCGGGCCAGCTTCTTCTTTATCTGGCAATTCGGAAGATTGCTGGAGTTGTGGGTGAACGCCCCCAGTTGCCGGTTCGGCATCCCGACATGGCTGCTTCCCCTTTGACATCTTCACAAATTCTAGGAAGGAAGGAACGGCAGTGTTGCCCCCACTTTAGTTGTATAGGCCTGACGGAGGAGGGATTTAGACTCCCCTAACCTCCGGGGGTGGTATTTTATAGGGTTGCTCCCCCCTGAAGATAATGTTGTGGTTGGCGGGCAGTTGACGCCCCCATCTTCGGCCTGACCGGGTTGCATGTGCAGTAGTTGCAGCTTCGGCCTGACTTTCCTTGGCGGCGGGTGCGAAGCATATCTCTTCTTCATCCTCCTCACCAGGCAGATTGAACAGAGTAGGGAGGGTGTTGCAAGAGAGGATTATACCCTTTGTAGCCTTGCTAGGCCCTTCTTTTCTTTTGTTCGGCTAGTGCTTGCCCCCAGAACAGCTGCCACCCTTATCTGATGCTTTGTCAGCTTCCTCTTCCTGCTTCAGTGAAAGCTGTTCTAGCTCCTGCCACGGGACAAGATCCCGTACCAGTAAAGGTTCTAGTTCAGGATGTACATACTCATCTAGCCCATTTATGTAGTCCTGTAGCCGCCGGGCTTCTGGACTAATTTCCTTGACCGCCGGCAACGAAGTCTGCCTCCTCCGGTTGTGAGTAGGTATTCTGATAGCTGCAGGTGAATTGGTCCACACAGGTGTTGCCACTGGCAAAGGAGGTCGTGGTGTGATGCCACGAATATGTGTCCCCACTGTTGGGTGAGACGTGACCTTCTTCTTGGTTTTTGCAGGAACTTGCTGCCATCCCTCTTGTTCTTTCATTGGGGCCATAAAACAGGCTTCATAAGTATGCTGAGTACTAGCTTCTGCAGTCTCCTCAGGCAATGCTTGATATAGAGAGACCATGTTGACTGCGGCTCTTCTTAGAGGCGCCTCATGTGGTTGTGGAGGGTCAACCCTGTACTCCCCCAACTCTATTTCTTCTTTCCTCACCATGCCTTCGATAATATCCTTGAAAACATAATAGTCCTCAATCGGATGTCCCAACATCTGGTGGTAAGGGAAAAATCTTGGGCTGTCTCTTCTCTTCAGGTCCTCCGGCCTTTTTGGCTTAGGCAGGGTGACCTTATCATACTGGGTGACCTAGTCAAACAGGATCCTGGTCTTCTCCTTGGGGAAAGAGTAGGCCTTCTTCATCTTGTCCCGGAGTGATGGACCCTCTTTGCCATCTTCGGTTTTGGCAGGCTGGGGAGCAGCCGTCTTCTTTCCTTTGTCTTTTTGTTGCTCAAACGCCTTGATATCAAGGGTGTTCGCTTCTTTAGGTACCTGGCGCCGCTCTGGTGCCTTTCCCTTCTGTGCAGTGGCAATAGTTGATATCGGGGCCGGTTTCGCCAGGAAGGCTTCTACCTTGGCCACAACATTATTTAGGCGGTCGAACCACCGAATTTCCATGCCGATCATCTTTTCTAGTACCTCTCTCCTCAGGTTCTGCTTGCAGATTTGTATAGCGTCCTCCTGGTGCGGGGGCCGCTTGCATCTCATCCCGAGGTTCCTCCACCTCTTGATGTAGTCAAGGGCTGTCTCGTCTGCCCTCTATCTTGTTGAATAGAGTTCGGCCACTGTGACCTCCCTCTCTGTGACATGGAATCTTTCTCTGAACTTCCTCTGCATGTCCGACCAGTCGCTGATCGACCCGGCCGGGAGGCTGGAGTACCATTCAAATGCGAGTCCCGTGAGCGAGGACCCAAAGAATTTCAGCAAATATGACTCGTCGGTGGCCAGATCACCCATGACGGTCATGTAGTAAGCGACATGTTCTTTTGGGGATCCCTTCCCGTTGAACTTGTCGAATTTTGGCGGCTTACTAATCCCTGGAGGGAGCCGCTTAGCAGCATGATGTGGCGGGTATGGAACCCTGTATGCATCGAATGCGACATAGTCGCCTTCACTCCTTTCAGCGAGCTTCAGCTCGATCATTCTTTCCACCATCATCTTGCTCATGATGATCGGATCGACCAGTTCTGGGTAGAAATGTGCCGGTTGCAAGTAGGGGGTGACCAGGGTGGTCGCCTGCAGAGGAGGACGCAGCAGTGGAGGTGTCTGGTGCACCTGTGGTAGCACCGGCGGCATCAACGGTTGTGGTGGGCGTTGCTGAGTTGTTGCCAAGCTTGATTCTACCGGTTGAGGCGGGGTGTAGAGTGGTGGGAAGTCATTTTGATTGACGGCTCCCCGTGATGACTCGGCCTGCATATCAGGCTGCTTGGAGGCTGAAGACTACTCCGTCTTCTTCATCAATTGCTTCTTCAACAGCTGTATCTCCTAGCGGTACCTTTGGAGTATCATTAGTACGGCCGGATCCATAGCTGTAGTGCTGGGGATAGCTTCTGTTGTCTCACCAGGTGCACCCTCAGGTAGGATGTCCAGCAAGACATCTTCTTCTTCTTCTGCCGCCACCACATTTGCGGTAAGAATAATGGCTTTATCATGTTGTTGGAGGTGGGCCAGGGTTTGCTTTCCCTTGGTTGCTGCCAACTTTTCTTTTGCGGCTTCCGCCCTTCGAGTACTCGGCCCCGGCCTCCCGGCTAACCGGGCCAGCTCCTGAGGCTCCTCGGGCAATCTTCCATAGTGGCCAGACACCCCAGCCATGTTGCAGGTGAAGATCTACATCCTTCTTCTCTGTCTGCGAACCCTCCTTTTTGCATTCTCTGGGAAGGTGAGCCTTTCAAATACAGAGACTCTTCTTCTTTCCTCCTGGTAGGGAGTAGCTTCATCGGCTCGAATATCCAAGCCATCTTCATACCCGTTGTCATCGACCGATGACGTCATTCTTCTATCTTCTTCTTCTTCCACTGCCATTGATGAGCAGTGATCTTCTTTAGCCATGGCTGCTTGTAATAGCCGTTGTTGGCCCAAAGAGGGGTTGCCTAGTCCCCTAAAATAGCTCCTGACCATATTGGTCATCTCTTCTTGCCCTCGGCCCGGATGTAGGGTCGGGGATAATTGTCGGCCTCCCATCAGAGGGATGTAAGCAACCCGGGCTCTTTCGGTAACTTGTTGAAATCTTCCTCCCACAGCGGGGATGTTAGCCTGTCGGGCGCAGGCCCTGAAGCTTCCACGACGTGGAGGATCCACGACCGTTTCTTCCTTTCTCGGGGCAAGGCCCCTCTTCTTATTCTCCTCTGCTCCAGCAAATCTAGAGCGGTACTGTACTGGTGCATCTTGGTAGGTAGGCTGGACCTTCTTGGGGACCCAAACCTGCTTAAATCTCCTTGGCTCGAGAGCCAACTTTCTTTGGCCATGGTGGCCGACTTCTTCCTCCTCGGCTCTCCTTCCGGACAGAGCCTGATAAGAGTTGTAGACAGGCACTGCGGGGATCACCCGATCCGGGCTTACCCGAGCTCTGCGCCCATCTAGAAAGACGCAAACTCCCCCGATCAGCATAGACTTGCCGGACATGGAGAGACGTCCGGTCACAGCAGCAACAACCTTTCTCTGGGGGTTCCGGTGTCGGAGCCTCCTAAAATTCTTGGTGGGGATGGGGCGGGCCGCATGAGCGATATGGTGCACCATGCAGTTGGCGACTTGAACTGGGCTCGTGAGTGAGCCAGCACAGTGTCGAGCCTCCGGGGCCTCGACCTTCTTTGCAGCTTTCTCTTCTGTAGGTTCCGAGGATTCCACTTGCAGCATGTCGGCAAAGGCCAACCCCAAGAAGTTGGGGAAGCCTACAGCTGGCGGGAAGGAGCCGAAAACCATGGGCACCGCCAGGTACCCGCTTTCAGCGTGGCCGGCGACGATCGCGGGGCCGAATTCAAGAGCGGTGAGTCCCGATGACATCATCGTTCTAAATAGACAAACAGTCAGTATTCTTGGGGGAAACCCCCAAAGGCATCCCCTCTCGGCAAAGAGATGAAGGGAGACTCGAGTCCCACCGGGCGTGCCAGACTTGTTGGGGGATCTTTTTGTTAGGGGTTTATTCGCGTAGGGCGTGCCAGTCACATACGTGACAAGTTTATTGTGCGCTTGATCTGACTTGGTCAGTCGATTATGATGTTAGTGTCGGGACTTGGAGTCTGTCATACCATAAAGGTTATGACGTTAATTACGTCCTCTAAGAAAGAGGACAACCCTTGATTAATTGTCAAGAGAGGATGCCGCGAGGGATGACGCGAAGGCATAAGAAACACTGACTGAATGCTGTGAGGTGCGGTCATTTGGTTGACCGTCTGTGCGAAATGCAACGGATTTGTTGATTGGTTTATTCGTGTGATTAGAGGTGCTATTATGGTTGTTTGGGTAGCAATGTATGCCGATGCAGATGCATGCTCGTGCTTTCGAGATGGATATTCAATATAATTGAAGGTGTCAAAACCCCCTTTATTCCTTGATTTGGGCTAGGTTTACTAAACCAATTGAGGCTATAACATTAAGCGTCAAAAGCTGAAACGCAAACAATCAAATGCACATGAGGTTGATGCATATATAGATATGATTGGCCTAAAACAGCACGGTAGCTAATTAAGGTTAAAGCGGCGCGGTGCCAATTGAAGGCTAAAATGGCGCGGTAGCAAGTTGGGAACTAAAATGGCGCGCCCTGGGCACGCCGGATGGAGGCCAAAGTGGACCAATTGAAATATGAGTCTCGTGTTAAAACGGCGCGGGGGGGGGGGGGAATTGGCGCGCCGGATTAGGGGATTTTTGGCGTATTTAAGTTCTAATGAAACTTTAGACAGGTTTATTAGGACTTTGGTGTTATTTTTAAAAGGTTAGATGAACTATTGGGGTCCTAGATGCCCTGTCATTAAGACAAAACTAGACTTATGCGAGGTTCCTACTCGAGCATAGTCGTTAGTGAACTTATCAGTGCAGATCAATTGCAAATCAGACCAAGTCATCAGTCAGAATTTGGGCAGCACCTCCCCATGATTGGAGGGTTGCAGGGGCGAAGTGGAGACAGTCCCACAGGATTGGGGTACGCTCCTTAAAGTCGAGAATGCCAAGCGGTGACCGGCAGACTTCGATAGAGGGAAAAGACCCCGAGGACTAGCCTGCTAGGGGTATCCATCTCCACGAGTCAGAATCGTTGAGGGACGGCTGAGATAAGAAGGCACCTTGAGGGCTAGCCTACGAGAGGTTGCCTTCCCACAGCCACCACCACTCCCAAGAGATGGTGGATTTGATGTCGGGCTAAAGCCCTGTCGATGTTCACTTGATGAGTCACAGGGTTCATATCATTAGGAGATATGACCCTGTGGCTCGGTAGTGACTAAAGATGATGGGGGATGTTCCCCTCCCCGGGAAGTGAGTTCTTCGAGAAGATGAATCACTAAAAACCATTACAACCAGAATACCTTTGATTGGGGAATGGGTAGCAGATGATCATATACATACACATCGAAGAGACGGGCTAAAAGGGAAACCAGTAGACCGGACTTAAGACCAGATGGTCAGCAAGCAGACAGAGACCCTAGAGGGTCGGGGGCAAACGGTCGAATAGCTTAACGGCGTCTACAATCTGAGCAAATACGGCGCATCTACAGAGATGGCCATCCTCCTAGCCCTGAACCACAAACAGGGAACATTGAGGGATCATCTCCGAGGGAGAAGGGAGTGCATTCATAGGCATACCTCCGCACAGGGAGAACACATGAGCACAAAATCTAGTCGATGCGACCTACACGATGAAAGAATCCGGGGAGGGGATTATTGTTGTTGCCCCTAGAAGCAGCAGGGCGTATTCGACGGTAGAAAAACTGAAATAAATAGCACACAGAAGATAGAGGAGATAGACTGCAATCTAATAAGAAAGATAGCAACGAACATATATCCTAATCATTCATTCAATCCGACAGGGAAGTCATTACAAACGCATTCTACACCACTGCGGCTCGGTGTTGTCGCACGAAGCCGATCCCATCCTGGAAAGAGAGGGGAAAAATAGAGAGAAGATAGAAGGGGGAAGCTCGAGAAACACCCGGGCTCATATCATCGCCCCTTTCATTACATCGCTCCACGGAGCTATTATAGCAGAAGAGGAAAAGAAAACAGCAGAGGGAGAAGGGACGACTTCCACCAACCCACCTCAAAGCTTCGCAGTAGAGAAAAAAGAGTATCGTAAGCGAACGGGCTCTCTGCTCCCCTTCTTCCTCTCCAAGCTCCTCTATGTATATTTCTTCTCTATCTCTTTCTGTATTTCTCCTCTTCTGTCCTTCTCTTTTTTTTTCTCTTCGAACATGAGGCCTTTATATAGGCAATCTCTCGATCGGGCTTAATCTGGCGCGGGATTTAGCGCACCGGTTTGAGGCCTTCTATGCGCGCCAGATTCGAGCTGAGCAGGGTGTGCCGGTTTAGGGGGCTGCCAAAGATAGAGAGGGAGCGCCAGTTTAGGAGGGGCGCACCGGTTTAGGAGGAGCACGCCGGATTTGGGCCGCTTCGTCACGTTAACTTGATACGGGTTCGACAGCGGGCCCCGGACTGACCCCGAGAGTCGATGTGATTCTTCATCTTTCCATGGTCTTGCCAAAGCATAGGGGGAGATATTGACGAAGCTTCCGGGCCGCCGAACGGCTGCTTTTGGAACTTGTGCACCTTCAGCTCGGACATGTGGGTTTTCCGCTTACACGGCTCTCGGCACAATGGTTCGCGCTGTTGGCTCGACTCGGCTTGCATTGGTAGCTTCCACGGGGAGTGGTATACCGCCCGAGGTGCTTCCGCCTCGACTGGGCGATCATCTGGCCACTGATGGGCCCAACATACTAAGAAGCCGTACCCGTGCCGGGTAATCGGGTCTTATACTAACAGAGCCTTCGGTCGTCTGTTTTGAAGGGCCGAGGGCGTTCTCTCACCTGGGGAGGATCTTTCATTCAGGCAGCGTGCCGCCAAGTGTACCTTTGTCCTTTGTCAGACAACGGATACACGCTCATCCTTGGTCGGACGGTGGATATGTTATCGTCCTTGGTCGGACGATGAAGGTGTGCTCGTCCTTGATCGATGATGGGTACATCCTCGTCCTTGATCGGGCGATGGATATGTTCTCGTCCTTGATCGGACGACGTGGGCAAGCTCATCCTTGATTGGACGACGGATAATGCCCGCTTGTGGTGTATTCTTCTCGATCCTTGTAAGGTGAAGTCCCCGACATTCGTAATGGGTGACCTGAGGCCCTGGCAGCCTGAGAAGGCTTCAATGTGTCGGTCTCCTTCGGCTTCTCTACTTCGGCAGGCCGCATCATTTGTCTTTGAGGCTTGATCACCATCGAGTATATTTTGAGTGCCAAAAACTTCCCCCCTGTAGACGTCAAAAAAGAAGAGAAGAAAAGGAACGTTCCTGCGGCACAGACGTCTCGACACCCCGAGAGCAAGTCGAAGACGGAAAGGCCGAACAAACCCCGTACCTCCTCCAAGCAGGACGAATATATATACTCGACGCTCCGCCACCCAATGAGAAGCCCTTCGGGCAAAAGAGATGGCCTTGGCTCTCCAGTCGGCATTGCCGAAGGCCGAATCACAAGAAACTCAGGAATGCAAGCACATGGTCGGCACGCGTCGAAAATCACTCAAAGTCCCAAATCGGGATCCGGAGGCTCTAAACTAAACACCTCGAAGGCGGTGCACTACAGTTGAAGTACTACCAAAGGGCAGGCGTCCGTCTGAATTACCGCTAAGCTAGGAAGAGACTCTATAATACTTAAACTGGTGCGCCCCCATGTGCTACTTAAATCGGCGCGCCCCTCCATCAAGCCTTAAACTGGTGCTCCCTTGCTTGGGCCTTAAACCGGTGCAGCCCCTTGTGTGCTCGTAATCCAGTGAGCACAACCCTGCACCATTTCAACCAAAGGGCCATCCCATCTGCCAGCCGATACCCTGTTTTCGCATCAGTCTGGTGCCAAAAGGGCATTCAATGCACTGAAGCCCGTCTCCACCTCCGTTCGACAACGCAGTAGCATCAACGGCGAAGGCAAGCATCGATGGGGGCAGTAGCAGCAGCAGATCTCCCGAAAAACCCGCAAACATCCTGTCCTCGGACGAATGACAACGTACGACACGAATCACCGGATGCCAGCGTAACATGTAAATCCTGCTCGTCTGGCAGATGAAGTAAGTGGCAGGAGTTCCTGTTGGGTTCGATGCAAGTATTCAGAGGGAGGGGGGGAGAATGAATATGGCCTATAAAAACTTTCACCCAATTAAAATATTAGGCTCACTAACTATTTTGAATGCTAACTAGACAGATTTATCAAATCTGGAAGACTAATTAGCAGATGCGGAATTAAACAAACAGACAGTGAGCACTCTAACAAGACAAGTTAGATGAACTATAGCTCAATTTGAATTTCGATTACTTAACAGGTTAAGACACTCTAAGAGAGCTAAACAACTTTTCTGCTCAACCAGAAAGCCAACACATGGAGCGCCCCTATGCATTCATCTAGCGGAAGCACAATAGAACAAAACAAACCACAATGCACAAGGGGTTTTTAGGTGGTTCGGTCCAGCAGACCTACATCCACCCCACACTCAAACCGAGTGTGGCTTCCGCTGACTCACAGCTTGAACAGCTGGGCATCACAGCTTGCCTTACAACCGCTGGGCAACACAGCTTGCCGTCCGAGGAATCCTCCTCGCCCCGCTGAGCAACACAGCTTGCTGTCCAGTGGAATCCTCCACTGCAAACCGCTGGGCAATATAGCTTAGCCGTCCAGAGGCAACACCTCTGCAATCAGCTGACTAGCATCTTGAACAAGATGTAAAATAGGAAACAGAAAATAGAACAAGATAGCAATCTGAAAGCTGTAAACGATGAAGCACAATGTGGCTCTTAAAGAGCTGGATGGCCTGGATTTGATCCACGGTCCATCAAGAACAGATCTCCCTCGATCTCACTCTCTTTCTTCACTCTCTCTCTTCTTCTTCTTCACACTCTGCTCGAGCTCTCTATCTCTTTCTCCTTCTTCTTTCTCTTCTTCTTCTGCTCTTCTTTCACTCTCTACTCTTTCTCTTTCTCTTCTCTTTCTCTCTTTCTTCTCTTCTGCTGGATCGTGGAAGCTCTCTCTTCTTTTTCCCTTTTTCTTCTCTCAGCTTCTGCTCTCTGCCTTCGATCACGATCAGCCTTCTACAGAGGATGAAGGCTTCCTTTTATAAGCAGCAGCAGCAGGCACACTGGGCGCGTGTGGCTTCCACATTTCCTGCCCTAAAACTTCGGACCACGTGGCAGCATCCTGGTATCTCGTCCACCCTTGGATCACGTGCCAGGCACCTCGGATCACGTGCCCTTCATTAGTATGCATTTGAATTTGTCCCACTGCGTCGACCCTGCTATGGATAGCATTGACGCGTTGAAGACAGCCAGAGATAAGTCACCCCTTTCTTGAACTGCTGCGTCGACGCTGCCAGTTGGTGGCGTTGACGCACGAACATGTACATTTGTATATTGGCATCTCTTAAGCCGCTGCGTCGACGCTCTCAGCATGCTGTGTTGACGCATTTGGACGCTGCAGCATCGATGCTGCCAATGTACTCCAGAGGCTGCAATAAGGATAATTGAACTGCTGCGTCCACGCTACTTGATCAATGCGATGACGCACCAGAATAATCCACAAGCTTCTTTATTGATTGTTTGAACTACTGCGTCCACGCCACTTGATCAAGGCGTTGACGCATTGATGTGTTCCAGTAGCTGAAATTGGATGTCTTCAGCCCTCTTGCGTTAAGGGGTTCATTAGCCTCTTCAGTCCCTGTCAGACAGATGAAACGAAGTCATCAATTCTAAGTTTATGCATTGCATTGTATAGACTTTGCTGTGAAGGCAAAAGCAATGTAAAGTATGCACAACGCAGTGTAGAGACTTAATGAATACAAAGGCTTCATAAGCCTCAGATGAAGGCAAGCGCTGTGTAGACTTCCTGTGTTCACTGGTGGATGTACACACTTGCCCACTGTTCAGACTTTGAACTATAGGGACTTGTGAACAGCCAATGTGTAGACTCTTCAATCGACAGGCTTTGAAGCACAAAGGCAATGTACAGACTTTGCCTTAAAACGAATGTAAAGACTTAGAGTCAAGAAGGCGTTGTGTAGACTTTGAACCAGTGTACAGACTTGGAAGCTTGAGTCAATGAGTAGACTTGAAACGCTTAAGGCGATGTACAGACTTGTTGAGGCTCAAGCAGTGTACAGACTTCGAAGTGTTGAACCCAATGTACAGACTTCACGCTGTACAGACTTTACTTATGAAACGTAGGGAAAGACCTCAATGTATAGACTTTACCTAATGCATGAAGACAGACGCTGTACACACTTAGCCTAAGACAATGTATAGACTCAATCAAATGAAGAGCTTCCAGTGTATGGACTTGAGTTAAGTGCATTGGCTGTACAGACTTCAATTAGAAGTTGCCCGATGTACAGACTTGAAGATAAGACTCCAATGTACAAACTTCGAATGTGAAGACTGATGTACATACTTCACCAATAAGCTTGAACACGAACAGGCTGCACAGTGCACTGTATAGACTTGAACCAAGGCATGAACAGTGCAAGCTACAGTCCAATGTATGGACTTTGCAAAGACGATGCATGAAACACAGACAATGTATATACTTCATGAGACGCTGCATGCCGATGTACAGACTTATGTAAGTGTGTGCAGTGTATAGACCTTGAAGACGGAAGCCGGTGTACAGACTTTCCACCGACCATTATGTAGACTTGAAGAATGTGAGATGATGGCTAAGACACTGCACAATCGGATGTATAGACTTTCGTTACTGTAGCAACGTGTAGACTTTGCCTTAGACGCTAAGTGAGACGCTCAATGTACACACTTCAAGTCCAGTGTATGGACATTGCCTTAGACTCTAAATGAGACGGACTTTAGCCAATGCAATGTATAGGCTTGAATGAGAGTCCAATGTATAGACTTGCATGATGCACAATGACACAGTCCAGTGTATAGACTCTTAGCCATGAATAAATGCAATGCAGTCTGATGTGTAGACTTTGCAACCGGCAGCCAATGTTCTGATGGGTCGACGCATCAGCAAGGGTGGGTCGACCCACTACTGTTCAGACTGTAGATACATGCAGAGACATGATATCTGACAGAATGCAATGCATATGTATAAAGAACAAATGCCATCAAAGCTAAACCTCATCATTCATGTTGCTATCATATGCAGAATGCTCAAGAATAAGAATGCACAGAAATGCACTTCGTTTATTGCAATCATCAAAACACAATAACATTGCTATCATCAAAATACAATATCAAATGCACTCAAATGCACTCACTGTCTTGCTATCATCAAAACCAAATAGCATTGCTATCATCAAAGTAACATAGCACATGCTTGTGCCTAAGAGGCACAACATTCTCCCCCTTTTTGATGATGGCAACACAATGTGACAGTGAGTCACACACAAGATTTTCTCCCCCTTTGATATGATCAAAAAGAGAAAAATAGTAAAAACAAGAGTGCAAAGTGCATTATGCATGCAAACACCCTTAGAGCAACAAACTCCCCCTATCGGCATGCAATAGTAGCTATTCTTCCCTTAAAATCAGAGGACCCATAATTCCCCCTGAAGCACAGGAATGAACCCTGGTTATCCAATAACTCAAGCTAAATTCTGCCATTACAAGGAATCTGAATTCTGGTTACATGAACAGAATGAAACAGAACCAGAGCTGATTGTGGAACAGGATGGAAGATTCCAACAGTGTGGATCAACTGAAAATGTAAGATTAGCCAATACATCTCAATGAATCAATCAATAGCAAGATGTTGATCAGGCTATCTGGAAAGAATCTGAACATGAGAGATTGTAAAGCATCCATCATAACAATGAGTCTTAAGAAGATTTGACTCTTCTATCATAAGGGGTATGAATTTGCAGCTTAACCAATCTGATTTAATTTTGCTATATACCAAATTTGCCAAATTAAACTCAATACTCATATCTGAATCCAAGTTTTAATAAAAGTGAACCAAATAGTCAGAAAACACTCAAAAACAATCATCTTTTATCTTACACATATGATCTCAATTGCACCTTTGAAAAATACACAGGTTAGTACTGAAGTTAAACACCTTTTCAAGAACATGAGTTGACAGATTTTTCAAGATAATTTTATTTGAAGCACATTATATTTTTCCTAAGCAATTTAAGTTGATCAACACCTTTTTACATGAGGCACAACAAGTCTTAGTTGACGTGACCTAGTTACTCAGTGTGATAACTATCATTGCCTCTCACTTTGAGAGCAGAGTTAGCAATATGAGTGTCTTTTTACATGAGAAGACACCTTTATCAGAGGCCAGACTCCCCAGCTACTCAACACAAATAAGCTATTGCTCTGTCAGGTTTTGTTTCACTAAATTTTTATCAGAGATAACTATGGCACCTCATGACATGAGTTACTTTATTTCATTGATAAAGAACTCAGTTTCTCAGTGACCGAGTCATTGCTCTGAATTCACAATTTTTCATTTAGTCAACATTTTTCAAATTAATGTTTAACAACAATACACACTATATGCATCTTAACCAAAGAAGCCCTGAATTCAAATTTTCAGATATCTGATGAGAGAGTCTAAGGTTTACATGACACATGTGGTTAAAGTTTATTAAACCTTATCATTCAGATATTTTCAATTCATTTAACTACAAATCTGAGAATACATTAATCTTATATCAGTCTGATTCAGTGATAATTCTTAAACCTCTATGATAGAAATTTCTACAATGTTCTCAGACTGAATTGCATGACATACAGCTTAAGTTCCTCATATCAGAAAATTAAGTTTAGCTGACCAACAAATCAATCGTAGAGCCAATTCAGTCACACCAGCTGAGAAGAATGTGAAAGGTAAGTATAGGCTGGTGCAAGAGTAAATCATCAATAGAGACGAGCATCAGAAGAGATTTTATCATCAGACAGTAGCTGAGTCTGGAATACAGACTGATCAGCTATTTTAGAGATACCAGCAGAGAATTCTGTTGAATAGCGCATAGTCAAGAGAGTGAATCAGGTTACTTAAACAAAGGGAGTTCATGAGGTGAAGAAGATATGAAATAGGAATGCTCCCCCTGTCTAAGTGCAATGAATTTCCTTTTAGATTTTTCAAAATTTTATGATATGCACTATCCTACATATGCAGTATGCAACAATTCTAACAAGGAGAGCATGATAATCAATCAACAGCAAACAAGCTCCCCCTGACAAGATGCATGATGTGCAGTGAATCATTTCTTTTCGAATTTTATTTTCTTCAAATTTATGATATGCCATACACTGCTCTATATGAAAACTAGACCTATGGTACTAGGCAGAGGACTCGATCCAAGGACCACCTCACACATGGCAGTAGCATCCAGACATACTCCATATGCCCTTCAGCACTGTTCCATTTAATATACCATGATGGTCATGCAAATGACATATGCAGTGCAGAGCAATCTCATTTATTTAGTGCAAACAACAGCATGAGAAGAGCATCAAAAATCAACCAAGCAAAACAACAATTTCAGATAACAAACAGACAAATCAGCATTTTCAGATGATGAAATTTAAAGCAGAGTTCAGAACTGACCTGATAAGTTCAATCATGGGGTTTTCATTCTTGAGTGCCTTGGTTAACCCCTCTTATTCATCAGCTTCCAAGGCACACCTGCAGCATGTCAATCAATTTGATCCTGCAGGAACCCAAGCTGCCTTGGGTCCTGTATGAGCCCTAACAGGTGTTTTAAATAATCTTTTAGCAACATGATCATCATATTCCATCAGTTTACACTCAAACATTGAATGTCCAGTTTTTCCAAAATAATAACATGAAGCCACAGAATTATTATTTTTCTTCATGTTAGCAGAAACATGATGCCCATGTGCATGCATATGAGTATGAAAGTTATGTGCATGAGCATGAGTATTTCTTTTATTGACATGAAAATTTTTCTTTCCATGCTCAGCCAGCCGACAGTTGGCAGCTTTGTGACCTAGCTTATCACATTCAAAACATGCAAAGTTTTTCCTTTTATTTCTCACATCTATTATTGAGTTCCTCATTTATATTCCATAGATCATCAATTGAAAGTTCTTCAGGTTCAGAACTTACCTCGGATGAAGTTTCATCATCAGCATTTCTTCTATCAGCCATCAAGCATTTGCTGTTATTTCTGATTAGCTTCAATTTTTCAAAAATATCTTTGGCAGACCTGCAAGATGAAATGCATTCAATTAGAGATCTGTCAATTGATTCTTTTAATAAAACTACAGCTCTATTATTGACAGAGTCTTTCAGCTTATCCTTCTTGGTCCATTTAGATTTATCCTTCAACAGTTTGTATGGGCCGTGAGTCATTACCTTCCACAATTTTGGATCAGTAGACTTTACATACCGATGGAGGTTTTCGAACCAAGAGTCAAAGTTATCACCTCTGAACATCGGAGGATTAGCCATCGAATCAGATAACAGCCAAATTTAAAGCACAAAACACTAGACAACAAAACCAGATAAGCAAGACACGGCACTAACTCAGTGAAACTAAATACAGAACACAAGAGGCACACTTATGAAATGCACCAAACAGAAATGCACTAAACTGTTAGCAGGATCCTCTGCAGATTGTTAGATCTGTTAAGTCAGAGACCGCTCTGATACCAATTGTTGGGTTCGATGCAAGTATTCAGAGGGGGGGGGTGAATGAATATGGCCTATAAAAACTTTCACCCAATTAAAATATTAGGCTCACTAACTATTTAGAATGCTAACTAGACAGATTTATCAAATCTGGAAGACTAATTAGCAGATGTGGAATTAAACAAACAGACAGTGAGCACTCTAACAAGACAAGTTGGATGAACTATAGCTCAATTTAAATTTCGATTACTTAACAGGTTAAGACACTATAAGAGAGCTAAACAACTTTTCTGGTCAACCAGAAAGCCAACACATGGAGCGCCCCTATGCATTCATCTAGCGGAAGCACAATAGAACAAAACGAACCACAATGCACAAGGGGTTTTTAGGTGGTTCGGTCCAGCAGACCTACATCCACCCCACACTCAAACCGAGTGTGGCTTCCGCTGACTCACAGCTTGAACAACTGGGCATCACAGCTTGCCTTACAACCGCTGGGCAACACATCTTGCCGTCCGAGGAATCCTCCTCGCCCCGCTGAGCAACACAGCTTGCTGTCCAGTGGAATCATCCACTGCAAACCGCTGGGCAATACAGCTTAGCCGTCCAGAGGCAACACCTCTGCAATCAGCTGACTAACAGCTTGAACAATATGTAAAATAGGAAACATAAAATAGAACAAGACAGCAATCTGAAAGCTGTAAACGATGAAGCACAATGCGGCTCTTAAAGAGCTGGATGGCCTGGATTTGATCCACGGTCCATCAAGAATAGATCTCCCTCGATCTCACTCTCTTTCTTCACTCTCTCTCTTCTTCTTCTTCACACTCTGCTCGAGCTCTCTATCTCTTTCTCCTTCTTCTTTCTCTTCTTCTTCTGCTCTTCTTTCACTCTCTACTCTTTCTCTTTCTCTTCTCTTTCTCTCTTTCTTCTCTTCTGCTGGATCGTGGAAGCTCTCTCTTCTTTTTCCCTTTTTCTTCTCTCAGCTTCTGCTCTCTGCCTTCGATCACGATCAGCCTTCTACAGAGGATGAAGGCTTCCTTTTATAAGCACCAGCAGCAGGCACACTGGGCGCGTGTGGCTTCCACATTTCCTGCCTTAAAACTTTGGACCACGTGGCAGCATCCTGGTATCTCGTCCACCCTTGGATCACGAGCCAGGCACCTCGGATCACGTGCCCTTCATTAGTATGCATTTGAATTTGTCCCACTGCGTTGACCCTGTTATGGATAGCATTGACGCGTTGAAGACAGCCAGAGATAAGTCGCCCCTTTCTTGAACTGCTGTGTCGACGCTGCCAGTTGGTGGCGTTGACACACGAACATGTACATTTGTATATTGGCGTCTCTTAAGCCGCTGCGTCGACGCTCTCAGCATGCTGCGTTGACGCATTTGGACGCTGCAGCATCGATGCTGCCAATGTACTCCAGAGGCTGCAATAAGGATAATTGAACTGCTGCGTCCACGCTACTTGATCAATGCGTTGACGCACCAGAATAATCCACAAGCTTCTTTCTTGATTGTTTGAACTACTGCGTCCACGCCACTTGATCAAGGTATTGACGCATTGATGTGTTCTAGCAGCTGAAAATGGATGTCTTCGGCCCTCTTACGTTAAGGGGTTCATTAGCCTCTTCAGTCCCTGTCAGACAGATGAAACGAAGTCATCAATTCTAAGTTTATGCATTGCATTGTATAGACTTTGCTGTGAAGGCAAAAGCAATGTAAAGTATGCACAACACAGTGTAGAGACTTAATGAATACAAAGGCTTCATAAGCCTCAGATGAAGGCAAGCGCTGTGTAGACTTCCTGTGTTCACTGGTGGATGTACACACTTGCCCACTGTTCAGACTTTGAACTATAGGGACTTGTGAACAGCCAATGTGTAGACTCTTCAATCGACAGGCTTTGAAGCACAAAGGCAATGTACAGACTTTACCTTAAAACGAATGTAAAGACTTAGAGTCAAGGAGGCGTTGTGTAGACTTTGAACCAGTGTACAGACTTGGAAGCTTGAGCCAATGAATAGACTTGAAACGCTTAAGGCGATGTACAGACTTGTTGAGGCTCAAGCAGTGTACAGACTTCGAAGTGTTGAACCCAATGTACAGACTTCACGTTGTACATACTTTACTTATGAAACGTAGGGAAAGACCTCAATGTATAGACTTTACCTAATGCATGAAGACAGACGCTGTACACACTTAGCCTAAGACAATGTATAGACTCAATCAAATGAAGAGCTTCCAGTGTATGGACTTGAGTTAAGTGCATTGGCTGTACAGACTTCAATTAGAAGTTGCCCGATGTACAGACTTGAAGATAAGACTCCAATGTACAGACTTCGAATGTGAAGACTAATGTACAGACTTCACCAATAAGCTTGAACACGAACAGGCTGCACAGTGCACTGTATAGACTTGAACCAAGGCATGAATAGTGCAAGCTACAGTCCAATGTATGGACTTTGCAAAGATGATGCATGAAACACAGACAATGTATATACTTCATAAGACGCTGCATGCCGATGTACAGACTTATGTAAGTGTGTGCAGTGTATAGACCTTGAAGATGGAAGCCAGTGTACAGACTTTCCACCGACCATTGTGTAGACTTGAAGAATGTGAGACGATGGCTAAGGCACTACACAATCGGATGTATAGACTTTCGTTACTATAGCAATGTGTAGACTTTGCCTTAGACGCTAAGTGAGACGCTCAATGTACACACTTCAAGTCCAGTGTATGGACATTGCCTTAGACTCTAAATGAGACGGACTTTAGCCAATGCAATGTATAGGCTTGAATGAGAGTCCAATGTATAGACTTGCATGATGCACAATGACACAGTCTAGTGTATAGACTCTTAGCCATGAATAAATGCAATGCAGTCTGATGTGTAGACTTTGCAACCTGCAGCCAATGTTCTGATGGGTCGACGCATCAGCAAGGGTGGGTCAACCCACTACTGTTCAGACTGTAGATACATGCAGAGACATGATATCTGACAGAATGCAATGCATATGTATAAAGAACAAATGCCATCAAAGCTAAACCTCATCATTCATGTTGCTATCATATGCAGAATGCTCAAGAATAAGAATGCACAGAAATGCACTTTATTTATTGCAATCATCAAAACACAATAACATTGCTATCATCAAAATATAATATCAAATGCACTCAAATGCACTCATTGTCTTGCTATCATCAAAACCAAATAGCATTGCTATCATCAAAGTAACATAGCACATGCTTGTGCCTAAGAGGCACAACAGTTCCTTCCGTCTGAGAAAAGAAAGGGCAGCCGACTATATATACTCTGCATGTTCTACAGAGCAAAAAAGGATGGGCTATTGAAGGGGAGAGTCTGGTTCAGCTGGGAGTTCCCTCAGAAGAAAAAGAAGGAGCCCCGTCCCTGCGGCTGCTGGGTGAAGAAGAAAAGAGATTGAGCGTGAGAGAAGAGAGGTGAGCCCAGAGAGGGGAGGAGCTTGTGCTCCATTCCCCCCTCCCCCATCGATGTATTTCTTCCTTTCAGTCTGATGTATTCCCCCCTTTCTTGCTTTGGGGTAGATTCCCCGTTATCTTTCCCTTGCGGACAAATAAAAAGGAAAGCTTTTTTGCAACACATGGTGTTCTACTGCTTCATCCTCTTTTCCTTTCTTTCTTTCTCTCCGTCTCCTGCTCATCTAGGGTCCTCGAAGCCGGCCTCTCCGTGGCATGGCCTTCTAAGGAATCCGTCGAAGGGATGCACAGTCATAGCCTCTCAGGGCATACATTCGCCCTGCTTACGAAATCATCACCCGTGGGCTGCTGGAACTCTTGAAGGCTAGTCCTTGAGCCTCCGTGATGGGAATCGACGCCAAGAGCACTAACATTTTATTTGCATTTGTGTCATTTACTTTATTTTTATATCATTGGGAAAGTATGTTCACAATTGTAAGGCTTTATAAGCCAATGTGTCATTCCCTAGGATTCTTTAGATTTTTGTGCAAAAGTCTAGTAGGACAACCAAGGGGCCCCCATCTCCTTTCCTATTGATCCACCTAAGTCTTAGGGCCCATGTGGGGTCAGTCAAAGGTCCAAGGTGGGCTTCTAGATGGCTTGACCATTCAAGGGGATAATTGGATTAAAAAGTCCAATATTCCAACCCTTAAAGTCCAAGATGCTTCCCCCTTATAATATAGTTTATCCCATGTTGTATTTTTTATTTATTTTTGGTCATTTAACCACATGGGGAAGAAAATCCCCTCTCTCCCATGAAATTCTCAGCCCCCCACCCCTTGCCATTCTCTATATAAGACTATGTATAGTGTCAGTAGAGATTTTAATGAAGAATTAAGCATTTTTGCCAAGGGCAAGCCCAAGGGCACCGCTTGTCTCTCCCCCTTTGCAGATGGATTTCTACTGAATCTTGGGTGTGAATCCCTCTTCTATATTCTCCTTAGCCCCTCTGAGTTCTTCTCTGCCGCCGTTCGAGCCGCCATCGCGCCGCCACCGCCACTCGTCGGAGTTCTGTCTCCATCAGGACAGAACCTCACATCCGGATTTTTATCTTTTCTTCTTATTGTCTGATCAAGCCCTAATTTTGAGGGTTTGTTCTTTCCATCTTCCTTAACTTTCAGTTCAAATTTCGTGTCATTTGGAAGTCATTAGGTATTTTTCCCATATTTTTATTTATCCTCTCAGTAATCTGCCCTTTTGCAGATCTACTGGACAGAGTCACCTTGTCGTATTTTCCCCACCCCCTTACAAATTTTTAGAAAATCCCAAAAACATACTCAGTGTTCCACACATATATCCCCTTTCACCATAATTTTCTTGGAGTCTATAAAATTCATTTGATCCTCGGTCAAAGGTCTGTTTCAGGCAAATCCCTTGCAGTCCTGTGTATCTGTCAGTCTGAGTCAGAAACAAAAATAGTGTTACAGTCATATTCATTTTCAATCCGTTTGGTGGATGGAGGTGTCAAAATTATATGTTGTAGATCTATGAGTGCTCTTTCCAACGGTACCAGCCACGCCTCCATCGGCCTCCGGATCTGAGAATCGTAATTCTTGCCGCTGAGACGCGCAAATATGTTCCCTGTGCAGGTCTGAAATTACAGCGCAGGAGAAATTCAAAAATAAATATCAAAAATCAACTTCAGGAGCCGCCACTTCAGGAAGTCATTCAGCGGCGCCTCCAAAAGATCTTAGGAAGGCGACGTTCCTTTGGAAACCGTTGCTTGCTGTCCAGTGAGTCAGCAGCCGAGTTGGCGCAGCACCGAGTTGGAATAGTGCCGAGTCGGACCAGCAGGCCGAGTTCATGCCGTACGCACCTCCAGATTGCTGCCCGTCAACCCAGGGTCGGTCCTGTCACGCCCCGAGCGCGGAAGATACCCGGAGACGCGTGACGAGTTTATATCGATCATGTCAATCCGAGTATTAGTGTATTCGACACCAAATCAGAGATGCACAAGAATAAAGATAACCCAATCCTTTATTCAATCACAACCTCAAAGTACTTCTATTACAATTCACTTAATGAAAGTGCTATGACCCAATAAAAGGAAAAGTACAATGGTTGACTTAAGAAATTTGAAAGATAAGACTAGTAGACGCTTGAATAGACGGAGAGCTCTACTCTCTTCACTCTTGACCTTCCCCATCCGATTGAGTCTCGTCGTCAGACTTACCTGAAAAGTAGAGAGAACACTAGGTGAGCGAACGCTCAGTAAGAAATTATATCTCAAGAACTAGCAATGGGTTTAAGTAATTACATTTTCCATGAATGCACTATGGTTATGCATGCTTGCGTAAAACGACAAGATAGAGAGTATAAAATGAACTATTCATGAACTTTCAAGAATTTGTATCAAATAGATGTCAAGACGTTCAAGCAAGTATATTCATCATGTCATGTTGAAAGTTTGGCTATCACGTTTCAAGTAAGCAAGTATATAAATACCCTTTATCGGGTCACGCAAGTCATGTCATGTCAAGTACGAGTCAAGTACAAGAATTGTGGAATATTCAATCAAGCTAGTCATGCACTTCGGTACAATGCCATACCGTGATCATTATAACTCCCATGGGCACTAGTACTTTCGGGTGCTCCTCCTAGGACCAGATCGGGCCCTATATGCGCAGGCATTGATCATGTATTTTGACATCCACTTTATGTATAGCCAATATGGAATTTTCAAGGAAAAGCTTGGGGAAATTCAAGATAGAGTAGAGTTCAAAAATTGAACTTGATGTATAAGGATGATAATAACGATATAAACACAAGTATCGATAAAACTGGGTGGAGTTGGTTCCCTAATTGGGTACCATGACAATTAAGTGTCCATATATAGATGGTCCTGTCATTTGATATAGAATTGAGGTCCACAAGAACAGCATAATAATGGCATGATTTCCTCATCCCATTAAGAATATTCTCATGATATCCACATAGCATATCATGAGGGCCGGTATACTATGTTTCTATAGAGTGACATGGCAAAATAGTGTAAAGGGTTTTTATGATACAACCCGCTCGGTCGGCCTTGAGGGAATCCAAGGCGACGAGAAGACTTACGGAGGTCCCAATGACTAACTTGCCAGTCCAAAGGAACGGAATGTCCAATGGAGAGCTTGTATGTCACCGAGAGTTGAGGGGTAATCGATAAAATATCGTAAAACATGGGACTATATTCACAGAATAGAAATATAGTGCCGATATATACATATATATTTATATAAAACCCTCAGTTAATAGTAAACAGTATACAATAATTACACAGGAAATTAGCGACTTAACATAAGTCACTACTTAATAAATTAACGCCCTGCAAGGGGTCGTTTATTTTCAATTTGACGACTTCAGGAGCAGTCGTGCATTATAATTTTCTATTTTCTGACATTTTCTTAATTCTGTATTTTTGATAAAACGCGCCTTATCCAGGGGCGTCACTTTCGTAAAAGACGACCTACTGGAGGTCGTTAATTCCCTTTGGTTTCTAGGGATATGAACAGTAAAGGTTTTTTGTGATAAATAATTTGCAGGAACCACATATATGAACTGGACAAGAAAAATAGCAGGATTCAAGGTATATGATCATGCATTAGATTTAACTACAGGTTTCATAGATATTAAATTTTAAACGTGCGTATTTATCAATTTCTTAAAATTGACGACTCTTAGTTCGGGCGTCAGTTCATGAATTAGCGCCCTGACTTGGGTCGCCTCTTGCCAAAATTTCACAGAAAACCTCTAAAACGTAGTAAAACTATATGCATGAATTACAAATGATATTATCATAAATTCTTATGCTAGTTTGGGCTACAATTCTTGAGAAAACCTACCTGATGATGATCTGGGTGAAAATACGTGAAGAGACTGAAGAGATTACGACACTCTATTCCAGAAGAAGAGGATGTTGATGAAGAGCCCACGTTCTTCAACTAGACAAGAGAGTTACTACTTGCTGCAGGCAACCTACAGAAGAAGAAGATGAAGAACATTAATATTCTCCATATCCGTAACCGAAGGCAGAGGAAGAAGAACAAACCTATTCTTCACGCACGAGACAGCAACAGAACGCCTTTGACCAAAATAGCTAATAGGTTCGACTGAAAGGGTTTTTTATAGGATTTTTAGAATCCCAATGGAGTTAGAATTTGATTAGAACTCTAGTTTTCTTGATAGAGTCCTTACCGTAATCAATCGAACACGTAGCAATCCTAAAACTTACCCTGGATAGTCTCCTGGTTCGAACGGAACACAAATGCAATTAACGCCTTAGGTTAGGGCGTGCATTTTAATTGACGTCTTTACCTGTGCCGTTTCTTTTGTAATTCGTGCCCAAGAAGAGGGCGTTTCTTTCCCTTTCCTTTTATTCATTTTTGGACGTTTTAAAATTTGACGCCCTTTGGTATAGGCGTCACTTTTTGAATTAACGCCTCAGGTGAAGGCGTTTCTTCTTTAAATAGCACCTTGTTGAGAGGCGTTATTTACATTTTGACTTATTATTCATTCATTTTGGTTCTTATCATTTACTTACTTAATCTTTCTAGAAATCTTCCTTTTATTTTACCAGGGTTGCTACACCCTCCCCCACTTAAAAGAATTTGGTCCCCAAATTCAATCGCATATATATATTTGGAGAGTGTAGAGTAGATACCTCTTAAAATAATTCTAGAAATCGCTTCCTCATGGATTCCTCGGTCTCCCATGTGGCTTCGTGTTCTGAACATTTACTCCATTGCACCTTAACCATGGGAATAATTTTGTTCCTTAATGTTCGTACCTCGCGATCGAGGATCTTCATGGGCCTTTGTTCATAAGTGAGATCCATTTGAATCACCAGGTCTCCATGATCAATGATATGTGACGGATCATGCACATATTTCTTCAACATTGATATGTGGAATACATTTTGAACTTCGGACAATTTGAGGAGGTAAAGCGACGCGGTAAGCAACCTCGCCAACTCTTTCTAGTATCTCAAAAGGTCCGATAAACCTTGGTGTAAGCTTGCCCTTAACACCAAATCTCCTTATTCCACGTCCAGGTGATATCTTAAGAAAAACGTGATCTCCGACTTGGAAGCCGAGATCTCTTCTTCGTGTATCAGCATAAGCCTTCTGTCTAGACTGAGCAACTTGAAGTCTTTCTCTAATCAACTGAATCTTTTCAGTGGTATCCCTTACCATGTCTGGACCTAATAGTTGTTTTTCGCCAACTTCGTCCCAGCACAAAGGCGATCGGCAACTCCTTCCGTATAAAGCTTCGAAAGGTGCCATTTGTATACTTGCCTGGTAGCTGTTGTTGTATGCAAATTCAACCAACGGCAAGTGATCATGCCAGTTTCCACCAAAATCAATGATGCAAGCTCTGAGCATATCTTCAACCACCTGATTAGTTCTCTCGGTCTGACCATCCGTTTGAGGATGAAAAGTTGTACTAAAGTTAAGTCTCGTCCCCAGTGAATGTTGTAAACCCTTTCAAAAGTGAGAAGTAAAACGGGGGTCCCTGTCAGACACGATTGAGACAGGTACTCCATGTAACCTGACTATCTCTTTAAGGTATAATGCAGCAAGAACATCAACTGACCATCGACTCTTGATTGGCAAGAAGTGTGCCGATTTGGTCAATCGGTCGATGATAACCCATATTCCGTCATATCCTCCTTTGATTTGGACAGTCCCATAATGAAGTCCATACCGATATCCTCCCACTTCCACTTGGGAATATCTAGAGGATGTAGCTTACCGGCAGGCTTTTGGTGCTCTGCCTTGACTTGTTGACATGTGAGACAGCGTGACACAAAATCCGCTATTTCTCTTTTCATATTGGGCCACCAAAAGGTCCTTTTCAAATCTTGGTACATCTTAGTTGATCCTGGATGAATCATGTACCTTGATCTGTGAGCTTCATCTAAGATTTTCTTCTTTAGCTCAGGGCAATTCGGTACACATGTTTTATTTCTGAACATCAATCTTCCATCCGGAGCTAATTTGAAATCAGGCTGCTCTTCCATTTTGCCCTTGATTTCCACTAGTACGTGGTCACTACCTTGAAGTCCTTGTATTTCGGATAGCAAGTCTGGCTGTATGCTCATATGGGATAAGGTGACACACCTACTGTCCTTGTCCATGCTTATATTAAGTTTAGAGAATTGTTCTAGCAACTTCCACTCCTGAATCATACAATTGGCTAATAGTGCTCTCGACTTTCGACTGAGGGCATCGGCTACAGGATTACCCTTTCCAGGATGATATTGTATAGTGAAGTCGAAGTCCTTAAGATATTCTAGCCAACGTCTTTGCCTCATATTCAATTCCTTCTGAGAGAAGAGATACTTAAGACTTTTATGGTCAGAGTATACAATAAACTGCACTCCGTACAGATAATGTCTCCATATCTTCAGTGCAAATACTACCGCAGCCAATTCTAAATCATGAACTGGGTAGTTCTCCTCGTGCTTCTTCAATTGGCGAGAAGAGTAGGCTATAACCTTCCCTTGTTGCATTAAAACACATCCGAGGCCAGTGCCAGATGCATCGGTGTATATTTCGAATCTCTCGCCTGCAATTGGTAAAGCTAAAACCGGGGCAGTAGTCAGATGATCTTTGAGAGCTTGGAAGCTTCTTTCACATTCCTCACTCCATTCATAACGTATCTCCTTGCGAGTTAGCCTAGTGAGTGGTACGGCTATCTTGGAGAAATTCTTGATGAATCGCCGATAGTAGCCCGCAAGACCCAAGAAACTACGGATCTCGCTAGCATTGGTCGGTCTTTCCCAATTCCTTACAGCTTCAACCTTTGATGGATCTACGGATAAACCGTCTTTTGATATAACATGTCCCAAGAAAGCTACTTCTCCTAACCAAAATTCACATTTGCTGAGCTTTGCATATAACTGATTCATCCTCAATATTTGTAATGCTATTCTCAAATGCTCCTCGTGCTCTTCCTTGGTCTTTGAATAGATCAGTATATCATCAATGAAAACCACTATGAATTGATCTAGATGAGGCCTGAATATACTATTCATCAACTGCATAAAGGCAGCAGGGACATTTGTTAGTCCAAAAGGCATAACAACAAATTCATAGTGCCCATACCTGCTTCTGAACGCGGTCTTATAAATGTCCTCATCTTTGATCCTTAGTTGGTGATATCCCGACCTGAGATCAATCTTCGAAAAATACATGGATCCAGATATTTGATCAAATAACTCATCGATTCTCGACAGTGGATACTTGTTCTTGATAGTGAGATGATTCAACTGTCGATAGTCGATGCATAACCTCATGGATCCATCTTTCTTCTTTACAAATAGCACAGGTGCTCCCCACGGGGAAGTGCTTGGTCTAATAAATCCCTTCTTGAGAAGTTCCATCAATTGCTCCTTCAGCTCCTTGAGTTCGGCAGGGGACATCCTATATGGTGCCTTAGAAACTGGTCCAGCACCAGGGACCAAGTCGATGGTGAAGGCCACTTCTCTTTGTGGAGGTAATCCAGGCAAATCCTCCGGAAACACGTCCGAAAATTCTTGCACAACTGGGATGTCTTCTAGCTTAGTCTCCTTAGTCTCTTTAATGGTGACAAATGCAAGGAAAGATACACATCCTTTCCTTATTAGCTTGCTAGCCCGGAGAGCCGAAATAAGAGGTGACTTGCTTCGACTCTTAGGGCTAAAATAGACTAGTTCTGGAAAGTCCTTGAAAGTAACTTTGCTGTTACGGCAATCCACAGTTGCCTGATACCTAGATAACCAGTCTGCTCCCAATATGACATCATATTCCTTTAGGTCTAAACATATGAGGTTGATAGGAAGATTTCTTCCTTTCACCAAGACTTCACAGTTTTGATAATGGTGAGTAATATCGGTTTCGTTTCCGAGAGGAGTAGATAAAAATATTTTCATCCATTCCGGTTCCATAGGTAGTGGGTCAGCAAACTTCTTGGAAATAAAAGAATGTGATGCACCCGTATCAAATAAGACATGTGCAGACTTGGAACAAACTTTCAGTGTACCTTCTACTAGTCCGCCTTCGTCTTGTTCCGCCTCCTTAATAGCTTGGAGACGAGCATTCTTTGTCACCGGGCGCTTTCCGTCACCGGCTTGATCATTGAGTAGGGGACAGTCGGGAATCCGATGATCACGGCTCTCACAACGGAGACACGCTCCAAGTTTCCTCCAACATTCTTCGGCCTTGTGCCCGGCCTTATCACAGTGCTTACATACCACCTTAGAAGGTGTAGTGGTGATGGAGAAAGGTTTGGTCTTCTTGAACTTTTGCTCCAGGGAGGGAGTACCTCCATTACTTGGCCTCTTCTTGAAATTGGGTTTGAAGGTGCTGGAGCTAGTAACATTCTCCTTCTTGTCTTTCCCACGGATCCTATCAGATAGTTCCGTGGCATCTTCTAGTAATTGGGCTCGTCGAACCATCTCCGAATAGACTTGTAGGTCCATCAGTGCCAGTTGTGTCATATATTGGGGCCTGAGCCCATTAAGGAATCTTCGAGCTTTCATCTTCTCAGTACTAACTAAGTGTTTAGCGTACCGAGACAGCCTTGAGAACTGCGCTTCATATTCAGCCACCGACAAAGATCGTTGCTTAAGTGCGGCGAATTCAGCGGCTTTCTTCTCTTGAACTCGATCTGAGAAATATTTATTGTTGAAATGTTCAACAAACTCTTCCCAAGTAACTTGTCCTTGATCTAATGTGGCTTCTACCGACTCCCACCAGCATCGGGCGTCTCTTTCTAGTTGAAATGTGGCTAACAGGACCTTCTCTTGATCCGTGCATTGCATAACCGAAAGATCCGTTCAGTTTCCGGATCCAGTGTTCGGCATCGTCGGATCAGTAGATCCTACGAACTTTGGAGGATTCATGTTCTTAAAGCCTTGGTGGAGATTTCCGGCTCCACGATGTGCACCTCCTTGTGCCACTTGTTGAAGTGCCTGGGTCATGCCTTGAAGAGTGCGTTGCATGTTGCGCCATTGAGCACGTTCGGCAGCCATTGTCCTACAATTACAATAGCTATTAGTATGTGATTGCGTTTAAAGGCTTTTAATTCTATTTTGACTTTAACTCTTGGTTCTACCCAATCTCACTGGTTAGAGGTTCAGACTTATCCTTGGACTTGGGTTTCCTAGGAATTGAATACCTAGGCTCTGATACCACAAACCAAAAACTGTCACGCCCCGAGCGCGGAAGATACCCGGAGACGCGTGACGAGTTTATATCGATCATGTCAATCAGAGTATTAGTGTATTCGACACCAAATCAGAGATGTGCAAGAATAAAGATAACCCAATCCTTTATTCAATCACAACCTCAAAGTACTTCTATTACAATTCACTTAATGAAAGTGCTATGACCCAATAAAAGGAAAAGTACAATGGTTGACTTAAGAAATTTGAAAGATAAGACTAGTAGACGCTTGAATAGACGGAGAGCTCTACTCTCTTCACTCTTGACCTTCCCCATCCGATTGAGTCTCGTCGTCGGACTTACCTGAAAAGTAGGGAGAACACTAGGTGAGCGAACGCTCAGTAGAAAATTATATCTCAAGAACTAGCAATGGGTTTAAGTAATTACATTTTCCATGAATGCACTATGGTTATGCATGCTTGCGTAAAACGACAAGATAGAGAGTATAAAATGAACTATTCATGAACTTTCAAGAATTTGTATCAAATAGATGTCAAGACGTTCAAGCAAGTATATTCATCATGTCATGTTGAAAGTTTGGCTATCACGTTTCAAGTAAGCAAGTATATAAATACCCTTTTTCGGGTCACGCAAGTCATGTCATGTCAAGTACGAGTCAAGTACAAGAATTGTGGAATGTCCAATCAAGCTAGTCATGCACTTCGGTACAATGCCATACCGTGATCATTACAACTCCCATGGGCACTAGTACTTTCGGGTGCTCCTCCCAGGACCAGATCGGGCCCTATATGCGCAGGCATTGATCATGTATTTTGACATCCACTTTATGTATAGCCAATATGGAATTTTCAAGGAAAAAGCTTGGGAAATTCAAGATAGAGTAGAGTTCAAAAATTGAACTTGATGTATAAGGATGATAATAACGATATAAACACGAGTATCGATAAAACTGGGTGGAGTTGGTTCCCTAATTGGGTACCATGACAATTAAGTGTCCATATATAGATGGTCCTGTCATTTGATATAGAATTGAGGTCCACAAGAACAGCATAATAATGTCATGATTTCCTCATCCCATTAAGAATATTCTCATGATATCCACATAGCATATCATGAGGGCCGGTATACCATGTTTCTATAGAGTGACATGGCAAAATAGTGTAAAGGGTTTTTATGGTACAACCCGCTCGGTCGGCCTTGAGGGAATCCAAGGCTACGAGAAGACTTACGGAGGTCCCAATGACTAACTTGCCAGTCCAAAGGAACGGAATGTCCAATGGAGAGCTTGTATGTCACCGAGAGTTGAGGGGTAATCGATAAAATATCGTAAAACATGGGACTATATTCACAGAATGGAAATATAGTGCCGATATATACATATATATTTATATAAAACCCTCGGTTAACAGTAAACAATATAAAATAATTACACAGGAAATTAGCGACTTAACATAAGTCACTACTTAATAAATTAACGCCCTGCAAGGGGTCGTTTATTTTCAATTTGACGACTTCAGGAGCAGTCGTCCATTATAATTTTCTATTTTCTGACATTTTCTTAATTCTGTATTTTTGATAAAACGCGCCTTATCCAGGGGCGTCACTTTCGTAAAAGACGACCTACTGGAGGTCGTTAATTCCCTTTGGTTTCCAGGATATGAACAGTAAAGGTTTTTCATGATAAATAATTTGCAGGAACCACATATATGAACTGGACAAGAAAAATAGCAGGATTCAAGGTATATGATCATGCATTAGATTTAACTACAGGTTTCATAGTATTAAATTTTAAAAGTGTGTATTTATCAATTTCTTAAAATTGACGACTCTTAGTTCGGGCGTCAGTTCATGAATTAGCGCCCTGACTTGGGTCGCCTCTTGCCAAAATTTCACAGAAAACCTCTAAAACGCAGTAAAACTATATGCATGAATTACAAATGATATTATCATAAATTCTTATGCTAGTTTGGGCTACAATTCTTGAGAAAACCTACCTGATGATGATCTGGGTGAAAATACGTGAAGAGACTGAAGAGATTACGACACTCTGTTCCAGAAGAAGAGGATGTTGATGAAGAGCCCACGTTCTTCAACTAGACAAGAGAGTTACTACTTGCTGCAGGCAACCTACAGAAGAAGAAGATGAAGAACATTAATATTCTCCATATCCGTAATCGAAGGCAGAGGAAGAAGAACAAACCTGTTCTTCACGCACGAGACAGCAACAGAACGCCTTTGACCAAAATAGCTAATAGGTTCGACTGAAAGGGGTATTTATAGGATTTTTGGAATCCCAATGGAGTTAGAATTTGATTAGAACTCTAGTTTCCTTGATAGAGTCCTTACCATAATCAATCGAACACGTAGCAATCCTAAAACTTACCCTGGATAGTCTCCTGGTTCGAACGGAACACAAATGCAATTAACGCCTTAGGTTAGGGCGTGCATTTTAATTGACGTCTTTACCTGTGCCGTTTCTTTTGTAATTCGCGCCCAAGAAGAGGGCGTTTCTTTCCCTTTCCTTTTATTCATTTTTGGACGTTTTAAAATTTGCCGCCTTTGGTATAGGCGTCACTTTTTGAATTAACGCCTCAGGTGAAGGCGTTTCTTCTTTAAATAGCGCCTTGTTGAGAGGCGTTATTTACATTTTGACTTATTATTTATTCATTTTGGTTCTTATCATTTACTTACTTAATCTTTCTAGAAATCTTCCTTTTATTTTACCAGGGTTGCTACAGGTCCTCCCGAGCCCCACTTGTAGCCCTTTACCTCCCTGCGTGGAGTGGGCAATAAAATTTACTATTGTAATTAACTTTTACCGTTGTTTCCGGGAGTTACCGTACCTGGCCGAGAACGTCTTCCCCACGCCCGGAGTGTGGAGGTACACTCGCCACCCTCCTCGTAGGCATTGCTTTACTCGTATATTTTTGTATATGCCGCTGCATGAGTGATAGATTATCTAGCTTGTTATCATTTTATCACCGCTGCGAGAGCGAGAGTGAGTGACCGTCCCGTGACTCGACCCGAGTTAACGCGGAAAGGCTGATACCCGAGACTCATGGCCGATTTATCAACCGCGCCCGGTACCACGTCTTCCATCGTTTAGGGACGATCGCGAGCTAGAGTCCCAGGTCGTGTGTCCGTCCCACATCAATTTGGTATCAGAGCGCCAGTTGAGTCTAGGGTGTTTAAAACTCCAAAACAACAAAAAAAGTGTCATTTACGTCTAGTCATCATCTAAGTCGGTCTAAGGTTGCATCCGCATACTATTGTTCGGTATATAAAAAGGTGTTGTCCGAACGTTAGGCTACGCCTATCGGGAAGGACGCACACTTACGCGAGTGATCTTCGAATCGATTAACTCCGCCACGTACCGAGTCTTGGTTAAGTCTAGGGTCTTTAGTGTGCATGCATTCCAACCTTGCATAGTCGGTCTAGTGTCTTGTCCAAGTGTCAGCATGTCCATCCACTAGTGTCCCCGTGTCCCATGGATGACCAAGGGGCCACATCTTCTGCCTGGTGGCGATACTATCTAAAATGGAAGGATCACCCGGACCACCCCAAAAGGCCCGTAGCCCGGGACTTCTACGGCTCCGATAATCTGAGTGACTACCTAGAGTGGGAAGCCGTTATGGATGACTACTTTGAGTGTTACCTTATGTCCGGTCCCGCGCAAGTCGACTTTGCCAAAAGGTGACTTTTTTATGAAGCCGCCGAAACATGGAGGGACATCAAATATTTTCGAGAGGATAGGAGACTAAGGCCCATCGAGTCATGGTGGGATATGAAGAGAATGCTTAGGAGGGTCTACCTTCCTCGCCCACCTACCTCCAACCACGGGGGTCATACCACTAGCCAATCCCACCAACTCACCCACAATCAAGTGGGCCACACTTCCAACCAACCCCGCCCCTTCACCTCCATCCAAGTCCACCAAAGTAACCCCAATCAAGTGGCCCTCCCTGTCGCCTCCAACCAACCACCCCTTGGCACCTCCATCCAATCCCACCCAATCGCCTCCAACCAAGTGGAAGCACCACTTATAGCCGAGCCTAGGTCCATACCCAGGCCAAGAGATGAGGAGCGAGTCCACCCCGAGGTCCCTACTCCAACCCGCACCTTTGATGAAATTGAGAAAGTGTTTTCGTAAAGGATATAAAGGACACATGCTCCTTTACCACCCGTGAGTGCGCCATTGCCACTTTCTACTTCCGAACTTTATTCGGAACCATCTTATTTGGAGCCACCCAAGCCCGAGCCACCCGTGTTTCTAACGGGTACGCTTTTCATCACCGAGCCGCTTCTTAGTTGGCTCAAGGATGGCTTGGTCCCACTTCCTTACCCATCCATAGACCCCACCTTACCTCTAGTGCCCGCCAACTCCTACCATACGACATTCCGGTCTAGTCACCATGTTGATACCTTGGATGACCTTGTTATAGGATTAGACTCGCAATGGCAGTTGACGCACTCCTTCGCCCGAAGCTTCGACCAACCCACTTGTCTTAGCTTCACCCATCCGGCCTTAGGGACTATTACCTCCGTGTGTACCGTGGGTTGTGTCACCACGGAGATTCTCTTATTCCTCCCTATGTCGGCCGAGCCCGACTTCATACCCTTCTGCCCGAGGGAGGAATCTTATTTCCTACATATGATCACCACCCCATCTACCACAATGTATGAAGGTGACCATACACGCCTTCAAGACTTCCATACATGAGACCGTGACTTGTGGGAACCCACCACAAGGGGTCATACCTTCTTTGATCCCTTTGACCCTGTAAGACCCTAGAATTTTTATAAATTATTCTTGGAATATTTAATTATTTTTGGGAATTTATAAAGGCCTAAATAAATTAATAAATAGAATATAAGATCAATAAGTCATTATAAGGCCCAATTAGGTTAAATTATTAACTTAGCCTATTTAAAGATAATCCAAAAGGTTAATGGACCAAGCCCATTAAGTTTGGCCCATGTTCTAGAAGGTTAATTGACTTATTCACGTATTTTAAAGATAAATACTATTTTTATAGATAATTATAAGGATAAATGAACAAGAGAGTTTTATTTAATTGAAACTCTGTATACGTTTGGTGTAACAGTCTATCGGGCGACCGCTACAAGCATGTAACGCACCAGTCTGGATGCGTTACACTCTGACAGTTCCGTGAAAGAAAGAACGAGCAAAAAGATTAGAACTTTGGGATCTTATCTACAAGAGATCGACTTGGGAGGGCTTATAACATTACTAAGGACTCTTAGGGATTAGGTTCTGGCAAATTAAGGACTCTAGAATCAATCTAATCTTCAAAACCCTATAAATAGGACCTAGTTCTGAACTGAGCGACCCTTACTTTTGACTCGTGAAGAATCAAGGTAAGGAGATATAATTTCAGGTAAGTTCTTTAAAAGATTTTGTTTAGTATACTTTAGACTAATAGTTCTCCAAATTTCGTGCTAGGAGATCAAGCAACCAAGGAGATTGAAGCTTCCAAAGTTGCTGGTTCGACCATAGTAACCCAAGAATCAGAGCTAAAGGCCACTGAAGATCAAGGAATTAGGACATCTAAATAAGGTAATTAGAGTTCGGTTATTTAGAACCTTTTGTTCACCTTAGCTTCATCTTCTTACCCTCAAAATTTCAAGTCCTTAGGTCAAGAGGCTGAGGAGCTAGGGCAGCGTGAAGTTGCTGAAGAGTCACAAAAAGAGAGGAACTAGGGTGATCCTTGAAAGCTCAAATTAGAAGTTTAAAGCCTAATTAAGCGGTAGGTTATCTCATGATTGGCAAAAACATCTTGTTAGGGATAAAAGCCCTCTGATTGTGTTTGATTTCATGCATTATAGACTATGAATTTCATGTTTTAGTGGGTTCATGCATACATACATATTCTTAGCCCTAATCAAAGATCAAAGATGTTATCTTGTTAATTCACTGCAACATATGCATCTAGATGACCTGTACTTCGTTTTGTCATGATTAGGGTAGTAAATCTTTTCAAAACATGACATGGTTTCAAATCGTAGTCTTTTTATTTCATTATACTGTTAGCAGGGACTCTGACGCATCATACTTAGACCGTCACAGACTGTAACGGCCTTACGATAAGCCGTTACACTCTCTGTTGTATTTAGATTACTCTATTATCTCTGACGCACCATCTATGGAGCGTTACATTACTATAACGGCCTCTCGATAGACCGTCACAATCACTATGACGTACCCATCCTCGACCGTCAGGGTAATCGTAGACAGAATTGAAAATCAGTCAAGTTAACTTAAATAAGCCTAGTTATCTAAGTTTTGACCTAATTTCATGTCTTTAAGATTATCTACTGATTCATGATAGAAATTACATAATTAAGGTATCTAGATGACCTTTACTTCATTTTGTCATGATTGGAGTAGTTAAATCTTTTTCAAACATGACATGGTTTTAAATCATAGTCATTTAATATCTTTATACTGTTAGCAGGGACTCTAACGCATCATACTTAGACTGTCACAAACTGTAACGGCCTTACTATAAGCCGTCACACCTTCTTTGGTGTTTGAAGTTCTTTGTTGTCTCTGACGCACCATCTATGGAGCGTTACATTACTGTAACGGCCTCACGATAAACCGTCACAGTCACTGTGACGCACCCTTTCTAGACCGTCAGGGTAACCGTAGACAGAATGGGAAACTAGTTAATTTAACTTTTAAATAAGCCTAGTTATCTAAGCTTTGACCTGTTATCATGACTTTAAGATTAATTACTGATTCATGATAGAAATTGCATATTTTAGGTATCTTAAGTTATTTTAAGTTATGTTAATTTCATGTGACAAAATTCTATAGTTTTGTATCTAAATCATGATTTTTCAAAGATGTATTGACAGAAGTTTATCATGATTTCCTATTGTTACACATCCTCTCTATCAATAGAGTCATTTCTTTAAGTACATGGCGCATATTCCGATATGTTGTCCATTAGTTCACTTTACACTATAGGAACATTATTCTTGGACATGAGGACCTCTCTATTGGATATTCCTTTCAATAGACTAGGAAATCTTGTTGCAAGGTCTCCGTAATTCTCCGCAAGCCTGAGATTCCCACTAGGACGCCGAGTTGGTTGTACCATTAAAACCCAATTGATTATATTACACTATCCATGTTTTTGGTTATCAGTAGTGTAACAGATCTATATTGGACCGTCAGGCACATGTAACGGCCCAATATACGACTGTCACATTCAACTGAGTCCGATTTCTTGGTTCTGGATTCAGACTAATGTAACGGCCCAATACTGGAGCGTCACATCATGTAACGGCCCAGTACACAACCGTCACACTGCTTGAGTATTTTAACCCGACGTTTGACCAAGGGTTGATATTCCAAGGTTTCTAGATGGACTCTTGATGATCTAGAACTTATCATATTGATCAAGAAACCTAATATAATGAATGGAAGATAAAGAATGTACCGTTATGCTGCCGATTTATTTCCATAAGCATAACATAGTATAAATCATTCTTGATTTCTCATGATTCTTATTAAAATATTCATTCATTGAATTATTGTTATCAAGAGCTTGTTAGAATTGTACATTCTTGGCCATACTTTATTGTTACATGCGTGGAAAACGCTTGATTTATACTTGAAGATGCGATTGAGCACTGATTGTGTTCAAGGGCTCTATACTAGTCCCCTCGGCTGATTGTCAAAAACATACTATTATAAACCATGGGGTATGATGCTATAGGCGTCGTATTGCGCTGGGAGTACTTTCTTTATAAATAAATGAAAATCCACAACACGATACAGCATGATTGATACTTATACATGACTTTCTTGATATTCCACAGAAATTCACGAAGTACTTGCTCATAAGCAAAAGATACTGGAGTGATGATTATGTGGCTTGCTAGTACATTCTCGTTACATTCTTGTTCATGAAAGGCCATATCATGTTCTTATAACATTCTTGCTAGTTCATACTTGCTCTCATTCTATTTTACATACTTTGGTTTAATCGCATGATTGATTGCATTCGCATGATTTTACCTTATTCCTCTAGAGCAAAGACGTTAATTACTTTAATGATGCCTTCATATTGATGCGAAGATACCAACTGGACAAGTGTGCTCATTACCTATTTCCATTCTTTTTCAGGAAATGGAAGTGAGTCGGGTTCGGATTCGAAATGTTCAAGTAGCGGATCCGAGAGTGAATAAAGAATGAGCGAAGACTTAGGAAGTTTACATTGTTTAGATCGAGTCTATGTAATTTCTTATTTCTTGAGTCTAGCATGATGGAAGTTGAATTAGTGGTTGTAATCGAATAGTAGATTTGATTATTAATGAAAGTTGGAGTTGAGTAAATATTGTGCGATTACATTCTTATGTGTGATTGCCATGCACTCTGATCGTTCTTGCTTGCAAGAGGCTTACCATGCCGGCTGTTCGCGTTCCTCGAGCGAGTCTTCCGCTGTAATAAAGGCTCGGGACGTGACAGTTAAGTTGGTATCAGAGCCTAAGTCTCAGGACTTAGGAAGAAGAGTCATGTCATAGGATAAGTCCAAGGTTTAAGGACCCATACCTATGAACTAAGGAAGAAATTTCCACACACAGGTGAGAATTAGGTAGAACCCGGGATAAGATAGTTAATTAGTTTTAAGATTGATTTTTCCTTCCAATTCCACGAGAAATAACAAGTTGTTATTTTCTCTCAGGTACCCTATTATTATCATGGCTCATCGCGTAAATTGGGATGGCATGCAACAAACGGTTGCTGGCCTCACTCAGGCATTACAAACCATGGCGCAAGCTGGCGCAGGAGCAAGGGCTGGTGATCTGCATCGCAACTTTTGAAGCTTAAATAATTAACCTAGCCTATTTAAAGATAATCCAAAAGATTAATGGACCAAGCCCATTAAGTTTGGCCCATGTTCTAGAAAGTTAATTGACTTATTCACGTATTTTAAAGATAAATACTATTTTTATAGATAATTATAAGGATAAATGAACAAGAGAGTTTTATTTAATTGAAACTCTGTATACGTTTGGTGTAACGGTCTATCGGGCGACCGTTACAAGCATGTAACGCACCAGTCTAGATGCGTTACACTCTGACAGTTCCATGAAAGAAAGAACGAGTAAAAAGATTAGAACTTTGGGATCTTATCTACAAGAGATCAACTTAGGAGAGCTTATAACATTACTAAGGACTCTTAGGGATTAGGTTCTGGCAAATTAAGGACTCTAGAATCAATTTAATCTTCAAAACCCTATAAATAGGACCTAGTTCTGAACTGAACGACCCTTACTTTTGGCTCGTGAAGAATCAAGCTAAGGAGATATAATTTCAGGTAAGTTCTTTAGAAGATTTTGTTTAGTATACTTTAGACTAATAGTTCTCCAAATTTCGTGCTAGGAGATCAAGCAACCAAGGAGATTGAAGCTTCCAAAGTTGCTGGTTCGACCATAGTAACCCAAGAATCAGAGCTAAAGGCCACTGAAGATCAGGGAATTAGGACGTCTAAACAAGGTAATTAGAGTTTGATTATTTAGAACCTTTTGTTCACCTTAGTTTCAACTTCTTACCCTCAAAATTTCACGTCCTTAGGTCAAGAGGCTGAGGAGCTAGGGCAGCGTGAAGTTGCTGAAGAGTCACAAAAAGAGAGGAACTAGGGCGGTCCTTAAAAGCTCAAATTAGAAGTTTAAAGCCTAGTTAAGCGGTAGGTTATCTCATAATTGGTAAAAACATCTTGTTAGGGATAAAAGCCCTCTGATTATGTTTGATTTCATGCATTATAGACTATGAATTTCATGTTTTAGTGGGTTCATGCATACATACATATTCTTTACCCTAATCAAAGATCAAAGATGTTATCTTGTTAATTCACTGCAACCTATGCATCTAGATGACCTGTACTTCGTTTTGTCATGATTAGGGTAGTAAATCTTTTCAAAACATGACATGGTTTCAAATCGTAGTCTTTTTATTTCATTATACTGTTAGCAGGGACTCTGACGCATCATACTTAGACCGTCACAGACTGTAACGGCCTTACGACAAGCCGTCACACTCTCTGTTATATTTAGATTACTCTATTATCTCTGACGCACCATCTATGGAGCGTTACATTACTGTAACGGCCTCTCGATAGACCGTCACAATCACTATGACGCACCCATCCTCGACCGTCAGGGTAATCGTAGACAGAATTGAAAATCAGTCAAGTTAACTTAAATAAGCCTAGTTATCTAAGTTTTGACCTAATTTCATGTCTTTAAGATTATCTACTAATTCATGATAGAAATTGCATAATTAAGGTATCTTAAGTTATTTTAAGTTATGTTAATTTCATGTGCCAAAATTCTATAGTTTTGTATCTAAATCATGATTTTTCCAAAGATGTATTGACGGGAGTTTATCTTGGTTTCACATTGTTACACATTCTTTTCTATCTATAGAGTCATTTCTCTAAGTACATGGCGTATATTCAGGTATATGTCCATTAGTTACACTTTGCACTATAGGAACACTATTCTTGGACATGAGGACCTCTCTATTGGATATTCCTTCCAATGGACTAGGAAATCTTGTTGCAAGGCCTCCGTAATTCTCCGCGAGCCTGGGATTCCCACTGGGACGCCGAGTTGGTTATATCATTAAAACCCAAGTGATTAGATGACACTATCGATGTTTCTGGTTATCAGTAGTGTAACGGACCTATATTGGACCGTCAAGCATATGTAACGGCCCAATATACAACCATCACAGTTAACTGAGTCCAATTACTATTTCTGGATTTAGTCGTTCTAACGCATCAACTCTAGACCGTCACATCATGTAATGGCCCAGTACACTACCGTCACACTGCTTGAATATTTTCACCAAGGTTTGACCAAGGGTTCATATTCCAAGGTTTCTAGATGGACTCTTGATGATCTAGAACTTATCATATTGATCAAGAAACCTATTATAATGAATGAAAGATAAAGAATGTACCGTTATACTGCCGATTTATTTCTATAAGCATAACATAGTATAAGTCATTCTTGATTTCTCATAATTCTCATTAAAGGATTCATTTATTGTTGTTATCAAGAGCTTGTTGGAATTATACATTCTTGGCCATACTTTATTGTTACATACGTGGAAAAAGCTTGATTTATACTTGAAGATGCGATCGAACACTGATTGTGTTCAAGGGCTCTATGCTAGTCCCCTCGGCTGATTATCGAAACATACTATTATAAACCATGGGGTATGATGCTACTGGCATCGCATTGCGCTGGGAGTACTTTTTTTATAAATAAGTGAAAATCCACAACACGATACAGCATGATTGATACTTATACATGACTTTCTTGATATTCCACAGAAATTCACGAAGTACTTGCTCATAAGCAAAAGATACTGGAGTGATGATTATGTGGCTTGCTAGTACATTCTCGTTACATTCTTGTTCATGAAAGGCCATATCATGTTCTTATAACATTCTTGCTAGTTCATACTTGCTCTCATTCTATCTTACATACTTTGGTTTAATCGCATGATTGATCGCGTTCGCATGATTTTACCTTATTCTCTAGAGCAAAGACGTTAATTACTTTAATGATGTCTTCATGTTGATGCGAAGATACCTACTGGGCAAGTGTGCTCATTACCTATTTCCATTCTTTTTCAGGAAATGGAAGTGAGTTGGGTTCGGATTCGGAATGTTCAAGTAGCGGATCCGAGAGTGAATAAAGAATGAGCGAAGACTTAGGAAGTTTATATTGTTTAGATCGAGTCTATGTAATTTCTTATTTCTTGAGTCTAGCATGATGAAGTTGAATTAGTGGTTGTAATCGAATAGTGGATTTGATTATTAATGAAAGTTGGAGTTGAGTAAATATTGTGCGATTGCATTCTTATGTGTGATTGCTTTGTGCTCTGATCGTTCTTGCTTGCAAGAGGCTTACCCTGCCGACTGTTCGCGTTCCTCGAGTGAGTCTTCCTCTGTAATAAAGGCTCGGGACGTGACAGTTAAGTTGGTATCAGAGCCTAAGTCTCAGGACTTAGGAAGAAGAGTCATGTCATAGGATAAGTCCAAGGTTTAAGGACCCATACCTATGAACTAAGGAAGAAATTTCCACACACATGTGAGAATTGGGTAGAACCCGTGATGAGATAGTTAATTAGTTTTAAGATTGATTTTTCCTTCCAATTCCACGAGAAATAACAAGTTGTTATTTTCTCTCAGGTACCCTATTATTATCATGGCTCATCGCGTAAATTGGGATGGCATGCAACAAACGGTTGCTGGCCTCACTCAGGCATTACAAACCATGGCGCAAGCTGGCGCAGGAGCAAGGGCTAGTGATCTGCATCACAACTTTCGAAGCTTAAACCCTCCGCGTTTCTATGGTTCTTCTAATCCTGACGAGGCAGAGAACTGGATAGATGAAATGAACCGTATCTTTGATGTTATTAATGTACCGATCAGGAGAAGGTGCGTCTCGCAACCTTTCAACTCAACAAAGATGCTCGCACATGGTGGAAGTCGGTCCCGGCACCTCCGGCCGATGCACCTCATACATGGGATGGTTTTCTTACCCTATTCCGTGCCAAGTACTTTTCTGAGCACGTAAAGGAACGAAAGGCTATGGAGTTTGCCGCTCTTCGGCAAGGAATGATGACGGTTGTCGAATATGAACTGTAATTCTCAAGGCTTGCACCTTACGCACCGCATCTTATCAGTACCGATTTATTGAAGGCTAATCGGTTCATGGACGGGTTACGACCCGGTTTCATTCAGCAGCTCGGGACCCAAAACATCCGTACTTATGCGGAAATGGTTCAACGAGCGTATTTGTGTGAAAGGACCTTGGAAAAGGTCAAAAAATTAAAAGGGAAAGGAGAGGAGTCTAGCCGACGCTCAGATCGGCGTTATAAGAAAGAAAAGTTTAGCATCACGGAGCCTTACAAGAGCCGTGATAGTAAGAAAAGATCCAGGAATGGGAATGGTGGAAGTTCCCATAAGTAAAAGAAAGTCAAGGAGGAGAAGGAGCAGGTCGCCACGTCTTGCACATTTTGTAAAAAATTTGGCCCTTCGGCTGAGGAGTGTTGGAAGTGCCTTGGCGCTTGTTTACGTTGTGAAAGCAGGGAGCATCGCATGCCAGATTGCCCCCTTATGAAAGACCAATCGTCTGGTGGAGGACGTAGGAGGCAGGCTCGCCTCAATGCCGTTCTAGAAGAAGAGGAAGCGCCCAGGGATGGTGGGCTTATGGAAGGTACTCTTCAAATTTGTTCTCGTCCTGCATTTGTGCTATTTGACACTTGTGCCTCTCATTCTTTTATCTCCACTACTTTTACGAAAACATTATCAATTGCATCAGTTCCCCTACCTTCAGATCTCGCTATTTCCACACCATTAAGTTCTTGAACAAAGCTTACCGACTATTATCTTGATAGCGAAGTGATAGTAGAAGGTTACAATCTCCCCGCAAACTTAGTATGCCTTGACATGAAAGGTTATGATGCCATTTTAGGGGTATATTAGCTTATAGATCATGACGCCTATATCAATTGCCGAAATAGGATTATATCCTTTCGAAAGCCCGCTCTTCCGAGATTCTCTTTTCTTGGCATCAAGTATAAGAAGCATCCTACTATCATATCTTCTCTTCACGCTTGCAAACTTATCTCGCAAGGAAGTGAAGCTTTTCTTGCTTCTGTCATTTTTACCGAATCCAAGGAGATTATCTTAGCGGACATTCCTATTGTAAATGAGTTCCCCGATGTGTTCCCGTCCGAATTACCCTGTTTACCACCCGAAAGGGAAGTGAACTTCACTATTGAACTCATCCCAGGAGCAGCACCTGTTTCTATAGTCCCTTACACGATGTCCCCCACAGAACTCAAGGAATTAAAAAGGTAGTTGCAGGAATTACTAGACAAAGGCTTCATTAGACCTAGCACATCCCCTTGGGGTGTGCTGGTTCTATTTGTCAAGAAAAAGGATGGTTCTCTCAGGCTATGCATTGATTATCGGCGACTGAATCAACTCACAATTAAAAATAAGTATCCATTGCCGCGTATTGATGAGCTCTTCGATCAGCTTTCCGGAGCAGAATATTTTTCTAAGATAGACCTCAGATCAGGTTATCATCAGCTTAGTATTAAAGAAGAGGACATTTATAAATCTACTTTTTGAAGTCGTTATGGCCACTATGAATTCGTGGTAATGCCATTCGGATTAACTAATGCCCCGACAGCATTGATGTAACTTATGAACAGTGTCTTCCAGCCATATCTGGACCAGTTTATCATCGTCGTCATTGATGATATCTTGATATACTCCAAGACAAATGAGGAACATGAAGAACATTTGAAAATAGCTTTGCAAACACTTAAAGAACATAAACTCTATGACAAGCTAAATAAATGCGAATTCTGGCTCAAGGAAAATTCATTCCTAGGCCACATTATTTCAAAAGAAGGTATTGCGGTGGATCCTTCTAAGGTAGAAGCTGTCAAGAATTGGAATCGGCCAACGACCGTATCGAAAGTACGAAGTTTTCTGGGTCTAGCTGGTTATTATAGAAGATTCATTAAAGATTTTTCAAAGATTACAGTTCCTTTAACTAGACTGACGAGAAAAGAAAATCCGTTTGTCTGGTCAGAGGAATGTGAGAAGAGTTTTCAAACTCTTAAGAATCATCTTACTACAGCTCCTATTCTATCACTACCGATGGAAGGTGGTGGATTCGAAGTATATACGGATGCATCTGGTATTGGCTTAGGGTGTGTCCTCATGCAAAATGGAAAAGTGATCTTTTATTCTTCTAGATAGTTGAAACGTCACGAGGAAAATTATCCTGTACATGATTTGGAATTAGAAGCTGTCATATTTGCCTTGAAAATTTGGCGTCATTATCTCTATGGAGAAAAGTTTATGGTCTACTCAGACCATAAAAGCTTGAAATACTTATTTTCTCAAAAAGAGCTAAATATGAGGCAGAGAAGATGGTTGGAATATCTCAAGGATTTTGATTTTTCTATTCAATATCATCCTGACAAGGCTAATGCTGTTGCGGATGCACTCAGCAGAAAACCAATGGGTATGCTATCAAGTCTTATGATTAGTATGACTAATCTTATTCCTCAATTTGCTCAGTTGAACTTAGATATTGACAGGAAGGAAGAAGATTACTTCATGGCTAATATCCGAGCTCAACCTACCATTATAGAGGATCTAGTCAAGTTGCAAAATGATGATCCTATATTTCTAGAAATTAAGGCTAATATTGAACAACGGCCGGATTTCTCTATTACGGAGGATGGAAGATTGCTATTCAAGGGCCGAGTGTGTGTACCGGATCATGAGGATACGAAGAAATTGATTCTAGAAGAAGCACATAATTCCAAGTACACCATTCATCCAGGTGGTACAAAAATGTATCATGATCTTAAAAGAAATTTTTGGTGGCCCAACATGAAGAGAGAAATAGCTGATTTCTTATCTCGCTGTCTCACTTGTCAACAAGTAAAGGCAGAGCATTTTAGACCCGCAGGTAAACTGTATCCCTTGAACATTCCCGAATGGAAATGGGAGAGTATAGGGATGGATTTCATTATAGGGTTACCTAAGACAAGAGGTGGACACGATGGTATATGGGTAATCATAGACCGATTAACTAAATCTGCACATTTCATACCAATTAAAAGTCGATGGTCTGTGGATATCCTGGTAGCATTATACATAAGGGAAATTGTTAAATTATATTGTGTCCCTGTTACTATTATATCTGATAGAGATCGTCGATTCACATCACAATTTTGGAAATGTCTACAATAGTCACTAGGGACTAGATTGAATTTCAGCACAGCCTTTCATCCACAAACTGATGGTCAGACAGAAAGAACAAATCAGGTGATAGAAGATATGCTCAGGGCTTCCTAGTTGGCATGATCACTTGCCTCTGGTAGAATTTTCTTATAACAACAGTTATCAGGCCACCATACAAATGGCACCTTTTGAAGCTCTATATGGAAAAAGTTGTCGATCACCAATATGTTGGAGTGAAATAGGGGAAAAATAATTCTTAGGCCCCGATATTATCAGAGATTCTACAGAGAAAATCAAGCTCATTCAAGAGAGAATGAAGATAGCCCAAGATAGGCAAAAATCTTATGCTGATAATCGAAGACACGGCTTGGAATTTCAACTAGGAGACCATGTGTATCTCAAGGTTTCTCCAGGTCGTGGTATTCGGAGATTTGGCATTAAGGGCAAACTAACTCCAAGATTCATTGGTCCGTTTGAAATTCTTGAAAGGGTCAGTGAAGTATCTTATAGACTGGCTTTACCTCCACAATTAGCAGGAGTTCATGACGTATTTCACGTCTCTATGCTGAAGAAGTATGTATATGATCCTAACCATATTATCACTTATGACAATCTAGAGATTCAGAAGGATATGACGTACGAGCAAACGCCAATAAAGATTCTGGAACGGGAAGTGCGTCAACTAAGAAATAAAGTTATTCCTATGGTCAAGATTCAATGGAAGAAAATATGGTCATATGAAGCAACATGGGAAATCGAAGCAGCCATGCAGAGAAGATTTCCAGAATTATTCAACTGTAAGTACACTCTCCATAATCCATGTATTAAATTTGGGGACCAAATTCTCTTAAGTGGGGGAGGGTGTAAGACCCCAGAATTTTTATAAATTATTCTTGGAATATTTAATTATGTTCAAGAATTTATAAAGGCCTAAATAAATTAATAAATAGAATATTAGATCAATAAGTCATTATAAGGCCCAATTAGGTTAAATAATCAACCTAGCCTATTTAAAGATAATCCAAAAGGTTAATGGACCAAGCCCATTAAGTTTGGCCCCTATTCTAGAAGGTTAATTGACTTATTCACGTATTTTAAAGATAAATACTATTTTTATAGATAATTATAAGGATAAATGAACAAGAGAGTTTTATTTAATTGAAACTATATATACGTTTGGTGTAACGGTCTATCGGGCGACCGCTACAAGCATGTAATGCACCAGTCTGGATGCGTTAAACTCTGACAGTTCCGTGAAAGAAAGAACGGGCAAAAAGATTAGAACTTTGGGATCTTATCTACAAGAGATCGACTTGGGAGAGCTTATAACATTACTAAGGACTCTTAGGGATTAGGTTCTGGTAAATTAAAGACTCTAGAATCAATCTAATCTTCAAAACTCTATAAATAGGACCTAGTTCTGAACTGAGCGACCCTTACTTTTGGCTCGTGAAGAATCAAGCTAAGGAGATATAATTTCAGGTAAGTTCTTTAGAAGATTTTGTTTAGTATACTTTAGACTAATAGTTCTCCAAATTTCGTGCTAGGAGATCAAGCAACCAAAGAGATTGAAGCTTCCAAAGTTGCTGGTTTGACCATAGTAACCCAGGAATCAGAGCTAAAGGCCACTGAAGATCAGGGAATTAGGACGTCTAAACAAAGTAATTAGAGTTCGGTTATTTAGAACCTTTAGTTCACCTTAGTTTCATCTTCTTACCCTCAAAATTTCACGTCATTATGTCAAGAGGCTGAGGAGCAATGGCAGCGTGAAGTTGCTGAAGAGTCACAAAAAGAGAGGAACTAGGGCGGTCCTTGAAAGCTCAAATTAGAAGTTTAAAGCCTACTTAAGCGGTAGGTTATCTCATGATTGGCAAAAATATCTTGTCAGGGATAAAAACCCTCTAATTGTGTTTGATTTCATGCATTATAGACTATGAATTTCATGTTTTAGTGGGTTCATAAATACATACATATTCTTAGCCCTAATCAAAGATCAAAGATGTTATCTTGTTAACTCACTGCAACCTATGCATCTAGATGACCTGTACTTCGTTTTGTCATGATTAGGGTAGTAAATCTTTTAAAACATGACATGGTTTCAAATCATAATCTTTTTATTTCATTATACTGTTAGCAGGGACTTTAACGCATCATACTTAGACCGTCACAGACTGTAACGGCCTTACGATAAGCCGTCACACTCTCTGTTGTATTTAGATTACTCTGTTGTCTCTGACGCACCATCTATGGAGCGTTACATTACAGTAACGGCCTCTCGATAGACCGTCACAATCACTATGACGCACCCATCCTCGACTGTCAGGTAATCGTAGACAGAATTGAAAATCAGTCAAGTTAACTTAAATAAGCCTAGTTAAATAAGTTTTGACCTAATTTCATGTCTTTAAGATTATCTACTGATTCATGATAGAAATTGCATAATTAAGGTATCTTAAGTTATTTTAAGTTATGTTAATTTCATGTGCCAAAATTCTATAGTTTTGTATCTAAATCATGATTTTTCCAAAGATGTATTGACGGGATTTTATCTTGGTTTCACATTGTTACACATTCTTTTCTATCTATAGAGTCATTTCTCTAAGTACATGGCGTATATTCAGGTATATGTCCATTAGTTACACTTTGCACTATAGGAACACTATTCTTGGACATGAGGACCTCTCTATTGGATATTCCTTCCAATGGACTAGGAAATCTTGTTGCAAGGCCTCCGTAATTCTCCGCGAGCTTGGGATTCCACTAGGACGTCGAGTTGGTTGTATCATTAAAACCCAAGTGATTAAATAACACTATCGATGTTTCTGGTTATCAGTAATGTAACAGACCTATATTGGACCGTCAGGCATACGTAACGGCCCAATATACAACCGTCACAGTTAACTGAGTCAATTACTGTTTCTGGATTTAGTCGTTCTAACGCATCAACTCTAGACCGTCACATCATGTAACGGCCCAGTACACGACCGTCACACTGCTTGAATATTTTAACCAAGGTTTGACCAAGGGTTCATATTCCAAGGTTTCTAGATGGACTCTTGATGATCTAGAACTTATCATATTGATCAAGAAACCTATTATAATGAATGAAAGATAAAGAATGTACCGTTATGCTACCGATTTATTTCTATAAGCATAACATAGTATGAGTCATTCTTGATTTCTCATAATTCTCATTAAAGCATTCATTTATTGTTGTTATCAAGAGCTTGTTGGAATTATACATTCTTGGTCATACTTTATTGTTACATACGTGGAAAAAGCTTGATTTATACTTGAAGATGCGATCGAGCACTGATTGTGTTCAAGGGCTCTATGCTAGTCCCCTCGACTGATTGTCGGAAACATACTATTATAAACCATGGGGTATGATGCTACTGGCGTCGCATTGCGCTGGGAGTACTTTCTTTATAAATAAGTGAAAATCCACAACACGATACAGCATGATTGATACTAATACATGACTTTCTTGATATTCCACAGAAATTCACGAAGTACTTGCTCATAAGCAAAAGATACTGGAGTGATGATTATGTGGCTTGCTAGTACATTCTCGTTACATTCTCATTCATGAAAGGCCATATCATGTTCTTATAACATTCTTGCTAGTTCATACTTGCTCTCATTCTATCTTATATACTTTGGTTTAATCGTATGATTGATCGCATTCGCATGATTTTACCTTATTCCTCTAGAGTAAAGACGTTAATTACTTTAATGATGCCTTCATGTTGATGCGAAGATACCTACTGGGTAAGTGTGCTCATTACCTATTTCCATTCTTTTTCAGGAAATGGAAGTGAGTCGGGTTCGGATTCAGAATGTTCAAGTAGCGGATCCGAGAGTGAATAAAGAATGAGCGAAGACTTAGGAAGTTTACATTGTTTAGATCGAGTCTACGTAATTTCTTATTTCTTGAGTCTAGCATGATGGAAGTTCAATTAGTGGTTGTAATCGAATAGTGGATTTGATTATTAATGAAAGTTGGAGTTGAGTAAATATTGTGCGATTGCATTCTTATGTGTGATTACCTTGCGCTCTGATCGTTCTTGCTTGCAAGAGACTTACCATGCCGGCTGTTCACGTTCCTCGAGCGAGTCTTCCGCTGTAATAAAGGCTCGGGGCGTGATAGACCCATTCCCTAGTGGGCCCCTTGACCCTCCATATATACTTCAATTCTTCGAGGGAGTCCACTACCACACCCCTACCCCACGGGCCGGGTCATCTATACCCACCAAGCCCAATCTCGATACACCCACACCCGGCTCGTCCACACCCGGCTCTCCTAGCCCTCTCAAGTCTCCTAAATCCAAAGGGCCGTTCATGCATGACTGGGTCATACTTGGGCGTCTAGGTGTTTCCCATACCACCAACCTTCGGGTACATAAGATGCATGCATGGCACATATTCTGATGTCCTGGTCCACCGTCACCCATGTACGGGTCAGACTAACATTAGGTTTGTTTAGGGTCTTGTGAGTCTTTGTTTCGTTTGTTTGTCGAGTGCATTGTGTGTCTGTGCATACGTTGAGTCGAGTCGGTTTTGTGCGCTCGCGTTGTTAGTCCCTTTCGAGTATGAGACTTGTCGGACTATTGAGATCGGTTCTACTCCACATATCGGATCTAGTCACATAAGGGACCTGCGGTGATTCCTAGTGAGTCTTTGAGCCGCCTCCCTCATTTGAGAGTGACCCCACCCCGGAGTGTCAACCTCTAGCCTCATTCCCATGGTAGCGTGTGCATATCGAATCTATACGGGATGAGCAGGTGTCGATTACGTGGAGTGGAGCGTACTCCGCGCTTCCAGGTTCGGTGACGGATCCGCCGTAGCTACTCGAGCAGCCGTACCCCTTACTCGACGGGGTCGAGTTCTCCCCACCCGGGGAGAGTTGATGGGAATCAAAGCCGGCCTCTCCGTGGCATGGCCTTCTAAGGAATCCGTCGAAGGGATGCACCGTCATAGCCTCTCATGGCATACATTCGCCCCGCTTACGAAATCATCACCCGTGGGCTGCTGGAACTCTTGAAGGCTAGTCCTCGAGCCTCCGTGATGGGAATCGACCCCAAGAGCACTAACATTTTATTTACATTTGTGTCCTTTAGTTTATTTTTATATCCTTGGGAAAGTATGTTCACAATTGTAAGGCTTTATAAGCCAATGTGTCATTCCCTAGGATTCTTTGGGTTTTTGTGCAAAAGTCTAGTAGGACCAGCAAGGGGCCCCCATCTCCTTTCCTATTGGTCCACCTAAGTCTTAGGGCCCATGTGGGGTCAGTCAAAGGTCCAAGGTGGGCTTCTAGATGGCTTGACCATTCAAGGGGACAATTGGATTAAAAAGTCAAATATTCCAACCCTTAAAGTCCAAGATGCTTCCCCCTTATAATATAGTTTATCCCATGTTGTATTTTTTATTTTATTTGGTCATTTGACCACATGGGGAAGAAAATCCCCTCTCTCCCACGAAATTCCCAGCCCCCCACCCCTTGCCATTCTCTATATAAACCTATGTATAGTGTCATTAGAGATTTTAATGAAGAATTAAGTAGTTTTACCAAGATCAAGCCCAAGGGCACCCCTTGTCTCTCCCCCTCTCCCCCTTTGCAGATGGATTTCTACTGAATCTTGGGTGTGAAACCCTCTCCTACATTCTCCTTAGCCCCTCTAAGTTCTTCTCTGCCGCCGCCGCCACCGTTCGAGCCGCCATCGCGCCGCCACCGCCACTCGTCGGAGTTTTGTCTCCATCAGGATAGAACCTCACCTCCAGATTTTTATCTTTTCTTCTTGTTATCTAATCGAGCCCTAATTTTGAAGGTTTTTTTTGTCCATCTCCCTTAACCTCCAGTTCAAATTTCGTGTCATTTGGAAATTATTATGTATTTTTCCCATATTTTTGTTTGTCCTCTCAGTAATCCGCCCTTTTGCAGATCTACGGGACAGAGTCACCTTGTCGCATTTTCCCCACCCCCTTAAGAATTTTAAAAAAATCCCTAAAAATAACTCCGTTTTCCACACATATATCCCCTTCCACCATAATTTTCTTGGAGTCTAGAAAATTCATTTGATCCTCGGTCAAAGGTCAGTTTCAGGCAGTTCCCTTGCTGCCCTGTGTGTCTGTCAATCCGAGTCAGAAATAAAAATAGTGTTACAGTCATATGCATTTTCAATCCGTTCGGTGGATGGAGCTGTAAAAATTATATGTTGTAGATCTATGAGTGCTCTTTCCAACGGTACCAGCCACGCCTCTATCGGCCTCCGGATCTGAGCATCGTAATTCTTGCCGCCGAGATGCGCAAATCTATTCCATGTGAAGGTCCGAAATTGCAGCCCAGAAAAAATTCAGAAATAAATATCAAAAATCAACTTCAGGAGCCGCCACTTCAGGAAGTCGTTTAGGAACGTCCTGCCATCGTCCCAACCTAGCGGCGCCTCCAGAAGATCTTAGGAAGGTGATGTTCCTTTGGAAACCGTTGCTTGCTGTCCAGTGAGTCAGCAACCGAGTTGGCGCAGCACCGAGTTGGAATAGTGTCGAGTCGGACCAGCAGGCCGAGTTCGTGCCGTACGCACCTCCAGATTGCTGCCCGTCAACCCAGGGGTCAGTCCTCCCGGGCCCCACTTGTTACCCTTTACCTCCCTGCGTGGAGTGGGCAATAAAATTCACTGTTGTAATTAACTTTTACCGTTGTTACCGGGAGTTACCGTACTTGGCCGTGAACGTCTTCCCCACGCCCGGAGCATGAATGTACACTCGTCACCCTCCTCGTAGGCATTGTTTTACTCGTATATTTTTGTATATGCCGCTACATGAGTGATAGATTATCTAGCTTGTTATCATTTTATCACCGCTGCGAGAGCGAGAGTGAGTGACCGTCCCGTGACTCGACCCGAGTTAACGCGGAAAGGCCGATACCCGAGACTCATGGCCGGTTTCTCAACCGCGCCCGATCCCACGTCTTCCCTCATTTAGGGACGATCGTGAGCTAGAGTCCTAGGTCGCATGTCCGTCCCGCATCACTCCGCACTCACTTATGGGTTAACGGAGGCCTCACTCCGAGTTTTGAGGTTCACCCCGGAGCAATCCATCTGGTGTTCCTCCATTTTTCTCTGGCAAGCTTCAGTCCGGGGGAAGTGCTGCCCGATTTTTGCCAGGGCCAAGAACAAGAGGAACAAAGAACCAGGATACACAAGAATAGATGAACAAACAAGCTCCTTCATGCTGAGAACTGCTCAATTCAGAAACCCCCCCTCTTGAAATCAAACACAAACTGAACTACCCTGCACCGCAAACCCTTCTAATAAAATATCCAAACCCTCATGAGAATTCACCTTAACAAACAATTATAATACTTAAACTTCCTCTCCACAAACTTAATCCACCAATTGGATGAACAAACCAATCATCAAATCAACTTGCAGGTGAAGGAAAGAAGAAACGGAACCCACAGGAATGAAAGAAAACCTCATAGAAACTATCCCGGCGCGCTCCTAATCGGCGTGGGCTAATCCGGCGCGGTACGCCCCCACGTCGGTTTAGCTTCACACTCAAAACCCTTGAAACTTTCTTGACATCTATTCGGCGCGCCCCCCTTCTTCTTGGTCTGTAACCGGCGCGCACCCCTTGAACATCCTTAACCGGCGCGCCCTATTGCACCCATTAAACCGGCGTGCACCCCACCTCTATTGTTAACCGGCGTGCCCCCCCTTGTGGCCTTACCCGGCGCACCCTATTGCATTCTTAAATCGGTGCGCCCTTACACCTCCTATTCTGACGCGCCCTCTTGGGCTTCCATTAACCGGTGCGCCCCCCTTGGCTTCGTTAAACCGGCGTGCCTAAAAGAGAAAGAATGATTAACCAAATAAAAGAAAAGACTTGGTGCTAATGGATAAAACAAATGAATGGAATATGAAGCCAATAATCAAAAGTTGCCCCCTGCTATAATCAAAATTTTGTTCCGGGGGCTCCGCGCAAGTCGATCGGCGTGCGAGGGCGCCCGATGACGAGTTGCAAGGGCTTGAAATCTCATGAACTAGTTGCATATGAACACTTTGAAACACACATGTTCTGAGGTAAGGATCAAGTTCTGGGCTAAGAATCAAGAGATAAAACTCAATCATCCCAAGTAAATTATTCATGCGAGGTCGATCCGCGTGCGAGGGCGAAGGTCGATCCGCGTGCGAGGGCGCACATTGTCTAATTCGGGCTTCACATTTAACAACTCGCTTCCCCGGACTGTGCGTGAAGAGAAAAGTAACGATGCCCCATGGTATCAGATGTGGACCTCAGAATCCCCGAAATGGCCATAGTCTGAAACTGTCTCGGGCCAATAGTCCATCAAGTTGACCCACTTCTATCAGGATCCAATCCCGCAATCTCATTAAACTTGCCGTACTCGTGGCAGACATTCGTATGTCTTTAGCGTTGTCTTCGATGCTTCAAATGTGGACTCGCGTCCGAACAATGAATGGTCCGTTAGTGACCGACATATATACCGGGATCTAATCCCGCACTTGCATTAAACTTGCCGTACTCACGGCAGACATTTGTACGGTTTGTCACCGTCTCTTACGCTACAAACGCAGACTTCCGTCCGAACCAGAAATGGTCCGCCAGTGACCGACATGCACGCATACCTTGGGACCTTCGTTTCCCCGGACTGTGTGTGAAGAGAAAACCAATGACGCCGCATGGCATTGGACGTGAACCTTGGGAACCATCCCGATATGGCCGTAATCCGGCGTTGCTCTGGGTCGATAATTCGTCAAACCAGACTCGTTCCCATTGGGATTCATTTCTGCTCTTTCATTAAAATCGCCGTAAACTCAGGCATACATTTGTACGAGTTTATTTCCGTTTACGTCGTGCCTTCAATACAGATCTTTATCCGAACATAAAGTTGTCCATGAATGACCAACAAAATCTGAATGGAACGAGACGGCTCTCTTCTTCCCCGAACCCTACATGTGGGAATATCAATAAGACCTTCGTGAGTCACGTTTGGACCTCGGGTTAGCCCCAACCATGGTCATTGCCTGACCCACATCCTAGGCCTATAGCCAGCTATCTCTGTACACGTCTTTATTTTGGAATCTAGTCCCGGGACACTTTCCCGCTGCCCTTCAGCACCGGAAATATTAACGATGCCCACGCAAGCCTCGTTTGGATAGCGGGAGACGCCCCCGGAATGGTCCTGACTCGATCTCGCACAGGGCCAATAAACTCGCTGATTCCCGACCACTGTAGTCGGGATTCAACCGAATGTCTCCTATCCCTTTGAACAATAAATTTGCCATACCCCGGCATACATATGCTCCGATTTTCCCCGTGACGATAGCGATTTTCTGAAGCCAGACGCTCGTCCGAATATCAAAATGGTCCCTTGAGTGACCGACATATTTTGAATGCTTGCTTCCCTAGACATCGGGCTTTCCGGCTGATTCGAGACCGCTATCGACTTGTTTCTCTCGATATAGTTTCCTGGCCATGAGTTCCTGATTCTCGGCAATTAATCAAGGGTGTTCCCCTTTCCGAGGGGATGTAAATGACGCCGTGACCTTTATGGCGCGGCGGGTTTTGGTCCCGACCCGAACTACATAACTGTCAGATTAGTCAGATCGGGCGCACCATGGGCTTCCATGAAGCCCGAATAAATCGTCACTTTGTGACTGGCATGCCCACGCACTTAACAAACAAATAAACCCATCCGAATAGACCAGCTAACAAATAAACAAAGATGTAATAAAAAGTGCGTCCACACCCCCCTACTCTCAGTCGCTGAGCACTCTATAGGGGGCTGAGGGTAGTACAAGAGAGGGTTTTCCATAGTGTAAGATCCGAAGATGATTTTCTTATACAACGGGAGTTGGTAGCTTCTAGAGCCTGCTCGGCACGCAAGGTGCCTCTGGCGATGGCAAAGGCCACGTAGGCAATGATGACCTCGAGTCTTGTCTCGTTCTGGGGGCGTGGGCTCAGAACGGTCATCTGGCATCGGTAGCCGTACCGCCGTAGCAGCCGACATCCTTTCACCTGCCCTTCAGGGGATAACGTCGACCCATAGTGGGTAGTTATAAGAACCGCTGCGAGGTCTCTCGCAAGCTGTACCCACGTCTTATCAGTTGTCGAACTTCATTAGAGGCATCTTCCTCCCCTTGCTTGGTTAGGATCCTTCTCTCCCTGTATTTTTCATCTTCTATAGTCATGCCCCCGCACAGTCGAAACCTTAGCGTCGATTCTTCTTCCTCGGAATAGGCGTCTCCTAACCATGGTGGCGAGCCGAGCACTCCAGGTGCAGGCGCTAGTCGACCCAGTTCTCCACCATTAGTGGCTTATAGGGTGATCCATGGGTTACAGGAAGCCTTCTAGATTCCCCCCGAGTACGACATCATCTTTCCTTCCGCGGGAGATGACATAATGAGTCACCCTTTCGGCGGGGTCATAGTCCCGGTGGCCTCCTTTCTGGCAGGCTTCCATGCTCCAGTTCATCCTTTCATCGCATCTGTCCTCCATAACTATGGGCGACATCCTGGGGAAATAACCCCCAATTCTTATAGCATCCTTTGCGGGTTCGTCTATGCGTGCCGTAGGGCGTCGGTGGAGCCGAGTGTTGATCTGTTTCGACACCTCTTCCTCCTCCAGAGTTGCCCGTCCGATACCTATTTCGCCTATTTCAAGGCTCGTACCCACCAACAGTTCATCACAGTTTTCTGTACCGCATCCAACTGCAAGGGCTGGGCGGAGCGGTACGTATACCTTGTCAAGTCGAAAGACTGGGTGGAGGCCTCCGATAGTTGGATGCGCAGCGGCTGTCGTCGCACTTGGCATGATACGAAGCCTTCTCTCAGGGCCGAGGACCGCCAGAAGTTGAAGGCTGTTCTTCGGTATCCCCTTGTTGAGGCAGACTTTGTTCTGACCCCGGCGCTGCTTCAGGAGCTCGGGTTGTGTCCCCCGTTACCGCAGGGTATTGGCTTTATTGATGCGGGATGGACCACGGACTCGACTCCAAGTTGATATGCAATCCTTGGACTCTAGACAAGCTCGCGATCGTCCCTCAGTAAGGGAAGCGTACGGCCGTGCGCGGTTGAGGAACCGGCAGTGAGCTAGGGTGGTCGGCTCTCTCTCGTTCCCGGATCGGGTCACGGGACGGGTCTCGCTCTCTCTCGCAGCGGTGATGAAAGTAAAGCGAGCTAATATCCTACCACTAGCAGCGGCATACAAACATATATGAGATAAGTAAAGCGTCTACGAGGAGGGTGACGAGTGTACCTCCACGCTCTAGGCATGGGGAAGACGACCCCGGCCAAGTACGGTAACTCCTGGTAAAAATAATTATTCACTAATTACAGTAGTGATTTCTTGCCCACTCCACGTAGGGAGGTAAAGGGCTACAACTGGGGCCCGGGAGGACCGATCCTGGGTTGACGGGCAGCAAGCCGGAAGGGCTCTTGGGGTGGAACCGAGCTGCTGGTTCGACTCGGTACTGCGCCGACTCGGTGCTGCACCGACACGGTTCTGAGTTGTAGGACAGCAAGTAATGGCTTCCAAAGGGACGTCGTCCTCCTTGAGTCTTCTAATGGCGGTGCTTGGCTGGGACGATGGCGGGAAGTCCCTGGTCGACTCCCTGAAGTGGCGGTTTCTGAAATTGAGCTTTGATATTTTTGCAAGATTTATTTTGCTGCTGCCTCTGCTGGTCTGTTCACGGAATAGATTTACGCGCCTCCACGACCGGAATTTTTGTGCTCAGATCCGGAGGTGGATCGAGGTAAAAGAGGTACCGATGGATAGATGACTCAGAGGGCTACAACATATAATTTTCACAGACCCAACATGTGAGTGAATTGAAAATTAAAACGACTGTGCCACAAATGTTTTTACTGGCTCGGACTGACAGACATAGAGGACAGACTGAGTTGACCCTAAAAATGAATTTTGAACGAAGGGAAAATGGAATATCTAGACTCCATAACAATTATGATGGAAGGGGGGGTACGTGAGGAACACTTTTCTAGAGAAGTATAAGGGGGTGGGAAAAATACCACAACAGGACACTGTCCCGCAGATCTGCAAACTGGCAGATTACTGAGGGGAAGAACAAAAATATAGGAAAAATACCAAACGGTGGCAGAATGACACAAAAAGTAAACTGGAGATTGGGGATAACAAGATGAACCAACCCTCAAAATTTGGGGTCGATCAGACAACAGGAGAAAAATATAAAATTACGGCTTTGAGGTTCTGTCCTGATTTGGACAGAACTCCAGTGATGGCGGTGGCGGCGCGATGACGGCACGATGGCGGCTACGGCGGTGGTGCTGAGCGTCACACTCAGAGAGGTGGTGCTGGAGATGCTTCACACATCTGAAATCAGAGCTCTCACAGCTCTAGAGGGGGAGAGAGGGGTGCCCTTGGGCCTTGTGAGCACAAATGAATTTTTTCTCTCATTAATGCTATGTAATTCATAAAATACAAGGTTTATATAAGAAATGTAAAATGACCTAGACTATCCCTAGATCTAGGGTTAGGGAGGGGCAAATGGGGGAGATCATATTTTAATTCTCCCATGTGTTTTGACCCAAATAAAATAAAAATAAAAAATATATTAAACTAATATTAAAGGGGGGCGCCCCCTTGACTTTAAGGGCCATTATTTTTAAATTTTTTCACCCTTTGTCCCCTTGAATGGTCAAGCCATCTAGAAGCCCACCTTGGACATTTGACCAGCCCCACATGGGCCCTAGGGCTTAGGTGGACAAATGGGGAAGAAGGAGGGGGCCCCTTACTAGACCTACTGGACTTTTGAATTATACTTGCCATACAATTGCAAACATATTTTTCCAAGGATATAAATGCAAATAAAAGGACACAAATACAAACTAAAATGTGGGTGGTCTTACTCTGATGTCCCCATCATTTATCCTTTCATAGGGTCGCGTCGGTAGTGACTGGTGCTTGACTAGCCTTGTTCTATTTTCAGGGGCGGCTGAAGCGCAAGGTTGGACCTACGAGACTGTCTGGTTGCTGCGGCTTGCTCCTCGCCCTGTGGACGACGTTGCCCCGGGAGCAGGCCAGGTGTCGATCGTCGCCCCCCAGGCCGAGGCTACGTTCACCCCGGGAAGGCTGCCGTATCCCGTTCCGATCGGTATTCCTCTAATCCGCTCGCCTGAAGCATCCGTTGCCAGCGGAGGGCCTAGTCTTCGGCGAAGTTCTCCTGTAGCCATTTCTAGTGCTGCTGGTGAAGTGCTCGCCATGGCTGGCGACAGTCGAATCCCTCTAACTGATGATGAGCTGGTAGAGATGGACAGTCGCCGCCGGCTGAGGAAGAGAGGGAGGGGTTCTACCCCCGTCAGGAGTCGTGTTCCGCCTCCTTCTGAGGTGCCTCCCCCTAATGTTCCTCCGCCGCCATCATCTGAAGTGCCGACAGCTGCTGCTCCGGTACCCGCCTCCGGAGGGCGGGGGCGCGAAAGGGGCAAAGCTCCAGCTGCTATCGAAGTCGATTCTTTTCCCTTACCGAGGGTTCCTTCGCGTGGTCAGTCCTCGCAGCCCGAGGACTTGATGATGGGGATGCCCTGTGTCGCGACCGTCGTCGACCTCATGGTGTCGAGTGCTCGCTGGCACGAGCACGTTGGGGAGCTCGGTCCCAAGACCACGAAGGAGTTGACGGCTGTCACCGCGGGGAGCGCGTGTCTGGTCATCAATGCCCTTGGGTTGTGGAGGCATGTGGACGCACTTTTCTATTAAGTTCGTTGTTTATTCCTTGATTGGGTTTATTAAGTGCGTGGGCGTGCTAATCACAAAGTGATAATTTATTCGGGCTTCACGGAAGCCCATGGTGCGCTCGATCTGACTAGTTAGACGATTGTGTGGTTCGGGTCGGGACCAAAGCCCGCTGTGCCATAAAGGCCACGGCGTTATTTACATCCCCCATACGGGGGAACACCCTTGATTGATTGCCGGGAGTAAGGGCCCTACGGCCTGAAATTCAAGGTGACAAAGCGAGAACAACGATCTCGGATCACGTTTAAACAAACCCACGTTGGGACGTAAAATGTTCATAGATACGTATATGTTGGTCACTCACGGACCATTTCGTGCTCGGACGGAAGTCGGCATCAGTAGCGTCGAAGACGAAGACAAGACCGTACGGATGTCTGCCGTAGGTACGGCAAGTTTAATGTGGATGCGGGATCAGATCCCCGAAGAAGTGGGTCAAGCTGATGAACTATCGGCCCAAGAGGTGCCCGGATCATGACCATGTCGGGAGTTTCGAGGTCCACGTCTGATACCAAGGGGCATCATCGCTTTTCTCTCTAAACACACTCCGGGGAAGCGGATTGGTCGGTGTGGAGCCCGAGCTCACCAACGTGCGCCCTCGCACGCGGATCGACCTGCGCGGTCAGGTCGCGGGGTGCGCTGACTTGGTTATAACATTTTTTATTATCATTGTTCCGATCATTAAATTATATGGTTTGCTCTCACATGAATGGTTTATATGCTTTCTTTTCTTTCTACTAACCTCAAGCCTTCTGTTTTCTTTTATTTGGTTAATTGTCCTTTTATGAGGCACGCCGGGTTAGCATCAAGAGGAGGGCGCGCCGGTTTAGCCGCAAGGAGGGGGTGGCGCCGATTTAGTGGGAGATGCCAAGAGAGAATGAGGGGCGAGCCAGATAAATGGGTGATGCCAAGAGAGAATGAGGGGCGCGCCGGATTAACAGGGCACAAGGGCCACGCCATTTTAAGGTGCCATAAGAAGCAAGAGGGGAGGAGCGCGCGCCGTTTCACACGGCGCCGGATTAAGTGGAGTGTAAGGGTAAGGCAATGGAGCGCGCCGTTTTTGAGGTGGAAAAAGAAGGACCAAGGGGTTAAACCGGGGCACCGTGTATGTGGTTTGGAACGGAAATGGGCGCGCCGTTTTAGGATCTGAAGAGGGAGATGGGGGGGGGGGGCTTTTGTGAGGAGGGTTGAAGCGGCGCGGTGGAACAGTGGCCGCGCCATTTTAACTCGCACCGGGATAGCTATATGGGGTTGTTTCAAAGCTCTGTTTACTGCGTTTTCTTTTTCTTTCACTCGTAGGTTGATTCAAGGATTGATTTGCTCGTTCTGTTGGCAGATTAAGCTGGTAATGAGGAGGTTTTAAGAGTTTTAGTCATTTATTAAGGTGAAACAACATGAGCGTCTAAGCGTTTTACTCAAGCAGTTTGCTCACAGAGGCCTCATTTTGTTCTTCATTAGTTCAACTCGTTCACTTGTTGTTGGGCGTTCTTAGCCATGGCGAAAATCGGGCAGCACCTCCCCTGGACCGGGACTTGCCAGAGATGAAGGAAAGTCACCAATCGGATTGCTCCGGGGTAGACTCTCAAAATCGGAGTGGCCTCACGGCAGTCCGAACCCAAATGTGAGTATGGAACGTTCGAGGGCCAGCCTACATGAACGACCACGGCTCACGGGCGAGGAACCCTCCAAACGGGACAAGTGTTTGCCACAAGGGCCATAGATGTTCATCCGGCGGTGGGTACCTTTGAGGGTCAAGCCATGGGAGGGCAGCTCTCAAGGGCCCGGGATGATCGGAGAATGAGAAAAAGGAGCAGAGACTGAGGTGGGAGTTGCTAAAGTTGTAACAAAAAAGGGGACTTTTCTTCTTTTATTCATCCACACAACAGGAGAAGAGATTTCTTAACAAAGGGAATTAATCCTGAGAAGAAAATAGAATACATCATGAGAGGGAGGGGGAGGAAGATATTGACGAGAAGGAAAAGGAGAATACAGATCGCTCTTTCGTCCCGCTCACCTCTCACTCTCCCCTCTCTTCACCTTCCCGGCGTGAGGACGGGCTCTCCTTCGCTCAGAAGCTCCCTCCCCTCCCTTCTTTCTTCTCTTCCTGCACACAGCCGAGACCCTCTCCAGAGCTCTCTTTCTTCACAATGATGCCCCCATTTTATAGAATGGCCAGCCTGGGAGCGTTCCTGCCACTTCCACCTCGTCCGCAACAACGTTGGGAGTTGACTCGATGCGCTGGACGATGCCGATTCGCGCCGTATACTGTTGTTCGTTCGAGGATGAGATGGTTGCAGGTTTGCAGGGGTTGCTCCACCACTGTCGCTCCTGTGCTGTCGAACGGAGGCGGAGACGGAATGTCGGGCATTGAATGTCCCCTGCGCATCACATTTATACCGAATAGAGTATCGTGCCAGAGATGGGATAGAATGAGGTTAAAATGGCACGGTGTAACAGTGCCCGTGCCGGTTTAAACCCAAGTGCAATTGGCGCGCTGGTTTAGCTTTTAGGCAAGTGCAGTGCCGTTTTAAGCATCAAAGGGGAATGGCCCCTTCAACAGGTGCGCACCGGATAACCGAAGCAAGGAGGTGGCGCCGTTTTAAACCAATCATGGGGTGGCGCCGTCTTAATGCAATGCCAAGGGAGCTCGTATTAGAGCATGAAATGGGGGCGCGCCGTTTAAGCAAGGGGGGGGGGAGCCGTTTTAAGGCATGCTGCTTTAAGATCCTTCCGCGCCGTTTTAAGCACCAAACGGATTCTTTTCGAAGTCACGGCCGTTTATATGAACGTTGGCACTCCCGAAATATTTTAGTTGTGATATATGGCCTTCGCAATGTCCCGTTCGCAGCTTCTGGGGCTCGGTCCGAGGCTTTGCGTGACTTTCGACATATGCCGAGACTATGCCAGAGTTCCCGGCTTTTCTTTGATTCGACTCTCGACATGGCCGGTCATAGAATTGTGGTCGTATCTTCTACCCGGGGGCTTCCGTAACGAATGGCGGACCACCAGGCACGTTCTCGTCCTGACCGGGCGAGGTATGGGTCTGTTTGGCCCTCTCGTCTTCGACTCGCCTGCGGACGCGAATGCCATATGATCATCACCGTCATTTTTTGACATCCACAAATGCCCCCCACTCGCGGGTGGCGCAAGCGAGGGACGAGTGTGTGGGTCCCGCGAGTGTAGAGCTCTTCGACAAGATGTTTGTTCTTCTTGGCTGGTGGCATGCTGGTCCGGTGCTAATTCGCGAGAAAGCGCTCACTCCTTCAGCGAAGGGATGAGGGGATCGCTTCACCGCATATGCACATGGACCGACATATCTGAGTGGATGTTTGGTCATCGGCATGGCGGAATACCGAAGCAAGAGGGAAGGGATTGTGTGTCATCCAGGGCAAAGGCCCAAAATGACTTCGACGAGGCCAATCCCAAAGGGGGAGTTGTTGACTCGTGTTGGGTTTAGGAAAGTTGTTCATTCACTGACTCAGACGGAGGGTCCGAACCGAGCAACGGGGATGCGCATTTTTGTTCATGGACTGGAATGGAAGGTCCGAGCCAAGCAAGGAGGTTCTTTTTGTTCATCGACTTGGACAGAAGGTCCGAGCCGAGCAAAGGCGTTCTTTTTATTCATCGATTTGAACGGAAGGTCCAAGCCAAGCAAGGAGGTTCTTTTTGTTCATCGACTTGGATGGAAGGTCCGAGCCAAGCAAAGGCGTTCTTTTTGTTCATCGACTTGAACGGAAGGTCCAAGCCAAGCAAGAAGGTTCTTTTGTTCATCGACTTGGACGGAAGGTCCGAGCCAAGCAAAGGCGTTCTTTTTGTTCATCGACTTGAACAGAAGGTCCAAGCCAAGGGTTTGTTCATCGGTGGGACTAGAGATTGCAATACTGGGGTGGTTTGTTCATTGACATGGGGCTAGTGTCAAAGCAAGGGTCTTTTTTGTTCATGGAACCAGACGAAAGGTCCGGGCCACAGGTTTGTTTATTGATGCCGACGAGGAGTCGGGGACTGACATGGCTTATTCATTGACACGGGGTTAGTGCCAAAGCAAGGGTCTTTTTGTTCATGGAGACAGACGAAAGGTCTGGGACACTCATTTATTCATCGATGTCGACAGGGAATCGGAGACCGACATGGCTTATTCATTGACACGGGGTTAGTGTCAAAGCAAGAGTCTTTTTATTCATGGAACCAGACGAGAGGTCCGGGCCACAGGTTTATTCGTCGATGCCGACAGGGAATCGGAGACCGACGTGGTTTATTCATTGACACGGGGTTAGTGCCAAAGCAAGGGTGTTTTTGTTCATGGAACCAGACAAAAGGTCTGGACCACAGGTTTATTCATCGATGTCGACAGGGAATCGGAGACCGACGTGTTGGTTTGTTTATTGAAATATTCTCGAAGATAAGAGTGAATATTAATGAAGGGAGACTTATTCCTCCCTCCCCTTCCCCCCCCTTTTTTTCCTTTTTATTATTATTATTCTTATTATTCTTCTTCTTCTTTTCTCTTTTTTTCTCTTTTTTTTTCTTTTTTGAAATGCAAGATAAATGGTGCCCAAACCCTCTGGGCAATAGTAATGCAAATTCGCCGGGGGTGGGTCGGAGAAATGTTTCATTCATTGAATGTGGGAAGTGGAGCGTGGTACAACCTCAAATGTCTACCGTTGAGTGGCGGAAACTGAACCTCCCCCTGATGGTTGACGATTACATATGCTCCGCCCTCGTAGACTTTCTGGACTACATAGGGTCCAAGCCAATTCTCATTTAGCTTGCCCTTGGGATTGGAAGTCATGACTTCTCTTCTCTTGACCATGACGAGGTCACCCTTTTTGAATTCACGCTCTTTGACGAGCTTGTCAAAGGCACGCGCTATTCGGGCCTGATAGACCTGGATGTTCTGCTGGGCCTGAAGCCTCTTTCCCTCCAAGTTGGAGAGCTCTTCGAGCCTTCGCTCGACATTTGTTTATTCTTCCCGGACCAACCCGTGCTGGATTGCGACCCGAAGGGAGGGTATTTCCAACTCGATGGGGACAATTGCCTCTGAGCCATACACCAAGGAAAAGGGTGAACAACCCGTTGGAGTTTTGTACACAGTTCGGTACGCCCACAGGGCCTCGTACATTTTCTCTTCCCAATCTCTCTTGTTAGAACTAACAATTTTGGACAAGAGAGTACAAAGAGTTTTATTGAAAGCCTCAGCCAGGCCATTGGCCTGTGGGTTATAAGGGATTGATGTCCTCCAGTCAATCTTGAACTTTTCTGCCAGCCGGTAGACTTTCTAGTTGCGGAAGTGACTTCCATTATCTGAGATAATTCGGTTCGGAGTGCCAAACCGGAATATGATGTTGCGACGGACAAATCTGGCAACGATTTCCCCGGTCACTTCTTTCAAAGCAATAGCCTCTACCCAGCGGGAGAAATAATCAGTTGCGGCCAAGATGTATTTGCACCCAGCGGATGATGCAGGTAGTGGACCCACGACGTCTGTTCCCCATTGGGCGAAAGGCCAGCTGGGCAGTGTTGGATGCAGCGGCACGGGTGGTCTTCTAGGCACCGTCGCGTGCTCCTGGCATTTCTGACAAGACTTGGCATACTTGCAGTAGTCGTCGAACACTGTCGGCCAATAGTAGCCGAGCTTCTTTATTTCAATTTTCATTTTCGGTCCTGCCTGATGTGCACCAGCTATTCCGGCGTGAACCTCTTTCATGACCCTCCAAGCTTCTTCTGTGGATAGGCATCGTAGGAGCACTTTTCGCTTGGCATCTGCCATAATTCGGAATAGGATACCGTTTCGGACCTCGTAAGAATCTTTTGTTCTGATCAGCTTGATCTTCTCTTCTCTCTGCCTGGGCAGTTGCTGGTATTTAAACCACTGTAAAAGGGGGTCTCTCCAGTCGGGTGGGCTGATGGCTTCCATTGTAACGACCTCAAGGTCTTCTTCTTCTGGCCCTTCTATCATGCTAGGCACTTGGCGTTGATTCACCACCCGGATGCTGAGGGATCCATCTGGCGGGACTGCTAATGAACTTGCCAATTTCGCCAGTGCATTGGCTTGTGCATTTTCCCCCCTGGCAACGTGGCCTATCTCAATGAGGTAGAACTGCTGCATGAGCCGTTTCGCCTTAGCATGGTAAGGGAGAAGTTCGGGTTTTTGTACGTCAAACTGTCCTTGGACTTGCTTGACGACCAATAATGAATCGCCAAACACCTGTAGCATTTTAATCTCCATTTGCAAAGAAACTTGGAGACCGATGATCAGAGCTTCATACTCTGCCTCGTTATTTATGCAGGGCTTGTTAATGGAGCAGGATGTATGCAATACTTCTCCCTCAGGGGATTTAAGGATGATGTCAGCCCCGGCCCGTACTTTTATGTGCCCTGACGGGGTTGTTTCTGTTCTCGAAGCTCCGTCAAAGTGCAGCTGCCAGGCGATCTGTCGGACTTGGTCCACTTCCAGTGTTTCATCTTCAGGCAACTTTGTGGCCAGTGGGGAATCTTCAGGCACAGGGTGCGCTGTAAAGAAATCGGCCATGGCTTGACCCTTAACTACCTTCTGCGGCACATAGGTGATGTCGAATTCCATTAATAGTACTGCCCACTTGTCGAGACGTCCCTTCAGAACTGGCTGGGAGAGAATATGCTTGACTGGGTCGGCCTTAGAAATCAGGCTCACTTCATGCGAGAGCATATAATGTCTCAGCTTCTTGACTGCGAAGACCAAGGCGAGATAAACCTTCTCAATCGGGGTGTATTTTGCTTCTGCCCCCATTAGTCTTCGGCTAAGGTAATAAAGAGCTTGCTCCTTCCCCTCATCATTGTTCTGGGCGAGCATTGCCCCCAGTGAACATTCGGTCGCAGCTATATATAGAATAAGTGGCCTCCCCTTGACAGCCCCCAACACAGGTGGGGTCTTTAAGTAATCCTTCAGCCGATCGAAGACCTTCTGACATTCCTGGTTCCAGTTGAAAGGTGCATTCTTCATCATTAATTTGTGGAATGGCTGACAGCGCCCCGACAAATTGGAGATAAATCTCCGGATGTAAGCCAGCCGGCCTTGTAGGGATCTTAACTCTCCCAGATTCTTCGTAGGAGGTAGCTCCTGAGTGGCTTTTATTTTAAAGGGGTCGATCTCGACCCCCCTATATCGGACAATGAAGCCGAGAAATTTTCCACTGGAGACGTCGAAGGCACACTTCATTGGGTTCATTTTCAGCTCGTACTGTCGGAGTCTCTCGAAGATGACTCTAAGGTCATTCTGGTGATCCCCCTTTTCTTTGTCTTGATGACCAGATCATCGATGTAGCATTTGACTTTGCTATATAGCAGTTCGTCGAATATCTTGGTCATCGCCCGCTGGTAAGTGGCGCCAGCGTTCTTGAGGCCAAAGGGCATCCTTTTGTAGTGGAATATCCCTTTAGGTGACCGGAAGGCCGTGTGAATTCGGTCATGTTCAGCTATCCATATTTGATTATAGCCAGACGATCCATCCATGAAGGACAAGGCCTCATGGCCGGTAGTTGCATCAATCATCACTTCGGTGACGGGCACCAGGAAGTCATCTTTTGGGCAAGCTTTATTCAGGTCGCGAAAGTCCACGCAGATCCTGATCTGTCCATTCTTCTTCTTCACCGGCACAATATTGGCCAACCAAGTAGTGTATTGATTTTCAGCTACAAAATCGACATCTAGGTGCTTGTTGACTTCTTTGCAAATCTGTTTTATCAGCTCCGGCCTCATACGCCTGGGGGATTGCTTCACCGGCTCCACCTTGGGATCAATAGCCAGAATATGTTGGGTCACACCGGGGCTTAAGCCGGGCATCTCTTTGTAGTTTCAGGCAAAACAGTCTCGGAATTCTTGCAACAACTTGATATATTATTTCCTTTCTTGTGGAGGTAAAAGGGCACTTAGGAAGATTGGCCTGGGGTCGCTTTCCGTGCCCAGGTTAATTTCAAGGAGCTCATCTACTGTGGCCTGGCTGCCATCTTCAATTTTCGGCGGCGCTGGTAGTAGCTCGATGAAATCCTTATCTTCGCCATCTTCTGTTTCAAGTACACCATAGGCATCTTCTTGCCCCGCCTCGTTAGGTAATGAGGCTTTGCTTGTTTCCCCCTCTTCCAGGCCTGTTGTGTGCGGCTCCGAGGGGTTCTCCTGCGCGGAGAAGTAAAGGACTTCTCCGGGATCTTCTTGGTAACTATCATAGACGGCTCCTGCAGGAGCCAAGGTGATTGATTGCCACACTGGGGACTGTTCCACTGCCGACGGCTGGGGTAGTTCATTCTCAGCTATATCTTCAAAAATCTGGTGCTGAACTGACACCATGTAAACACTTCTTTCGTGGCTTCCTGCCGCATGGGGGCGCGGCGGAGCCACCACATAATCTCCCATTCTAAGCTCATCTCTCTCAATCAGTTCTTGAGCAATGTCCTTGAAGATGTAACAGTCTTCGATAGAGTGGCCTAGTAGTTGGTGATAAAGGCAAAATAGGGGGTTGCCACTTCTGGGAGCATCCTGCGGCCTCTTAGACCTCGGGAGGGAGACCTTGCCATAGTAGCAGGCCCAATAAAAGATTCCTCTAGTCTTAGTCCTCGGGAAAGAGTAAGGCCTTTGCATCCTCTCCTGCAGTGTAGGATTTCGCTCGGCCGATTCTCTAACTAGAGAGCTGGCGGCATAAGGTGCTGGCGGCCTTCAACCTACCGTGGGCCTGCATTGCCCGCGTGGCTATTGCTGCCTGGAGTCGAGACTGATATCACATTGGCTTCATAGGAATCTTCTAGTGAAAAGCCCAACCCTGGATGCCGGGTGATTTGCAACAACCTCCGGTCCAAGTTTGGTGGGTTCCACATTTTCTAGAATATTTCTTTCCGACTAGAGAGCTGGCAAGAGGGGATCCCTTGCTTTCTGGTCATTTTGACCACACGACCGACTGTGTCAAGAAGTCCCGTGATTGGGACGAGTGGGTCATGCAGCTCATCGGGGAGTCTACAATCATCATCCCCCTTGACCGGGTGCTCTTTGGCCACATAAAAGATGGTAGGTAGACCCCCAGGGTTGGGCACCTCGAAGGTCCTTAATGGTTCAACCAACTGGCAATCAGCTTCTGCGAGAGGCTTGATGATCCCGCGTGGGACCCTGACGTCTTCCAGCAAGTCTTCAAGGTATGGTGTTCCCGGTGTAGGGTAGATGGGAAGAGAGGTGGCCTAGAATACCCCTTCTGCTTCAGAAATGAATGACACCTGAGGGGGAGCCACATAGCCAAGCGGTGGTGGAGGGAACCAGTTGTCAGGGTCTGCCTTCTTCTTTCCCTTGTCGTAAGTGGCTTGGGAGGCTTGCTTCAGCTTTTCCAAATAGAGATTAGCGTCCGACAAGTGACATTCGAACACTTCGAAAGGATGGAGGTCGGCGAAGATTCTCTCCTCTTTCCCGTTGCCGGGGTGCTTGATGCATTGGTGCAGAGTGGATGGTACCACGCAGTTTTGGTGCAGCCAAGGTCTACCGAGCAACGCCTTGTAAGAGGTGTTGGAGTTGATCACATGGAACTGGACCTTGGTGGTGAAGTCGCCGAGGGAGAGGTTGAACTCTGCGACCCCCATAGGGACCTCGCACTTCTAGTTGAAGCCGGCAATCTTGACGTTCCTAATCTCGACCAAGTGTACGTCAAAGTAATGTTTCTGATACACCCGATAGGGGAGTATGTTCACTGCTGCTCCCGGGTCGATCAGGACTCTGTTGATGGGGTGCCCATTCAGCTGCCCTTCATGTAGAGTGGCATGTTGTGACTACAGGTGGGTAGAAGCATATCCTCTTCAGTGAAGGCCACAGCTACTTCAGGTGACATCTCTGCAAGGCAGGCTTCAACATATGCTGGCGTCTGGAGCGCAGCGATGACGGCTTGCCACGTTTCTTCATCTAGGGATAAAATCTCCCAGATGGTAAACCTGGCTGGGATCTTCTTCAGGTGTTTGACTATCCTGTTGCCAGCTCGGACCTCGAGCAACTTCATATCTTCGGCTCTACTGAGCCTGCCTCCGCCTTGAACCAGGGGAACTGGCTCGGCGGGTGCCTCTTCCGCTGGGTCGGGTGCCGCTTGAGCTTACGGAGCCTGCTGGGTCACTTCCTTTTCTTTCATGAACTCGACAAGGTTCGGGGTGTTGTCGGGTTCTTCCCTTGGCCGAGGAGGAGTCAGTACCAATGGGGCCGAGGGGCTACCCGTCTCTTTGGTCTGCTGGGACTCGCGGGGGCATGGCTACTTTCCCCTCTGAGTCGTAAGAAATTCAATAAATGAAGGGGCGGCCTGGCCAACCGGTTCTTCGGGGTAGAGACCTAAGGGAGGGGGAATCTCCATGCCTTGGACCCTAGGCTCGAGGATGTGATATGGTTGTTCTCCCCTGAGTAGGATGTTGTGGTCAGCCTGAGGAGGACGTCCCCACTTCTTTCCCGACCTGGTGGCATGTTGGGAGGTGGATGCTTCAGCCTGATTCACCTCTGATGGCTCGACGGGCACTTCTTGCTCTTCCTCTCTCAGGGAGAGGGCTGTGTCAAATAATGCTGAGAGGGTGTTGCAAGAAAGGATAACCCCACTCTTCTTCCTATTTCTCGGTCTTCTCTTCTTCTTTTTCTTCTTCTCTTCAGTGGCTGGCAACTGCTCTTGGGGAAGCTCACCCCACAAGGGAGGCTCTTCCTTCGTCTCGGCTCCAGCTTCTGGGGCTAGTTCAAGTGACTCAAACTCCTCCCAAGGGACATACTCCTTCAATTCCACAGGCTGGATTTCGGGCTGTTCATAATCTTCAAGCCCATCAATAATGGCCTGGAGTCTTTCCACCGCAGGACTGGTTTCTTTGTGCACCCGCATTGGGATGTGTTTCTTCTTGTTGTGAGTAGGGCGCCTCATGACTAGCCGGGGGGTTGCGTCGTGCCAAACAGGTGTCACCGGTGGCAGTGGTGGTCGGGGTGTAACACCCCTTATGTGAACCTCTGGGGTGGGCCAAGGAGCTTGTCTTCTTCTTCTGTTCTTCATTGGCGCGGCTTGCCAACCTCCTTGATCATGAGCTGGCGCCATGACAAAGGCTTGATAAGTGGCCTGTGTACTGGCCTCCGCCCATTCTCCAGGCAGCTGTTGGTATAAAGATACCATGTTGACAGTGGTGCCAAGGTTCGGCATCTCATGCGGCTGCGGAGGATCCACTCTGAGGTCCCCCATGTCCAGCTCTCCCTTCTTGATCAAGGACTCAATGACATCCTTGAAGATGTAACAATCCTCAATGGTATGCCCAAGCATCTGATGGTATGGGCAAAAGCGAGGATCATCCTTCTTCTTCAAGTCACCAGGCCTCTTTGGATCTGGTAATGTGATCTTGTTGTACCTAGTGGCCCATTCAAACAGGACTCGGGCTTTGTCTCGAGGAAAGGAGTACAATTTGTTCCGCATCTTCTCCCGCAGGGAGGGACCTTCCCGCCGTTCAGTGGACCTAGGCGGAGGAGGGTCGGCCATCTCTTTGGCTTTCTCTTTCTATTTCTCGAAAGCTTCGAAGTCTAGTGTATGAACTTCTGGCGGTGTTGGCCTCCTCTCGGCCTGCCTGACCCTCTGACTTGATGCAACTAGTGCAGAAGAGTATCGAGCAAGGAATGCTTCGATCTCTACCACTATGTTGTTCAGACGGTCGAATGACCTTACCTCAGCACCGATCATCCTCTCAAGGACCTCCTTTTTCAGATTCTGTTTACAGATCTGCATTGCGTCCTCCTGATGCGGGGGACGCTTGCACCTCATGCTGAGGTTCCTCCATCTCTTTATGTAGTCGAGTGCTGACTCATCATTTCTCTGTCTCGTGGCATAAAGCTCTGCCACGGTTACCACCCGCTCAGCTATGTAGAATCTTTCCTTGAATTTCTTCTGCATATCAGGCCAGTCGGCAATGGACCCGACGGGCAAGCTCGAGTACCACTCGAAAGCGAGCCCGGTAAGTGTCGAGCCGAAGAACTTGAGCAGATAAGCTTCATCCGCAGCTAGATCCCCCATAACATTCACATAATAGGCAATGTGCTCCCTGGGAGACCCTTGCCCATTAAATTTCTCAAACTTCGGCGGCTTGGTGATGCTGACCGGTAGCCTCTTGGCAGCATAGTGTGACGGGTAAGGTACCCGGTATGTGTCGAATGACGTGTGATCACCATCGCTCCTCTCTGCCAACTTCATATCTATCATTTGTTCGAGCATCAGTCTACTTACTGTTGCCGAGTCAACCGGTTTTGGATAGAAATGGGCCGATTGCGCCAGCGGCGTTGTTAACACTGTCGCCTGAGGTGTAATAGTGGGGCCCTGGAATGGCAAGTTCGGTGGCGGGGCCGGTGTGATATGCTGTGGCTGATGCAGGGGTACGCCGCCAGTGTAGGTAGGTATTGGGGGAGACACCGTCGCCTGTGGAGAAGCTTCTGAGGCCTGACCGTTGCCCCCAGGGGTCTCTGGCAATGCCTCAGTCTGCCCGGATGTTGAGGGCTGATCTTTAACAATTCGATCTCCTACTGATATTGCTGCATCATGTGCAATACCGTGGGGTCGTTCATGGAAAGGTTAGGGGTGCCTCCTCCTTCTTCGATTGGCGCCTCTTCGGATGAAGTGGATGGTCCTCCCGCAGTGCCTTCTGTAATAACATTGGCAGCCAAGGCCATTGAGGGTCCCTCATAGTCAGCTTCTCCAGTGTGGACTTGTGTCTTCTCAGCTGCCGATTTCCCTCTTCTGGTAAGAGGTCCTGGCCTTGTGGCAAGCCTGGCCACTTCTTCGGGCTCGGTTGGTAGAGCCCCGTACCGGCCAGATACCCCTGCCATGTTGCAGGTATAAACTCTTAGGTCTCTGCCTCTTCTTGTTGTTCTTCTCGATGGCCTACCCGGAAAGACCAATCTTTCAAAGACCAATCTCCGCGGCTTCACTTCTTCCCTTGGCGGGGGCTGATAGCACTCCTCAGAGCAGTTTCTTGACTCAGCGTTGGGCACGGGCCGGGTCTCTTCTTCTTTAAAGGTGGAGGCTACTGCCCCTAGTAATCTCTGGCGACTCAGGGGAGTGCTCCCCGGGCCCCGCAAGTAGTTCCTCATGGCTTGCTGCACTCCTTCCCAATCCTGGTCGGGGTGAGACGCTAGTGATGTTGCCCCATTAACAGCAACATGCATGTGGGTTGCAGGCTCCGCACGAGCAGCCTGATAGCGACGTCGGTAGTGTCGATGGCGGATGTTCTCCGGTGGTGTAGGTATGGCCAGTGCCGGCTGGCAGATAGGGGCCGATGTCTTGACCCGATCTCCTTGTCGTGCCCTTACCGGGCGGAAGGTGTTGGGCCCCGCCCAGGTAGGTGAGGTGAACCGGTCCCCCTTGGGAACCCAAACTTGCTTAGCTTTGGTGGGCCTGGAGGCCGATTGATGCCACGGCGCTGGGGCCGGAGTGGCGGGCGTCATCTTGCCCTTCATCTTCTCTAGTGCCTGAAAAGAGTTGCGCACTGGTACGGCAGGTACAATGCGATCCGGGATCACCTTGGAACGCTGTCCGGTAAGATGCACCCGGAAGGTCCCGATGACAGCAGACTTGCCGGTGCTGGAGAACCGGCCTCGGGGTGATGTCGTGGCATGGCTCCTCCGGAGCCTCCTCTGGTGAGAGGCCGACCCTGGGTGAGAAGGGTCGGCAGTTTGGTGCACATGGTGCACGTTACATCTCAGCGTCCCAGTCGGGACGGTCTTGGAAGTCTCGGCCATTGATCGGCTGACAGTAGCTTTGGCAGCCCCCTGGATGGGAGCGTTGCTTTCAGTCTTGTCAGACGCTTCCATATCCAGTAGGTTCGTGAAGGCTACCCCGAGGAAGTTGGGGAAGCCTACCACGGGAGGGAAGCTCCCAAAGCTGAGGGGGACGGCCAAGTAGCCATTCCGAACATGGCTCTCGACGGCCTGTTGACCGAACGTGGGGGCCATCCTGGTGTCCGAGATGCATCCTGCATTTGCAAATCAAACAATTAGTATCACAAGAAAGGGGCCGTAGGGCCCTTAGTCCCGGCAAAGAGATGAAGGGTGATTCCAGTCCCACCGGGCGTGCCAGACTTGTGGATGCACTTTTCTATTAAGTTCATTGTTTATTCGTTGATTGGGTTTATTAAGTGCGTGGGCGTGCCAGTCACAAAGTGACAATTTATTCGGGCTTCACGGAAGCCCATGGTGCGCTCGATCTGACTAGTCGGACGATTGTGTGGTTCGGGTCGGGACCAAAACCCGCCGTGCCATAAAGGCCACGGCTTTATTTACATCCTCTGTACGGGGGAACACCCTTGATTGATTGTCGGGAGTAAGGGCCCTACGGCCTGAAATTCACGGTGACAAAGCGAGAACAATGATCTTGGATCACGTTTAAACAAACCCACGTTGGGACGTAAAATGTTCATAAATACGTATATGTTGGTCACTCACGGACCATTTCGTGCTCGGACGGAAGTCCGCATCAGTAGCGTCGAAGACGAAGACAAGACCGTACGGATGTCTGCCGTAGGTACGGCAAGTTTAATGTGGATGCGGGATCAGATCTCGGAAGAAGTGGGTCAAGCTGATGAACTATCAGCCCAAGAGGTGCCCGGATCATGACCATGTCGGGGGATCCGAGGTCCATGTCCGATACCAAGGGGCATCATCACTTTTCTCTCTAAACACAGTCCGGGGAAGCGGATTGGTCAGTGTGGAGCCCGAGCTCGCCAACGTGCGCCCTCGCACGCTGATCGACCTGCGCGGTCAGGTCGCGGAGTGCGCTGACTTGGTTATAACATTTTTTATTATCATTGTTCCAATCATTAAATTATATGGTTTGCTCTCACATGAATGGTTTATATGCTTTCTTTTCTTTCTACTAACCTCAAGCCTTCTGTTTTCTTTTATTTGGTTAATTGTCCTTTTATGAGGCACGCCGGGTTAGCATCAAGAGGAGGGCGCATCGGTTTAGCCACAAGGAGGGGGGGCGCCGGTTTAGTGGGAGATGCCAAGAGAGATTGAGGGGCGCGCCAGATAAATGGGAGATGCCAAGAGAGAATGAGGGGCGCGCCGGATTAACAGGGCACAAGGGCCACGCCATTTTAAGGTGCCACAAGAAGCAAGAGGGGAGGAGCACGCGCCGTTTCACACGGCGCTGGATTAAGTGGAGTGTAAGTGGTGCGGACACCCGAGCAGTTGAGCGGCGTGATACGCCGAGCCACCGGTATCGCACACGGAGCACGACTCGAGCCACCTCAGCATCCATCTGGCTCGGAGACAGCCTAGTGTCTCTGCCATCATGTGTTGCTGGTCGTGTCCGCATCTAGAGTCCGAGGTTCATACCACGTAGAGTCGGTCGCCGTGTCCGTCCCGCATCAGTAAGGGTAAGGCAATGGAGCGCGCCATTTTTAAGGTGGAAAAGGAAGGAGCAAGGGGTTAAACCGGGGCACCGTGTATGTGGTTTGGAATGGAAATGGGCGCGTCGTTTTAGGATCTGAAGAGGGAGATGGGAGGGGCTTTTTTGAGGAGGGTTGAAGCGCCGCGGTGGAACAGTGGCCGCGCCATTTTAACTCACGCCGGGATAGCTATATGGGGTTGTTTCAAAGCTCTGTTTACTGCGTTTTCTTTTTCTTTCACTCGTAGGTTGATTCAAGGATTGATTTGCTCGTTCTGTTGATAGATTAACCTGGTAATGAGGAGGTTTTAAGAGTTTTAGTCGTTTATTAAGGTGAAACAACATGAACGTCTAAGCGTTTTACTCAAGCAGTTTGCTCACAGAGGCCTCATTTTGTTCTTCATTAGTTCAACTCGTTCACTTGTTGTTGGGCGTTCTTAGCCTTGGCGAAAATCAGGCAGCACCTCCCCTGGACCGGGACTTTCCAGAGATAAAGGAAAGTCACCAATCGGATTGCTCCAGGGTAGACTCTCAAAAATTGGAGTGCCCTCACGGCGGTCCGAACCCAAATGTGAGTATGGAACGTTCGAGGGCCAGCCTACAAGAACGACCACGGCTCACGGGTGAGGAACCTTCCAAACGGGACGAGTGTTTGCCACAAGGGCCATAGATGTTCATCCGGCGGTGGGTGCCTTTGAGGGTCATGCCATGGGAGGGCAGCTCTCAAGGGCCCGGGATGATCGGAGAATGAGCAAAAGGAGCAGAGACTGAGGTGGGAGTTGCTAAAGTTGTAACAAAAAAAAGGGGACTTTTCTTCTTTTATTCATCCACACAACAGGAGAAGAGATTTCTTAACAAAGGGAATTCATCCTGAGAAGAAAATAGAATACATCGTGAGAGGGAGAAGGAGGAATATATTGACGAGAAGGAAAAGGAGAATACAGATCGCTCTTTCGTCCCGCTCACCTCTCACTCTCCCCTCTCTTCACCTTCCTGGCGTGAGGATGGGCTTGATACACTCCTCAGGCGGGCTCTCATTCGCTCAGAAGCTCCCTCCCCTCCCTTCTTTCTTCTCTTCCTGCACACAGCCGAGACCCTCTCCAGAGCTCTCTTTCTTCACAATGATGCCCCCATTTTATAGAATGGCCAGCCTGGGAGCGTTCCTGCCACTTCCACCTCGTCCGCAACGACGTTGGGAGTTGACTCGATGCGCTGGACGATGCCGGCTCGTGCCGTACACTATTGTTCGTCCGAGGATGAGTTGGTCATAGGTTTGCAGGGGTTGCTCCGCCACTGCCGCTCCTGTGCTGTCGAACGGAGGCGGAGACGGAACGTCGGGCATTGAATGTCCCCTGCGCATCACATTTATACCAAACAGAGTATCGTGCCAGAGATGGGATAGAATGAGGTTAAAACGGCAAGGTGGAACAGTGCCCGCGCCGGTTTAAACACAAGTGCAATTGGCGCGCCGGTTTAGCTTTTAGGTAAGTGCAACGCCGTTTTAAGCATCAAAGGGGAATGGCCCCTTCAACAGGTGCGCGCCGGATAACCGAAGCAAGGAAGTGGCACCGTTTTAAACCAATCATGGGGTGGCGCCATCTTAATATAATGCAAAGGGAGCTCGTATTAGAGCATGAAATGGGGGCGCGCCGTTTAAGCAAGGGGGGGCGCCGTTTTAAGGCGTGCCGCTTTAAGACCCTTCCGCGCCGTTTTAAGCACCAAACGGATTCTTTTCAAAGTCGCAGCCGTTTATATGAACGTTGGCACTCCCGGAATGTTTTAGTTGTGATACATGGCCTCCGCAATGTCCCATTCGCAGCTTCTAGGGCTCGGTCCGAGGCTTTGCGTGACTTTCGGCATATGCCGAGACTGTGCTGGAGTTCTCGACTTTTCTTGTATTCGACTCTCGGCATCGCCGGTCATAAAATTGTTGTCGTATCTTCTGCCCGGGGGCTTCCGTAACGAATGGCGGACCACCAGGCACGTTCTCGTCCTGACCGGGCGAGGTATGGGTTTCTTTGGCCCTCTCGTCTTCGACTCGCGTGCGGATGCGAATGCCATATGATCGTCACTGTCATTTTTTGACGTCCACAAGGCACCACTTCATCGACCTTGCCCGCGAGTTGGAGGCCAGCCGGGCCCTTCAGGCAAAAGCCGAAGGGCGTTTGAAGGAGTCTGAAGCTGCAAACGCTGGGCTTCAAGACCAGCTGGCCCAACTAGGGTTGGCCCTCACCGGCATGGAGCGCGATCGGGACTCCTTTTGGGTGTGGGCTGATGCGGTTGGGGAGCGAGCAGCCAAGTTGGAGGTGAAGGTTCGAGCCATGAAGTCCCGTGCCCAGGAAGTTGAGGCAGAGCTTGCCAGGCTACGTATGTCCCTGTCCTCGGCCAGCGAGGAAGCCTTGGAGAACTTCCGCTCCTCCTCGGCTTATCGGGATGAGCTGACGGAGGCAGCCTTGGAGTTCGATGGGCCAGCCCGTGACCGTGGCTTTCGGGAGGGCTGGAGTGCCGCTGTGAAGGCCACAGCGGAGAATCTTGGCCTCGTGGCCCCGGTCCTTCCCCCTCCTTTAACACCTTATGGCTCGGATGTCAATGATGGAGGGGAGGGACCCGACACTGCAGAGGCGGGCGTCGAGGGGCTGATGCCGAGGGCGGGTGAGCGAGCACCTGCCGATGTGTCGGTGGCCGGGGACCAAGTGGTAGACCTGAAAGAGGAGTCACCTCCCGCTGGAGTTGTAGACGCACGTGAGCCCGATGAGATTGGGGCGCGTCACGATGTATCTGGGGTACACCATTAGAATGGTGCCCGTGCTCGTTTATTTTCAGCTTTCCTCTGTTTCTGCCTAGGTGGCAGTCCTCTTTTTTGTAAACTCTTGCATTTTAGAATGGAAAAAACTTCCTTTATTTCATAATTCTCGAAGTTTCTCCCGTGTACTTTCTCCCTTATGGGCTGTTATGAGATCTTCCGGGGATATGAAGCGGCGTCCTCGAGGTAACCACGATAGGGCGCGAATGTCAGGATCCGTTGCTTCGGTTTCCACGGATTTGATTGAGGCGGTAGGAGTCCTCATGCTTCTGGGGACTCTGCTCCCCCTATAAATGGTGGTCTTCGCGGTGTCCAGGCATCCAACTTTGCACTAGCGAACCCTTGGGGGTAGCCTTCTCAGATGATGTCGTCGGGAGAGTCCGGTACTTCGTCGGATGATGAACTTCTGCAGGCTCGTCGTCAACCTTTGGTCCTCCAAAGAAACCTAGCGTCGGCACCATGGCGGCCGTGGCCTGCGCCTGGAGTGGGTGTCCCGGCCTCCGAGTAGTACAGGCTCGGGTACCTGGATGACTGGCGGGAGGCCTTGGAGAAGGCTACCCGTTTATACGTCGACAGGAGGATCCTGCTTCTTGAGCCGGATAAGTTTCATCCCTGAAGGGACGAGAAGTCTCTAGGTATTGCGACTTTCTGTCTCTCAGCTAGTTCATGTCGCTTGTCTTTGTTGTGTCTCCTCTGAATTGGCGCTATCCTTGTCTTGTTTTAATGATTGGCAACAATGGTTTGACCATTGGCAACAGTGGTTTGAACAATCGTTGACTTTGGCAACATCAACTTTCTATAGGTCAGAATCACTCCCAGTTTCATTTTTGGGTCATTGCATTTTCAGATATGAATAGAACCTCATCAGATTGAATGCATAGTCATTTCTTCGAACAGGTTGTGTGCACACATTTCTCTCAGGATGCTAGTCATATGCACACACTAAGGTCAGTGCACATCCTAGTCGGTGCATGCTTTTGTCTAAGACACATCCACAGTCTGTGCACATCTAGCTTAATGCATATGAAATCCGTGCATAGTTGGCTGGTCAGTATACCAGCTCGGTGCACCTTTTGACCCTTGCATGCTGCAGGGTCGGTGCAAGTTTTGAGCATGCAGGTTGATGCATGTTTTCGCCTTGTCTATATGCAAGGTCTTTGCATGTTCGTCTGTCAGCATGCTAGGTCGGAGCATAGCTGGTTGTAGCACGCACGCCTGAAGGTCGGTGCAGCTTTTGCTGCAAGACCAAGTCGGTGCATGTTTGTGTTCAGGCATACTATTTTTGTCCTATGCTTAGCAGAGTCCGTGCAACATTACATGCAAAGTCTTCTTTATACACACACAACCTCGGTGCAATCTTTGTAGAGGTTCGTGCATATCCGTCTCATGCTACGTCTAACACATGACAGGTCGATGCTATTTCAAGCGTTGGTTCGCATGCAGTCGGTGCTATTTTATAGTCTTAGCGTCTCACAATGCATCTACATTTGCGTCTAATGCACACATGGGTTGGTGCAAGTCGTGTTGAGATTGCACAATGATGGTGCACGTTTGCATCTCAGCATTGTGACTATATAAAGTCAGTGCGTCTCATGCTACGTCTAAGGCTCACACAGGTTGGTGCTATTTTCATCTTGCGTCTCTGTTAGCGTCTCATGCACAGCTGCGACCCCGTCTGCGTCTCATTCTGCGTCTCATTGCATGCCTGCGCCTCAATGCTTTTCAAAAGCATATAGGAGGTCAGTGCATTCTCTAACTCGGTGCATGTTTTACATGCACGCATATAGAGCTCGGTGCATATGTGCGCTTGGTGTAGGTTTTGGCCTAGGGAACATAGGGTTGGTGCATATGGTAACTCAGTGCTGTATGCACTCATGCTAGAGGGTCTGTGCACGTCACTTCTGTTCACACGTTCATATAGAGCTCGGTGCATTGTTTACCTTGGTGCATGTCTTCGGTTGTTCATACGAAGGTTAGTGCATATCAACGTACGTGCATGATTTAGTCTGGGCAAGACACGGTCGGTGCAAGTTTTTGCCTTGTGTGTTTACATTCAAGGTATGTGCAATATCTTATATGTATGTGCATGTTTTCACGTTGACACTTATGTCTCTTAGACTGGCACATGATCGAACGTCTGCAATGCACGTGGTCTTCCTTACATCACGCATGCAGTATGAGCGCGTGGGAGATAACGGACTCAATGATTGGCACGTGATCCCAAGGGAGAATATTTCTGACATTCTGCCACGTGGATCAGCGCCCCAATCCTCTCTTGACACGTGGCTTCTCTGGAAAAGGCTGGGACGAGCCCTACACACGCCGGACGCGTGAGGTCGTGGAAACCCTGCCTTCAACCCTATAAGAAGGCCACTCCTGCGATCAAATGCGGCGTCACTGAAGCACAGAAGAAGGGCAGGAGAAGCTCGAGAGAAGAAAAGAAAGAAGAAGAGAAGAGGAGAGTCATGAAGGAGAAGAGAAGAGAGAGCAAGAAAGAGAGAGCCACCTTCAGGAAGAAAATAGAGCATCGTAAGAGAGAGAGTGAGAAGGAGAAGAAGTGTGAGCTGCAGTCTCTTTCTGACCTCTGGATCAAATCCAGGGTCAGCTTGCTCTATCTTCAGAGCTACATTATTTTCTTTCATTCGTGTGTCTTACGTTTCTTCAATTTTTCTTTTTGAAACCTTTAGAAGCTATGAATCAGCAGAGCTAAGCTGTATTGCTCAGCAGGTGAGGGTGTTCCTCGGATAGCAAGCTGTGAGGCTCAGCGATTGTATGGATTTCCATCCCCAAAGCTGTGGATCAGCGGTATTCAAGCTGTGTGGCAGCAGGAAGCCTTACTCAGTTGAGTAAGGGGTGGACGTAGATCTCTGGACAGAGATCGAACCACCTTAAAAACATTTGTCTCCTGTGTGATTGCTTGTGCGACTTCTCGTCGGTAGATGAATGCTTAGGCTCGCCTAAATGGTTTAGCATGGTTTGATTAGTTAATCGTTCATCTGCTGTTATCTTTTGATTGGTTTCATCTTGCGTTCTTAATCGAGTTTCTACTGCTGGTTGGTTTCACGTACATCTTGGATCATTCTTCTTCTGAATCTGTGGGTGAGTCCATAGTAGTTCAGTCTATTTCTGCACTGGTTATTTTTAACTGCCTGTGTTGCCTTTTATTTGGGGTTGGATCTATTCACCCCCCCTCTAGATCCGTTTATCACACCCTTCACTTGGTATCAGAGCCAACCTCTCCCTTAGGGCCTTACATCCCGGAGAGTTTACAATGGATGTTAGAGGGTTAACTGCTGAGGGTCAGTCCACTAGTAAGCCCCCTTTCTTCGATGGGTCTAATTACTCTTACTGGAAGAATCGCATGGAGGTATTCCTACGCGCTAAGGACTATGAGATTTGGAAGGTAGTCAGTATTGGTAATACCAGATGAAACGTTCTGAACCAAGGAATACCATATCAAACTCTTCGGGGTCAGTCCATTTACCCCCAGATGAAACATTCTGGACCAAGGAGCACATCCGTAGGTCCACCTTGAATTGGGCGGCCATTAATGCCATACAATGTGCACTTTATCCCACTGAGTTCTCCAGGATTTCCTCCTGTACCACAGCTAAGGAGATCTGGGATAAGCTGAAGGTTATCTATGAAGGGACTTCACAGGTTAGGGAAACTACGGCCAACATGTTGGTCTCCGAGTATGAAGCATTCAGAATGAAGCCTGATGAGTCAGTGTCTGAAATATATGCCTGTCTGCTGGTGCTCACTAATGGCTTGAGAAACTTGGGTAAAGTATACACTGAGTACGAGCTAGTTAGGAAAACCCTAAGGTCTCTGACACCTATTTGGCATACCAAGGCCACCGTTGTAGAGGAGTCAAGGAACCTTGCTACCACGGCCGTTGATGAGCTCATTGGCTCTCTTATGACTTATGAGCTAAACCTTAAGAGGGTAGATGAGTCTGAGAAAAGAAAGAAACCCCTGGCGCTTAAAGTCTCAGCTAGTAACAAAGGGTCTGATAGTGATGATTTTGCTATGTTTACTAGGAATTTTAAGAGGTTTCTGAGAAAAAAAGGAAAGAGCTTTAAGAAAAAATATTTCTCTGGAAAAAGGCAGTCAAAGCATAAATTTGATATTGCAAAGAAAACCGATAGCAATGTCTATTATAATTGCAGGAAGGCAGGACATCTCAAGGCAGATTGTCCGGAGTTGAAAAACATTGAGAAAGCTAAGCCCACTCGAAAGAACAGGAAAGGAAAGGCTATGGTTAACACCTGAAGCGATGAAGATGAAGGAAGTCAGAGCAGCTCCTCTGACAGTGAGAAGGAAGACAAGCTATGCTTGATGGCCAAGAGTGGTGAAGACAAAGAAGATAGTGATGAGATAACTTCAATTTTTGAAAATTTCAATCATGATGATTGGCAAGAAGCATATGTTGAGTTACTCGATAAATATGATGATATGAAAAAAGAATACAAACATTTGAAAAGGAAAACCAATTCTGTAATCCATGATTCATCCTTGAATGATAAAATTGCATGTCTGGAAATTAAAAATATCAATTTGAAAAAATCTCTTGATGAAGCTGAGTGTGATAAAGTCATTTTGATTGACTTAAGATCTGAAAATGAAAATTTGATGAACAGCATTGATGAACTCAAACTTAGAATACATGAATTTCTGGAAGAAACTAGGATAGCCACTGAAAAATATGAAGCTATCAATGGTGTGAATGTTGAATTGAAAAAGACAATAGAAAAATTAGAAAAAGAAAATACAGACAAACAAAACTCCCTTGAAAGCATGACACAAGGTACAGAAAATCTGAATGCCATCTTGGGAACACAAAATAATTTCAGAAAGGATGGTTTGGGTTTCAACCCAACTAACAAGGAGAGGTTTGACGTGAGAACCATCTCCTTTGTGGCAGAAAAGGGGACATTTCAACCCCTGATAAACATGACTTCTGGAGAAGGTCAAAATAAGAGCAAAATGAAAAATATTTAGAAAACTAAGCCCAGTTCCAAGGACAAGGGCAAAGAAAAGATAGAGGTGTCTAGGGGATCATGCTCACATACTCCCACACCTAAATTCAAGGGACAGGCTAGGGGTCAGTTTTCTAATGCTAGAACTCAAGAAAACCCCAAGGCCAAAACTACCCAGTCTCCACAGAAAGGTCTAGGCAACCATGCAGGTGCTTCGACTTCTACTACTTCTGGGTACAAGTCCCCTAGGAACTTTGGGCCGAGCAGAAGTACCTCAGGGCGAGGCTACTTCAACATTGCTCCAACCTACTCTTCATGTCATAACTTTTCTCACTACAATTCCCATGAGAGAGGTCAAGGTAGTTTCTATATGAGGCCGATGCAGTTGTTGCGTACGGACTGAATAGATCTAGAGGGGGGTGAATAGATCTAGCCCCTTTTTCAATTTATAAACCAAAGATCGACTAGACCTTAAGCAAACTATGGGTTGCAAAGATAAAACTGATAACTACAGCGACAGCAAGCAATAAGAAGAGCATACACCACAAGCAAAACCACAAGATAAGATTTTTAGGTGGTTCAGTCTCTTCCCGAGACTTACGTCCACCCCTCGCTCAACTTGAGCAAGGCTTCACTAAATGAGAACTCCTGATCTCAACCAACACACCGCTGATACACAGCTTCTTCCCGCTGACACACAGCTTGTACCCGCTGCCTCACAGCTTGACACTTGATGTAATGAAAAGAACAAAAGATGCAACAGGACTGAACAAGAGCTTTTGAATCAAAGAAAAAGAGTTCAGCCTGGGACTGCAGGTAACAGGAATAGACTCCCTGTGGAACTTCCAGACGATTGCCTTCAGCTGCGACGCTGCTGGAGTCTTGCTTGCCTTGAGTCAGTCTTCCTTCTGCAGCAATGAAGATGCCTTCGGTCTTGTGCAGTCTTTGTGGTTTCTGAAGAGCCACTCCTTCTTTTCACTTTCAGAGTATCTTCGTGGGTGTATTCTTTCTTTTTCTTCTACTCTGTGTTCCACACCCCGCTCTCTGTCATCTTTACCTTTTGTACCAGTTCTTTTCAAAGCATAGGCTTTTCCCGCGCAGATTCGTAATTGAGCGCACATCCATTGGATTATCGGCTAGAAAATAGGGAGAAGGTTGAACAGAATATTCGAATGGGTTTGACGGGTTCTAAAAAGCATTCTCTCCTTAAATCTAGTGCGGAATCTTATCATCTGAACAGCCCAACGACCTACAGCAACAACCTGCAGGTTTCTAGGAACAGAAACTGAATTCAGTTGAGTTTCGGTTCTGGACGTTGTATCGTTTGTGGTCGACAACGACACTGTCGCTGGTCGACAAGAAGCAATGTCCAGATGACTGGTAGTTCAGGCTGATGCTCTGTCTGTTCCGTGGTCGACAACGAGCAGGGCTTTGGTCGACAACCAAAGCACGTACAGAAGGAGAATGACTTGAGCTGTGTTTGGTTGGATTCGTTGGTCGACAATGACCACTTCACTGGTCGACAAGCAACCTTTGACACTTCTTCTGATTTGTTGACTTCACTTGTACTTCAGTATACCTGAAATTACCTGAACTATCAGAAGTGACTTGAACTATCAGATTTGCATTGAATTAGTTAAACACATCTTTTGTCATCATCAAATTGTCATGAGTTCATTACTTAACATTGAAGGAGCGATTAAACATATCCTTTGTCATCATCAAATTGTCATGAGTTCATTACTTAACATTGAAGGAGCAATTAAACATATCCTTTATCATCATCAAAACCAAGGGATGCACAACATTCTCCCCCTTTTTGATGATGACAACCATGAGTCATTGTGACAGTCAACAGATTATAAAATTCATTTGGTATTTCATTCAAGACTATCATAACACAGATTTTAGCCAGACAATTCATTTGATGTGCCGTTTGATGTGTCTTACAAAAGCATCATAACACTAGTTACATGAAAGACTCAAAAAGGAGAAAGACACATAGTGACACATAGTCTTGACATCTAGACACACCTAGATACACAATGACACATAAGACCCTATCTCCCCCTTTGTCAACAACAAAAAGAGGAGCATGTAGATTATCACTCTGAGGAGGACGAAGAACTCTCGGGCTTCACTTGCTCTGCCATCCGATCGAGCTTGTCAACGATGTGGGCATAAGACAGCCTTAGCTTCTGGATCTCTGATATAGTATCGTGGTGATACTGTTTACTCTGCTGGGTGGTGAACTCAATGCGAGTGCCCATTTCTGCTGACACTTCAGCTAAAGTACCAACCAGTCTGTTAAACCGAGAGCTAGCATGTTCTGAGTGTTCCTGTTGTTTTATGAACCTGGTCTCCATCTGCTGTTCTAGTCTCTGAACTCGCAGCTCCAAGCGCCCGGTGGAAGCATTCATACTCTCTTGAAAGGATTGGAATTGAGTGGTGAGAGAGGACAGCTGAGATGCTATCTGGAGAAGCACTCCTTGAGACTCAGTGGTGGAGGTGAAAGGAGGTGGTGGAGCAGAAGTAGACGGAGCGGATGTAAATGGAACAGAAGTAGCTGTAACATGAGTGGTTGCAGTGCCTGGTTGCCATGGTACTATGTCGAGTGAAGGTGAAGGATGGGTAGCAGTGGTTGTAGTAGTGGGAGTGTGAGTGGGAATTACCACAGTTGGAGGTGGTACAGCAGGGCTGACATGAATTGGTGTCTGTGGTGGAGAAGAGGGTGGCAACGGTGCTTTGGATTTACCCTTGGATGGTAGGGTGCGCTGGACTTGATCTCCTACCTTTTTATAGCCCAAAAAGGTGGTCACGTAATGAAAAGAGTATACGTGCCATTTGGGAATGACAACATGCTGAGCGTGAGGAATGGGTATATTTGCTATTTCCAGAATGGCAGTTATGTGGGCAGCATATGGAAGAGAGTTTAGAGGATAATGCAAAATGGTGTGGAACGTGTTCAGCATGAGCTTGGGAAGGCGAATGAGTTGGCGAGTGATGAGGCCATGGAGAAGAAATAAGTGAAGGCGACTTACATGTTCCCTGGCGCCTCCTCTCGGTTGGATTATGGTAGTAAGAAGATGATGGAGTAATCGATGAAGAGGAGGGAAGGTGTTGGCATTGATGGATTTGGGAAGGACCTCAGGGGCTGGTTGGCCAGTGACCACGGCATATGCTGATCTGAAGTCAAAGTCCTCAGGATTGAAGACAGCACCATGTCTGGAAAGTTTCAGCGCCTTGTGGAGTAACTTGACGTCGAGGCTGACGACGACCCTTTGAACTACTGTATAGACCTGGCCATCCACTACTTGCAGGTTGTGGTAGAATTCTTGCACAAGCTGTGGGGAATACTGAGTATGTGCGGAGACAAACTCTGTCCAGCCTTGGGCGTCCAAAATTTCCAGCAACTCTGGGAACATCTCCATCAGCCGCTGATCGGAAATATCTACTCTTCTCGGCGGCATGATGTTCCGAGGCTTGAGAACTCCAGAGACTGGATGGACGTTGGGTACTTCTGAAGCTGCCAACTTTCCGCCCGATCCAGCCGTATTCTCCGTTGTCGACATCTGAGGGGTCGATGGCGGACCCTGCGTGGCCTTCTGCTTGGAACGCTTGGACGGCTTTGATGCTTCGGCATGGGCCTCATCCCTTGCTCTCTTGGAGGACCTCATGGTGGAAGGATGCGAAAGAGGGATGCACAAGGGAGCGGAAGGGAACTGGAAACGGAAGAGTACCGTGAAAGGTGAAAACGGCGAAGTAGCAAGGTGGTGAATACCTAGGGACCCAGTCTGTTCAATTTATAGGGGCAAGATATCAGTGGATAAGACCTGGGTCATAAATCCTAGGGTTGTGGAACCAGCGCAATGATGAAAACGAAGGGACAGGATTAAATCAGCCGAATTAAATTTGGGGAATTTATTGAAGTGTACGCCCTTTCCTTAATGAAGCATTTATTTAACCTATCCACCCTTAGCAGAGACCACCTTGTAAACAAGTAGAGTGGGCCTAGTGGTTCACTTGAATTTGAAAGTATTGCACCAATAAGCTTACGCCCCATATCTAATTTCCTCTACATGACTTCTTAAACTTATAATAGATTTCATGAGATGATTTTAATAGCTGTGCTTGCTGAACAGTGTTTTCAACTTTTCTTTGCATGCCATACCTTTAGTCAACCATTTTCCTCTGCCTTTTAGATAATTTTGAGTTTTTCCTTTTGGAATCATTTTGAAAGCTGTGGTCAGGTTTATCACATACTTTTCTACACGAGGAGACACGCTTTTTACACGCCAGAAACCTCGGCTACTTAGCATGCCTAACCATTCCACTTTGAACTGGGACACACCTTTTATTCGTGAGGATATACGTTTATCAAACGCCAATATCCCCAGTTACTCAGTATGCCCAATCTCAATAATTTTTGATAGTAGGAGAGGTAGATTGACTCTTCATGACACACATGCCTCTCACTTATTTTTCATCCATTTTTTTTCTTAAAATGGGAGGCAGTAGTTTCTCAGAGTCCAATCCATTGCTCTACCATGAAGACAGAGTTATGGCGTATTCCACGTGCATTCATGCTATATTTTTGGATTTATATTAACTGTTCAGCACGGGCACAGGTAGAGAAACCGACTTACTACTAACAATCATAAGTCTTCAAAATCATGTGACAGAATCATAGTTATGGTTTGAATTTATTGAAGTAGTACAGTCCAAATCCTCATTACTACACTCAACCTCTACTCTTATTGATTACATTGGTGATTTTATTGGAAGATATGGTTAGGTTATTCAATGTTTTATCAAGGAATGAGTTTACACTTTTTCTCCCCCTCAATTTGAGAATCCATGCTGAAATAAAAAATAATGTTGGCCAGGATGAGATAGAAAGATACAGGGAATGGACAGTATGGATGATGATGAATGAGTGAAGATGAATCTGAGCCCAAACAGTTTAAACAGTCCAGAAGATTCCCTACCAGAACTAGTGTCAACCAGGAACCTGTCTAAAGTGGACATTTGCTTCCGTACAGATCCATTGTCGACCATGGGACTGTCTATTGTCGACATCTGCGTAGTCACAGAACCAAACAGTTTCCTGTCTTGATGCCTTGGTCGACCAATGCCCTGTCGTTGGTCGACCACCAGAGCTAACCAGTAGCAGTGCCAGGAATTTGCAGAATGTTGCTTGAGTAACAGCCTACACCAGAGCTTCCAAACACAACCAGTACCAGAGATCTAACTGACATATCTAATTATAGAAATGACAGAAAGCTATACAGAGAACACAGGAATATGAGCATTTCAAGAATTTTCAGGAGATATTCTACATATCCCCAACTCCCTTCTTAGAGTTGAAAACCTGTCATTGTTAAGGGGTTTAGTGAAAATATCTGCCAATTGTTTTTCAGTTTCTACAAATTGAAGCATGAAATTTCCTTTGGATACCTCATCTCTCAGAAAATGATGACGGATCTCAATGTGTTTTGTCCTAGAGTGTTGAATGGGGTTTTTAGACAAGTTAATAGCACTAGTGTTGTCACATAAAATGGGTGCACAGCCAAGATCTACATTGTAGTCTTGGAGTTGATGTTTTATCCACATAACTTGTGTACCACAACTCCCTACTGCGACATATTCAGCCTCAGCAGTGGAGAGTGCCACAGAGTGCTGCTTCTTAGAAGCCCATGAAATTAAACATCCACCTAAGAATTGACAATAACCACTAGTACTCTTCCTATCAATTTTGCAACTAGCATAATCAGCATCCGAATATGAAATCAGATCTAGTTTGCAGTGAGTAGGATACCACAACCCCAATTCGTGGGTGCCTGCAAGGTATCGGAAGATGCGCTTGACAGCTCCTAAATGTGATTCCCTAGGACTAGACTGATATCTAGCACACATGCATACACTAAACTGAATATCTGGCCTTGATGCAGTTAAGTATAGCAGGGATCCGATCATACCTCTGTATTTCTTGACATCTACCATGTTACCTTTTACATCTGCTTCCAAAGTTGCATTTGTCCCCATGGGTGACTCGATTGGCTTGCAGCTTTCCATGCCAAATTTCTTCAACATCTCTTTTATGTACTTGGATTGATTTATAAAGTATCATTCTCTGCATTGTGAGATCTACAATCCAAGAAAGAATTGTAAATCACCCATTAGGCTCATTTCAAACTCGTTGGTCATTAAATTTGCAAATTCAGTACACAAAGAGGTTTCAGTAGATCCAAACACAATATCATCCACATAGATTTGTACAATCAGTATATCCTTATCTTGGGTCTTGGAAAATAATGTTTGATCAATTTTACCTCTTGTGTATCCCTTTTTAGTGAGGAAGGAGCTCAACCTTTCGTACCAAGCCCGAGGAGCCTGCTTTAATCCATACAAAGCTTTATGCAATTTGAAAACATGATTAGTAAGTTCATCATTTTCAAAACCAGGGGGTTGTTCCACATAGACCTCTTCTTTTATAATACCATTTAGAAATGCACTTTTTACATCCATTTGTTGTAGTTTAATTCCATGAGATGCTGTAAAGGCTAACAATATCCTGATGGCTTCTAATCTAGCAACTGGAGCATATGATTCTTCAAAGTCAACCCCAAATTCCTGGTTGTACCCTTTAGCCACCAGCCGAGCCTTGTTTCTCATTACAACCCCTTCTTCATTCAACTTGTTTTTATATACCCATTTGGTTCCAATTACAGGGTGAGATGTAGGTCTAGGGACAAGTCTCCACACCTGATTTCTTTCAAACTGATTTAGTTCTTCATGCATAGCATTTATCCATGATTCATCTTGTAAAGCTTCCTCTACAGACTTGGGCTCTACTTGGGACACAAGGGCAAGTTGGTCTAATTCATTAACAGTCTTAAACTGAGATCTGGTTTTCCTAGGATCATGAATACTACCAATAATGTTATCTAGAGGGTGATCTCTAAGAAGTTTCAAGTTTTCAAGACTGTTACCTGAGATGGCCTCTCCTTCTAGTTGATCATTAATATTACCTTGACTTTCTTCTTGAATCAGTTCTCCTTCATTATCCATCGGTTCTTCTTTGTCTTCCAGAAATTCTCCATCTTCTTCTTCCTTGCTGACCTGTTCATTTTTGCCAAAATCATTAATTTCATCAAATGAAATATGAGGGGATTCTTCAACCACTTGATCTTTGGTGTTAAATACCCTATAGGCTCTTGATCGGTCAGAATAGCCCAAGAATATTCCTGAGTCACTCTTAGGTTCAAATTTGTCCAAGACTTTCTTATCATTGTTATGAATGAAACATCTTGCACCAAAGATTCTAAAATGAGCTAGGGATGGTTTTTTACCTTTGAACATTTCATATGGAGTTTTTGCACTAGACGGTCTTACCATTGCCCGGTTTACAATGTAGCATGCTGTGTTGACCGCTTCTGCCCAAAATTTCTTTGGAAGATTAGCTTCAACCAACATGGTTCTAGCCATCTCGACAAGAGTGCGGTTCCTTCTCTCCACAACCCCATTTTGCTCCGGTGTCCTTGGTGAGGAGAATCTGTGGGTTATGCCCTTGTTTCTGCAGAATACATCAAAATCAGAATTTTTAAACTCCCCCCCATGGTCAGATATGATTGAACACACTTTGGACTTACCATCCTGCTTCATTCTTTTGTAAAATTCCTGAAACTCATAAAAAGCATCACTTTTATGTGATAAGAACATTACCCATGTAAATCTGGAAAAGTCATCAACTAGAACATAACCATATTTCTTACCACTAAGACTAGCAGTTCTTGTTGGGCCAAAAAGGTCCATGTGCACAAGTTCTAGGGGTCTTGATGACTGACTTTCAGTTCTACCTTTGAATGATTTTCTTGTTTGCTTTCCATGGGTACATGCTTCACATACTTTGACATTTTGAGCAAACGAAATTTCAGGCATACCAAGAACCATTTTATTTTTCACAAGTTTGTGCAACACCCTATAGCTAACATGCCCTAGTCTTCGGTGCCACAACCAGGTCAAGTCCTCCTTCTTGGCGGTTAGGCACAAGTTGGAGTGGGCTGGATCATCCAAGTCTATCATGTAGACATTATTTACCCTCTTGCCCATAAACTTGACTGCTTCTGAATTTGGCTCACTAATTCTGCAGATCTTGGAGTCAAACACCACTTTATGGCCTTTGTCGCATAATTGACTGATGCTCAATAAGTTATATTCCAGTCCATCCACTAATAATATATTTTCAATGCAACTTGAGGGTTTCTTACCTATCTCGCCTATCCCAATGATTTTACCTTTATTATTTCCTCCAAACGTCACATATCCTCCATCTTTTGCGCTCAGCTGGGAGAACTTGGTATTGTCTCCCGTCATGTGTCTTGAGCAACCACTATCTAAATACCACTTGTTGTGCATGGCTGCCAGACATTCCTGCATCACAAATTACACAGAACCTTTTGGACCCAAATGGTACCCGGGTCCAAGATAGCTTGTGAAATCATGAAACTGCTGTAACAACACCTTGGGAACCCAAATTTTGTTAGAACAGTTTGTCTTTTCATTTCTGAACTTGTTCAGGTTGTGTCTATTCTGAATCCACTCTCTTAAGTTCCAATTTCCATTCTGTTTCAGCTGAGAAAATTTGTGGGTTCTGTTTGCGTGTCTGGTCATGGTCGACATCTGGTAAGTCTGTGGTCGACCATAGTTTCTCCAGATACCAGTATCTGTTCTGGTTGAGCCTCTGGTCGACAGAGGAGGGGTCTGTTGTCGACCAGCTTGTTTCCAGACACCTTGTTTTACAGGTTTGTGTTTATTAACATGATTTAATGCTTTGTTTGTCTGGTTACTTCTGTGAATTTGAACTTCTCGTCTGATATGACTGTTGTTTTTAAACTGATGTGGATTATCCATTTTCCCTTTAGAATTCCTCTCTTCCAAGGTGACATTAATCTGTTTAGAGGAGCTTTCAGCTATATCCTTTTGTTTGTTTTGATATAAGTTTATCAAGGGGCCTTTTCCTTTAGAGTCAGCTATTTTATTTAAAGTTTTTATTTGGAATTCCTTTTTAGCCGTTGGATTGTACCCTAACCCCTCTTTCTGGAAATTTACTTTTATTCCCAACACAGCGTTCAAGTTTTCTTGACCCTTAGTCATTTTTTCCAATGTTTCCTGTTTGTATTTCAGTTCACTTTGGATTCTTTCTATTTCTTTCAGAAGTTGACTGTTTTCTTCCTTGAGTGAGTTGTTTCTTTCTTGAGTTAGCTTAGTTTCCTGTTCATATTCTTGAGTCTTTAATTTTAACTCGTCAATTGTGTTTTTCAGTACTTCATTTTCTTCTAATAGCCCTTTGACGTTTTCTTCATCTATCTCGCATTGATTCAGTTTATTTTGCAAGGTGGTGATCTCCAATTCTAGTTCAGTTCTGTTGGCAATTGAGTTGCTGTCATTATTGAACTGATTAACCTTCTTCTTCAAACTTTTATTTTCCCTTCTTATTCTTTCATATGTATCAAGTAAATCTGAATAGGCTTCTTCCCAATCTGAGCTAGAAAAGTCTTGAAAAGGGGAGGTTACCTCAAGATCGTTGCTGTCTCCTTTGGCCATTAGACATGTGTTTCCTTCTTCTTCCTCGGAAGTTGTTTCCTCTTCGCTGCTTTCTTCCTCCTCGCTCCATCTGCTGATCATTGCCTTTGGTTTCTTATTTTTCCATTTGAAGCTTGATTTCTTAGGAGCCTCTGGACATTCAGCCTCCATGTGTCCTGGTTTTCTGCAGTTGTAGCAGACAAGTTTGTTAGATGAGGCTTTAGTTTTGTCAGACTTAAACTGGGGTGACCTTCTTACCATGCCCTTCGGATTTCTAAATCCCTTACCTTCCTTCCGCAGAAACTTTCTAAACTTTCTTGTTAGCATGGCTAGCTCGCCAGTTTCCTCACCTGTGCTAGATGAGTCATCAGTGTTAGATAATTCAGAGGTGCCTATTTTAGTCTTCAGGGAGAGCTGCTTCTTTTTCTTGCCCTCATCTTCCTTTCTCTTTAGATTGACCTCATAGGCCATTAGGGAACCTACTAGTTCATCCACAATCATAGTAGTGAGGTTCTTTGAGTCCTCAATGACTGTGGCCTTGGTATGCCACATAGGAGTGAGGGACCTTAAAATTTTTCTCACTAGCTCTTGCTCCTTGTAGGTTTTCCCTAGACTCTTTAAGCTATTTGTTAGTTGTACTAGTCTAGCATGCATATCAAAAATGTTTTCATCAGTTTTCATTCTAAACATTTCATATTCTGAGACTAACATATTTGCTTTTGACTCCCTTACCTCTGACGTACCTTCATAGATGACTTCGAGTCGATCCCACATCTCCTTGGCTGTTGCACATTGTGAGACTCTTGAGAACTCCGTCGGATGAAGTGCGCATTGCATTACGTTCATAGCTCCCCAGTTGATGGTTGATTTTCTGACCTGTTCTCTGGTCCAGGTATCCTCATCTTCGGGCAGATCATAGGATCCGCGGCTCACTACTCTCCACATCTCATGATCTTGTGCTCTCAAGAACACCTGCATACGATTTTTCCAGTATGAGTAATCATTTCCATCAAAGTATGGTGGTCTAGTCACTGAGTGTCCCTCAGCCATTAGACTTCTAGAGTTCAGTCCGCTAGGTCTCTCCTGGTTGTTAGACCACATTTTCGGAGAGTCTAGCTCTGATACCACGTGTTGCGTACGGACTGAATAGATCTAGAGGGGGGTGAATAGATCTAGCCCCTTTTTCAATTTATAAACCAAAGATCGACTAGACCTTAAGCAAACTATGGGTTGCAAAGATAAAACTGATAACTACAGCGACAGCAAGCAATAAGAAGAGCACACACCACAAGCAAAACCACAAGACAGGATTTTTAGGTGGTTCAGTCTCTTCCCGAGACTTACGTCCACCCCTCGCTCAACTTGAGCAAGGCTTCACTAAATGAGAACTCCTGATCTCAACCAACACACCGCTGATACACAGCTTCTTCCCGCTGACACACAGCTTGTACCCGCTGCCTCACAGCTTGACACTTGATGTAATGAAAAGAACAAAAGATGCAACAGGATTGAACAAGAGCTTTTGAATCAAAGAAAAAGAGTTCAGCCTGGGACTGCAGGTAACAGGAATAGACTCCCTGTGGAACTTCCAGACGATTGCCTTCAGCTGTGACGCTGCTGGAGTCTTGCTTGCCTTGAGTCAGTCTTCCTTCTGCAGCAATGAAGATGCCTTCGGTCTTGTGCAGTCTTTGTGGTTTCTGAAGAGCCACTCCTTCTTTTCTCTTTCAGAGTATCTTCGTGGGTGTATTCTTTCTTTTTCTTCTACTCTGTGTTCCACACCCCGCTCTCTGTCATCTTTACCTTTTGTACCAGTTCTTTTCAAAGCATAGGCTTTTCCTGTGCAGATTCGTAATTGAGCGCACATCCATTGGATTATCGGCTAGAAAACAGGGAGAAGGTTGAACAGAATATTCGAATGGGTTTGACGGGTTCTAAAAAGCATTCTCTCCTTAAATCCAGTGCGGAATCTTATCATCTGAACAGCCCAACGACCTGCAGCAACAACCTGCAGGTTTCTAGGAACAGAAACTGAATTCAGTTGAGTTTCGGTTCTGGACGTATCGCTTGTGGTCGACAACGACCCTGTCGCTGGTCGACAAGAAACAATGTCCAGATGACTGGTAGTTCAGGCTGATGCTTTGTCTGTTCCGTGGTCGACAACGAGCAGGGCTTTGGTCGACAACCAAAGCATGTACAGAAGGAGAATGACTTGAGCTGTGTTTGGTTGGATTCGTTGGTCGACAATGACCACTTCACTGGTCGACAAGCAACCTTTGACACTTCTTCTGATTTGTTGACTTCACTTGTACTTCAGTATACCTGAAATTACCTGAACTATCAGAAGTGACTTGAACTATCAGATTTGCATTGAATTAGTTAAACACATCTTTTGTCATCATCAAATTGTCATGAGTTCATTACTTAACATTGAAGGAGCAATTAAACATATCCTTTGTCATCATCAAATTGTCATGAGTTCATTACTTAACATTGAAGGAGCAATTAAACATATCCTTTGTCATCATCAAAACCAAGGGATGCACAACAGTAGTAACATTTTCTGAACCCTTAAACTACTCAGATGCATCAACCTCAACCTTGGAACTCCTATATGCAACCTATGCACAACAAAATCATAGGTCAAAACCCCTATGGCTTTTACCATTCGATGTTCAGTCAGCCTAGGGTCTTCGGTGCACCCACTACTCCCAAAGCCTATCGGACTAAGCACTGGCAAAGAAAGTTTCAAAATGATTTTAAACGGAAGAACCAAGCCACAGTACAGAAACAACTTCCAAAAACTAAAAGTGGCAAAAAAAGGCAGACTGAACTGAATGACAAAAAATCCACTATGAAGAAACCAAATCAGATGTGGATACCAAAACATTTAGTTTCTAGTCTGCATGAAATAAATGCTTTTATGGGGCCCAAACAATTTTGGGTTCCAAACATTTCTGCTTGATTCTCCTTGCAGGTATGCCTGGCAGCCAACCAGAACAGATGGTACCTTGATAGTGGCTGCTCCAGGCACATGACCGGGGATAAAGATAAATTTTGCATGCTGGTAAAGAAGGATGCATGTCATGTTACCTTCGGAGGTAATACCAAAGGAAAAATAGTTGGATCAGGTAAAGTAGGTAAGTGTTCTTCATGCTACATTGATGAAGTGTTATTGGTAGAAGGACTTGCCTACAATTTGCTTAGCATCAGCCAGCTGTGTGATAAAGGTCACAAGGTAGTTTTTGATTCTCTTGCATGTACCATATTTGAACCAAATTATGAATGTGTCAAATTTTATGGTAAGAGAGTCAATAATATCTACATGGTAGATTTAGATGATGCAGCACATACAGATTTATGCTTAACTGTTAATAAGGATGACTTAGCCTGTCTGTGGCACCGTAGGTTAGGTCATGCTAGCTATCATGTGTTGCACAAACTGACAAAGCACATCATGGTAAAAGGTCTCCCTGAAATTTCATTCAAAACAAATTATAAAATTTGTGAGGCCTGTACTCAATGCAAGCAAACTATAAAGTCATTTAAGTCTAGAACTGAAAGCTTATCTTCTAAACCGTTTGAGCTGATTCATATGGATTTGTTTGGAACATCTAGATCAGCCAGCTTATCTGGTAGGAGATATGGTTATGTTTTAGTAGATGACTTCTCTAGATTTACCTGGGTATATTTCCTGTCACATAAAAATGATGCTTTTAAGGAATTTTAGGAATTCTACCATAAAATAACTCAGACTAATGAGCACTCAATTTTAAACATTTTATCTGATCATGGAGGTGAGTTTGAAAACTCATAATTTGATGATTTCTGCAGGGATAATGGAATCAACCACATGTTCTCATCTCGAAGGACTCCAGAGCAGAATGGAGTAGTTGAAAGGAGAAATAGAACCTTGGTGGAAATGGCAAGGACAATGCTGGTTGAAGGGAATCTGCCAAGGAAGTTCTGGGCCGAGGCTGTGAGCACATCATGTTATATAATTAACAGAGCTCTGGTAAGACCTTCCACACAAAAGACTCCTTATGAGATACTTAAAGGTAAGAAACCCTCACTAGCACATTTCAAGGTCTTTGGATGTAGATGCTTTATTCATATAAATTCTAAAAGAGACTTTGATAAGTTTGAACCTAAAAGTGAACCTGGGATTTTTCTAGGATATTCTGAAGTGTCCAGAGCCTATAGGATTTATAACCTAAACTCAAAACTGTTGAGGAATCACCTCATGTTGTCTTTGATGAACATTCTAATAGTTCTGAAATTAGTTTTTGCAGAGACAAGGCTGATGGTGATATCCTTGAGAGTAAAGAAGAACCAAATCCTGAACCTGCAGAAGATGGTGAGACTAGTGTGTCTAGAACTAAGGGAGAGGAAAATGCAGAACCAGGTAATCAACCTACCAATGTTAGAGTTATTAAAGATCATCCTTTAGAGAATATATGTAACACCCGATAATTTTGAAGGCTAAAAAGGGAATAAATATATAAATATATATTTAAATTTTGAAAAGAAAAATAACATATACATGATGATATCTACATATCTCCATAAATAGTTAATAAAGGTTCCTAGAATTTATAAAAGACTAGTTAATATTACCTTTTGGAATGGAAGTAAAAATTTATCTAGGATCGAACCTGCCTCTGATACTTAGGATAAGGACAAATAAAAGTTAAAGAAATTATGAGGAATAAAATCCCTGTATACATACAAATTATTAATAGGTATATGAGGGATTAGTGAATAACCCACACACATTGTAAGGGCCCTTAAGTCCCAACCCACCCATCCATATATCTGTGCATATATATATAATGCAAAATAAATAAATATAATACAACGTAAATAATTAAGGCCAGGATATACACAACCCTCTGACAGCCAAAGAAGTCTCACAAGAAGAACTCATGGACCCTACCATTATATTATAATAAATTTAATAATAACATGTTATTTTAAGTAGCCATTTAATGCACAACATAATTTTAATGGAATTGAGAATCTTTAAATCTTGAAGAAAAGGTCAATTTATATTTTTTTACTAATTTATCAAAATTAATATTCCACATTTATTACATTATAAAGGGAGGATATATATAAATTTACGTGTAGACATGGGAATGTATGAATGTCTCATGCAATGGGGAATGCACAGACGTTGGACGTATAGACTTACGATGTGTAGACTTAGGAGGAACGGATGTGTAGACTTTGCATTGTGTAGACTTTGCATTGTATAGACTTGAAGAGTGTATGGACTTTGGAGTGAGATGCTCTGGAATGTACAGACTTAGGAATGTGCAGACTTAGATGTTTAGGCTTGTGGAATGTATAGACTTGGATTAGATGGATGTACAGACTTTGAGGAAGAATGCGATATATAGACTTTGGACTGATGTACAGACTTTATGGATGAAGGAATGTGTAGACTTTGAAGAATGAATGGATGGATGTATAGACTTTGGATGAATGAATGTGTGGACTTGAGTGGGTAGAATGTATAGACTTCAGGAATGTATGGACTTCAGGAATGCAAAGGCTTTGACAATGTATAATGGAATGTATAGACTTGAATGGATGTATGGACTTAAGAATGTATAGACTTCAGGAATGTAAAGCCTTTGACAATGTATAGACTTGTGTAATGGAATGTATGGACTTGAATGGATGTATGGACTTAGGAATGTATAGACTTCAGGAATGTATAGACTTCAGGAATGCAAAGGCTTTGACAATGTATAGACTTGTGTAATGGAATGTATGGACTTGAATGGATGTATGGACTTATGAATGTATAGACTTGGAGATGAATGTATAGACTTGGGGAAGAAGTGTGTAGACTTGGAGGAATGTATAGACTTATACATTGTATGGACTTATGGATGTATAGACTTGGAGAAGGAATGTACAGACGTTGGACAATGTATGGACTTGTGCATTATATAGTTATAGAAATAATAGGGATATATATATACAATATTAGTCTTTTGAAGGGTAAGTGAAAATGTAAAAAATGAATTGACGCCAACGTATACTTGCGTCAATTGCATAGAAGATGACTTTGAACAAGTCGTCATTTCAAATAAAATGAATAGTGCCAATTTTTCGACTAAAGAATTTTGGAAAACTAATTACATGAAAAAATAGAGAAAAATAGAAAACTCATACCCCTTAAATTTCCTATCTAGATCACATCTATAAAAAAAGATAAAAATCCCGAAAGATCATTACACCTTAAATTAACAAAATAGGAAAGGTGAATGGCGCCTTTGTTCAAGTCGTCAATTAAGGAATTGACGACTGTGTATATAAGCGTCGTTTATGAAAATAACGCCCCAACCTGAGCCGTCATTTCCAAACAGGTTCCGTTCGTCTTCGGTTCGAACTAAGATGATAATTGGGCAGGTTTTAGATTAAGGAAAGGATGAATGCGAGGAAGAGTTAAAGTATAATTGATTCTAAAGAAGGAAGTTCTAATCCTAATCAAATTCTTAGAACCTATTAGGATTCTTCTCCTATAAATACCCCTTCCATCGAGCCAACCTAAAGGCTCTTCTCTTCATCAAAACTTGTTGCTGCTATCAACCGTGGAGTTTTCTCCATCCTGTTAGTGTTATGAAGAAGGGGGTGTTTACGTGAAGAACTTAAAGGGTTCTTCATCGGCTTCCTCTCCTTCCCGGTTGGTTTGTGGAGGAGAAAGCCGTTGCCTTCTCTACTTCGTCCTGTTGCTGCCACTGCACGGAGGTATCAAGAGTGACTGCTCTTATTATCATCTTGCTCTTCCTCCGCGGTTCGGGTGCAACGAGAAGACACTCTATTGAAAATAGAGTATCGTTTTAAGAAGATTTACATCCTTTATCTTCACGTTCTGTCAACCAAACCAATCCACAAGGTAGGTTATCTCAAGATTACGTAGTCCAAACCATCATAAATCATGATATTACTATATATTAGTTCATGCATATAGTTTCACTGAGATTTGAAGAAGTTCTGTGAAATTTTGTAAGAGGCGACCCTCGTCAGGGCACCAATTTTACTTCTGACAACCAAGAGAAGGGTCGTCAATTTCGAATGAATTAATAAATACACATGTTAAAAATTTAATATCTTTGTAACCAATTATCTGATTTAATGCATGAATATAGTTTTGGAATCCTGCTATTTTTCTTGACCTGTCCATATACATGTTGTCATAAAAATATTTATATTAGAAAAGTGCTACTGTTCATAGTGGAATTCTGGGGAAAAAGGAAAATGACGACTTGAAGTATGTCGTTTCTTTTGAAAATGACGCCCCTGTCTAGGGCACTATATGTCTTTAACGTGGCCCCTGACTAGGGCGTCATTTACAGAAATGAAGTCATTGGCTAAGGCGCCAATTTTCTGTTTTCTGATTTTTCGTGATTTTTCCTGTAACCGTGGATTTATATATATATATATACCTGTTCTTGGCACTATATTCCAATCCGTGAGTATAGTCCCACGTTTTTCGGCATTTTATCGATTAACCCCTAATTCTCGATGGTAGATGAACCCTCCATGGGACATTCCGTTCCTTTGGATCGGTGACTTTATCATAGAGACCTCCGTAAGACTCCGCTAGCCTTGGATTCCCTCGAGGCGGCCGAGCAGGTTGTACCATCAAAACCTATGACACTACTTGATTTCCATGTCACTCTAAAGAAACATGGTATACCGGCCCTCATGACATGCTAAGTGGATGTCATGAGAATATTCTTAAAATTATGGAATGGGAAACCATGCCATTAATGTTCTTAAACAATGATGTGCCATACTTATGGACATTAATTCTATCTACCTTATCATGTACAAAGAACAAGCAACGCTATATATAAGTGCTTATTCTTGATGTCATGATCTCCATCCAGTTTATTGACATGTCATGGTTTCTATGCTTCGCGTAGATTTTTATCGCACGTCTGTCCTTACTCAAGGGCCTTGCCCTTGAATTCCATGAAAAATCTTACCTTATCCTTCTATTAAAGCTTATTTTTGAAACTCCTTATTGGCTATAAACTATCATGGATGTCTAGATCTATCTTTAAATACTGTGCATATAGGGCCCGATCTGGTCCTAGGAGGAGCGCCCGAAAGTACTAGTGCCCATGGGAGTTGTAATGATCGCGGTGTCTTGCATTGCACCGCAGTACTCGTCTCTCTTGATCTTTGGCATTCCACACTCTCTCTCTCTCTCGTGATGTTACTTGATATTACTTACGTGCGTGACTTGACTTGCGTGACTCGACTAGCGTGGCCCGAAATGGGCAAGTACTTGCGTGAAATAGCCAATATTCTATAAATCTCTCTTGATATCTCTTGCTTGAAAGTTTTTGCACGACGTTGTTGATCTCTTGCTAGTTTTGTTTCGCTTGCTCGGTTAATTTTACATGCATAGCCTTACTGCATTTACATGTGAAAGATGTAATTACTTAAACCAATTGCTTGTTCTTGAGATATAATTCCTACTGAGCTTTCGGTCACTCAGTTTATTCCAACATTTTTCAGGTAATCAGGTGGCTAGCGAGACCGTGACTCACATGGGAGGGACAAGTGTGCAAGCGAGCTTCGAAAACTAGTGAACCTATGTCTTTTATCTTTCTTGAGTCTAGCATGATGTCTCTTATTTAGTTATCTTGTCTAAGTCTATTAGTGCGTCATCTCCTTTTCTTTCATAGTGACGTAGTTGAGTCTTCAAGTTTTTGTAAGAGATTTATATAACAATAAAAAAAATTATTGTTCCAAATTATTTGGTCTCATGCCATTGCTCTTGATTATTCACGACTGTTTAACTGCCACGTTCCGAGCAAACGACACGTTCCACTGCTATCGGTTCGGGGCGTGACAGAGGTGGTATCAGAGCTTCGGCTTTCATATCCTCTAGTTATTTGGTTCGAATGATAGGTCAAGTATCCTTGTTAGTCATATCAGAGCTTCGGCTTTCAAACCCTTAGGGTATCAAGTCCAAGAGATAGGTTGAGTATCCTTGTCGGTCATCCTATAGGAGTTTCGTGAGAGATGGGTAGAACTTGGGGTTAAAGTTATAAAAGAAAGATAAAATATTTACATTAATTCTCGAGTCAATAAATTATCTCCCCACTCATCTTTGCAGGAACTTAGATAAAATGGAAGCGTCTGAGCCAAGCTTTGTTCCTGAGATGGTACTAGTAGATGTCCAAGCTTATGCAGACCTTGTCAGGAGAGTTCAGGAGCTAGAGAAAGCGGTGGAAGAAAAAGAAAGAGTTAAAGGGAAAGCCCATGAGTCGGAAAAGTTCATCACTACCAAGAAAAGGATAAACGAGGGCGATATTTCACAAAGGTGTAAGAAATGGCAGAAATGTAAGAAGTGTAATAAGAAGGGAACTTCGACAGATCACTCGCAAGGTAAGTGTAAATCTTGTGGAAGATATGGTCACCAATCGAAAAGGTGTTGGTGGAGTTTGAGAGCGTGTCTGCGTTGCGGGAGCTTAGATCATAAGATAGCGGAATGCCCTATTCTTACCAAGAAGCCTCCAAGAGGAGTTCAAGCTTTAGCCAAACTTACCAAAGGGAAAGTTGCGGAAGGTACCCCTCACCCTTAAGCCTAAATTAATTCTTCCTAAAAAAAGTTCCACTCAATATATCTAGACTTCTTCTACGCATTATAGCTAGTTCTCCATCGTGAGTAAATGATAATTTGAATTTGGGGACCAAATTCTTTTAAGTGGGGGAGGGTGTAACACCCGGTAATTTTGAAAGCTAAAAAGGGAATAAATATATAAATATATATTTAGATTTTGAAAAGAAAAATAACATATACATGATGATATCTACATATCTCCATAAATTGTTAATAAAGGTTCCTAGAATTTATAAAAGACTAGTTAATATTACCTTCTGGAATGGAAGTAAAAATTTATCTAGGATCGAACCTGCCTCTGATACCTAGGACAAAGACAAATAAAAGTTAAAGAAATTATGAGGAATAAAATCCCTGTATACATACAAATTACTAATAAGTATATGAGGGATTAGTGAATAACCCACACACATTGTAAGGGCCCTTAAGTCTCAACCCACTCATCCATATATCTGTGCATATATATATAATGCAAAATAAATAAATATAATACAACATAAATAATTAAGGCCAGGCTATACACAACCCTCTGACAGCCAAAGAAGTCTCACAAGAAGAACTCATGGACCCTACCATTATATTATAATAAATTTAATAATAACATGTTATTTTAAGTAGCCATTTAATGCACAACATAATTTTAATTGAATTGAGAATCTTTAAATCTTGAAGAAAAGGTCAATTTATATTTTTTTACTAATTTAGTAAAATTAATATTCCACATTTATTACATTATAAAGGGAGGATATATATAAATTTATGTGTAGACATGGGAATGTATGAATGTCTCATGCAATGGGGAATGCACAGACGTTGGACATATAGACTTACGATGTGTGGACTTAGGAGGAACGGATGTGTAGACTTTGCATGTGTAGACTTTGCATTGTGTAGACTTTGTATTGTATAGACTTGAAGAGTGTATGGACTTGGGGAGTGAGATGCTCTGGAATGTACAGACTTAGGAATGTGCAGACTTAGATGTTTAGGCTTGTGGAATGTATAGACTTGGATTAGATGGATGTACAGACTTTGAGGAAGAATGCGATATATAGACTTTGGACTGATGTATAGACTTTATGGATGAAGGAATGTGTAGACTTTGAAGAATGAATGGATGGATGTATACACTTTGGATGAAGGAATGTGTGGACTTGAGTGGGTAGAATGTATAGACTTCAGGAATGTATGGACTTCAGGAATGCAAAGGCTTTGACAATGTATAATGGAATGTATGGACTTGAATGGATGTATGGACTTAAGAATGTATAGACTTCAGGAATGTATAGACTTCAGGAATGCAAAGGCTTTGACAATGTATAGACTTGTATAATGGAATGTATGGACTTAAGAATGTATAGACTTCAGGAATGTATAGACTTCAGGAATGTAAAGGCTTTGACAATGTATAGACTTGTGTAATGGAATGTATGGACTTGAATGGATGTATGGACTTATGAATGTATAGACTTGGAGATGAATGTATAGACTTGGGGAAGAAGTGTGTAGACTTGGAGGAATGTATAGACTTATGCATTGTATTGACTTATGGATGTATAGACTTGGAGAAGGAATGTATAGACGTTGGAGAATGTATGGACTTGTGCATTATATAGTTATAGAAATAATAGGGATATATATATACAATATTAGTCTCTTAAAGGGTAAGTGAAAATGTAAAAAATGAATTGACGCCAACGTATGCTTGCGTCAATTGCATAGAAGATGACTTTGAACAAGTCATCATTTCAAATAAAATGAATAGTGCCGATTTTTCGACTAAAGAATTTTGGAAAACTAATTATATGAAAAAATAGAGAAAAATGGAAAACTCGTACCCCTAAAATTTCCTATCTAGATCACATCTATAAAAAAAGATAAAAATCATGAAAGATCGTTACACCTTAAATTAACAAAATAGGAAAGGTGAATGACACCTTTGTTCAAGTCGTCAATTAAGGAATTGACGACTGTGTATATAAGCGTCATTTATGAAAATAACGCCCCAACCCGAGCCGTCATTTCTAAACAGGTTCCGTTCATCTTCGGTTCGAACTAGGATGATAACTGGGCAGGTTTTAGATTAAGGAAAGGATGAACACGAGGAAGAGTTAAAGTATAATTGATTCTAAAGAAGGAAGTTCTAATCCTAATCAAATTCTTAGAACCTATTAGGATTCTTCTCCTATAAATACCCCTTCCATCGAGCCAACCTAAAGGCTCTTCTCTTCATCAAAACTTGTTGCTGCTATCAACCGTGGAGTTTTCTCCATCCTGTTAGTGTTACGAAGAAGGGGTGTTTACGTGAAGAACTTAAAGGGTTCTTCATCGGCTTCCTCTCCTTCCTGGTTGGTTTGTGGAGGAGAAAGCCGTTGCCTTCTACTTCCTCATGTTGCTTCCATTGGACGGAGGAATCAAGAGCGACTGCTCTTATTATCATCTTGCTCTTCCTCCGCAGTTCGGGTGCAACGAGAAGACACTCTATTGAAAACAGAGTATCGTTTTAAGGAGATTTACATCCTTTATCTTCACGTTCTGTCAACCAAACCAATCCACAAGGTAGGTTATCTCAAGATTACGTAGCCCAAACCATCATAAATCATGATATTACTATATATATTAGTTCATGCATATAGTTTCACTGAGATTTGAAGAAGTTCTGTGAAATTTTGTAAGAGGCGACCCTCGTCAGGGCACCAATTTTACTTCTGACAACCAAGAGAAGGGTCGTCAATTTCGAATGAATTAATAAATACACATGTTAAAAATTTAATATCTTTGTAACCAATTATCTGATTTAATGCATGAATATAGTTTTGGAATCCTGCTATTTTTCTTGACCTGTCCATATACATGTTGTCATAAAAATATTTATATTAGAAAAGTGCTACTGTTCATAGTGGAATTCTGGGGAAAAAGGAAAATGACGACTTGAAGTATGTCGTTTCTTTTGAAAATGACGCCCCTGTCTAGGGCACTATATGTCTTTAACGTGGCCCCTGACTAGGGCGTCATTTACAGAAATGAAGTCATTGGCTAAGGCGCCAATTTTCTGTTTTCTGATTTTTCGTGATTTTTCCTGTAACCGTGGATTTATATATATATATACCTGTTCTTGGCACTATATTCCAATCCGTGAGTATAGTCCCACGTTTTTCGGCATTTTATCGATTAACCCCTAATTCTCGATGGTAGATGAACCCTCCATGGGACATTCCGTTCCTTTGGATCGGTGACTTTATCATAGAGACCTCCGTAAGACTCCGCTAGCCTTGGATTCCCTCGAGGCGGCCGAGCAGGTTGTACCATCAAAACCTATGACACTACTTGATTTCCATGTCACTCTAAAGAAACATGGTATACCGGCCCTCATGACATGCTAAGTGGATGTCATGAGAATATTCTTAAAATTATGGAATGGGAAACCATGCCATTAATGTTCTTAAACAATGATGTGCCATACTTATGGACATTAATTCTATCTACCTTATCATGTACAAAGAACAAGCAACGCTATATATAAGTGCTTATTCTTGATGTCATGATCTCCATCCAGTTTATTGACATGTCATGGTTTCTATGCTTCGCGTAGATTTTTATCGCACGTCTGTCCTTACTCAAGGGCCTTGCCCTTGAATTCCATGAAAAATCTTACCTTATCCTTCTATTAAAGCTTATTTTTGAAACTCCTTATTGGCTATAAACTATCGTGGATGTCTAGATCTATCTTTAAATGATGTGCATATAGGGCCCAATCTGGTCCTAGGAGGAGCGCCCGAAAGTACTAGTGCCCATGGGAGTTGTAATGATCGCGGTGTCTTGCATTGCACCGCAGTACTTGTCTCTCTTGATCTTTGGCATTCCACACACTCTCTCTCTCTCTCTCGTGATGTTACTTGATATTACTTGCGTGCGTGACTTGACTTGCGTGACTCGACTAGCGTGGCCCGGAATGGGCAAGTACTTGCGTGAAATAGCCAATATTCTATAAATCTCTCTTGATATCTCTTGCTTGAAAGTTTTTGCACGACGTTGTTAATCTCTTGCTAGTTTTGTTTCACTTGCTCGGTTAATTTTACATGTATAGCCTTACTGCATTTACATGTGAAAGATGTAATTACTTAAACCAATTGCTTGTTCTTGAGATATAATTCCTACTGAGCTTTTACTCACTCAGTTTATTCCAACATTTTTCAGGTAATCAGGTGGCTAGCGAGACCGTGACTCACATGGGAGGGACAAGTGTGCAAGCGAGCTTCGAAAACTAGTGAACCTGTGCCTTTTATCTTTCTTGAGTCTAGCATGATGTCTCTTATTTAGTTATCTTGTCTAAGTCTATTAGTGCGTCATCTCCTTTTCTTTCATAGTGACGTAGTTGAGTCTTCAAGTTTTTGTAAGAGATTTATATAACAATAAAAAAAATTTATTGTTCCAAATTATTTGGTCTCATGCCATTGCTCTTGATTATTCACGACTGTTTAACTGCCACGTTCTGAGCAAACGACACGTTCCGCTGCTATCGGTTCGGGACGTGACAATATAATTGGTAATCTGAATGAACCCCTTAGGACTAGATCATACTTTAGGATTGAAAATGAGTTGAATTCCTTTGCACTAGTCTCTCAAATAGAACCAAAAAGCATAGATAGTGCCTTAGAAGATGTGCATTGGATAAATGCCATGCATGATGAGCTGAACCAATTTGAAAGGAACAAGGTATGGCACCTATTTCATAATCCCTCACATGGCTCGGTTATAGGCACTAAATGGGTTTTCAGGAATAAGACAGATGAGCAAGGTAAGGTAGTTAGAAATAAAGCTAGGCTAGTGGCACAGGGTTACAACTAGGAATATGTGATAGATTTTGAAGAATCTTTTGCACATGTTGCCAGGTTAGAGGCTATTAGAATACTTTTAGCTTTTGCATGTAGCCTAGGAATAAAATTGCTGCAGATGGATGTAAAATTTGCCTTTTTGAATGGGTTGATAAAGGAGGATGTGTATGTTAAACGATGGTGAGGACACCCGAGCAAGAATACGGCTCGACTCAGAGAGCCGCCGATACCGGACACGCAGCACAACTCGGACGACACCGACCTCATTGTGGCTGGGGGACAGTCTGGAGTCCGCCCTGGAACTTTAACACTTTAGTACGTATTTTTATACGTATTTGTATTTTGTATGTATTTGGGTCGTATTTGTATTTTGTACGTACTTGGTCGTATTTGTACGTACTTGGTCGTATTTGTATTGTGTACGTCTTAGGTGTGTCTTTGGCATGTATTTGGGTTTGCATCATTTTGGGATTTCAAATTTCGAATGGGTTCGAATTCAAATTCCAAGGAGGGAGAATGGAGCCCATAGGATTTAAATTTCAAATGGGTCCAACACAAACTCCAAGGAGCAATGATGGAGCCCATAGAATCTAAATGTCACATGGGTTCCAAATCCAAACTCCAAGGAGGGAATGTGGAGCCTATAGAATTTAAATTTCAAAGGGGATTCAAATTCAAACTCTAAGGAGGGAAGGTGGAGTCCAAAGTCTATATATTATCATGTACTCCCCCTCTTGATGGATTGATGAATGAATGAAAATCTGAGTTTTGCCAAGAGCATTTCCCTCTTCTTCCTCCTCTCCCCTCTAGGGTGTGACACCCTCTATCTCTCCTCCCCCTCTTCCTCTTCCCTTGGGAGCGACTCCTAAGGTCTATTACAGGTTTCTTGGATGCTCCATAGGTGGGAGGAGACCTCCTCATCTTCTGCTCAAGCCGGGAGTCCCATTGATCAAGGTTTTGCAACAAGCTTGGAGGAGATGGCCCTTGCTGTCCTGCGCCCAGATCTGATTATCTGCATGCAGAAATGAGTCCGGAAGATCAGGTTGGAACCCTCCTTTTCCATCCCCAAACCCCATTGAACCCTTCTAAGTTTTTCTTCACCCCCCTGTCCCCCACGTCCCTTAAAAATCCCATAGCCAAATTCGTCCAGTCGAGAAAAATGTCTTCATAGCCCTTTTCCTTGCGCAGGCTGTCTCTGTGCAGACCTGTAGTAAACCAGAACCCCGAAGATCACGTTAGGACGCCCTCTTCCCGACCTCAGATCACGCCGACTCCTTCTTTACTTATCTTCCCCTACATGTCCCCTACCTCCCCTGAAAATCCCAAATCAAATCTCCATCGGGGCTAAAACTTCCTTTTGGACATATTTTGGTCACGCAGACTGCTCTTGTGCAGTCCTGCCGCGATAGTGCCAAAGTCCCTCCAAAGGAACGTTCCTCTATACATCTTCAAATGACCTGAGATTTTCAGCATTGCTTCAACACGTCAAAAATCATCCCCTAGAATTTTATTGCAAGCTTCTGAGCCCCTTTTATTTACTTATCCCATCCACCTTAATAGCTCTCAGTTCTGACTGCACTGGACTGCAGAACTGAACCCCATCTGTTTTCACTTTCCACGCCAAAAACCTCCACTACCTGCCACCTCAACACTACTACCCAGTCATCCCATGTCCCTTACCTATCCACCAGAGAAAACCCCACCCAATTTGCCATCCGGAGGACCCGGTTCAAGCCCAATCTTCGACCTGTGGTCCTGCTGCCAGATCACAGACCAGAACGCATAGGGCCTGTTGCAAAATTCGCAACATCGCCTTCGGTACTTTGTTGCAGTCGCCACTTCACTGGTGCCCTTGGGACACCCCCACTAGCGCCTACGCTGAGCTTCGTAACCAACGGACGAGCAAAAGGTCACGTGCCAGGGTCTTCATCCAGCTGCTCCCCTACGCGCGCGCAGGCCAGCCAGCAGCCGGCCCACCGCTCGCGACCACTCCGGAGATTCCAGCCGGCGTCGTCGGCTTCCCTCGTCATCCTAGAGGATTGCCATCCCGTACAGCGTGCTACCAGGAACTTTGGCGCCTTCTTCAGCCTCCGTGACGCGCCACTCTTGCTGCTGGACCCAGTTCGTACCGACTCACGGCGGCTCGCGTACGACGATCTTCACCGACCCGGTACCCGTCACCCCGTGTTGCACGACCCCCGGATCTCGCTGTGTAGACTTTTACCTCCCTGCGAGGAGTGGGCTGTGTTTGGTTGTACTCATTTAGCATTGTACCAGGGATCGTGTGACTTGGCCGGGTTTCTTCCCCACGCCCCGAGCGTGGAGGTACGCGTCCATTCTCCTTCTTGGTTAGCTTGCTCTTTAGTATTTACTCTTGAGGCCGCTGCTTGTGTGTATGTTAGGTTCCTAGCCCATTTATAAATTATAGTTCACTGCTGCGGCGAGAGAGTGTGACCGTCCCGTGGCTCATCCGAGTCACGAGTGTGGAGCTACCCACCCTAGACTCGCCGGTTTCTCAACCGTGCGGATTGGCACGCTTCCCTCTCTTGGGACGCCTGTGAGCTTAGCTTCTTGTTATTTTGGCATAATTTCCTTCTAGGAAACTCTAGGTGTTGCGTCTACGCCGTTCAAACAATTGCAAAGTTGCTAGTCTAGTGTTCACTTGGTCACGTCTTCACAAAGAGTCCCAGTTCTCCTAGCGTCCCGCATCAAACGACCTCTAGGTTTTGAATGCCTTAATTTTCCTGATTATGTTTACAAATTAGATAAGGCATTATAAGGACTGAAGCAAGCTCTCAGGGCTTGGTACGACATGCTGAGCTCCTTCCTCACAGGTAAGGGTTTTTCAAGAGGAGAAGTTGACCAAACCCTATTCACTAAGGTCAGTAACAATGACATTCTTATTGTTCAGATTTACGTAGATGATATAGTGTTTGGGTCAACTAAATCTGAAATGTGTGAGGAATTTTCTAAACTAATGACAGATGAATTTGAAATGAGTTCTATGGGAGAATTGGAGTTTTTCCTTGGTCTGTAGGTCAATCAAATATTGGAGGGAAGCTTCATCACACAGTCCAAGTACTTAAGAGACCTGCTGAAGAAATATCAAATGGAAAATCTCAAAGCAATAACAGCACCTAGGCACCTCAACCAGTCTTGATGGTGACCCAAAAGGTAAATTGGTTGACACCAAGCTTTATAGAGGTATGATCGGATCCCTTTTGTACCTTACTGCATCTCGACCTGATATTCAATTCTCAGTATGTTTATGTGCTAGATTTCAGGCTAGTCCTAGAGAATCTCACATGAGTGCAGTGAAGGGGATTTTTAGGTATCTCTCAGGCACCCTTGACTTAGGTCTACGATTTTCTGCTAAGTGTGAGCTCGACCTTATAGCTTACACTGATGCAGATTATGCTGGGTGCAGAATAGATAGAAAGAGCACTAGTGGGTATTGTCAATACCTAGGCGGTTGTCTTGTGTCTTGGGCATCTAAGAAGCAACACACTGTTGCTCTTTCCACTACTGAAGCAGAATATGTTGCAGCAGGGAATTGTGTAGCCCAAGTCTTATGGATAAAGCACCAACTTGCTGATTTTCACATCAATCTAGGATGCACACCTATTTTGTGTGATAACACCAGTGCTATTTCACTAACCAAAAATCATGTTCATCACTCTAGGACAAAGCACATAGAAATTAAACATCACTTCTTGAGACATGAAGTAAGTAAGAATGAAATTGAATTTCACTTTGTTAAAACTGAAAAACAAATTGCTGATATATTTACTAAGCCCCTTGAAAATGATAGATTTAAATTTTTAAGAAGGGAACTAGGCTTATGTAAACTTCAGCATGATGATTAATATTTCATTCCTATCTGTTGTGAATAAATGCCCTTCATAAAAGTTTCAACTGCACATGTCACAGACCATCAATTAAGTAACTCTGTCAGTAGTTTACCTGCATGCATTGCACTCTGTCCGTTAATAGAGTCTTAGTTGTGTCGTGCATTTGTGTCAAGCATTTTCATTATGCATTCATATGTCACCTTGTTTCTACCAATCATAATACACATAGACAGGGGGAGCATGTGTTCTCCATTCTTGTTGATTGTCTACCTTGACATGCATGTGTTAGAGGAAGTTCAGAAATATGTCTGTCTGTTCTATTTTTTTTCTGAACCAACTTCTCTTGAAATCATTTCTCCTGGCATCCCTCTATATCAAGATTGATACATTCTCTTGGTAACACACTTGGCATCTGACCTACCTTTACTTCAGAAAATTCATTCACTCTTATCCTTGAAAATCTTGCTATCCCTGAGATTCTGAAATAAAGACAAACCAAAAATTCATTTCACTATACTAAGCTTCTAAAATCAGATATCTACTCCTATAAGAATCTGAATGCACCTTGTCTGAACTGATGATTTAGGTTTAATGATCTTTAGAGTCTAAAGGCTTAACTCAATGAAAAAGAGTTGCTCAGTTAATAGCTCTCAACCATTATTTACATGTTATGTCTGATTCTATCATTCTGAAATTGAAAGTCTACAAACTCATGAAATCGTAGTTGAGCAACTTAGATATAAGTATTGTTTTTAAGCAAAACAAAAGGGCAGCTATATAAATCTTTTGGGTCAAAAACAATTTAGCAGAGCAATGACTGAAGTCACTGAGAAACTGGGTCCTCCATCAAAGAAAGAGGATGTACCCATGTCATGAGGTGCTTCAGTTAACTCTGTTTAAAAAGGATAAAATTTTGATTCAAAAACTAATTGGCAGAGCAATGACTGACTGCATAGAGAAACTGGGCTCTCTATCTATGAAATAGAGTGCACCTATGTCATGAAGTGCTTCAGTTACCTCTGTTCAAAAAATTGAAACATAATGGTAAATCCTTCTGAGTAAACTGGGGGTGCTGGCGTCTGATCAACGTGTACCTCCATGTACAAAGGTCTGGATCATACCTGCCTGTTCATACATTTATGGTCAACAAGTTAAATCCAGCTGTAACCCTGAAGAAATATATCAATTTTTGCTTAACCTCAATACCTACTCTAGTTGCTCCTATGAACTTCTCTGATTTTATACTCAAGTAAGTTGAAGAGCCTGCGGCCATGGCGGAGGAGAGCGATGTTCTAGTGAGGGCGGCCATGGCGGGCGGTGAATGCATGGTTTCTATGCCTCATACAGCGGCTAATGGACGTCCACGTTCATATGCTCAGGTCATTGCTGCCACAAGACCCCCGCCTGCTGTTAGGATTGGCGTGAAGACTCCTGCGTTTACGGACTCGGGAGAGCCTGCGGTGTTCTTTTCGACAGAGGAAGTTGACAGGTCTGTGCAAGCACTCCAGTTTGCCATTATCGCGCGGTGTTCTTATGGTCGTTGCCTAATCCCAGAACTCAAGACTTGCTTAATGCAGAGGCTGGGGATTCAAAAAGACTTTATTGTGAGTGTTCTAAATCCCAGGCATCTCCTTTTTCTCTTTGATTCGGAGGAGGATTTTCTAAAGGTTCTTCTCCGGAGAAGCCTTTACATCAAAGGTTTGCTATACCGTTTCTTTCGCTGGGACCCCCAGTTTGATTTTCTGGCTGATCCTACCTCTATTCCCATCTGGGTCGATTTCCCCATGCTTCCGGTGAATTACTATGCAGAGGATTTTATTGCTTCTATTGCTGCCAATATTGGTCCGGTCCTTCGTATTCATGAACATACACTAGCTCTTACGCATACCCAGGAGGCCCTGGTTTGTGTCGAATTAGATATCTCTAAGCATAAGCCTGACAGATTATGGATCGGATGTGGGAGCAACGGGTTTTGGCAGAAGATTAATTATCACAACGTCCCTTCTTTGTGTTCTTATTGTCACAAGCTGGGGCATAAAGATTAGGAATGCCACAAGAAGTTGAAGAAACCTGGTTTAGCAGCTCAAATGGTTAACGAAAATCCACAGGAGGCTTCCGTTCCGATGGTGGAACATGCTGCTCCGGTTGCCAAGGTTTGGCGCATTAAAGAGTATGATCCTGCTGTCATGCCGGATGGTCCACAAATGTGCACTCTGGAGCCGTTGGTGGATAAAATTTCCTCCAACGTGGTCACTGTCTCAACTAGCCATGGGGAGGGGGGTCGAATTCCTTCGACCTCCAACATGTTTAAAACCCTCGAATTTCATGATGATGTTCAGGAGCAATGCAATTCAGATGTTGTGGTCAGTCCTAGGCTGAATGAGGCCGACGTCCAGCCGGTGGTGGCTCCTTTGCCTGGGGACGGGCATGACGCAGTGGCCTTGAACTCTTGTGAAGAGAACTCACAATGTCACGAGCAAATTGGGCAATGTGACGCTGGTGATGTGGGTCCCGATATGTTTCCCTCTAGGAATGATATACTTCCACAAATGGTTACTCGGATTGCTTCCGCAGAAAACGCTTTCATGCCTCCATTAAATAAGGTGGGCCAGCTGGCTATTACAAAAAATAGGCGAACCAGATCACAGCATAAGGCTGCTTCGAACGAGTCGGGCTTCTCTTCCTCATGATTTGCCCTGCCATGTTTTGGAATATTAGAGGCATTGCTAACTCTGCCTCTAAGCGTGCACTTAAGCATAATATTAGCAACCACCGGATTAAGATAGTTGCTATCTCAGAGCCGAAGCTTCCGCCCAGTCGAGTAGATTCTATCCGCTGCTATATATGCATGGACTCCGTTGCTACTATTGATGAAGAGGACTCTAAATTATGGCTTTTCTGGCAGGAGGATATTTCCATTCGAATCCATAGTAACTCTTCTCAGCATATTACTGTTGCTATTCTTAATAATGACATGCCTTCTTGCTATATAACAGTTGTCTATGGTAGTTGCCTCCCGGCTGATCGTCAAGCCCTATTCGATTCTATTTTGGACTTCTCTACAGATGTTTCCATCCCTTGGGTGGTCACTGGAGACTTTAATTGTATCACCTCCCCGTCAGAGAAATGTGGGGGTCACCTGACTAATGTGCACTCCATGCTGGACTTCACGTCCTTCATCTCGGTAGCTGGCCTTCAGGATGCTGGCTATATTGGCTCCCATTTCACCTGGCATAACAATAGAACTGGGCCTGCTGCAATTAAGGCAAGGCTTGATCGTGCTCTCCTCAATTCCCACTCGCTGGACGCGTTCCATGGGTCCTCTGTCAAACACCTCCCTCAGGGGCCCTCAGACCATTCCCCGTTGCTATTGGAGGTTTGCACTACTGAGAGGCCACCGGGTAGATTTATGTTCCAGTCCATGTGGTGCACCCACCAATCTTTTCGAGCGGTGGTCTCTGAAGCCTGGGAGAAGAATGGTGCTTATAATAGAAACCCTCTAGTCACCCTCCAAAATAAGCTCCATTAGGTTAAGTCCACTCTGAAACTCTGGAACAAATCTGTCTTCGGCGACATTAAGCAAAACATTGCCGATGCTGAGGCTAGGGTCTCATCCCTTCAAAATGCCTTTGATATTGATCCCTTGGCACATGCCAGAATGGCCCTGAACGAGGCCAATGCCGGTCTTAGGAGGGCTCTCCACTGTGAAGAATTGTTTTGGTTCCAAAAGGCTAGAATGGAATGGCTGTCTAATGGTGACAGGAACACGGCGTTCTATCATTCGGTTGTCCAGGGTAACAGGCGGAGAAACTTCATTCATAGGTTGAAGCTTAATGAGGAATGGTGTGACAACCAGGACACCTTGCGGACGGAGGCTGCTAATTTCTTTCAAACCCTTCTCTCCTCTAAACCGCACGCAATTGATGAAGAGCTGCTACAGGTTATCCCAACTATTATTAACAATGCCCAGAATGATGAGCTTTGTGGAGCCCCATCAGAAGATGAAGTCCGGAAGGCTGTCTGGGGCCTGAATGGCAACGGAGCACCTGGACCGGATGGTTTCACTGGCCTAATCTTTACAGCATGCTTGGATATTGTATCCCAGGATGTTGTTAGTGCAGTTCAAGGGTTCTTTCAGGGGTTTTATCTGCCTCAGGGCATCTCCTCCAGCCTCATTGCGCTTATCCCCAATATTGAGAACCCCACCACCTTTGGTGAATTCCGCCCCATTAGCCTTTGTAATTTTTGCTTTAAGATAATTTCCAAGATCTTGGTAGATCGTATTACAGAAATCCTACCAGCTATCATCTCCGATGAGCAAGGTGCATTTGTTAAAGGGAGATTCATCCTTGACAATGTCGCCTTGGCCAGGGAATTGGTGAAGGACCTCAACAGGAAGACGAGAGGCCATAATCTCATTTTCAGGCTTGATATGATGAAGGCTTATGATAGAGTGGAGTGGGATTTTCTCCTTGCTGTGCTGGCTAGATTTGGCTTCTCTCCCAGGTTCAGATCTCTTATAAGTATTCTGATTTCTAACAGTTGGTCCTCTGTCCTATTTAATGGCGCCCCTGCAGGCTTCTTCAAATCAACTCGTGGTCTAAGACAAGGTGACCCCCTGGCCCCAGCGCTATTTGTTATTGTGCAGGAAGCCCTCAGTAGAGGATTATTGAACTTCTATACGACTGGTGCTCTCATGCCTTACAATGGCCCGCGGGTGTGCCCGGTTGTCTCACACCTCCTGTTCGCTGATGATACTTTGGTTTTCCTCAACGGCCACGCTGCTAATATCAGAAGATTCCTGCAATTTCTTGTGGACACTAAAAATTTCACGTCCATATGTCCCGCTGAGCCCCGCATTAATGTCAAAGTCAAAGGAAGAGGACCCGGAGAGACTGGCCATCCAGGGCTCAAGGAATATACTACCGCCCGGCAAATCCCCACATTTGCACGGGCGCATTAAGAGACCGAGAAATCACAGGATGTCCTCCTAATTTAATACACTGCTACGGACCCACCCTCGGGCCCCTAACGGTGAAGAAATATCTCAGAATGCACAGCTTCAAGTTCCCAAAGCAAAAGCAAAGGCCCCTGTCAAAACGGCACCTTTGGTGCCTCCAGCGGCACGGGCCTGAGGCCCTTCAGCGGCATGGCATTTTAGCTCCCAGCGGCACGACCCTTCAGCCCTTCAGCGGCACGGCCATTTGGCCCATCAGCGGCGCGGCCATTTGGCCCTTCAGCAGCACGCTTCATCCAGGGTTTCACCAAGTCTGTACAGACCTTCCTTGCTCAAGTCTGTACATCGTCCAGTTGCCTTGCCAAAGTCTATACACTTATGTGGCAGGTCTGTACAGAGTTCATGCACGCGAAGTCTATACACTCATCTACCAAGTCTTGGCCCTTCAGCGGCACATGGTCCTTTGCCCTTCAGCGGCACAAGGACCTTTGCCCTTCAACGGCACACCCCCCCTTGGCCCTCAGCGGCACACCCCCCAGGCGCCCAGCGGCACGCCCCCCAGGCCACCCAGTGGCACACCCCCCCCCCCAGGCGCCCAACGGTACTCCCCCCAGGGAGCCCAGCGGTACACCCCCAGGGAGCCCCAGCGGCACACCCCCAAGGACCTCCAGCGGCACACCATGGCGAGCCTTCAACGGTACGCTTGCCAGCCCCTTCCACGGCACGCCCTCCTTGCCGTTCAACGGCACGCCCTTTGGGCTCTTCAGCGGCACACTTGCCGTGTCTTCCAGCGGCACGCCCTTTTGGCCTTCCAGCGACACGCCTGTTTGGCCTGCCAGCGGCACGCCATTAAGGCTCTTCAACGGCACATTCCGGCAGACGAGATCTTGCGCCCATGCCCTATGGATCCTTGGCGCGCAGTGGGCTGTCTGAGGTGTCGCCCGGGGATTGGGACACGCTGCCTACTCCCCCTGTCACCCAGGACAAGGGAGTCAACTCCCATTAAATCCCCCCCGGACGCTTCCCGCCTTCGGACGCTCCCGCCACAGGGGTATATGACCCCTCTTCTTCGCGGCGAACGGAGGAAGAGGAGACAGACACCCACACGCAGACAGTGAAGAGGAGAAGAGAAGAGGAGAAAGAGAAGAAGAGAAGAAGAAGGAGAAGAGAAGAAGTGGGAAGAGAGGAAGAGAGGGGGGGAGGCCTCGCCGCTCCGCCCATCGTCGCCGTCTGTGCGAAAAGAGAAGAAGAAGAAGAGAAGAAGAGGGGCCTGTCGCCTCAATCACCACCGCTTGAGCGAGGAGAAAGAGGAAGATAAAGATAAGAAGAGAAGAAGAGAGGAAGAGAAGAAGAAGAGGAAGGGAGGCTCCGTCCACCCGCCACTGCCGTCCGCGCGAAGAGAAGAAGAGAAGAAGAGGGAAGATAGGAAGAGAAGGGAGAGGGCTCGCCGCTCCACCCACCACTGTCGCCTGCGCGAAGATAGAGGAAAGGAAGAGAGGGGAGAGTGCTGCCGCTCCACCCGCCGCCACCGCCTGAAGAGAAGAAGAAAAAGAAGGGAAAGAAGAGAAGAAGAAAGGGGGGGAGAGGGCCTGCTGCCCTTCCCCTCCCCGCTGCAATCTCTGCTCATTTGCCTAAAGGGAGACGCCCTTCCGTTTCTCCTTAGACATCTAGGCCCAACGCTTCTATCACAAGGCCCCTTGAGTCTCTCTCCCTCCTGCCAAGATTCCCTTCGACCTAGCCAACCAGCATCCCCGGCTGGTCCTTCACCTGGCATACCCTCCGTGTGCCTCCAGCGGCACGCCTTTGGCTCACCCGCTCACCGGCATGCCCCTACGGGCCTTCCCCGGCATGCACTAGCCAAGCCCCGTCGTCGGCACACCCCTGCGGGTCTTCCCCAGTGCACCCCGTGACCTCCTTGCCCGGTACACCTTGCCTCTCGTTCACCGGCACGGTCCCCCTTGGCCTTTGCCCGGCACACCTCCCCAGCCCCTACAGGCTCCCTGGCCGGCACGCTAGCCACCACCCCCAACCTTCTTGCCCGGTGCATCCCAGGCCAGCCTAGGAGAGGTTCCCGTCCGGCGTTCCCTCCGAGTTTTCTGAGGTTTTATTAAGGTGTTGCCGCTCTCGGGCGCCCACCTCCAGTTGTCGGGTTCCGCCACTCCTTGTGGGCGCGTTCCCTGTACCTCCCTTACGCTCGGGTCAAGGGGAGGTGCTGTCGAATTTTTGTTAGAAACAATAACATGTTAACAATATAAAAGAAAAAAATAACAAACAAATAAAAAAAAAGAGAACAACGGTAAAACGCTTTAACCAAAGCAAAGGGACCGCAACCAACTCAAAGAGAACCAAATCGAACGACAACTAAACAACTTGAACATTCGTCCTCATGGGAGAAAGAATTGAAGTTAATCAAGAGAAGAAAAGAAGAAACCCATGCAAACTTAATAAAATCAGAAAAGAAGAAAAGAAAAGTCTTAAAAGAAACGGAGGAGGAGTGGGCTCACCATGCCCTTCGCCAGTACGCCCCTCTAGCCACCCTTGGCCCGCACGCCCTTCACCGGTACACCCTACAGCGCCCTTCGCCGGCATGCCCCAGCCCAGCTTCCCCCGGCACGCCTCGTTTGGCCTTTCGCCGACACGCTCCCCCTGCGCTCAGCGGCACGCCTGCTCCAACCCTTCGGCGGTACGCCCTCAAGCTCCTTCAATGGCACGCTCCCGTGACCCCTTCGCCGTCATGCTCTCCCCTGTTCAACCCTTCGCCGGCACGCTCGGCCAGGCCCTTCGCCGGCACACCTGAGGCTCCTTCACCGGTACGCCTCCCATAGCCACCACACCTGCCCCTTCGCCGGCACCCTTGGCCAAGCCCTCCCCCGGTACACCTCCCGCGAACCTTCAGCGGCGCACTTCCTCAGCCCCCTCAGCGATGCACCCTTCCACCTTCAGCGGCCCACTCTCTCTCCAGAAGAATATGTATAATAATAATAATAATAATAAAATTAATAAAAACTATGATGAATAAATAAATCTGAATATATATATGAAATAAACAAAAAAAATGTAAAATAATAACAAATAAAAAAGGAGAGAAAATATAATAGTAATAATAATAAACAAAACGGATAAATCATCCAGAATACATACATAAGAGGGAAATAAGCAATATATATATATATATATATATACAATTTAAAACTCAGATAAAAAAATGGTAAAATCCACTTTGCAGCCCCGTCTCTCTCATGACCCGGTGCTGAAGGAACAACAATGTCGCCCTTCCAGGTTGGGCCTGAGTCTTGGGAATTATCCCGAAATGGCCATCGCCTGACCTCGCCTCGGGCTGACATTCCGATTAAACCGGACTCGTTCCTCAGGCCGGATCCCTTCCGAGCCACTACTAAAATTGCCGCACGTTCGGCAAACATTTGAACGGGTTCACCTCAGTTTTCGCCGCGTTTCTATTATGGACCTGTGTCTGAATATGAAAAGACCCGTGAGCAACCAACATGGCCGACGGCTCCTACCCCGACGTGGTCGTGACCCAGTATTGCTCCGGGCCGATTGCTCGTCAAATCGGATTCACTCTATCGGGATTCGTTCCCGCCCTTTCATTGAAATTACCGTAAACCCGGCATACATTTGTACGGGGTCGTTCTTATTCACGTCGCACCTTCAATATGGACCCTTGTCCGAATATCAAGTGGTCCGTAAGTGACCGACAGAAATCTGAATAGAATGAGATGGCTCCTGTCATCCCTGGACCCTATATACGGGAATATCAATAAGGCCTTTGTGAACTGTGCTTGGACCTCGGGTCCGTCCCGATTATGGTCATTGTCTGACCCACACCCTCGGCCTATAGCTCGCTTCCTTCGAGCATGTTTTGGTTTTGGAATCTAGTCCCGGGACTCTTCCCCGTTGCCCTCCGGCACCAGGAACATTAATGATGCCCACGTAAGCCCCGTTTGGACCGCAGGAGGTGCCCCCGGTATGGTCCCGACTCGATCTCGCACCGGGCCAATAAATTCGCTAGTTTCCTGCTGCACTAATCGAGATTTAACCGAATGTTTTCAGTGTCTCGGAATAATGTATTTTCCGTATCACAGCATACATATGTTCCAGGTCCTCCTGCGACGATTATGATACTCTCAAGCCGGACACCCGTCCGAATATTAAACGGTCCCCCGAATGACCGACACGTTTCGAACGTCTGCTTCCCTAGACACAGGGCTTTTCAGCCGATTCAAGGGATATTCCCTCATTGCCCCTTGACACCGGAAATATTAATGACACTCATGTGAGCCAGACTTCGACCGCGGGGGGCCCACCGCAGTATGGTCGCAGCTTGATCTTGCACCGGGCCAACAGACTTATTGGTTTCTGACCGCTCTAACCGAGATTTAGCCGAACGTTTTCCGTTCTTCTGAACAATAAATTTGCCGTATCCCGGCATACATATGCTCCGGTTTCCCCATGACGATCGCGCTTTTCTCAAGCCGAACATTCGTCCGAACATTAAATGGTCAGTACACGACCGACATGACCGCAAATGGTTTTCTTCTCGCCCCCGCGTGAGGATTTCAATACCTCGTAATAGACCTTTCATGCAATTAATTTCTTGGCCATGAGGCCCTGAATCCCGACGATTAATCAAGGGTGTTCCCTCGTATGGGGGATGTAAATGACATCATGACCTTTATGGCGCGGCGGGTTTTGATCCCGACACGAACCACACAATCGTCTGACGAAGTCAGATCGAGCGCACCATGGGCTCTTCGGAGCCTGAATAAATTGTCATTTCGATGACTGGCACGCCCACGCACTTAATAGACGAATCAACCATTCCGAATAGACGAGCATAACGAGACGAACGAAAAGTGCATCCACAAGTCTGGCACGCCCGGTGGGACCTAAACCACCCTTCATCTCTTCGCCGAGATTTAGGGCCTCATGGCCTCCTAATTAACGATGTTTGCCTGCTTTGATGAATGGCAGGTGCTGTCTTCGCCAGTCCTATGGGGAGAAAAGCCAAACTCGGTGCAGCTGCCTTCGTGGCCTCGAGGACGCTGCTTCGAAGCATATGCAGCTTCCAAGAATCATGGGGGCTGTTATAAAAAAAAGGGGAGAAGAGAAAGAGAAGAGAAGGGAGGGGAAATCAAACCCCCCCTTTTTCCTCAAAAAGAAAAAGAAGAAAAGAAGAAAAGAAGAAGAGAAGAAGAGAAGAAAAGAAGAAAAGAAGAAAAAGAGAAAAGAAAGAAGCAAAAAAAAAGAGAAAGAATTGGCAAGAGAGGGTTGTACGGCCATGTCCGTCGTGACCCGTGCTGAACAAAGATTACCATTGTGGGGTTGATGCGGTGGAGCGAACCACTCATCCCCTCCCTGAGGGGGTGAGCGCTCTCCTGCACCTCCACCCTGGTCAATCATACAAGAATAAGAGAAGAGAAAAAAAAAGAAAGAAAAAAAGAGAGAAAGAGAGAAGAAAGGAAGAAAGGAAGAAAAGTTGGCCAGCATCGCCGACTAAAAGAGCAAGAAGAAATCCGGCATCCCGCCTGACTCTAGGAGGCTCCGAGTCTGCGGTGTAATGACCCCGCTCGTTCCTCCTTCCTACTGCCTCCATCCGACATAAGACGGCCCCTCGAGTGGCTGTTAAAAGACCCAGCGAGCCACAATTGTAGCTTGGTGAATGGCTGCCCGCTGTGGGGAATGCTTTATAGCAATGAGGCCAAGCAGGGCCACCGCTCCCGAAGAGAGCATGCATATACCCCGCCATGGGGGATAAGAAGAAGATATATACCCTGCTATAGGGGCATAAGAGGCAAAAAAAAAAGAGATACACCCCATTCCCAGGGGCACATGAAGAGAATCCGCCCCGACTGAGGGGCACAAAGCAAAAGCTACACCCCGGCTTCGAGGCATTTGAAGAAGAATCCACCCTGACCTGGGGACATAAGAAGAAATAGAGTTGCACCCCGACTTAGGGGCATTTGAAGAAGAGAAATACATCCCGACATGGGGTCACAGAAGCCAAGAACATACCCCGCCATGGGGGGCATTAGAAGCGGAATACATCCCTGCCCCGGGGGCATATGAAGCAACATACACCTTGCCTCGGCGGCATATGAGGCCAAGAAGCATACCCCGGCCTAGAGGCATAAGAAACAAAAGCACACCCCATGCTAGGGGCATATGGAGAGGAATGCACCTCGCCCTGAGGGGCGCAAAAAGCATAAGAACACACCCTAGCTTAGGGGCGTTTGAAGAAGAAACATACCCCGCCAGGGGGCATAGAAGTCATGAAGAATACGCCCCGACTTAAGGGCATTTGAAGAAGTCACATCCCGCCTCGGGAGCATGAGAAGCAGCAAGAATACACCCCGACCTAGGGGTATTTGAAGAAGAAATATATCCTGCCTGGGGGAATAGAAGCCGTAAAGAACACGCCTCGGCTCAGGGGCATTTGAAGAAGCTACATCCTGCCTTGGGAGTATAAGAAGAAAAGAGTTCACCCCATCTTAAGGGTATTTGAAGAAGAAACACACCCCGCTATGGGGGCATAGAAGCCATAAAGAATACGCCCCGGCCTAGGGGTATTTGAAGAAGAAGGATACCCCGCCTCGGGGGACATTGCAAGCAGCGATACACCCTGCTAGGGCGCACAGGAAGCAAACCACACCCCAATCCTAGGGACACATAAAGAGAGTACATCCCGCCATGGGGGCACATGAAGAGAATCACACCCCCGACTCGGGGGTACATGAAGCAACAAAGAATACACCCCGCCTTAGGGGAGTCTGAAGAAGAAGCATACACCCCACCAACGGGGGCATAGGAGCCGTCGAGAATCCACCCCACTTTGGGGGCACAAGAAGCAGACATTCCCCAGCATGTCGGGGCAGAAGAAGAAGAATCCCCCCTCGGGGGCATATAAAAAAAAGAAAAGATACACCGGTGCCCGGCGCACATGAAGAGAAAGGCACCTCCCTCTGGGGGCACAACAAGCAATAAAGATACACCCCTGCTCCAGGGGCATATGAGATAAAACTATACCCCGATTTAGGGGCATTTGAAGCAAAGACTTCACCCCGCCTCAAGGGGGGGACATAAGAAGCGAAAGATATACCCCACTTCGGGGGCACAAGAAGAAAACACACCCCACCTTGGGGGGGCGTAAGAAGCCAAGAGATATACCCCGCCACGGGGCAACGGAGGCAAAATGCATTCCCCCCCGGGGGCACGTAAAGCAACATACCCCTCGCCTCGGTAGCATATGAGGCCAAGAAGCTACATCCCGACTCGGGAGCATAAGAAACAAAAGATATACCCCACATCCGGGGCATATGAAGCCAAGAAACACACCCCCGTCTCGGGGGTATTTGAAGAAGAAGCATACCTCGCCTCGAGGGCCTAGAAGCTATAAAGAACACGTCCCGACTCAGGGGCATATAAAGAGAAGTCCACCCCGACCTAGGGGTATTTGAAGAAGAAGCATGCCCCGCCAGGGGACATAGAAGCCATAAAGAATACGCTCCGATTTAGGGGTACTTGAAGAAGCTACATCCCACCTTGGGAGCATGAGAAGAAAAGAGAATCCACCTCGGCTTAGGGCCCTTTGAAGGAGCATACCCCAGGCTCGGAGTCCATGAAGCAACGTGCACCCCCTCGGAGGGGACATCTGAAGCAGAACAAACAACATCCCCCGGCTTAGGGAAGCATATGAAGAGAGGAATACACCCCGATATGGGGGCACGTAAACAAAGAAGAAGAATTCACCCCACCTCGGGTGCATGAAAAGCAAGAACCACACCCCGCATCAAAAGCGGCAATACACTCCACTCTGGGGGCACTAGAAGCGGAATACACCCCGTGCCGGGGGCATATAAAAAAAAGGGGATACCTCGCTCTGGGGCATCAGAAGCAGCAATACGCCCCACCTTGGGGGCATCAAAAGCAGCAATACACCCCACCTTGGGAGCATAAGAAGCAAACATTCCCCCCGGTGTGTCTGGGAAGAAGAAAAGAATTCACCCCGGCCTAGGGTATTTGAAGAAGAAGCATACCCCGCCAGGGGACATAGAAGCCATAAAGAATACTTCCCGGCCTAGGCGTATTTGAAGAAGAAGCAACCTCACCTCGAGGGCCTAGAAGCTATAAAAGAGCATGCCCCGACTCAGGGGCATATGAAGAGAAGTCCACCCCGGCCTAGGAGTATTTGAAGAAGAAACATACCCCGCCAGGGGGCATGGAAGCCATAAAGAACACGCCCCGACTTAGGGGTATTTGAAGAAGATACATCCCGCCTCGGGAGCATAAGAAAGAGAAGAATACATCCCGTCTTAGCGATATTTGAAGAAGAAATATACCCCGCCAGGGGGCATAGAAGCCATAAAGAATATGTGCCGGCTCAGGGGCATTGGAAGAAGAAACATACCCCGCCTGGGGACGCGGAAGCAAAGAGACAGAGTACACCTCCACCCGGGGCGTAAAGAAGCAAAGAGACATACATCCCGACCTGGGAGCACATGAAGAAAGAATATACCCCGACCTAGGGGCGTCAGAAGAAGAAACATACACCCCGATCCAAGAACATAAGAAGCAAGAGAATACGCTATGCGAAAAGGGTATAAGAAACATGAAGAATGTACCCCAACCTAGGGGCACAGAAAGAGACACACTCCGCCCTTGGCGCATAAGAAGCAGAAGCACCAACCCCAGCCTGGGGGCACAAGAATACACTCCGCCCTTGGCGCATAAGAAGCAGAAGCATCTACCCCGACCCGGGGCACAGAAACAAAGAGACATACATCCCGATCCGGGAGCATGAGACGAAAGATATACTCCGCCCAAGCGGCATTTGAAGAAACAACATACCCTGCTTCGGGGGCACTGAAGCCGTAAAGAGATACACCCCTGCCTCAGGGGGGCGTAAGAAGTAAAAGACACACCCCAGCCTCAGGGGGGCATAAGAAGCAAAAGATACACCCTCGTCCGGGGGGCATTTGAAGAGAGCTACGCTCCGTACCAGGAGCATATGAAGAAGAATCATACCTCATCTCGAGGGCCTAAAAGCTATAAAGAACACGCCCCAGCTCAGGGGCATATGAAGAGAAGTCCAGCCTGGCTCAGGGGTATTTGAAGAAGAGACATACCCCACCTGGGGGCATAGAAGCCACGAAGAGTATACCCCACCATGGGGGCATTTGAAGAGAGCTACACCCCGCCTCGGGGGCATTAAAAAAAACACACCCTGGTCTGGGGACATAGAAGCTAAAAAAAATACACCCCACCTGGGGGCACAGAAGCGAAGAGGCAAAAACACACCCCCCTCAGGGGGGATGCACACCAAATGAAGCTACGCCCTGACTTGGGGCACATTAAGAGAAAAAAGAGCAGAGTAAAGAAAAAGACACGCACGAGGTAGACGTGGTCTTCGAGCCCACCTCATCACACAAAAGAAAAGAAGGAAAGAAAGAATACACATGAGGCAGACGTGGTCTTCGAGCCCGCCTCATCACGCAAAAGAAGAGAAGAAAAGGAAGAAGAGACACATGAGGCAGACGTGGTCCCTGAACCCGCCTCTTCACATAAAAGAAGAAGAGCAGAACCAAAAGAAGACGCATGAGGCAGACGTGGTCTTCGAGCCCGCCTCATCACACAAAAGAAGAGAAGAAGAGAAAGAACAATCATGGGGCGAACATGGTCCTTGCACCTGCCTCTCCATAAAAGAAGAAGAGAAGAAGAGAAAGAACAATCACGGGGCGAACATGGTCTCTGCACCTGCCTCTCTACAAAAGAAGAAGAGAAGAAAAAAAGAGAGTCATGAGGCAGAAGCGGTCTCTGCACCCGCCTCTCCATAAAAGAAGAAGAGAAGAAGAGAAAGAACAATCACGGGCTGAACATGGTCCTTGCACCTGCCTCTCCATAAAAGAAGAGAGAAGAAGAGAAAGAACAGTCACGGGGCGAACATGGTCTCTGCACCTGCCTCTCTACAAAAGAAGAAGAGAAGAGAAAAAAGAGACACAAGGCAAACATGGTCTTTGTGCCTGCCTCTCCACAAAAGAAGAAGAGGAAAAAAAGAGACATGAGACAGACGTGGTCTTCGAACCCGTCGCCTCACACAAAAAAGAAGGAAAAAAAAGAGAGACATGATACAACGTGGTCTTCGAACCCACCGCTTCACGAATCCTTCTCCTCGGCTCACGTATCCTACTACCCGACGCCCTTTTGCTCAGTCATTCCGGCCAAGGCCCACTGTCATGATTAATCCACCCGTCCCACCACGCTCTCCGATATCTTTTCGGCTTTAAAGCCTACTCCTAACATCTCTCGGCTTGTCAGCCTGCTCCCAATATCCCTTGGCTTTTTAGCCTACTTCCTAATATCTTCGGCTCTTGCAGCCTGCTTCCCAGAATTCGGCCTTCACGGCCTGCTTCCCAGAATTCGGCCTTCACGGCTCGCTTCCCATAATTTCGGCTCATGCAGCCCGCTTCCCAATATCTTTGGCTCTCGCAGCCTGCTTCCCAGAATTCGGCCTTTACGGTCTGCTTCCCAGAATTCGGCCTTTACGGCCTGCTTCCCAGAATTTGGCCTTCACGGGCCGCTTCCCAATTTCGGCTTTTACAGCCCGCTTCCCAATATCTTTGGCTCTCGTAGCCTGCTTCCCAGAATTCGGCCATTGCGGCCTACTTCCCAGAATTCGGCCTTCACGGCCCGCTTCCCAATTTCAGCTTCTGTAGCCCGCTTCCCAATATCTTTGGCTCTCGCAGCCTGCTTCCCAGAATTCGGCCTTCACGGCCCGCTTCTCGTAACTTCGGCCCCTACAGCTCGCTTCCAACTTCGGCTCCTGCAGCATGCTTCCCATAATTTGGCTCTCGCAGCCCGCTCTTCTCGATTTTTGGCTATTGTGGCCTACTTCCAATATCAACTTCGGCCTTCACGGACCGCTTCCCCAATGTCCTTTCAGCCGTTCGCGGTCTGCTTCCCTAATACCTCTACTACCACTACACTTATACGCAACAACAATATTTTCTTATGCCACAAAAAAAACAACAAACAAAAGAAAACACAAAAAAAAAAACAAAAAAAAAAAAACAACAAAACAACAAAACAAAAAAGAAAAGAAAGATGAGAATGCTTGATTGCCCTATTTGCATGGTTGCTTAATATAGAATAATACACCTCCTTAGAATTTTCTAGGACCGTGTTTCTTGCTAAATAATATCGCCCCGATTCCGGATGCACGGGCGTCATGGCACGCGCTCGAAGGGAACCCAATTATGGCGGGTGCACACATCAAGGGGAAGAGTCATGGCTGAATCGCTAAGCCCAACTCACAAAATAAACCTGAGGCAACGCTCCCACACTTAGCACTTAATGTGTTCAATATCTTTCAACCATAGGGATTGCCTGAATTCCTTCTTAGCACTCTACGGAGACTTGAATTCCTGCACTCGCGTGAAAGGTAATCGTGAGGAAAAAGCTGCCTACCCCCACTGTAAAAAAAAAAAAATAAAAAAAGAGAGAGAAAGAAAAAATGATGCAAAAAAAAGAGAGAAACGTGAATCCGAGTAGCCGGGAATCCCCATTGAGACACATGAGGAGACTCGCGTGAAATGGTGAAGCGAATTACAATAAGGATGAAACCTATTAGCCGGGAATCCCCATTGAGACATATGAGGAAACTCACGTCAAACGGTGGAATCCGCAATAGAATCACAATAAGGACGAATCTTAGTAGCCGGGAATCCCCATTGAGACACATGAGGAGACTCGCGCCGAACGGTGAAATCCGCTGCCAAAATAAACAAGTGGGGGCTGTGTGAAGCTACCGAAAGTCGAAAGCCGAGAACTAATGTGTAGGCACTAGAGTGATCCTCGAGTGTCACCAGGAAAACCTGCATATCCCTATGGTTAGGGCTCTTTGTTCACACATTTGCACTGCCATGCCACAGAGAATTGCCTCGGGTGAAATGCGTGAATTTAGGCTATGCATGTAAGACATGTGATATCCTCTTGACGGGTGCACCACCCCTCAATTGTGCCTCGTGGCTCGCACCGTGTCTACGAATTTTGGCGATGTCCCTATCTATCCCCTATAGAGGGAGCTGCCTTACTTATATTTATGTTATGTCTGCTAATGAATGCTTGCATGCTTGAATAAAAAATTTATAATATAAAAAAATGTAATAATAATAAATAATAAAAATACGTGTATACAATAAACTCAATTTCGGCTAGCGAAGCCTACTTTCCCAGCGCTGGCTCGTAGAGCCCAATCTTGGCCCCCATGGCCTACCTCTTGCCCTCGCGGCTCGTTAATCTCCCAACTCCGACTTCTATAGTCTGCTTCCCCGATTTGGGCGTTCACATCTTGCACCCCAATTTTGGCTCTTGTAGCCTGCTTCCCTGATTTGGCTTCCGTAGCCTGCTCCCCTAATTCCGGCTCTTACAGCCTGCTTCCCAACTTTGGCTCTTGCAGCCTGCTTCCCTTTGGCTTTTATAGCCTGCTTCTCCAATCTGGCCTCCACGGCCCGCTTCCCGTAACCTCGGCTCGTGTAGCCTGCTTACCTTCGGCCTTTGCGGCCTGCTTCCCAATTTGGCTCCCGCGGCCCGCTTCCCATAATTTTGGCTCTTGTAGCCCACTTCCCAATACCCTTGGCTTTTATGGCCTGCCTCCCCAATTCGGCTTCTATAGCCTGCTTCCCAACTTCGGCTCTTGTAGCCTGCTTACCTCGGCCCCCATGGCCCGCTTTCCCAATTTTGGCTCTGGCAGCCTGCCCGCTCCCCAATTTAGGCTTTTGTAGCCCGCTTTCCCGATTCGTGGACACTAAATAAATTCTCACCCCATGTTTACATGCAGGGGAATATAGAAGGGGAGAAAAGAGAAGAGAAGGTGAAAAAAAGAAAAGAAGAAAAGGAAACACTCTTGAAGTGCTCCAACGGTGCAGTAGCCTGCAAGCCCCCCAGCGGCACACTGCTAAGCGTCCTCAGCGGCACACTCGTTGTGAAGCCTCCAACGACACGCCCTGCGACTTCTTCAGCAGCACACACCCGTGCCCCTTCAGTGGCACTCTTTAGTGCCCCTTCAACGGCACACTTGCTAGCATGCTCCGCTCAGCGGCACACCCGCTCCGCGGCACATCCACAGGCGCCCAGCTGGCATACCCGCCAAGCGGCACGCCCGGTCGCTCAGCGGCACGTCCCGCTCATCGGGACGCTTCCCTGTCCAGGCCCCTCAGCGGCACGCTCCTGCGCCCGTTCAGCGACACACTCCCCTGGCGCGCTCCAGCGGCACGCTCCGGCCAGCCCTTCAACGGCGCGCCACCCCCGCCGTCCTTTATACGTCAAGCAAAAAAAAGGGAGGAAAGACGGTAAAAGAGGAAGAGAATAAAAAAAATGGGAAGAGAAGGGGGGATTTCGACCAAAAAAAGAGAAAAAAAAGAGAGAGAAGAAAATAAAAAGGGAGAAGAAGAAAAAAAAAGAGAGAGAAAGGAAGAGAAAGAAGAGAAAATAATAATATATATATATATATATATATATATATATATATATATATATATATATATATATATATATGTATATACATATGGCTCCCATCCGCACGCCCCTATGTATCGACGGGCATCCGCACGGGTACAGACGGCTCCACCCCTGCGTTGGAGCTAGCTCCTTGCCAACAAATAAGTCCTTTTCCGGTGCAAAGCTTCGTGCCCTAGCCACCTTCTCTCATGCAAAATCGCCGTCACGGGTCTTACACCCGGATCGGTAGAACCTCTATCCTTGCGCTGGCATTCGTCCCTTGCCAGCGAATAAACCCCTTTCCGGCGCAAGGCTCCGTGCCCTAGCCACCAACTCCATACAATATTGCCATTACGGACCTTACGTCCGAATCGGCACAAATTCTCCTGTTGCGCTGGTATTTTCTTCTTGCCAACGAATGAGCCTTACCTTCCGGCGCAAGGATTCGTGCCCTAGCCGATGCTTGCGTATCACTCGCTCGTCAAAAAAAAAGAAAAGAAAAGAAAGTGACGTTAAAAATAGAGGTGCCCCGCCAGACTTGCCCCTGCAAGGGGACAAGGGCAAAAATGGCAACAACCCAGCTGTGGTGAAAACCCGAAGGGGTGCTGCAGGCAAAATCGGGTATCCCGCCGCGTGAAAACCCGAGAGGGCGCGTGGGCAAAAGTAAGAGGGGGGCCGGTACCGGCGAAAACCCGAAAGGGCGCTTGTACCGGTAATGTGGTTCAAAAAAAAGGAGAAAGAAAGAGACAAAGAGACAAATAAACTACGTCAGCTCCCGGCACCCTGTCGGCACTGACGAAGAGACAAAGGGATCAACAAACCAGGTCAGCTCCTGACACCCTGTCGGCACTGACGAAGAGACCAAGAGACAACAAGCCAGGTCAGCCCCCGACACCCCGTCGGCACTGATGAAGAGACAAAGAGATCAATAAACCATGTCAGCTCCCGACACCCCGTCGGCACTGACGAAGAGACAAAGAGACCAACAAACCAGGTCAGCTCTCGGCACCCTGTCAGCACTGACGAAGAGACAAAGAGACCAACAAACCAGGTTAGCTCCCAGCACCCTGTCGGCACTGACGAAGAGACCAAGAGACAACAAGCCAGGTCAGCCCCCGACACCCCGTCGGCACTGACGAAGAGACAAAGAGATCAACAAACCAGGTCAGTTCCCGACACCCCGTCGGCACTGATGAAGAGACAAAGAGATCAATAAACCATGTCAGCTCCCGACACCCCGTCGGCACTGACGAAGAGACAAAGAGACCAACAAATCAGGTCAGCTCCCGGCACCCTGTCGGCACTGACGAAGAGACAAAGAGACCAACAATCCAGGTCAGCTCCCGGCACCCTATCGGCACTGACGAAGAGACCAAGAGACAACAAGCCAGGTCAGCCCCCGACACCCCATCGGCACTGACGAAGAGACAAAGAGATCAACAAACCAGCTCAGTTCCCGACACCCCGTCGGCACTGATGAAGAGACAAAGAGATCAATAAACCATGTCAGCTCCCGACACCCCGTCGGCACTGACGAAGAGACAAAGAGACCAACAAACCAGGTCAGCTCCCGGGACCCTGTCCGTCGGCACTGACGAAGAGAAGAAGAGACAAACAAACCATATCAGCTCCCGACACCCTGTCGGCATTGACGAAGAAAAGAAGAGACTAATAAACCATGTCAGCTCCCGACACCCTGTCGGTACAGACGAAGAGAAGAAGAGACCAATAAACCATGCCAGCTCCCAACACTCCGTCGGCACTGACGAAAAGGAAAAGAGACCAGTACACCTGCGGGCACCGCCCGGCTCATCCTTCGCCTGCGCTACCCGTGGGTGGGGGGCATTTGTGGACACTAAAAATTGCACGTCCATATGTCCCGCCGAGCCCCGCATTAATGTCAAAGTCAAAGGAAGAGGACCCGGAGAGACTGGCCATCCAGGGCTCAGGAAGATACTACCGCCCGGTAAATCCCCGCATTTGCACGGGCGCATTAAGAGACCGAGAAATCACAGATGTCCTCCTGATTTAATACACTGCTACAGACCCACCCTCGGGCCCCTAACGGTGAAGAAATATCTCAGAATGCACAGCTTCAAGTTCCCGAAGCAAAAGCAAAGGCCCCTGTCAAAACGGCACCTTTGGTGCCTCCAGCGGCACGGGCCTGAGGCCCTTCAGTGGCATGGCATTTCAGCTCCCAGCGGCACGGCCCTTCAGCCCTTCAGCGGCACGGCCATTTGGCCCTTCAGCGACACGGCCATTTGGCCCTTCAGCGGCACGCTTCATCCAGGTTTCACCAAGTCTGTACAGACCTTCCTTGCTCAAGTCTGTACATCGTCCAGTTGCCTTGCCAAAGTCTACACACTTATGTGGCAGGTCTGTACAGAGTTCATGCACGCGAAGTCTATACACTCATGTACCAAGTCTTGGCCCATCAGCGGCACAGGGTCCTTTGCCCTTCAACGGCACACCCTGGTGGCCCTCAGCGGCACACCCCCCCTTGGCCCTCAGCGGCACACCCCCCAGGCGCCCAGCGGCACGCCCCCCAAGCCGCCCAGCGGCACACCCCCCCCCCCCAGGTGCCCAGCGGTACGCCCCCCCAGGGAGCCCAGCGGTACACCCCCAGGGAGCCCCAGCGGCACACCCCCAAGGGCCTCCAGCAGCACACCATGGCGAGCCTTCAACGGTACGCTTGCCAGCCCCTTCGACGGCACGCCCTCCTTGCCGTCAACGGCATGCCCTTTGGACTCTTCAGCGGCACACTTGCCGTGTCTTCCAGCGGCACGCCCTTTTGGCCTTCCAGCGACACCCCTGTTTGGCCTGCCAGCGGCACGCCATTAAGGCTCTTCAACGGCACATTTCGGCAGACGAGATCTTGCGCCCATGCCCTATGGATCCTTGGCGCGTAGAGGGCTGTCCGAGGTGTCGCCCGGGGATTGGGACACACTGCCTACTCCCCCTGTCACCCAGGACAAGGGAGTCAACTCCCATTAAATCCCCGCCGGACGCTTCCCGCCTTCGGACGCTCCCGCCACAGGGGGTATAAGACCCCTCTTCTTCGCGGCGAACGGAGGAAGAGGAGACAGACACCCACACGCAGACAGTGAAGAGGAGAAGAGAAGAGGAGAAAGAGAAGAAGAGAAGAAGAAGGAGAAGAGAAGAAGTGGGAAGAGGGAAGAGAGGGGGGGAGGCCCCGCCGCTCCGCCCACCTTCGCCGTCTGTGCGAAAAGAGAAGAAGAAGAAGAGAAGAAGAGGGGCCTGCCGCCTCAATCACCACCGCTTGAGCGAGGAGAAAGAGGAAGAGAAAGAGAAGAAGAGAAGAAGAGAGGAAGAGAAGAAGAAGAGGAAGGGAGGCTCCGTCCACCCGCCACCGCCGTCCGCGCGAAGAGAAGAAGAGAAAGAGAAGAAGAGAAGAAGAGGGAAGAGAGGAAGAGAAGGGGGAGGGCTCGTCGCTCCACCCACCTCTGTCGCCTATGCAAAGATAGAGGAAAGGAAGAGAGGGGAGAGTGCTACCGCTCCACGCGCCGCAACCGCCTGAAGAGAAGAAGAAAAAGAAGGGAAAGAAGAGAATAAGAAAGGGGGGAGAGGGCATGCTGCCCTTCCCCTCCCCGCTACAATCTCTGCTCATTTGCCTAAAGGGAGACACCCTTCCGTTTCTCCTTAGACATCCAGGCCCAACGCTTCTATCACAAGGCCCCTTGAGTCTCTCTCCCTCCTGCCAAGATTCCCTTCGGCCTAGCCAACCAGCATCCCCGGCTGGTCCTTCACCTGGCATACCCTCCGTTGGCCCCTTCGTCGGCACACCCCCGCGGGTCTTCCCCGGGGCACCCCGTGACCTCCTTGCCCGGTACACCTTGCCTCCCGTTCACCGGCACGTTCCCCCTTGGCCTTTGCCCGGCACACCTCTCCAGCCCCTACAGGCTCCCTGGCCGGCACGCTAGCCACCACCCCCAACCTTCTTGCCCGGTGCACCCCCGGCCAGCCAAGGAGAGGTTCCCGTCCGGCGTTCCCTCCGAGTTTTCTGAGGTTTCATTAAGGTGTTGCCGCTCTCAGGGCGCCCACCTCCAGTTGTCGGGTTTCGCCACTCCTTGTGGGCGCGTTCCCTGTACCTCCCTTACGCTCGGGTCAAGGGGAGGTGCTGCCGAATTTTTGTTAGAAATAATAACATGTTAACAAGATAAAAGAAAAAAATAACAAACAAATAAAAAAAAAGAGAACAACGGTAAAACGCTTTAACCAAAGCAAAGGGACCACAACCAACTCAAAGAGAACCAAATCGAACGACAACTAAACAACTTGAACATTCATCCTCATGGGAGAAAGAATTGAAGTTAATCAAGAGAAGAAAAGAAGAAACCCATGCAAACTTAATAAAATCAGAAAAGAAGAAAAGAAAAGCCTTAAAAGAAACGGAGCAGGAGTGGGCTCCCCATGCCCTTCGCCGGTACGCCCCTCTAGCCACCCTTGGTCGGCACGCCCTTCGCCGGTACACCCTACAGCGCCCTTCGCCGGCACGCCCCAGCCCAGCTTCCCCCGGCACGCCTCGTTTGGCCTTTCGCCGACACGCTCCCCCTGCGCTCAGCGGCACGCCTGCTCCAACCCTTTGGCGGTACGCCCTCAAGCTCCTTCAATGGCACGCTCCCGTGACCCCTTCACCGGCACGCTCTCCCCTGTTCAACCCTTCACCGGCACGCTCGGCCAGGCCCTTCGCCGGCACACCTGAGGCTCCTTCACCGGTACGCCTCCCATAGCCACCACACCTGCCCCTTCGCCGGCACACTTGGCCAAGCCCTCCCCCGGTACACCTCCCGCGAACCTTCAGCGGCGCACTCCCTCAGCCCCCTCAGCGGTGCACCCTAACACCTTCAGCGGCCCACTCTCTCTCCAGAAGAATATGTATAATAATAATAATAATAATAATAAAATTAATAAAAATTATGATGAATAAATAAATCTGAATATATATATGAAATAAACAAAAAAATGTAAAATAATAACAAACAAAAAAGGAGAGAAAATATAATAGTAATAATAATAATAACAAAACGGATAAATCATCCAGAATACATACATAAGAGGGAAATAAGCAATATATATATATATATATACAATTTAAAACCCAGATAAAAAAATGGTAAAATCCACTTTGCAGCCCCGTATCTCTCGTGACCCGGTGCTGAAGGAACAACAATGTCGCCCTTCCAGGTTGGGCTGAGTCTTGGGAATTATCTCGAAATGGCCATCGCCTGACCTCGCCTCGGGCTGACATTCCGATTAAACCGACTCGTTCCTCAGGCCGGATCCCTTCGAGCCACTACTAAAATTGCCGCACGTTCGGCAAACATTTGAACGGGTTCACCTCGGTTTTCGCCGCGTTTCTATTATGGACCTGTGTCTGAATATGAAAAGACCTGTGAGCAACCAACATGGCCGACGGCTCCTACCCCGACGTGGTCGTGACCCAGTATTGCTCCGGGCCGATAGCTCGTCAAATCGGATTCACTCTATCGGGATTCGTTCCCGCCCTTTCATTGAAATTACCGTAAACCCGGCATACATTTGTACGGGGTCGTTCCTATCCACGTCGCACCTTCAATATGGACCCTCGTTTGAATATCAAGTGGTCCGTAAGTGACCGACAGAAATCTGAATAGAACGAGATGGCTCCTGTCATCCCTGGACCCTATATACGGGAATATCAATAAGGCCTTTGTAGGCTGTGCTTGGACCTCGGGTCCGTCCCGATTATGGTCATTGTCTGACCCACACCCTCGGCCTATAGCTCGCTTCCTTCGAACATGTTTTGGTTTTGGAATCTAGTCCGGGACTCTTCCCCGTTGCCTCCGGCACCAGGAACATTAATGATGCCCATGCAAGCCCCGTTTGGACCGCGGGAGGCGCCCCCGGTATGGTCCCGACTCGATCTCGCACCGGGCCAATAAATTCGCTAGTTTCCTGCTACACTAATCGAGATTTAACCGAATATTTTCAGTGTCTCGGAATAATGTATTTGCCGTATCACAGCATACATATGTTCCAGGTCCTCCTGCGACGATTATGATACTCTCAAGCCGGACACCCGTCCGAATATTAAACGGTCCCCCGAATGACCGACACGTTTCGAACGTCCGCTTCCCTAGACACAGGGCTTTTCAGCCGATTCAAGGGATATTCCCTCGTTGCCCCTTGGCACCGGAAATATTAATGACGCTCATGTGAGCCAGACTTCGACCGCGGGGGGCCCACCGCAGTATGGTCGCAGCTTGATCTTGCACCGGGCCAACAGACTTATTGGTTTCTGACCGCTCTAATCGAGATTTAGCCGAACGTTTTCCGTTCTTCTGAACAATAAATTTGCCGTATCCCGGCATACATATGCTCCGGTTTCCCCATGACGATCGCGCTTTTCTCAAGCCGGACATTCGTCTGAACATTAAATGGTCAGTACACGACCGACATGACCGTGAATGATTTTCTTCTCGCCCTCGCGTGAGGATTTCAATACCTCGTAATAGACCTTTCATGCAATTAATTTCTTGGCCATGAGGCCCTGAATCCCGGCGATTAATCAAGGGTGTTCCCTCGTATGGGGGATGTAAATGACGCCACGACCTTTATGGCGCGGTGGGTTTTGGTCCCGACACGAACCACACAATCGTCTGACGAAGTCAGATCGAGCGCACCATGGGCTCTTCGGAGCCTGAATAAATTATCATTTCGATGACTGGCACGCCCATGCACTTAATAGACGAATCAACCATTCCCGAATAGATGAGCATAATGAGACGAACGAAAAGTGCGTCCACATTTCTCCATCGCTATGAAGCCTCCTCTAGCCAGAAGATTAATGCGGGGAAGAGCTCCTTCCTCATCTCCAGTAAGGCTCCCCCCCATTTGATTACCTCCATCTCGGAGCTAACCGGGTACAGGCATCAAACTAATGCTATCACCTATCTGGGAGTTCCCTTAAGGCCTGGGCGGGTCCTTCTATCAGATTACAGGTCTCTCATCCAAAAGATCAACCACCGTCTACTTTCTTGGAAATCAAAGTTTCTGTCACAAGCAGGGAGGGTGACTTTGATTAACTCTATTCTGAGCTCTATACCAATCTATTTGGCCGCCTCAACTTCTGTTCCCCGCACCATAGCAAAGTATATTGATAAGGCCTCAGCAAACTTCTTCTGGAATGGTATTGGAGATACACGTAGACGCCACTGGATATCCTGGGACACTGTGAAGCTTCCTATCCATGAAGGTGGCCTTGGCATCAAGAGTTTTCAATATGTCCAGGTTTCTCTCGCCACCAAGCAGCTTTGGAACATTCTCACTGGAAGTTCGTTTTGGGCTACTTATGCCCGCTGTAGATACAAAGTTGGGAAGTCTTTAGCCGATCTACCTCCTTTCCCTCGTGGATTGTCTTCTGCCACTTTCAATTCGGCATCGGCTATTATTCTTAACAATGCCAGATGGATCGTCGGTGATGGCCACGCGGTTGATTTCCTAAATGATATTTGGATCGACAGTGTTCCCATCAGGGAAATGCTTACTGCCCATTATGCTGGGCCTCCTGCTACGGTGTTTCAGGTCATCAATGATAAAGACCACCCAATCCACAGACTGCTGCCTTCACCTCAGCTGTTGGATGACATCACACTCCAAGAAGGTTTCCCGGATACTCGCGTCTGGAGTGGCAACTCGGATGGCTCATTTTCTACTAAGTCAGCCTACAATGCCGTCAGGCATACTGGTGTTTACAGACCTCCTCTCCGGAAGCTTTGGCACTCTCTCTTTTACCGCAGAGCCTCTCTCTTCTGCTAGAAACTGATTCATAGAGCTATCCCTGTGGACAGCCGTATAGCTGACTGTGGAGTGTATATGACCTCTAGATGCTCCTACTGTCGTGCTCCAAGGACTGAAGATATGAACCACCTTTTCATTCATAGTGACATCGCGATTGATCTCTGGCGCTGGTTTGCCCCCCTCGTTGCTCCCGAGTGCCTGCTCAGCGAGCAGATCACTACGCGCCTATGGTCCTCCTTAGAGTCTTGCAACACTGCTTCCGCGATTGGTTTCATATCCATCTATACATTGATTCTCATGCTATGGGAAATCTGGAAAGTCAGGTGTCTAGTGCGATTCCAGGAGGTGCGAACCTCCACCAGATGTATTATTGCTTCCATCAAAGCTAAGGTTGATTGGGATTTGGAGAATACCACCTTCCATCAGGTTCCATCTACTGCGGATCAATCTATCCTGGCTTCCTTCAACTACCATCCTAGGTTCAAACATAAAGCTCTTAAACTTGTCAGATGGATGCCGCCTATCTCTGACTTTTGCCTAAACGTTGATGGCGCTTGTAAAGGGAACCAAGGTATCAATGGTGGAGGTGGGTGTATCCGCTCCCCGATTGGTGACATTGTCTTGGCATTCGCTCATTACTATGGTGTTGGTACCAGCTTGCTTGCTGAAGTTCGCGCGACTTGTGATGGCCTACGGATGGCTTCTGCGATGGGTATTCACCTCTCGACCATCCAGAGTGACTCTGCTACTCTTGTTCGGTCCATTTGTGATAATGTGGTTCCTTCCTGGGAATCCACTCGTTGGTGGAGGGTTATCCAGGGCCACTGTGTGTCAAGTAGATTCACCGTTACTCATGTTTACCGGGAAGCTAACAGAGTAGCGGATTCCCTTGCCTCCCACGCTTGTGCCTCGAGGGTGAATGAGCTCTTTCTTTCGGCTTCTAGCCTTCCCAAGCTGTGTAAAGCTAATGTGGATTTAGACAACTCGTCCTGCTATAGCATTAGAAGGGTCTAGCCCTCTTGCCTTTTTCTTTATCTCAGGGGTATGCCCCGAAGAGTTGTGTAATATCCATTTTTCATTAATATATTCCACCTTTGTTTTGATCTGGTGGAGTGGGAACATCCACTCCCTCTGGGATTGGGTGCACTCTCCTAGATCGGCCCAAAGGTTTTGATTTAAAAAAAAAAGTAAGTTGAAGATTGATTGTTCTGACCTGATTTTGTAAGCCTGGTTTATTGCTATTAACATCTCATGCAACCCTAACTCTCATTACACTTAAATCAGACTTTTACCAAGGTTGCCTTTCATGAACTCTTATTCTAATAGATTCTGATCTAAGTATGCTTGTTTAATGAGATTTTACTTCAGTTTGTCACCAGATCTCATGTATTCCATACTCTAAAACCCTTCTCATTTTTGTATCTCCTCGCTGCCTCAATTTTCTTGCCTCTCTCCTATTCCTTGTTTGCTGATGGCAAAGGGGGAGAGAATTTGATGAGTTTTAACTCGATGGGCAGTTTGAGTCTTATCTATTCTTTAGTGAAAAGGGGAGAGAAAGGGGGAGTGTCTAAAGGGGGAGAGATTTCCTTTGCAGTTTATGACTCTTATTGCATTTGTGTTGCCATCAAAGTATAAATTGTTGCCATCATCAAAAAGGGGGAGAATGTTGTGTCTCCTCTGAATTGTCGCTATCCTTGTCTTGTTTTAATGATCGGCAACAATGGTTTGACCATTGGCAATAGTGGTTTGACCAATCGTTGACTTTCTATAGGTCAGAATCACCCCCAATTTCATTTTTGGGTCATTGCATTTTCAGATATGAATAGAACCTCATCAGATTGAATGCACAGCCATTTCTTCGAACAGGTTGTGTGCACACATTTCTCTCAGGATGCTAGTCATATGCACACACTAAGGTCAGTGCACATCCTAGTCAGTGCATGCTTTTGTCTAAGGCACATCCACCGTCTGTGCACATCTACCTTAATGCATATGAAGTCCGGGCATAGTTGGCTGGTCAGTATAGCAAGTCGGTGCACCTTTTGACCCTTGCATGCTGCAGGGTCGGTGCAAGTTTTGGGCATGCAGGTTGATGCATGTTTTCACCTTGTCTATATGCAAGGTCTTTGCATGTTCGTCTGTCAGCATGCTAGGTCGGTGCATAGCTGGTTGTAGCACGCACACCTGAAGGTCGGTGCAGCTTTTGCTGCAAGACCAAGTCGGTGCATGTTTGTGTTCAGGCATACTACTTTTGTCCTGTGCTTAGCAGAGTCCGTGCAACATTACATGCAAAGTCTTCTTTATACATACACAACCTTGGTGCAATCTTTATAGAGGTCTGTGCATATCCGTCTCATGCTACGTCTAACGCATGACAGGTCGGTGCTATTTCAAGCATTGGCTCGCATGTAGTCGGTGCTATTTTATAGTCTTAGCGTCTCACACTGCGTCTAATGCACACACGGGTCAGTGCAAGTCGTGTTGAGATTGCACAAGGATGGTGCACGTTTGCGTCTCAGCATTATGACTGTATAAAGTCAGTGCGTCTCATGCTACGTCTAAGGCTCACACAGGTCGGTGCTATTTTCATCTTGCGTCTCTGTTAGCGTCTCATGCACAGCTGCGACCCCATCTGCGTCTCATTCTGCATCTCATTGCATGCCTACGCCTCAATGCTTTTCAAAAGCATATAGGAGGTCAGTGCATTCTCTAACTCGGTGCATGTTTTACATGCACGCATATAGAGCTCGGTGCATATGTGCGCTCGGTGCAGGTTTTGCCCTAGTGAACATAGGGTTGGTGCATATGGTAACTCAGTGCTGTATGCACTCATGCTAGAGGGTCTGTGCACGTCACTTCTGTTTACACGTTCATATAGAGCTCAGTACATTGTTTACCTTGGTGCATGTCTTCGGTTGTTCATATGAAGGCTAGTGCATATCAACATACGTGTATGATTTAGTCTGGGCAAGACACAGTCGGTGCAAGTTTTTGCCTTGTGCGTTTACATTCAAGGTATGTGCAATATCTTATATGTATGTGCATGTTTTCACGTTGACCCTTATGTCTCGTAGACTGGCACATGATCGAACGTCTGCAATGCACGTGGTCTTCCTCACATCACGCATGCAGTATGAGCGCGTGGGAGATAACGGACTCAATGATTGGCACGTGATCCCAAGGGAGAATATTTCTGACATTCTACAACGTGGATCAACGCCCCAATCCTCTCTTGACACGTGGCTTCTCTAGAAAAGGATGGGATGAGCCCTACACACACCAAACGTGTGAGGTCATGGAAACCCTACCTTCAGCCTTATAAGAAGGCCGCTTCTGCGATCAAATGCGGCGTCACTGAAGCACAGAAGAAGGGCAGGAGAAGCTCGAGAGAAGAAAAGAAAGAAGAAGAGAAGAGGAGAGTCTAGAAGGAGAAGAGAAGAGAGAGCAAGAAAGAGAGAGCCACCTTCAGGAAGAAAATAGAGCATCGTAAGAGAGAGAGTGAGAAGGAGAAGAAGTGTGAGATGCAGTCTCTTTCTGACCTCTGGATCAAATCCAGGGTCAGCTTGCTCTATCTTCAGAGCTACATTATTTTATTTCATTCGTGTGTCTTACGTTTCTTCAGTTTTTCTTTTTGAAACCTTTAGAAGTTGTGAATCAACAGAGCTAAGCTGTATTGCTCAGCAGGCGAGGGTGTTCCTCGGACAGCAAGCTGTGAGGCTCAGCGGTTGTATAGATTTCCATCCCCAAAGCTATGGATCAGTGGTATTCAAGCTGTGTGGCAGCAGGAAGGCTTACTCAGTTGAGTAAGGGGTGAACGTAGATCTCTGGACAAAGATCGAACCACCTTAAAAACATTTGTCTCCTGTGTGATTGCTTGTGCATCTTCTCCTCGGTAGATGAATGCTTAGGCTCGCCTAAATGGTTTAGCATGGTTTGATTAGTTAATCGCTCATCTGATGTTATCTTCTGATTGGTTTCACCTTGCATTCTTAATCGAGTTTCTAAATCTGTGGGTGAGTCCATAGCAGTTTAGTCTATTTCCGCACTGGTTATTTTTAACTGCCTGTGTTGCCTTTTATTTGGGGTTGGATCTATTCACCCCCCCTCTAGATCCGTTCATCACACCCTTCAGTCTTTACGGTATGTAACCGTTGTTCACTTTCTGCAGGCACTTGGTGAGATGCTCCCCGTTGCTGGAACATCTTCCTATCTTCCGGTGGGAAGGAGCGTAAGGAAGTGTAGGGAACTATTTTCCCTTCTTCCACTTTGCAGACAAGGTCATGCGGTTGGACGACGGCGGTGGACTCGTGGTGCACTGGCCACGGCGAGACAACCTCTCCATCTAAGTTGGGTGTTGGTGGCAGCCGGGGCAGCGGGGTCTTGTTCGCCAGTTTGGAGGCATGGCCAGTACCCTAGAGTGGCCTTCATAATGTGTTGGCCTCGTAGTACTGCTGCCTTCGTTGGCTTGTGTAGGCCTGCTGGTTCCCTGTAACGGGTGGGCCTCACTGCTCCACTGGCCCATGTTCGACCAGGGGTGGCCGGAGTAACCCGCCTAGTTTTCCTGGTGTAGGTTTTCTACCAGTGATGCCCTTTGTTGGTCTAGGGGTTTTGTCCCACTTCTCTAGCATAGGCGGTGTAATGCCCCGGGATTTTCGGATCTAGATCCGTGGGTTTCGGTTCACTTTTCGCGGGTTGCGGATTCTGTCCGATTGAGCTTCGGACTATTTTTACCAGATTGTCGGACCCATTGGTGGTGTGCCCATGAGTTTCCTTGTGCCCGTGGTGTTGTGAGGAGCACGCCGGTAATTTCTTGGAATTTTCGGAGAGCCTTTGTGGGTCCCGGGTCGCGTTTTGGGTTTTACACATGTTTTTGGCTGTCGGACCTTCGGAATCCAGTGTGGGGTGAACCGTTGCGTTCTCCGACTCCGGGACGTTACCACTACGTTGTGCGTTTTTCGAAGATCGTGTGGGGTATTTTTCCTATTTTTTGGTATTTTTTAGAATTTTTGAGTTTTTCTATTTAAACCCCTTTAACCTCTCTCTCTCCCCATTCTCTCTTTCTCTACCTCTCTCTTCCCGTTCTCTCCCCCGGGCGGCCGACGGTGGCGGAGGAGCGCTAGACGGCGAGGCGAGAAATGAGGAACGGGTCGAGGACCGAGAGCCGATGGTGCGTGGAAGCTCGGTGGCGCGATCGTGAGCCGGCAAGGGTTTAACGGCGTTTTCTACGTGGATCGGCGTCCACGGCGCGCGAAATCTTCGGTGGAGGTAGGGAGATGGACCCTCAGCTCATGTATTTCATTTCCCGTGGATTTGGTAGGCCGTGGCGAGCCAAGCGTGGGTTTATTGCCGTTTTGGGGAAAATCCATGTTTTGGGGGAGTGAGCCGAATCTCCCGTTTCGTGAGGTTTTTGACCGATCTAAAGGCATAGATGCATGTTAGGAGGCTTGGGGATGGATTCCCCTTTGTTTCCCCATCACCCGGGGGTGATTGGGGCGTTGATCGGGTTTTTGGGGCGTTTCCCGCCGTTTTGGGTTCGGGATGCCTTAGCGGTCGTTCCAGAGACCGCTAGGGGCGCCAAGCGGACCAAGGATAGACCGCCAGGGTCTTTGGTGGTCCAGAGGTAGACCGCTAAGACCGCTTGAGTTTCGTGTGTTCCGAGGGTTTAGCGGTCCACAGGTAGCCTGCTAGCCAGTGCCTCGCAGTCCAAGGGTAGACCGCGAGGGGTCCGTGGTTTCAGTGTGTAGCGGTCCAATGTTAAGCCGCTAGCCTTTCCTTGGCGGTCCAAGGTTAGACCGCTAGACCTCGTGGCGGTTTAAGGTTAGATCGCTAGGCGATTTCCATGCTTGCGATGTCGGGTTTGCGTTGTGTTGGTCTCCGGTCGACCCGGTTGTGACCCAGTGGTAGACTTTCAGTCTCGTGAGTGTCCTGGACAACCCGTGAGTTCCGTGTCCATATTTTTGGGGGGTTTGGAGGTACCGTGTTACCTCGATTAGCGTGCCCAAAGGTATGGTGGGTCCGGGTGACCCCATGTGTTCCGGGCTCTCGTGTTTTCGCTAGATCGAGTCACCGTGTATTGGTGTGAGTGCAGTGGGGTTCCCCCGCATGTTGTAGGTTTCTACGGAAGATGGTTCCTGACTGGGCCAAGTGTTTGGCCTTAGACTATGAGTCCAGTCATCCATCCTGAGGCTGGAGGTTTCTCGCTTTTCCCAGGGATGGGGAATCGGCATGGCGGCCTGTGAGCTACCTTGGGAATCATGCTTATGTGTTTTCTACGTGGGCCATGTGTGTGGCCTTGGACTGTGAGTCCAATTACCCAGCCTGGGGTTGGAGGTCTCCTGAGTTCCCTTTTGAGGGGATGGTCTCGGCTGCTCGTGAGCGGCCTCGGTATTCATGCTACCGTGTTTTTTGACCTAGGGTTAGGGCAGATTGATGGCGTGGAGCCATTCGGTGCAACGGTCTTGACCCTGAGTCTTGTGACTCACGGACCGTTGGATTTAGTTAGTCTAGAGGACTGTCCAGAGTCCAGTGGCACGGCGCCACTTGGTTCTTCTCGGCTTTCGCGTAAGAGTTCGTGTGTGGTTCTCGGAGTTTCTCCTCGGAGAGTGGTCACATCAGTGACTCCCCATTAGTCGTAGCCTTCCAACACGCGTGTGGTCCCACCAGGGAGTGGTGGCGAGGATTTACCCGAGAAGACGACTTTAGGCTGGTTGCCGTAGGGCCTCCTACTGTGGCGGCTCAAGTCCAGGCTGGGAGGAATACCAGCTAGAGCACCTGACGTAGTGCAATCAGTCAGTGTGTGCACACGTGATTGGGGACTTCGGACACGTGCTGACGAGCACGACCCTGCCTAGACCCTTGTTTTGTGTTCTGTGGTTACTTGTACGATGTCTCAGTCTCCCCTGGGGCGTGGCAGCGAGACACCTGAGGTTGTAGACTAAGTCATCAGTGGACGCATCCGGCCTTCCTTCTGGTGGGCAGATACTCCTGTCACGTGAGACGTGACTCTCCTGTTCTAGTTCCATTTCCCATCTGTGAGACGTGCTATTCTAGGCCGTCTGGAGTTTCCGAGGTAGTGGCCAGGGTGCCAGTGGCTTCACCGAGGTTTCATCGTGCCAGTGTGGGACTATGCGATCCTGGTTGGTCGTGCCTGTGTGGGCAGACTTCTACGGTAGGGTTGCCGTGAGGGTTTCCTCGGTAGGCCTGGTGTTAGAGTGGTCCAGTTCCGGATTGTGAGATCGGGATTTCTCTTTCTGCTGGACCGGTACAGTAGGAGTAGCTGTAGTGCCGAGTTTTTACCGGCCACCGGTTCGCTGCTCCTGCTGTAGTTGTAGCTATTTTTCCTTTCCGCTACCGCCGTTGTTCTCGGTTGGGGTTCTGCGAGATCCCCACTGAGCCAGTGACAGGAGGCTCACCCCTGCGTTTCAGGTGCAGCGGTTCTTCCTCGAGGTTCGAGGGTGTTGTTCGGAGGTCCTTAGCTGCCAGCTCACCGGGCCGAGTGTTCACTTGGCATGTGGTACGTTTTATTACTTTAGACTGTACTTTCTATTAGACTGGACTCTGTTGTTGTAGTTGTTTATTTATTTCTATTAATTGATGAATTATCCTGCTTTATTTCATATTTTTTTGTACCTCCACACTCCTTTTAGCCCTTCCGAGCCCTCCGACTCGTGGGCGGCGGGCCAAGATTCGATTGGTATCAGGTTCTTCCCGGTATCCGGATCTTGGGTCGCTATAGCTCGTATCAGAGCAAGGTTGTGGACGTACATATGAATTTGAAACATTGTTGTGATCAGAGTCCATATGGTCCAGTACAGTCGGCAGATGGCATAGGGTTTTGTGTTTGTTCCCCGCTTGGTTTCTCCCTTGAGAGCTTGAGTGCGCCGCGTGGTGCTGTTAAGGTGGTTGCTATTCGCAGCTTCCGTGCTGGCGTGGGGTCTAAAGATCGAGGTTGAGAGCTTTCTCCCTCATCGGTGGTGACCCCGGTTGTGCTGCGTTGAGGAGAGGTTGCCGGTAGGTGCGTTGCTGCGGTGCTATGTTTGAGGTTTCTGCAGCGAGGTCAGGTGGCTGGTGAGGACTATTCGTGGTAAAGTGGCCGTGAGCGTGCTCTGAGGGAGCTATTGTTGAGTCTGGCCACTCTAGCTTGAGTTTATCCAGCCCCTGAGGTATTAAGGTTGTAGTTTGAGGTGTTGGAGCGGATGCTCTGTTTGAGAATTGTGCTCGGGTGAGCGTAGGATCTTCTCGGTGAGTTGCTGATTTTCGAGCCTAATGTCCTTGTCGTGCTCTGTGGCGTCAGAAATGACGTGTCGATCCCGGTTATTCTTGTGGATTTAGAGGCAGGATTGGGTTGTAGTGTCCCAATAAGTCTTTCTCCTGCGCTCTTGGGTGCGAATGAGTTGTGTTCGCCTGGATTTGGTTTGTGTTGTGAAGGTTCTGCGGTGAGTTTCGGGACTCGAGGATGAGCGTCGGCGGTTGCCGATTATGGCTCGTGTTGCGCCTCTTGGCGTGGCGTGTTGCAGTTCGAGGAATTACAGTGGTGGTGCATCGAGAGATGCTGTAATCATAGTCCGACGTGACACTCACCGAGTGTGTCGGAGGCGTTGACCTGATGGAAGTGATGGGTTCTAGGTGCTGGAAGGTGCTGTTCCCAGCATGCACGAGGTTCGAGGTCAGGTCGAGCGTGGAGTTTCTCCGATTGGTCGGAGGTATGTCGGTTTCTCCTTTGGTTGGAGAGATTGTGTTTGGCTAAGGTTCATCATCTTGCATGGTGTGTCCGGATTTGTTGGCCTTTGCATGCCATGGAGTCCGTGCGAGATGAGTTTCACGTTTTGGCAAGGTGGTTGCCTGCGAGAGTTTTGCCCATTTCCCAGAGTATGTGTGGGTGCCGGCGCTGTTCTGGAAGGACGAGTGCTGGTTGGGCAGTGTTCGAATTCTTGGCTGGTGCTGGAATTTTCCGATGCATGGTGGTTCGGAGCCTACAGAGTTGCAGAGGATTGCCAGATTTGAGAGTGAATTTGTGCTTGGGGTTCGAGGTAAGGGAGCTTTCCTCTCCCTATTTTCTGAAGTTGGCCAGCCGAGTTGTAGATTGTTGGGATGGCGAGTCCCGAGTTGTCGTGTTGGCTATGCGCGTGGATCAGAGTATGCAACGGAAGCCTGGTGGGCCCATAACCCACAGGTTTAGGATCGTTGCGTTGGGTGCTACGGGCGAAATTTGATTGAGAGAATATAGAGAAATCATTGATGCAAAATAGAGAAAAACACATATGTAGCAGAAAATGTAGAAAACTATGATGATTTGTGATTTTGAGGAGACTAGAACTAAGAGTGTAGACCATGAAATCAAGCCCAGAAGGATGCAATGGAAAACTAATACTTCCCTCTCCAAGATAGGGTCGAAGTTGTGAGTTGGAGTTGCAGCATGGCTTCGCCCCACGTCCGGAAAGAGCCCCCCTTTGCAACTGCGAACTGGGCAGTTTTTATAGAGGTTTGTAAGAAAGCCTCATTTTCTTATCACGATTCCCGGAGATAGAGTCCAAGATAAATTGAGTTCTCTAGATCAAACTCGAGATAATACTAAGGACAAGAGATAGGAATAAATGGGGATCAATTCGGAGGAAGATTCTAGAAGATATGGCTCTTGGAAGGTAGCCCCGGAGCCTTATCTGCAGAGTTTTAGTTGAACCAGGATACTTAAATCTTGATCTTGCAACCCAGATCCCGAGAGATATTGCCAATGAAAATTTGATTTCTATGAACCAAATTCAAGATAATATAAAGGGTTAGAAGTATAAAAAAATGGGGATCAATTTGGATAAGAATTGAAGAAGTTATGGGCTCTGCAAGATAGGCCTGTTGCATAATTTTCGGGCCAGAGTCCAGCACGAATTGGACTCTCAGGTGTGTGTAACGGTCTATCGTACGACCGTCAGAGTTATGTAATGGACTAGGGTAGGTCCGTCACACTCTGGGGGTCAAACGGGACGATTTCGGATAAGTTTCGGTGTAACGCACCCACACTAGACCGTCACATGGACTCTGACGGTCTAGGGTAGGACCGCCACGCTCTAGGGGTTGAACAGGGTGTTTTCGGGCAAGTTTCGGTGTGACGGTCTATTGTAGGACCGTCACACTGCTCTGGTGGTCTACACTGGGCCGTTACATGATGCTCTAACGTACCTCCAGTAGACCTTCACACCGATGAAGGAAAATTCTGGGCAGACTACGCGCGACTTTGGAAATTGAAGCATATCTCTCAAACGGTGCAGAACTAGTGAAAGTGGTAGAAGAAGAAATTGTAGATAATTGAGAGAGGAACAACTTTAATGAAGAGAGCAAGATGAGAAAATGAACATAAGATGGAGAAAATGGTGCTGGAATAGGGAGGAAAATTCTGAAAAATAGGTGAACAACACAGCACGCCGGAAAAATGTGAATAGCTCACAATCCGGGCAGAACTGGCCAACGGCGTAGAAGAAGAAATTGTAGATCTTTAAAAGACGCACAACTTTGATGAAGACAACTTTTTGAATAGAGGATTGGAAGAGGGTGAAAAAGAACCACTTTTAGGACTACTCAGTGAGAGAGAGCCGATTACTTGAGGGAAGCCAGCCTAAATGGGCCGTAAGTCGACTTAGAAGCTAGAAGTTGATAAAATAAGCTCCAAGGCTCTAGGAAATCATGATCTCCAAGACTTAAAGGATATGAAATGGTAAGAATGGACTTGAAATCCATCCGAGAAAGCTCCAAAACAATGGCTAATTCGGGGCATCAAAAATGATGAATAAGAGAAATGACACAACTTGTGGGCTAAAACGGGTGTCAACAGATGCCTCTCCTTGATGTTCGCTTTGCAAGGGAACGAGCGAAAATGACGTGGAGGTGAAATGGAAAGGAGATGGAGCGAAAGCGATAGCAACGTGAAATGGAGATGAAGCGGAGATGAAGCGGAGAGAACTGAAAAGTGGGCATTAAGGCAAAAAGACACCCGTCACAACCAACAAGCGATAGGAATTCTCCCGAAAATGCCAAACTAACCACCTGAAATGATTGACAAGGATGAGACATGTCTGGAGAACTAAACTAAAGGAGGAAAAGGAAACATGACCAACCTCATCGGGGACACAATCCAAGGACATTGAGGGGATCGGAAAGAACACAGCGTAAGAGCTGGAAAGGAGAATAAGATTGAGATAAAATCTAGACAGGAATCACGCTAGTCAACCAGACCAAGCGGCAAGATCAGAGAAATCATTTGAATTCAGAGTGGAATGAAGAATCTCTTATCCATGAGAACTGAGGTGCAATTAACCATTGCTGAGGAGAAATCGTTGAATGGATCACGAGGCATGAATGCTCAAAATGACATGATGCATACTGGACTAAAATAAAGAAATCATTAAAACGAATGCAAAGAAAGATAAAATAGAAAGTACTCAAGGATAATATTGCTAGACTGAGCAAAATGGGGTCAAGAGTCTTGTTGCAACCACGGCGTGCGAGACAGAGTCCATCGTCCCCCACCCGACTCAACCGAGCGGCCTATCCAACGATTAACCGTATGCTCTTAGATCATCATCGTTTTTGTTAAAGGGGAACATCAGATCCCAGAACACACGGGCAACCAGCCGGTCCTTGAGAGGCTATAATAAGGTAGATACGATATAGTAATGTAACAATGAGAAGGGATAGAGAGCCATACCTGACTTACCTGTGCGGGCGACACGACATTTTTTGGAATTTGTGATTTCTACTTTTTATGGATTTTCATCATAAGACAACAACCACATGACATGACATGATGTGAACATGAACGAATATGAACGAGCATGACATGAACATAACATAATAAGAGAAATATGAATAAAACATGGCACAACATAACATAACGAAGATGGATGAAACATAACAAACAAACAAATGGCAAGCATACATGCGACTAGAGGCACTGTGGGACAAGACAACACGTAAGCGGTGGGATAGCACACGTGGTGGTATAAGGACATGGTGGGGCAAAGACACGGTTGGGAAAAGAACATGGGACATTAAGGGATGACTAACAACATGTGCAAGACAACCAACAATACGTGGTGAGGAACAAAATAACATGCGTGGGACAACATGGTGGGACAGAAGACAAACAAATATGCCCTTCAATCAAAACTCAAGATCAGCCGAAGTAGAACCGCCAGGTTCATAGTCATGTGGTAAAGTCCTCTCTTATAGATATAATCATTGCAAACAAAAGCTGAGAAGGACACAAGCTTCAGAACAGATCGAGAGATTTGAAGAAGGAAACAGATTAGAAGATGTGGACAGGAGATAGAGCATAAAGATATAGTAAGGAATGCCTGAGTACCTGCAACCTGCACACTTAGCAAACAGATTACGTATCTATTCTCAAAATAAAATGTAAAAGATAAATATTTTTAGAATTTTCAAATTTCTTGATTTTTTTGGATTTTGAAAATATTTGATTTTTTTTGAACAATATTTCATTTTTTTTGGATTTTGAACAATATCTCAATTTTTTGGATTTTTGACAATATCTCATTTTTTTGATTTTTTAAAAATATCTCATTTTTTTAGATTTTTGACAATATCTATTTTTTTTGGTATTTTGAAATAGCAATCCGCAGCACCCAAAGACAGGCTCGAACTACTAGCCAGGGATCGCCGTCCCTCCCCTCTTATTAAAGACTTCCCTTGAGCAGGGCGTGCATGTGAGGGTGGCTTACCACAACCAACTGCCTCTAAAGAACGGTGCCCCTACTAAGGCCATACCCGGGATACAACCCAGCCTAAGAGGGAGAAGCAGAAGAAAAATTGGAGACAATCTTTATGCAGGATGGGAGACATCAGGACTTGAATTCCTTCCAGGGCACTACCCCTCAAAGAGTAGGTCTGTTGCGCCGGGGCTTTGTGTCTTTGATTTTGAGACCATTTATTTATCAGGCATGCATGCGACCGGGCTCATGACGTCCCGCAGGGAACTATACTGCCACTCTTGCCATGCCTTTGATTTATAATTTTCTTTTGATTCATCATATATGATTTTCATTTGACAGCCCTTATTTGCTAGATATAGCATGAAAGCTCACTTTCGAGGGTCAAAACTGCCCCTATTTGAGACCTCTCTCGTATTGGGGAGCGCCTAGGTTGGTCATCTTATCCATCAATCTCTTGCCCCTGCACTTGGCCGAGCAGAGAAAAGAAAAAGACCTTTATGCATACCCAAAGTATGGCCAAAGCAGCAACGGTGTGCCTCAGAGGAATCGGCTATGGCTCACCGTGTAGTGTGTGAAAAACCCATGCTCAAAGGTCACCCTCAACGATCGGGGAAAGAACTGGACTCCTTGCACGGAGCTATCACCAGCCTAAGGATGCTGCAGAAGCGAACTCATTTGACTAGGCTTAACTAAGCAAATCTCTAAAAGTCAGTTAACCATGTTGAGGAATCAACGTTATAAGCATGTGCAGGAGTAATAAGAGTAATAGCAATGATAACATATTCTTGCACAAAATACCTTTGCAAATCTGTGGAGTGAAAACCGACATCCCAAAGCGATCTCGATCATCGAGCTTTGAGGAGCTCGAGTAGCTTTGTATTCCTTGCTTGTCAAGATAAAAGATGAAAGGAGAGCAAAGGATTGGATTCCTCGACACAGGGGAGTGGCAGACATCATACTGGACGAAGAAGGGATAAAAAGGAAGAGAGACGAGGGCTAGAACTCTCTTGTTAAGGCACTGAGGCCCTGATAACAAGGAACCAGATACATAATAAATCAGATTAGCTGAGATCAAGGCGGACTAAAGCCTCAAAAACAGCAATAGAAAGGGCGAAGACCCCAAAAGGGTGAAGAGGAGAGTAGAAAGATGATAAGAAGAATCATCTGACGTGGTCGGAGAAGAGGGACGAGAATCATCCGGCAGTGCCGGAGAAGGAGAATGGGAGACACCCGACAAGTTCGGGGAATAAGAAGAACCCGGAGATACCAGAGGAGAAGAATCAGAGGAGGACATAGGCTGAGGCCGAGCATGGTGAGGAGATGGAAAGTTCGGAGGTTCCAGATGGGAAAAGGAAGAACGGGGATTCGCGGATCCGAGATGGGAGGAGAGAATCGTGGAGGGAGCATTAGGAGAGGGAAGATACACCACCCAGGGGTGGGAACCGAGCAGAAGAAATGATGAGTGAAATGAAGAAGAAGGAAGAGAAGTGGACCCCTGAGTGCACAACTGACGGCCCTTAAACTTACGCCATCGCCTCTTCTTAGCTGATACTTCTTGAACATGGACTCGCCTGGTGCGGGCTCGAATCTTTGGGCACCTTGCCTTACAATATCTTCTCAAATAGCGAGCCCATCTAGCAGATGGCCTGGCCCGACTATGAACATATAGCTTTGCTGGGGCAATTACTCCTAGACACCCCGTGCTAACAACAGTAAGTGGACATTCTTGGACAAGTAACCCTTCAGAGTGATGAATATCACAAACCCACAGCGTTTTGTCTCTCGGCACTAGAAGCATGAGATTCGACAACTCCACTCGGAACTCAGCCTTGAAGCACAACTCTCTTGATAAAAGAGACGGGTGAAGCTGAGGGAGAGTAATACACGGCGTTGACATGGCCGGTTTGCTAATAAACCGAGGAAGATTACATAACAAGTGCATAATATCCTTGGAAAGTGTAGAAGATATGGCCAATTGCCCCTTGAACATAGAATCCATAATCTGCTTGACGACCGTATGCGTTAGCACAACACGGGTAGAGAACCCTTCTTGGCCTGTCATCTGAACAGCAATAGAGCGAGGAGAAATAATAGCATCAACGGTGAACTCTCCGGCGAGCAAGGAGATTGCCACCGGCCTCGCTCGGGAAGAAACTGGCATCAACTCAAGGGAACTCTTGTTAGCAACTGTCATCTTTGAAAGTAGAGGCGCATCATCCCCAAAATAACCAGGGACGAGGACACGAACCGGTATCCGACAGATAAAATCCTGAATCTTGAAATGCATGGCCGGCACTGAATCATCTCGACTTGGCTTATTGTCTCCCTGGGGATTAGACCCAAGGGGCACCATGGGTAACGCACACCCGCTCCGTGGGGTGGAAGTGGTTGGAGAAGTAAAGGGAATATGTTTGGGTGGTACGTGTGAAGGTTTGGAAGGCATGGAGGCTCCAACGGGAGTGGTGATGGAAAGTAAAGGTGCAGGCGATGTGGCGATGATAGGCTCAGGTGGCGACAAAGGCGAAGGTGAAAGCGTGGCTAAGGGTAAAGGTAAAGGCAAATGTGTGGCTTGCTCAGGCTCGGGCAAAGGTGACGGCGGAGATGGAGGCAAGGGTGGAGATGGAGGTGGTGATGGAAGCACTGGTGGTGGAGACGGAGATGATGGTGATCGCAATGGAGATGGTGAGGATAGTGATGAAGGCGATGGGGGTAGTGGACATGGAGGTGGAGAGGGTGAAGAGGGAGGTTGTGGTGTCCACCGTCGACGTGTCGACACAATGCGTCGAGCGGTGTTGGGAATGGAAGCGGTGGTAGTGGCGGTGGGAGAAGAAGGGGAGGCACTAGCATGAGCAGAGGGTTGGGTTTGTGGCGACGATGGAGCCGGGGTAGGAGATGGCGGAGGTAACGGAGTAGGTGACGGAGCGAGTGCAGCACTAGACGAGGAATCATAGGGGTGCCCCTGGTCTTGAAGTAACGGAGACGGCTGCCCGGGCGGCACTTCTTGTGGCTGCTACTTGCTACGGAGATCTAAAATAACTTTATGCATGGCAGCCTAATCAATCCTTTTCTTAGCTTCCAAATCATAAACATAATCCCGGAACTCGGGACAATCCTCAACCAAATGCCCCTGCTGGCGGTGGAAATAACAAAACTGAAGCATATCCCCGACCGCAGGTCGGCAAGGCACAACCGGAGAGAACGGCAACACGTGAGTGGCCATCAAAGCCCGAAAAATATCGGCGAAACACTCTGGCAATGGAAGGCGAGGAGCCTGCTTTGGGCAAGGTGGATGCCGAGGGATATGTAATGGTGGAGAAGGTTGTGGAGACGGAAGTGGAGGTCGCATAGGCAAGAGTGCGTGGCTAGTGGTGGAGGGCTTTGGTGAAGGCATGTGTGGAACAGGATGCGGGGGTATGTAGATGACATCTACTTGCTCGGGATGTGGTGTTCCCTTGACCGGAAGTGGAGATGGAGATGGGTATGTGGATGCGGGAGGCTAACTCATGGAAGGTTGATATGCGGAGGCGTATGGGTACGTAGAGGCGGGAGGTTGGCTCGTGGAGGGATATGTGGCGGAAGGCTGACTCATGGCGGGCCGACTCATGGGAGCGTAGGGTTGGCACGTAGAGGGTGAAGGTTGATATGTGGAGGTGGATGGTGGAGACTCGGGGTCAAGGGAATCTTGGATTTGTTGGCGAATGAAGCAGGCTCGGCTATAAAGTTGTTGCCAGGAGGTAATGTTGTTGAGGGCGAAGATAAACCGATACTCGGGCATGGCATTGGATATCAGCATCTTGATTTGTTCTCCCTCCGGAATGTGTCCCGGGACTTGCGCGGCAAGGTGACGCCAACGATCGGCAAAGGTAGAGAACTCCTCTTCGGGCTTCATCATCTCATGGGCCAGATCCACAATAGAGTACTTGGGCCCAACTTGGTCTTGGAACTGCTGAATAAATCCCTCTTGTATAGCTTGAAAATTCATAACTTGCTCTTGCGGAAGAGAGAAGAACCAATCCCGAGCCGGGCCTTCCAATGACAAACCAAACAGATAAGCCATCATGTGTTGGTCATGTCGAAATTGGGCCGACTCATAAACAAACTCCTTCAAGTGCACATACGGGTCACTGACTCCACTATAACAACGATATGTGGGAATTTGTGATGGAGGTGGGAGCCGAAGACCTTGGAAAGCGAACGAAACACTTAAAGGGGATTTAGGATCGATCCGACGTTGAAGCTCATCAAGTTGGCGTTGGGTTTGAACAATCATCTCTTGGGTAGGGAGAGATCGAGAAGAATATGGGCCAGCTTGAGCAAGAGGATGTGAATTCGGACCAGTATGATGATAATGGGCCGGATAAGAGGATCCGGGCTGAGAAGAAGAAGGGCCCATTCCAGGAGTAGAAGGATATGTGGGCCTAGAAGGATGAGCATATGGACCCATTGGGCTGGCAGCATAAGGAGAAGAAGAATGAGTCCCATTAGAAATCGGGCCAGTAGCATATGAAGGAGAAGAAAGTGGCCCACGAACAGAAGATGGCCCATTAAGAGAAGGAGGCCCATGAAGATGAGATGTAATAAGACGTTGGGCCTGGGCCGGGTCCATTTGGCAAACACGGCTTGAAAGATGGGCCATGAGATTAGCCTGTTCCTCGGAGGGATCAGAGGGACCACGGGAAGATGGGCCCGCATGGGAAGAGGATTCCACGCGAGAATGGCAAGAAGAATAGGAAGAAGGATGATACAAGGGGTTAGAATGATACTCCATGAGGGCAAATGGAGACCTAATACAAGGAGATCAAGGACAATATAAATGGGGAAGTAAGGGCTTAATGGGCTTGAGAACAATGGGGGCTGACCCACTAATGCAAAGATGAATGGACAACGGACCAAGGGACGATGGACTGGACAATGAACCCACAAAATGGACTGACTTAAGTGGGCCTAACAACGACGAAACATGTGGATGCAACACAAAACACCACTAATGGGCTTGGACAAGCCCAAACAGTACAAACAATGCAATGTGAGAGTTTTCACCCAAGTCAAACAAGTTGATATGATGGGAAATGTTTTAGGGATTTTAATAGACCTTTTAATGATTTGAATTAATAATAATTCCCTCAAGATAAGGTCCAAACTTTGGGTTGACAAGATTAACTCTCTCAAACTTATGCGAATGCAAGCATGAAGGGGTGGAAAGGTACAACCGGCCCGGTGTCCGTGTGGGAATCCACGGCTCACGGGGACTTATGGAGGTCCCGGATAAGATCACCTAGTCGACTCCAAGGAATATGGAGGCGAGAGGATCACTTACCAAGGTAGGAAATGCAACTATGATATGCAATGTATGGCCCTATGTGCAACGGAGTGCATGCAAATTCTAGCTTAAAACTAGAAAATCAAGACTAGATTAAACTATGCAAACTTGATCCAAATAGGACAAATAGTATATGGATGTAAAGACAATACAAAGGTCTACATAATGGGCCCAAGAACAGATCAATTTGACCCCGGGAGGTCAATCAAATCACTGAGCAAAGTTGCCCCCGTGAACCTGTGTGCAGACCACATGCAGATTTTATGGACAAAATGCTAAAATGATGATAATTTTTAACTAAACAATTGAGACCCAAATGATGCAAATAAGCTATGGATGGAAAGACAATACAAAATACTATCCAATGGAACAAAAATCAATGCAATCAGACACCGGGAAGGTAGTCAAATCACTGAGTAAAGATGTACCTGTGAACCTGTCCCTGAGCCTGCCTGCAGAACTTATGCATAAAACTCAAAAAGTTGGACAATATTAGAATATGCAAATGTTAACCAAATGATGCAAATGATAAATGGATGGAAAGACAATACAAAGGGCTATCCAACTCAATAAGAATCAGCTCAATCGGACTCCGAGATCAAAAGTTATGCCCCGACGAACACGGCCCTGTGAGCATGTGCGTAGGACTACCAGAAGCTGTAACGGTCTACCAAGTGACTGTTACACTGCTCTGACGGTCTACTATAGGACCGTCACACTACCAGAGCCCTTAAAACCCCCCAAACAGTGGAAGAATGGATAAAATATCACCCAAACATGCACATGCACACACCCAACTCATAAAAGAGCATGAAAATAAACGTGATGGGTATTGGTGTCCCACCGTGATCGCCAAAAAAGTGTTTATTTATTTTTTAATTAAATTCCTATCCCGCCCCCTTTAAATACATACATGCATAAACATGTGAATCAAAGACAAGGGGGATGAAAGGATGAGAAATACTAACCGTGATCACCACCAAGGTTCCAATAACGCCAAAGGATGAAGAAGTGTAAAGAACGGCGCCGTGTATCTTGGAAAGAAAACTTGATCGCGCTTGAAACGGGGTGCGGGGAATTTGTGGATTCAAACCTCCTCTCCTTCCAGCCGGCTAGATGAAGAGGGCCTCACGTTGTATTCATGCTCTCCTACAAAACAAAGATGAAACGCAAAGGTAAAAACCCATTAGAACATGAAGTGTAGAAATCTACCTAAAGTGATAAAATAGCATGAATAAAAGGGGGAGAACACACCGGGGGGAGGTTTTTAACCCCTATGGAAGGGTGGAAAAGATAGGTGGGTGTGTTGTGCATGCATGAGATTTGAAATCATGAAATTTGATTGAGAGAATAGAGAGAAATCATTGATGCAAAACAGAGAAAAACACATATGTAGCAGAAAATGCAGAAAACTGTGATGATTTGTGATTTTGAGGAGACTAGAACTAAGAGTGTAGACCATGAAATCAAGCCCAGAAGGATGCAATGGAAAGCTAATACTTCCCTCTCCAAGATAGGGTCAAAGTTGTGAGTTGGAGTTGCAGCATGGCTTCGCCCCACGTCCGGAAAGAGCCCCCCTTTGCAACTGTGAACTGGGCAGTTTTTATAGAAGTTTGTAAGAAAGCCTCATCTTCTTATCACGATTCCCAGAGATAGAGTCCAAGATAAATCGAGTTCTCTAGATCAAACTCGAGATAATACTAAGGACAAGAGATAGGAACAAACGGGGATCAATTCGGAGGAGGATTCTAGAAGACATGGCTCTTGGAAGGTAGCCCCGGAGCCTTATCTACAGAGTTTTAGTTGAACCAGGATACTTAAATCTTGATCTTGCGACCCAGATCCCGAGAGATATTGCCAATGAAAATTTGATTCCTATGAACCAAATTCAAGATAATATAAAGTGCTAGAAGTAGAAAAAAATGGGTATCAATTTGGATAAGAATTGAAGAAGTTATGGGCTCTGCAAGATAGGCATGTTGCATAGTTTTCGGGCTAGAGTCCAACACGAATTGGACTCTCAGGTGTGTGTAACGGTCTATCATACGACCGTCAGAGTTATGTAACGGAGTAGGGTAGGTCCGTCACACTCTGGGGGTCAAACGGGATAATTTCAGATACGTTTCGGTGTAACGCACCCATACTAGACCGTCACATGGACTATGACGGTCTAGGGTAGGACCGCCACGCTCTAGGGGTTGAACAGGGTGTTTTCGGGCAAGTTTCGGTGTGACGGTCTATCGTAGGACCGTCACACTACTCTGGCGGTCTACACTGGGCCGTTACATGATGCTCTAATGCACCTCCAGTAGACCTTCACACCGATGAAGGAAAATTCTGGGCAGACTGCGCGCGACTTTGGAAATTGAAGCATATCTCTCAAACGGTGCAGAACTAGTGAAAGTGGTAGAAGAAGAAATTGTAGATAACTGAGAGAGGAACAACGTTAATGAAGAGAGCGAGATGAGAAAATGAACATAAGATGGAGAAAATGGTGCTGGAATAGAGAGGAAAATTCTGGAAAATAGGTGAACAGCACAGCACGCCGGAAAAATGTGAATAGCTCACAATCGGGGCAAAACTGGCCAACGGCGTAGAAGAAGAAATTGTAGATCTTTGAAAGACGCACAACTGTGATGAAGACAACTTTTTGAATAAAGGATTGGAATAGGGTGAAAAAGAACCACTTTTAGGACTGCGCAGTGAGAGAGAGCCGATAACTTGAGGGAAGCCAGCCTAAATGGGCCGTAAGTCGACTTAGAAGCTAGAAGTTGATAAAATAAGCTCCAAGGCTCTAAGAAATCATGATCTCCAAGACTTAAAGGATATGAAATGGTAAGAATGGGCTTGAAATCCATCCGATAAAGCTCCAAAACAATGGCTAATTCAGGGCATCAAAAATGATGAATAAGAGAAATGACACAACTTGTGGGCAAAAACGGGTGTCAACAGCGTTGAGCACCGGAGGATTGGTTCCTCAGTGCGAGACGTGTTGTTGCCGTGCCGTTGCTCGAGATATCGTGATTCTTGGCACTGGCAGGATGGAGTGTTGGGGAAATATGTCGGCAAGTGTGCCGCATGAGTACCCTGTTCACGTGATGAAAGCCGTGTCAGGCGTTGGCGCTAGACCCGGATGGGGTTGTTGAGAATGTTGCTTGACGGAGGTCGAGGACGTGTTCGTCAGAGTCGGTGGCTTGGTGCTCGACTTGTATTGGAGGTTGTGTCCTCGGATGAGATCGTGTTTTGAGGAAGTGATCTCTGGTAGATTTTGGGTTCCGGTCGGTAGCTGCGAGTGACTGGTAAGGCTAGTCTCGTAGTCGACCATGATAAGGTGTGTATTGTTGGGGACCCGTGTGCATTGGTTGCGGCGTTGGCGACCAGGTTGCTGTGAGATTGGATGGCACGTTCCTCCCCTAGAGACGTGTGCCATGAATCGTTCCGGTGGTGTCCCATGACTCTGTGGTGTGGGCGGAATCAGGATTGGCAGGTGTCCACTAGGATTAATTGAGATAGGGTTCGATGAGACAAGACGGAAGAGTGACGCCTGTGGGCGGAGGCCTTTTAATGAGATTGGCGTCGGATTGGTGGTCCTTGATGAGACGTTGGCATTGGAGTGGTTATCCCTGGTCTGGTGACCAGCATGGGAGGATTTTCCTATAAGTCTGAGTCGAGTGAGGTGATGACCGAAGACTCCTGAGTCTTGTCGTTGGTTTTGTTGTGCTCCCCTGAGAGGGTTGAGTTGGCGCGGTGCTCAAGATCGGATGCGGTGTCCGAGAGAAGTTCAGCTCGAGATGTAGTAATTGTCTATGTGTGAGTCAGCAGATGGCCCGTTGTGAGTTGGATCGTGCCCGTTGGGCCGGAAAAGGTTTCCCGTTGACGTGTATCTGGTGATCAGTGGATGGTCTTGTCACATGCAGAAGATGCTGTTGGTTGTGCATCGTGAACGATGAGAGCCGTGTATCAGTGAGGCCTTTGGTGGTCGTTTCTATGATGTGCCTTCCAGATGGGATCTGGGCTTTGTCGAAGTTGGTCTTCTGACAGAGTTGGCACAGTGATATGTCTGGCTTTCGGCTTGCCAGGTGTGAACTGATGGAGGGTCTGTTTTGGTTATTCCCTAGAGCTGGGTGAGCGACCGGTTAGCTGGTTGTGAAGTTGATGTGTGTTTTGTCTGCCGGCCATAGGATGAATCGGTAGCTGTTTCTCGTGACGAGGATTGTGTCTCCTCGGTGAGCGAGATGGTGGTAGCGGTGCCATGATTGGTTTTATTGTGACTGAGGTGATGCCGGACTGTGTCCTTTGGTATGCCTGCTCTGATGGCCGATGTGCGCGGCATGCGGTGGGAGGTGTCGTTCGTGATTATAGTCTGGCTGTGTCTCTCAAGATCGGTGTTTTCGTAAGAATCGAGGTTTTTGGTGCTGGGGCTCTGATAGCGTTGTTAGTTGGTTCAGTGTTCTTCCCATGTGACTTGGTGCTAGTCCTGAATTTCGAGGAAAAAATTTGTTTAAGGGGGGAGGGCTGTAATGGCCCGGGTTTTTCGGATCTGGATCCGTGGATTTCGGATCACTTTTTGCGGGTTGCGGATTCTATCCGATTGAGCTTTGGACTATTTTTACCGGATTGTCAGACCCATTGGTGGTGTGCCCGTGAGTTTCCTTGGGTCCGTAGTGTTGTGAGGAGCACGCCGGTAATTTCCTGGAATTTTCGGAGCGCCATTGTGGGTCCCAGGTGGCGTTTTGGGTTTTACGCGTGTTTTTGGCTATCGGACCTTCGGAACCCCGTGTGGGGTGAACCGTTGTGTTCTCCGACTCCGGAACGTTACCACTGCGTTGTGCGTTTTTCGAGGATCGCGTGGGGTATTTTTCCTATTTTTTGATATTTTTTGGAATTTTGGGGTTTTTCTATTTAAACCCCTTTAACCTCTCTCTCTCTCCCTTGTAAGGCCCCAGAATTTTTATTAATTATTTTTGGTATATTTAATTATTTTTTAGGAATTTTAAAGACCCAAAATGGATTAATAAATAAATATTAGATTAAATAAATCATTATAAGGCCCAATTTGTGTTAAGTAATTAATCTAACTTTGATAATTGAAACCCAAAAGGTTAAAAGACCAAGCCCATTAAGTTTGGCCCATATTCTAGAAGGTTATTTAGCCAATCCACGAATACTCTTTTATATAGATAATTAGAAGGATAAACGAATAAAAGAGTTTTAATAAATTGAAACTATGTACACGTTTGATGTAACGGTCTATCGGGAGATCGCTACAGCCATGTAACGCACTAGTCATGACGCGTTACACTCTGTAAGTCCGTGAAGTGAAGAATAAGCCAAAAGATTAGATTTTTGCTATCTTATCTCTTAGGGATCGAGATGGGAAGACTAGTAGAGGTGTTAAGGGCCCTTTGAAGTTGATCTAAGCTTTAACAAGGACTCTAGAATCGATCTAATCCTCAAATCCTAGCCAAACCCTATAAATAGGACCTAGTTCTGAACTGAGCAACTCTAACTTTTGGCTCGTGAAGAAACAAGGTAAGGAGTCACAATTTCGGGTAAGTTCTTTAGAATATTTTGTTTTTAATACATTAGACTAATAGCTCTCCCAAAATTTCGTGCTAGGAGATCAACTACACAAGAAGTTAGAAGCTTCCAAAGTGGCTGGTTTGACCTTAGCAACCTAGGAAACTGAACGCAAGACCCTTGAAGATCAAGAGATTAGGACATCTAAACGAGGTAATTTGAGTTCAATCCTTTAGAACTTTTTGTTCACCTTAGTTTCATCCTCGTACCCTCAAAATTTCACATCCTTAGGTCAAGAGGCTGAGGAGCTAGAGCAGCGTGAAGTTGCTGGAAACTCACTGGAAAGGGAGAACTAGGGCACGTCTTTCAGACTCAAATTAGAAGTTTAAAGCCCAGTTAAGTGGTAGGTTATCTCATGATTGACAAAAACATCTTGTTAGGGATAAAAGTCCTCTAATTGTGTTTGATTTTATGTATTATAGACTATGAATTTCATGTTTTAGTGGGTTCATGCATACATACATATCCTTAGCCCTAATCAAAGATCAAAGATATTATCTTGTCGATTCACTGCAACCTATGCATCTAGATGACCTTTACTTAGTTTTATAATGATTGGGGTAGTTAAATCGTTTCAAAACATGACATTGTTTCAAATCATAGTCTTTTAATTTCTTTATACTGTTAGCAGGGACTCTGACGCATCATACTTAGACCGTCACAACACTGTAACGGCCTTACGATAAGCCGTCACACCCTCTGTTGCATTTTCATTGCTCTATTGTCTCTGACGCACCATAACCGGAGCGTTACACTACTGTAACGGCCCCTCGATAAATCGTCACAATCACTGTGATGCACCCACTCTCGACCGTCAGGAGAATTGGTGACAGAATTGGAAAACAATCAATTTTACTTATAAATAAGCCTAGTTATCTAAGTTTTGACCTATTAATATGATTTTGATTTTATTAATTGATTTATAATAGAAGCTACATGTTTAAAAGCATCTTGAGTTGTTTTAAAACATATGTTAATTTCATTGGCTAACTCTATAGTTTTGTATTTAAATCATGATTTTCAATGATGTATGGACGGAGTTTTATCTTGGTTTCACATTGTTATACACTCTCTCTCTATGAATAGAGTCATTTTCTCTAAGTACATCGCATATATTCCGGTATATGGCCATTAGTTCACACTTTGCACTATAGGAACACTATCTTGAACATGAGGACCTCTGTATTGGATATTCCTTCCAATGGACTAGGAAATCTTATTTCAAGGCCTCCGTAATTCTCTACAAGCCTGGGATTCCCACTAGGACGCCGAGTTGGTTGTACCATTAAAACCTAATTGATTAGACAACACTATCGATATTTTCTGGTTCTAGCGATGTAACAGATCTATATTAGACCGTCAGGCCCATGTAACGACCCAATATACAACCGTCACATTTAACTGGGTCCAATTATTATTTCTAGATTCAGTCGTTCTAACGGATCAAGGCTCGACCGTCACGTGAACGTAACAGCCCAGTACAAGACCGTCATAATGTTTGAGTGCTTTAACCCAAGGTTTGACCCACGGGTTGATTTTCTAAGATTCCTAGGTTGATTAATAATGGTCTAGGACTTACCAAATTGAGTCAAGATACCTATTTTAATTTATGGAAAATAAGGAATGTACCGTTATGCTGTCAAATTATTTTCATAAGCATAACATTGTCTTAATTCATTCTTGATCTCTCATATTCTAAAATTGAAGCATTCATTCAATTGAATTATTGTTATCATGAATTTGTTGAACTTATTACATTCTTGGCCATACTTTATTCTTACACTCATGGAAGTAGCTTGATTTATACGTGAAGATGCAGTTCGGGCGTTGATTATGTCCAAGGGCTCTATGCTAGTCCCCTCGGCTGATTGCCGGAAACATACTATTATAAACCATGGGGTATGATGCTACTGGCGTCGCATTACGTTGGGAGTACTTTATTTATAAATAAGTGAAATCCATGAGCACTCGTGAAAATCTAGTGAATTGCTACATGATTGACGTTCTCGTGCGTAACCTTTATGGTTATGAAAGTGAAAAGTGAAAGTTCATTCTCGTTATATTCTTGTTCATGAAAGGCCATGCTACATTCTTGATCATACTTGCTACATTCTTGCTAGTTCATACTCGTTCATCTTATCTTACATGATCATCTTGTTACTTTGATTTGATCGCATGATTTATCGCATTTCGCATGATTTTACCTTATCTTTTAGAGCTAAAATGTTAATTACTTAAACATTACTAATCATGTTGATGCAAAGATACCTACTGGGCAAGTGTGGTCATTACCTATTTACAATCTTTTTCAGGAGATGGAAGTGAGTCGGGTTCGGATTCGGAGTATTCAAGTAGCAGATCCGAGAGTGAATGAAGAATGAGTGAAGACTTAGGAAAGTTTACATTGTTTTAGATCGAGTCTTTGTAGTTTTTTATTTCTTGAGTCTAGCATGATGAAGATAAGTTGAATTAGTGGTTGTATTTGAATATTGGATTTAATTAGTAATGAAAGTTGAAGTTGAGTAAATATTGTGCGATTGCATTCTTATGTGCGATTGCCTTGCGCTCTGATCATTCTTGCTTGCAAGAGGCTTACCATGTCGGCTGTTCACGTTCCTCGAGCGAGTCTTCCGCTGTAATAAAGGCTCGGGGCGTGACAGTTAAGTTGGTATCAGAGCCTAAGTCTCAGGACTTAGGGAAAGGAGTTATGTCGTAGGATAAGTCCAAGGTTTTAAGACCCCTACCTATGAACTAAGGAAAAAAATTTCATACCCATGTGAGGATTGGGTAGAGCCCGGGATGAGATAGTAATATAGAAATTATCTTAGGGTAACTTTTCCCGACTCTAAATAACAAAAATGTCCATGATCTCAGGTACCTTGATTCTTAATGGCTCATCGTATAAACTGGGACGAGATGTAGCAAACTGTTGCAGGACTTACTCAAGCCCTACAAATAGTGGCCCAAGCTGGTGGAAGGGCTGGCGCGGGTAACTTACACGGCAATTTCTGTAGTTTAAATCCTCCACGATTCTCTGGATCTTCTAACCCAGATGAAGCGGAAAATTGGATCGACAAAATGAATCGAATATTCGATGTCATGCAATGCACTGACCAGGAGAAAGTTTGACTTGCCACGTTCCAACTCAACAAGGATGCTCGTACATGGTGGAAATCCATTCCCACGCCACCTGCAGATGCACCTCATACATGGGAGGGTTTTCTTACACTTTTTCAAGCCAAGTACTTCTCGAGCATATAAAGGAGAGGAAGGCTATGGAATTTACCTCCTTAAAACAAGGCGCGATGTCCATGGCAGAATATGAATTACAATTCTCTCGACTAGCACCGTATGCTCCTCACTTAGTAAGCACTGATTTATTGAAGGCCAACCGATTTATGGATGGTTTAAGACCCAGATTTATCCAACAACTTGGAACCCAGAATATCCGCACCTATACAGACATGGTACAAAGAGCGCATCTATGTGAAAGAACCATGGAGAAGGTGGAGAGGCTCCGAGGAGAAAAGTCAAGTTGAAAACATGATAGGCAAGAAGAGAAAGAAGTGGATGAAGATGAAAATCGTCACATTAAGAGGTCCCGTAATGGGAAGAGTAATGGAAAAAGAAATGGAAATGGAAATGGAAAGAATAAGAAAGTTAAAGAAGAGAAGGAGCAAGTCGTGGCACCTTGCTCATTTTGTGAAAAATTTGGGCACTCAGTAGAAGAATGTTTGTAAGACCCCAAATTCTTTAGAAATTTATTTAGTAAGTTATTTGTAATTATTCGGAATTTATTTGAAGTTATTCGAATTAATGAGAATTATCCAAATTAATTAGATTAATTAATTAATTAATAGAATAAGTCATTTTTAAACTATTTTCTAAAAATCCCCAAAAATCACATCTTGTAGAATTAATTTTTTTTAGCAACTTTGTCTTCTACATTTAAGCCTAAGAAAATCATTTATTATGCCGAATTAGTGAACTTAGTTTTCCGAACTTAACATTTAACTATTTACGGAATAGTATAAGTAATAATCCGACTACCTTAGAAAAATCTGTAAAAATAGTAAATAGATTTAGGTCGATGTAGATAACAACTTTTCCTTCTGGCATTAGGCCATTGTAAATCCGTGGTAAGATCTATTTAGAGTTTAAACCCAAAAGTGCACACTTTTGACCCATACCTAACCCTTAGATTAAAACACGAAATTCGACCTCAATACTCGACCAAATGATCTGAAATCAAGGGCAAATGGAAGGCCACAATGTAAGGAACATTTACCCTCAATCAATTTGAGGTAAACTTAGCCCCAAAACGTGCTGCCGACATAGTTTGGTCAAGTCAAGGATTTCGGCGCCGTTTCTAAACACGTAGCTTGCAGCAGCGAATACTCCCAACTCAGAAGGCTCCAGAAGCTCTATGAGCTATCAAAATGAAGCCCTACGAGTCTTCTTTCATTTGGCTGCTGTGGGGTTCGCTGAAGTTTCAGATCTGGAGAGATCTAGTTCGATTTGTGGAGGTGGGTCAGCAGGCCGTTGGCTTCCCTTCATCCTTCTTTGATCCATCGATTGAGGTAGGATTTCTCAACCAAATTTTGATCTTGAGTATAGCAAATTGTTCCTCTCATCGAGCTCTATCCATTGGTGCAAAAGCCCCAATTTTCATTAGGTATCCGTGGAGAAATCGAGCTTTTTGTGAGGTGCTGTCCAAGTGTTCTTCATCCTAGGGTTTGAGTTTTCTCTCTCCGATTTGAGGTAGGATCTAACAACCAAATTCTAATTAACTTACATGAAGTAATCAGCATGTTATTATCTTTCATTTAACGTAGAAAGCCCCAAATTCCATTGAGCATGCATCGTGAATTTCGATTTTTGTAGAAGCATGTCTAGAACATGATTCATATAGTGTTCCTTAAGTCAGAGCTTGATTACGGGCTCATTTTGAGTCATGTAACTTGATCTTCATGTAGCATATCATATATGTTTGGATTCATGATCGTGTTAGCTTTCTTTTGACACCAAAATCCCCAAATTTGGTTTTGTATATCGAGAGAATTCGACGATTTAGTGGAAGTATGTCCTGAACTAGGTCTCCTTGTGTTCTTCATAGAATAGGTTGTGATTCTTGTGAATTCTGATGAAATTCGTGTTTCCAAATTGTAGTTTTATGACCCTAATATGTCTAGCAAGATTCCTATGGCATGTGGTTTTGATTTCAACTCATTTGGACCCCATTTGGGCGAGTTCATGCATTTTCCGGAAGCCCCGGCCGGTTCTGGGCTTGCAGGGGTCGACCCCAGGGGTCGACCCATCACCTGGCAGCCCAGGCCAGCCCGAGGGTCGACCCCAGGGGTCGACCCATGCGGCCCAGCCCGAGGGTCGACCCCAGGGGTCGACCCATTCTGCTTCCAGACCCCCGTTTTGCAGGGGTCGACCCCAAGGGTCGACCCGTACACCAGAAATCCGATTTTCTTCGTTTTTCGAACCGAAGATGGATCCGAATCAGTGGGGAATCAACCCATTTAACTTAGACCCATTGAAATTATATTTTTGAGGAACTAATGACCTATTCATGTACCCTTTTTAGTTTCAATTAACATTGGTCCATACATGCAAACTTAGTGTAAAAACACACCGTTTATCATCTTCATTTCAATGCATACATTAAATAGAAACTCACTTAATTAATGACTAATGGTGTAATTAAAGCCCCTGATAATGCATTCTATTTCACCGCTGTGAGGGCTTGTTCTTTACCTTGACAACTTGTTCTAGCTTGTTGGCTCTTTGACTAATACAAATGATAATGGTTAATCATGATATCTTAACTTGGTGATTAGGATTAATATGTTGATTAGCTTGTTTGATTGCTGCTGTTTTACAGCAGCGCAGCACGATTTACTCTTGTTGTGACTTGGTTTCGATCTCCTTGATGATTATACTTACCTTGAAATTCTGGAAATGAATCTCTTTCCTACTTGAAGTTGTTATTGCTACTTAGTTTAAACCTTGGAATTCTGGCCATAAATTGTGGAAGTCTAGATTCGTGGGATCTTTGATCCAAAGAAATCAATGCCTGGCAAACAATTAAGGACTCGGTCTAGTCCTGGGAAGAGCGCCCGAACACTACGTGTACCCCCGGGGAGGTGAATGACTAGGTGTGGCATTTGGCACCAGTACTTGACATGTGTTAAATCTAGGACTGTCCACTACTCTCTCCACTACTCTCTACATTACTTTCTACTACTTTTCACTTTCCACTCTTCACTGTTCTATACTCTACTTGTGGTTACTTTACTTGCTTATTACTTGGACGTGGAAATGAAATTACATACGTGCTTGACATGACTTGAATTGTCTTGATATGGCCAACTTTTTATCGTTATCTCCTGTAGTAAATTCTTGTCTTACCATTCTATTCATTATATTTCTTGACCTTGCAAGATCTTTGAATTCTGTTTCGTGATATCACCGTTATCTTTTTATTGTTTTTATCATTTGTAGCATGACATTTTAAAATGTAATTAAACTGTTAATCACTTATACCTGTCTGTTATTTCCTACTGAGCGTCAGCTCATAGTTGTGTTTCCCCCTTTCCAGGCTGTTCAGGTGACGCACTTACCGATGGGGAAGGGCAGGAGTGATGTCTTGAGTGTATCAGTTCTAGTGTGTTAGTAGTGTGTTATCTTTCTTTAGTTGTGTTTTGGAGAGCTTTTAGTCTCAGTCATGTTATTGAGTTTTAGTGGTTGATTATTCCAGTTGTATTAAGTTGAACTTGAGGTTATTGTATCAGTTGTGGTTTGTTAATGATCATTTAGTATTTCCATCTTGTAGCACTTGTGTATTATTTTAGATTAGTTCTCTCTCTTGCCAGCGTGTCCCTAACTGTACGTCCCGATATTTCCGCCTTGTTCGGGGCGTGACAGTTTAGTTGGTATCAGAGCCTAGGTTTCACATTCCTAGGTTTCCTAAGTTTTAGGTTTTCTTGCATTGCATCCCAATAATCGGTATATCAAAAGGTGTTGTCCGAACGTTAGGCTACGCCTATCGGAAAGGTCGCACACTTGCGCGAGTGGTCTTCGGACCGATTACCTCCGCCAGGTACCGAGTTTTGGTCGTGTCTAGGTGCACTAGATCCCTAACCTTGTAAAAGTCTAGGACCTGACCTGGTGAGAATGGGTAGAAACTTGGGTTAAGATCGTTTCTTAATCGTGTAATTATTTATCTTGATTAAACCTAAGTAATCTATTTCTCGTGTAGATGGCAGCTGATCGTGCTGAATGGAGGAACCTACAGCGTACGGTGCAAGGCCTTACTCAGGCCCTTCAGCAAGTAGCTCAGGCAGGAGCGGCACCGCATGGCACCGGTGATCTATACCGGAACTTCCGCGGAATGAACCCGCCTAGATTCGCTGGTTCGACTGACCCTGACCAAGCCGAGCACTGGCTAGATGAGATGGGGAGGATCTTTGAAGTTATGCAATGCACCAACCAGGAGCGTGTCCTTTTGTCCACATTTCAACTGGAACATGATGCACGTACTTGGTGGGATTCTATCAAGGCAACTCTCGGTGATCGGCAAGTTATGTGGGAAGAGTTCGAAGAATTCTTCAACAGCAAGTATTTTTCTGATAGAGTGCAAGAGAAGAAAGCGGCAGAGTTCGCGGCCTTGAAACAGCGAGGTTTGTCCGTGGCAGAGTATGAGGCTCAATTTGCACGGCTTTCTCGATATGCTACACATCTCATTTCCACCGAGAAGATGAAGGCGAAGCGCTTTCTCAATGGATTGAAGCTTCATTATATCAACCAATTGGCACCGATGGAGATTTCCACGTATTCTGAGGTGGTAAGGAAAGCGCAAGTTCTAGAGGATACTCTTGAGATGACGGAGAGAATCCGTGGTAAAGGCACCAAGAAAGAATTACCTACGGGTTCCGGGAGTGTCAAACCCGGGTATACCAAGAAGAGGCCTGTTAGTGGACCTGGTTCGTGGAGCGGGTCCGGATCGTGGAAGGGCAAGATGCCGAGGCATGAAGACAAGAAGCCTGGCCCTATTGTTCCATTCAAGGGCGTGTGCAACTATTGTGATCGTCCGGGTCACAAGATAGAGGAGTGCTGGCGCAAGCAAGGCGCCTGTTTGCGATGTGGAAGCAAGGAGCACCGTATCCCCAATTGTCCTCTCATATCGGAGCAAGCTACACCGGCAAAACCTCTAGTCTTCAAGAAACCACAAGGCAAGCTTCAAGCTTTACATGCAGATGAAACTGGGATTTCTGATGATGGCGGACTCGTCGAAGGTACCCTTACTATAATCGATAAGCCCGCATTTGCTCTCTTTGATACTGGTGCAACACATTCTTTTATTTCACGGAGATTTGCTAAGTCATTAGCTGTGGAACCTGTTTTGATGAATACTCCGTTAGAGATTTCAACCCCTATTGGCACTAGATCAACAATCCAGTATTTCTATCCTTCTAGTAAGGTTATGATTGGTGAACAGAACTTTCCAGCAGATTTGGTCTGCATGGATATGAAGGATTATGATGTAATCCTAGGAGCAGATTGGTTGGCCAAGTATGAGGCCAATGTTCACTGTAGTTCTAGCTCAGTGACTTTTACTGGACATTCTGGTTTATCTTTTACGGGAGTCAAGCACCATAACTCCGTACCGCTCATCTCGGCTCTTCGAGCTGATAAGCTTTTGAGGCATGGGTGTGAGGCTTTTCTAGCCTTTGTCTGTACAACTCCTGAGCAGCAGATGGAGATTAAGGACATTCCTGTTGTCCGAGATTTTCCTGATGTCTTTCCAGAGGAACTACCAGGACTTCCGCCTGAGCGGGAAGTTATCTTTTCTATTGATCTTATTCCTGGCACAGCTCCTATTTCTAAGGCTCCTTATCGTATGTCTCCTGCGGAACTGCGGGAATTGAAGCAGCAACTGATGGAATTGCTCGAGAAGGGTTTTATTCGTCCTAGTACTTCTCCGTGGGGAGCCCCTGTACTATTTGTCAGGAAGAAAGATGGTTCGATGAGGCTGTGCATTGATTATCGGCAATTAAACCAGCAGACTGTCAAGAACAAATATCCCTTGCCGAGGATTGACGAACTATTTGACCAGATAGCGGGAGCTCAATATTTCTCTAAGATCGATCTTCGATCTGGATATCACCAGTTGCGGATTAAGGAAGAGGATATTTATAAAACGGCTTTCCGCAGCAGGTATGGTCATTTTGAGTTTGTCGTTATGCCTTTTGGTCTAACGAATGCACCAGCGGCTTTCATGCAGTTGATGAACGATGTATTTCGGCCCTATCTTGATCAGTGGGTCGTGGTATTTATTGATGACATCTTGATCTATTCCAAGAGTGAATTGGAGCATGCTGAACACCTGAGGATGGCATTGCAACTGTTGAGAGATCATCAACTTTATGCTAAGTTCAGTAAGTGTGAATTCTGGCTGCAAGAAGTGTCCTTTCTCGGACATATTATCACCAAGGAAGGTATTTCAGTTGATCCTTCGAAGATTGAGGCAGTGAAGAATTGGGAGCAGCCTACTAGTGCAACTGAAATTAGAAGTTTCCTAGGCCTGGCAGGCTATTACCGAAGATTTATTCAAGATTTCTCCAAGATTGCAGTACCTATGACAAGATTAACCCGCAAGGAGAATAAGTTTGATTGGTCAGATGATTGTCAGCGAAGCTTTCAGACTCTGAAGGAGTGTTTGACTACTGCACCTGTTTTGGCTTTACCTTCTGGTGAAGGAGGATTTGTTGTTTATACTGATGCTTCAGGTATTGGCTTAGGCTGTGTACTCATGCAGCATGGGAAGGTGATTGCCTATTCCTCTAGGCAGTTGAGGAAGCACGAAGATAATTATCCTGTTCATGATTTGGAACTTGCTGCAGTCGTGTTTGCTTTGAAGATATGGAGGCATTACTTGTATGGAGAAACCTTTACAGTGTTTTCAGATCATAAGAGTTTGAAGTATTTATTTTCTCAGAAGGAACTCAACATGAGGCAGCGGAGATGGTTGGAGTACTTGAAAGACTTCGACTTCTCGATTGAGTATCATCCTGGCAAAGGTAATGTTATGGCAGATGCTTTAAGCCGGAAGCCGATAGCTAGATTGTCAAGTCTCATGTTACAAGAATGGAGGTTGTTGGAACAATTATCTAGTCTGGATCTTAATATCGACAATGATCGGGTCATGATTGCTCAGATCCAACTTAAGCCCGAATTGTTGATAGAGATCAAGTCCTTGCAAGAAAATGATCCCGAGTTGGTAGAAATCAAGGGAAACTTGAGCAGCAGACCTGACTTCATGTTGGCCGATGATGGTAGATTATTATTTAAAGGCAGAACTTGTGTTCCGGATGAGGCTACAATAAAGAACAAAATTCTTGAGGAAGCTCATAGATCCAGATATACCATTCATCCTGGAGGCACTAAGATGTACCGAGATTTGAAAAGGTCCTTTTGGTGGCCGAATATGAAAAGAGAAGTTGCAGATTTTGTGAGCAGATGTTTGGTATGTCAGCAAGTTAAGGCCGAACATTTCAGACCAGCAGGGAAATTGAAACCACTCGACATACCCCAATGGAAGTGGGAAAGCATTGGCATGGATTTCATTATGGGTCTACCTAGGACTCGTGGTGGATTTGATGCGATATGGGTGATTGTCGATCGATTGACAAAGTCGGCTCATTTCTTACCAATTAAGTCCAAGTGGACGATTGATGTATTGGCTGCCTTGTATATAAAGGAAGTGGTGAGATTGCATGGTATCCCAGTGAATATAGTATCTGATCGAGACCCCAGATTTACTTCACATTTCTGGAAGGGACTGCAAGAGTCTTTGGGTACTCGTCTGAATTTCAGTACTGCTTTTCATCCACAGACAGATGGACAGACTGAAAGAACCAATCAGATAGTGGAAGATATGTTGCGAGCTTGCATGATTGATTTTGGTGGTAATTGGAGTGAGCATTTGGCATTAATTGAATTTGCCTACAATAACAGCTATCAGTCTAGCATTCAGATGGCTCCTTTTGAAGCACTATATGGTAGAAGTTGTCGTTCCCCGTTGTGTTGGGACGAGGTAGGTGAGAAACAGTGGCTTGGACCAGATCTTGTTTCGGAATCATCACAGAACATCCGTGTTATCCGAGACCGGTTACAAGTAGCCCAGTCAAGACAGAAGAGTTATGCCGACAACAGAAGGAGAGCATTGGAATTTCAGGTTGGCGAGCATGTGTTCTTAAAGGTCTCTCCGACGAGAGGGATCCGAAGATTTGGCATTCATGGCAAGCTGAGTCCGAGGTACATTGGTCCATTCGAGATTCTAGATAGAGTGGGAGAGGTGGCATACAGACTGGCTTTACCACCGCAATTGTCTGGCGTACACAACGTTTTCCATGTGTCTATGTTGCGGAAATATGTGTACGATCCCACTCATATCATTCAGCAGGTGGATTTTGAACTGAAGGAAGATTTGACCTATGAGGAAAGACCTGTCAAGATTCTAGACCGGAAGCAACAGCAACTCCGGAATCGTTCGATACCGATGGTCAAGATTCAGTGGAGTCGGCGTGGGACCGAAGAAGCTACATGGGAGTCTGAAGAGACTATGCGAAAGCGGTATCCCGATCTATTCTAGGTGAGCGATCTTTTTCTACTCTCAGTTTTAGTGCAGTGAATTTGGAGGACCAAATTCCTTTAAGTAGGGGAGGGTGTAAGACCCCAAATTCTTTAGAAATTTATTTAGTAAGTTATTTGTAATTATTCGAATTTATTTGAAGTTATTCGAATTAATGAGAATTATCCAAATTAATTAGATTAATTAATTAATTAATAGAATAAGTCATTTTTCAACTATTTTCTAAAAATCCCCAAAAATCACATCTTGTAGAATTAATTTTGTTTAGCAACTTTGTCTTCTACATTTAAGCCTAAGAAAATCATTTATTATGCCGAATTAGTGAACTTAGTTTTCCGAACTTAACATTTAACTATTTACGGAATAGTATAAGTAATAATCCGACTACCTTAGAAAAATCTGTAAAAATAGTAAATAGATTTAGGTCGATGTAGATAACAACTTTTCCTTCTGGCATTAGGCCATTGTAAATCCGTGGTAAGATCTATTTAGAGTTTAAACCCAAAAGTGCACACTTTTGACCCATACCTAACCCTTAGTTTAAAACACGAAATTCGACCTCAATACTCGACCAAATGATCTGAAATCAAGGGCAAATGGAAGGCCACAATGTAAGGAACATTTACCCTCAATCAATTTGAGGTAAACTTAGCCCCAAAACGTGCTGCCGACATAGTTTGGTCAAGTCAAGGATTTCGGCGCCGTTTCTAAACACGTAGCTTGCAGCAGCGAATACTCCCAACTCAGAAGGCTCCAGAAGCTCTATGAGCTATCAAAATGAAGCCCTACGAGTCTTCTTTCATTTGGCTGCTGTGGGGTTCGCTGAAGTTTCAGATCTGGAGAGATCTAGTTCGATTTGTGGAGGTGGGTCAGCAGGCCGTTGGCTTCCCTTCATCCTTCTTTGATCCATCGATTGAGGTAGGATTTCTCAACCAAATTTTGATCATGAGTATAGCAAATTGTTCCTCTCATCGAGCTCTATCCATTGGTGGCAAAAGCCCCAATTTTCATTAGGTATCCGTGGAGAAATCGAGCTTTTTGTGAGGTGCTGTCCAAGTGTTCTTCATCCTAGGGTTTGAGTTTTCTCTCTCCGATTTGAGGTAGGATCTAACAACCAAATTCTAATTAACTTACATGAAGTAATCAGCATGTTATTATCTTTCATTTAACGTAGAAAGCCCCAAATTCCATTGAGCATGCATCGTGAATTTTGATTTTTGTAGAAGCATGTCTAGAACATGATTCATATAGTGTTCCTTAAGTCAGAGCTTGATTACGGGCTCATTTTGAGTCATGTAACTTGATCTTCATGTAGCATATCATATATGTTTGGATTCATGATCGTGTTAGCTTTCTTTTGACACCAAAATCCCCAAATTTGGTTTTGTATATCGAGAGAATTCGACGATTTAGTGGAAGTATGTCCTGAACTAGGTCTCCTTGTGTTCTTCATAGAATAGGTTGTGATTCTTGTGAATTCTGATGAAATTCGTGTTTCCAAATTGTAGTTTTATGACCCTAATATGTCTAGCAAGATTCCTATGGCATGTGGTTTTGATTTCAACTCATTTGGACCCCATTTGGGCGAGTTCATGCGTTTTCCGGAAGCCCCGGCCGGTTCTGGGCTTGCAGGGGTCGACCCCAGGGGTCGACCCATCACCTGGCAGCCCAGGCCAGCCCGAGGGTCGACCCCAGGGGTCGACCCATGCGGCCCAGCCCGAGGGTCGACCCCAGGGGTCGACCCATCTGCTTCCAGACCCCCGTTTTGCAGGGGTCGACCCCAAGGGTCGACCCGTACACCAGAAATCCGATTTTCTTCGTTTTTCGAACCGAAGATGGATCCGAATCAGTGGGGAATCAACCCATTTAACTTAGACCCATTGAAATTATATTTTTGAGGAACTAATGACCTATTCATGTACCCTTTTTAGTTTCAATTAACATTGGTCCATACATGCAAACTTAGTGTAAAAACACACCGTTTATCATCTTCATTTCAATGCATACAAGATTAAATAGAAACTCACTTAATTAATGATTAATGGTGTAACTAAAGCCCTGATAATGCATTCTATTTCACCGCTGTGAGAGCTTGTTCTTTACCTTGACAACTTGTTCTAGCTTGTTGGCTCTTTGGCTAATACAAATGATAATGGTTAATCATGATATCTTAACTTGGTGATTAGGATTAATATGTTGATTAGCTTGTTTGATTGCTGCTGTTTTACAGCAGCGCAGCACGATTTACTCTTGTTGTGACTTGGTTTCGATCTCCTTGATGATTATACTTACCTTGAAATTCTGGAAATGAATCTCTTTCCTACTTGAAGTTGTTATTGCTACTTAGTTTAAACCTTGGAATTCTGGCCATAAATTGTGGAAGTCTAGATTCGTGGGATCTTTGATCCAAAGAAATCAATGCCTGGCAAACAATTAAGGACTCGGTCTAGTCCTGGGAAGAGCGCCCGAACACTACGTGTACCCCCGGGGAGGTGAATGACTAGGTGTGGCATTTGGCACCAGTACTTGACATGTGTTAAATCTAGGACTGTCCACTACTCTCTCCACTACTCTCTACATTACTTTCTACTACTTTTCACTTTCCACTCTTCACTGTTCTATACTCTACTTGTGGTTACTTTACTTGCTTATTACTTGGACGTGGAAATGAAATTACATACGTGCTTGACATGACTTGAATTGTCTTGATATGGCCAACTTTTTATCGTTATCTCCTGTAGTAAATTCTTGTCTTACTATTCTATTCATTATATTTCTTGACCTTGCAAGATCTTTGAATTCTGTTTCGTGATATCACCGTTATCTTTTTATTGTTTTTATCATTTGTAGCATGACATTTTAAAATGTAATTAAACTGTTAATCACTTATACCTGTCTGTTATTTCCTACTGAGCGTCAGCTCATAGTTGTGTTTTCCCCCTTTCCAGGCTTTTCAGGTGACGCGCTTACCGATGGGGAAGGGCAGGAGTGATGTCTTGAGTGTATCAGTTCTAGTGTGTTAGTAGTGTGTTATCTTTCTTTAGTTGTGTTTTGGAGAGCTTTTAGTCTCAGTCATGTTATTGAGTTTTAGTGGTTGATTATTCCAGTTGTATTAAGTTGAACTTGAGGTTATTGTATCAATTGTGGTTTGTTAATGATCATTTAGTATTTCCATCTTGTAGCACTTGTGTATTATTTTAGATTAGTTCTCTCTCTTGCCAGCGTGTCCCTAACTGTACGTCCCGATATTTCCGCCTTGTTCGGGGCGTGACAATGTTGGAAACGTCTCGTCGCTTGTCTCAAGTGTGGAAGCCGAGAACATCGCTTGCCCCTGTGTCCTTTCATCAACGGACAATCATCATGGGATAACAACGGACGCGGGAAGCAAGGTCGATTAAATGCCATTCTAGACGAGGGAGGTGAGATGATTAAAGGTACTCTCTTAACCCATTCGCCTTACGTTAATTCTTAATACATTAAAATACGTACACTCTTCGTAAAAACTCATATATTGAATTTGGGGACCAAATTCTCTTAAGTGGGGGAGGGTGTAAGGCCCCAAAATTTTTATAAATTATTTTTGGTATATTTAATTATTTTCTAGGAATTTTAAAGACCCAAAATGGATTAATAAATAAATATTAGATTAAATATATCATTATAAGGCCCAGTTTATGTTAAGTAATTAATTTAGCTTTGATAATTGAAACCCAAAAGGTTAAAAGACCAGCCCATTAAGTTTAGCCCATATTCTAGAAGGTTATTTACCCAATCCACGAATACTCGTTTATATAGATAATTAGAAGGATAAACGAATAAAAGAGTTTTAATAAATTGAAACTCTGTACACGTTTGATGTAACGGTCTATCGGGAGACCGCTACAGCCATGTAACGCACTAGTCATGATACGTTACACTCTATAAGTCCGTGAAGTGAATAACAAGCCAAAAGATTGGATTTTTGCTAGCTTATCACTTAGGGATCGAGATGGGAAGACTAGTAGAGGTGTTAAGGGCTCTTAGAAGTTGATCTAAGCTTTAACAAAGACTCTAGAATCGATCTAATCCTCAAACCCTAGTCAAAACCCTATAAATAGGACCTAGTTCTGAACTGAGCAACCCTTACTTTTGGCTCGTGAAGAAATAAGGTAAGGAGTCACAATTTCGGGTAAGTTCTTTAGAAAATTTTATTTTTAATACATTAGACTAATAGCACTCCTAAAATTTAGTGCTAAGAGATCAACTACACAAGAAGTTAGAAGCTTCCAAAGTGGCTGGTTTGACCTTAGCAACCTAGGAAACTGAACGCAAGACCCCTGAAGATCAAGAGATTAGGACGTCTAAACGAGGTAATTAGAGTTCAATCCTGTAAAACTTTTTGTTCACCTTAGTTTCATCCTCGTACCCTCAAAATTTCACATCCTTAGGTCAAGAGGCTGAGGAGCTAGAGCAGCGTGAAGTTGCTGGAAACTCACTGGAAAGGGAGAACTAGGGCACGTCTTTCAGACTCAAATTAGAAGTTTAAAGCCCAGTTAAGCGGTAGGTTATCTCATGATTGGCAAAAATATCTTGTTAGGGATAAAAGCTCTCTGATTGTGTTTGATTTCATATATTATAGACTATAAATTTCATGTTTTAGTGGGTTCATGCATACATACATATCCTTAGCCCTAATCAAAGATCAAAGATATTATCTTGTCGATTCACTGCAACCTATGCATCTAGATGACCTTTACTTCGTTTTGTCATGATTGGGGTAGTTAAATCTTTTCAAAATATGACATGGTTTCAAATCATAGTCTTTTAATTTCTTTATACTGTTAGCAGGGACTCTGACGCATCATACTTAGACCGTCACAACACTGTAACGGTCTTACGATAAGCCGCCACACCCTCTGTTGCATTTTAATTGCTATGTTATCTCTGACGCACCATAACTGGAGCGTTACACTACTGTAACGGCCCCTCGATAAATCGTCACAATCACTGTGACGCACCCACTCTCGACCGTCAGGAGAACTGGAGACAGAATTGGAAAATAGTCAATTTTACTTATAAATAAGCCTAGTTATCTAAGTTTTGACCTGTTAATATGATTTTGAGTTTATTAATTGGGTCATAATAGAAGCTGCATGTTTAAAAGCATCTTGAGTTGTTTTAAAACATATGTTAATTTCATTGGCTAACTCTATAGTTTTGTATTTAAATCATGATTTTCAATGATGTATGGACGGAGTTTTATCTTGATTTCACGTTGTTACACACTCTCTCTCTATCAATAGAGTCATTTTCTTTAAGTACATGGCATATATTTCGGTATATAGCCATTAGTTCACACTTTACACTATAGGAACACTATCTTGAACATGAGGACCTCTCTATTGGATATTCCTTCCAATGTACTAGGAAATCTTGTTTCAAGGCCTCCGTAATTCTCTACGAGCCTGGGATTCCCACTAGGACGCCGAGTTGGTTGTACCATTAAAACCTAATTGATTAGACAACACTAGCGATATTTTCTGGTTCTAGCGATGTAACGGATCTATATTGGACCGTCAGGCCCATGTAACGACCCAATATACAACCATCACATTTAACTGGGTCCAATTATTATTTCTAGATTCAGTCGTTCTAACGGATCAAGGCTCGACCGTCACGTGAACGTAACGGCCCAGTACATGACCGTCACAATGTTTGAGTGCTTTAACCCAAGGTTTGACCCACGGGTTGATTTTCTAAGATTCCTAGATTGATTAATAATGGTCTAGGACTTACCAAATTGAGTCAAGATACCTATTTTAATTTATGGAAAATAAGGAATGTACCGTTATGCTGCCGAATTATTTCCATAAGCATAACATCGTCTTAATTCATTCTTGATCTCTCATATTCTAAAATTGAAGCATTCATTCAATTGAATTATTATTATCATGAATTTGTTGAACTTATTACATTCTTGGCCATACTTTATTCTTACACTCATGGAAGTAGCTTGATTTATACGTGAAGATGCAGTTCGGGTGCTGATTGTGTCCAAGGGCTCTATGCTAGTCCCCTCGGTTGATTGCCAGAAATATACTATTATAAACCATTGGGTATGATGCTACTGGCGTCGCATTACGCTGGGAGTACTTTCTTTATAAATAAGTGAAATCCATGAGCACTCGTGAAAATCTAGTGAATTACTACATGATTGACGTTCTCGTGCGTAACCTTTATGGTTATGAAAGTGAAAAATGAAAGTGCATTCTCGTTACATTCTTGTTCATGAAAGGCCATGCTACATTCTTGATCATACTTGCTACATTCTTGCTAGTTCATACTCGTTCATCTTATCTTACATGATCGTCTTGTTACTTTGATTTGATCGCATGATTTATCGCATTTCGCATGATTTTACCTTATCTTTTAGAGCTAAAATGTTAATTACTTAAACATTACTAATCATGTTGATGCGAAGATACCTACTGGGCAAGTGTGCTCATTACCTATTTTTAATCTTTTTCAGGAGATGGAAGTGAGTCGGGTTCGGATTCGGAGTATTCAAGTAGCGGATCCGAGAGTGAATGAAGAATGAGCGAAGACTTAGGAAAGTTTACATTGTTTTAGATCGAGTCTTTGTAATTTCTTATTTCTTAAGTCTAGCATGATGAAGAAAAGTTGAATTAGTGGTTGTATTTGAATATTGGATTTGATTATTAATGAAAGTTGAAGTTGAGTAAATATTGTGCGATTGCATTCTTATGTGCGATTGCCTTGCGCTCTGATCATTCTTGCTTGCAAGAGGCTTACCATGCCAGCTGTTTGCGTTCCTCGAGCGAGTCTTCCGCTGTAATAAAGGCTCGGGACATGACATCCCCATTCTCTCTTTCTCTCCCTCTCGCTTCCCTTTCTTTCCCCCTCTCCCCCGGGCGGCCGACGGTGGCGGAGGAGGGCGAGACGGCGAGGCGAGGAATGGGTCGAGGACCGAGAGCCGGTGGCGCGTGGAAGCTTGGTGGCGCGATCGCAAGCCGGCGAGGGTTTAACGATGTTTTCTTCGTGGATCGATGACCACGGCACGCGAAATCTTTGGTGGTGGTAGGGAGATGGACCCTCAGCTCGTGTATTTCATTTCCCACAAATTTGGTAGGCCGTGGCAAGCCGAGCGTGGGTTTATTGCCATTTTGGGGAAAATCCATGTTTTTGGGGAGTGAGCCGAATATCGCGTTTCGTGAGGTTTTTGACCGATCAAAAGGCATAGATGCATGTTAGGAGGCTTGGGGATGGATTCCCCTTTGTTTCCCCATCACCCGGGGGTGATTGGAACGTGGATCGGGTTTTTGGGGCGTTTCCCGCCGTTTTGGGTTCGGGACGCCTTAGCGGTTGTTCCAGAGACCGCTAGGGGTGCCAAGCGGACCAAGGGTAGACCGCTAGGGGTCTCCCTATGTCGGCTCAAGGCTGGCGGTCACGTGATAGACCGCCAGGGTCTTTGGCGGTCCAGAGGTAGACCGCTAAGACCGCTTGAGTTTTGTGTGTTCCGAGGGTTTAGCGGTCCAGAGGTAACCCGCTAGCCAGTGCCTCGCAGTCCAAGGGTAGATCGCGAGGGGTCCGTGGATTCAGTGTGTAGCAGTCCAATGTTAAGCCGCTAGCCTTTCCTTGTGGTCCAAGATTAGACCGCTAGGCCTCATGGCGGTTTAAGGTTAGACCGCTAGGCGATTTTCGTGCTTGCGATGCCGGGTTCGTGTTGTGTTGGTCTCCGGTCGACCCGGTTGTGTCCCAATGGTCGACTTTCGGCCTTGTGAGTGTCCCAGACATCCTGTGAGTTTCGTGTCTGTGTTTCTGGGGTGTCTGGAGGTACCGTGTTACCTCGATTAGTGTGCCCATAGGTGTGGTGGGTCCGGGTGACCCCATGTGTTCTGGGCTTTCGTGTTTTCGCTAGATCGAGTCACCGTGTATCAATGTGAGTGCGGTGGGGTTCCCCCGCATGTCATAGGTTTCTATAGAAGATGGTTCCTGCCTGGGCCAAGTGTTTGGCCTTGGACTACGAGTCCAGTCATCCAGCCAAAGGCTGGAGGTTTCCCGCTTTTCCCAGGGATGAGGAATCGGCGTGGCGGCCTGTGAGCTGCCGTGGGAATCATGCTTTTGTGTTTTCTGCGTGGGCCATGTGTGTGGCCTTGGACTGTGAGTCCAATTACCCAACCTAGGGCTGGAGGTCTCCTGAGTTCCCTTTTGAGGGGATGGTCTCGGCGACTCGTGAGCTACCTCGATATTCGTGCTACCGTGGTTTTAGACCTAGGGTTGAGGCAGATTGACGGCGTGGAGCCGTTCGGTGCAACAGTCTTGACCCCGAGTCATGTGGCTCAAGGACCGTTGGATTTAGTGAGTCTAGAGGACTATCCAGAGTCCAGTGGCTCGGCGCCACTTGGTTCTTCTCGACTTTCACCCAAGGGTGCGTGTGTGGTTCTCGGAGTTTCTCCTCGGAGAGTGGTCACATCAGTGACTCTCCACTAGTCGTAGCCTTCCGACACGCGTGTGGTCCCACCAGGGAGTGGTGGCGAGGCTTTACCCGAGAGAGACGGCTTTAGGCAGGTTGCCGTAGGGCCTCCTACTGGGGCGGCTTGAGTCCGGGCCGGGAGGAATACCAGCTAGAGGGCCTGACGTAGTGCAGTCAGTCAATGTGTGTACACGTGGTCGAGTATTTCAGACACGTGCTGAAGAGCACGACCCCGCCTAGACCCTTGTTCTGTGTTCTGTGGTTACTTGTACGGTGTCTCAGTCTCCTCCCGGGGCGCCGCAGCGAGACACCTGAGGCTGTGGACTAAGTCGTCAATGGACGCATCCGGCCTTGCTTCTGGTGGGCAGGTACTCCTATCACGTGAGACGTGACTCTCCTATTCTGGTTCTATTTTCTATCTGCGAGACGTGGTTTTCTGGACCGTCCGGAGTTTCTGAGGTAGTGGCCAGGGTGCCAGTGGCTTCACCGAGGTTTCATCGTGCCAGTGTGGTACTGTGCGGTCCCGGTTGGTCGTGCCCGTTGTTGTGCCCCTGGTTTTGATGATGACAACCATGAGATATGAATGATGTATTCAATTCAATGATGAATTAAAGTTTGATTCAATAAATGCTTTCACTTGATTTCATCCTTATGCTAGAAAGGAACAGGGTCGACGCTGGGAGCTTACAGCGTCCACGCTGCAGTCGAAGAAGCCTTCACCAATATCTTCACAAGTTGTTCCACTGCGTCAACGCCAAGATAGAGCTGCGTCGACGCAGCAGTCACAAAGGGAAAGCCAATGGCTTACTGGAATACTCTGATGCGTCAACGCTTTGATCAAGTAGCGTGAACGCAGCAGTTCAAGCATTCCTTGTTGTAGCCTCTGGAGTACCTTGGTAGCGTCGACGCTGTAGTTCGATGAGTCGACGCTGCAGTACGATGGATTGCCACAACTGACTAAAGTGCAACTAATGAGTGGACGCAGATTCATCCTGCGTCAACGCACTCAGCATGAAACTTGAAGCTTGAAGAAGGGTGCGTTAACTCCTTGGGGCAAGAGGGTCGACGCCATCTAATCCAAGTTGCAGAGCACGATAAGTGGATCCCACCTTCAGTCATTATCTGCCACATCAGCCAAAAGCGGATAAGGTTTCGTAGCTTCTACCACTCCAGAAGGTTCCCCACGTGAGCAATCATAAGGATAACCAGAAAATCAGGGTGGTGGCCCACCTGCCTCACGTGAAATATTTTGTGCGCGGGAAGACCAAAAAATAGGTTCACCCGAGAACAAAAGGAATTACATAGGAGAGGAAAAAAAAAGAACAAGTGAGGTGAAGAGCAGAACGAAAGAGGCGAACAGCAGAACGAAAAAGGCTGAGAGCAGAACTGGACGAAGGCTGCAGAAAAATCAGATCAGAAGATCATCGCGCCACCAAGACTCTTCTACATTCCAGACGGAGGAGATTCAAGGATCGAAGCTCATGCGTATGGACATGGATCTCTCTGTTGGTGATCTAAATTCCGCTGCGTCCAAGTGCTGAAGTTTGATTTCTTATCTTTTAGTTTTCCTATTGTTTTTTGAACATTGTATTCCTCTCCTTCACTAGATTTAGTGAAGAGAGGGTGATTCTGATTCAGCGGGCTGTGCTGAGATCAGGGGTGTTAAGGCTGTGTGCCTTCAAGCTGTTTGACAGCGGATCTGAGGATTTGTTCCTCATTGTTTTCTGTTGGGGTAGTCAACAGTATAGAGGAATTACTTCCTCGGTTTAGCAAAGCTGTGAAGCTCAGCAGGGTTCCACACTAGTTAAGTGGGGAGGTGGACGTAGGTCTCCATTGGGTGACCGAACCACCTTAAAATTGCGGTCTCTTGTGTGGTTTGGTTTAATCTTCGCAATTTGTTCCTCGCTAGATGCATGATAGGCACGCTCTCTGATTGGATTGGTTCAATGTTTCAATTAATCATCTAAGTGTGGTGATTCTGATGCAAATTGATCTACTATAATTCTTATAAGGTCAACCTATTCACCCCCTCCCCCTATAGCTTGACCGTCCTCTCGATCCAACACCCGTGTGGGCAGACTTCTATGGCAGGGTTGCCGTAAGGGTTTCCTCGGTAGGCCTGGTGTTAGAGTGGTCCGGTTCCAGATTGTGAGATCGGGATTTCTCTTTCTGCTTGACCGGTACAGTAGCAGTAGCTATAGTGTCGAGTTCCGGCCATCGGTTCGATGTTCCTGCTGTAGTTGTAGCTATTTGTCCTTTCCGCTACCACCATTGTTCTCGGTTGGGGTTCCGCGGGATCCCTACTGAGCCAGTGACAGGAGGCTCACCCCTGCGTTTCAGGTGCGGCGGTTCTTCCTTGAGGTTCGAGGGTGTTGTTCGGAGGTCCTTAGCTGCCAGCTCGCCGGGCCGAGTGTTCACTTCGCATGTGGTATGTTTTACTACTTTAGACTATACTTTATGTTAAACTGGACTCTATTGTTGTAGTTATTTATTTATTTCAGTTAATTGTTGAATTGTCCTACTTTATTTCCTATTTCTTTGTACCTCCACACTCCTTTTAGCCCTTCCGAGCCCTCCGACTCGTGGGCTGCGGGCCAGGATTCGATTGGTATCGGGTTCTTCCCGGTATCCGAATCTTGGGTCGCTACAGGCGGCCTCACTGTTGGCCCCCTTCCATAGAAAAAAAATGGGTGCTAGGTGTCTGCTCAGAGACTCAGCATGATCATCGGCGGAGGACAGTGCCTGGGAAGTGAATTGTTGGAGTGGTATCTCACCATGATTGAGCACGTTTGGTCTCTCCACGTGCTCTGTATTTGGCCCGTGTGAGGGTTACTTGTCAATTTCTGATAGCTTGTATTTTGACTAAAGAAATATAAATCCTTTATTTTGAGTCGATGTTGTTGTGTACCTTTTATTGGAAGACTTCTGCGTGTTTCTGGGTGGCTCTTCACGCTTACGCTTCGCAGTGCTTGTGTCCTCCGTTCGTTTGCTGCCATCGTTTTCAAGGAGAGCGGTGCTCGCCTCTAGGAAAACCCTTAGGTTACCTCTTCGTTTGCAAGGGGAGCAGTGCTCGCCTCTAGGAAAACCCTTAGGTTATCTTCTCATTTTCAAGGGGAGCGGTGCTCACCTCTAGGGAACCCCTAGGCTACCTTCTCATTTTCAAGGGGAGCAGTGCTCGCCTCTAGGAAAACCCTTAGGTTACCTCTTCGTTTGTATGGAGAGCAGTGCTCGCCTCTAGGAAAACCCTTAGGTTACCTCTTCATTTTCAAGGGGAGCAGTGCTCGCCTCTAGGAAAACTCTTAGGTTACCTTTTCATTTTCAAGGGGTGCAGTGCTCGCCAGTAGAAAAACCCTTAGGTTACCTTTTCATTTTCAAGGGGAGCAGTGCTCGCCCCTAGGAAAACCCTTAGGTTACCTTCTCGTTTTCATGGGGAGCGGTGCTCGCCTCTAGGAAACCCTTAGGTTACCTCTTATTTTCAAGGGGAGCGGCGCTCGCCTCTAGGAAACCCTTAGGGTACCTCTTCCGTTATTCATAGGTCACTTACCTTAGTGGAGTACAGCTGGTGACGATTTACTGGAAGTATTTTCTGAGGTTGACGGAGTTCCACGTCCTGGGTACCTCTCTCCCCCCCAGGATCACTATCATGTATGCTCTTTTGCCGAGTGTCTCCGATACCCTGTATGAGCCTTCCCAGTTCGGTGCGAGATTTCTTGCGGCTCCTCATGGGTCAGCCACGCTTGCTTGCCGTAGAACTAGATCACCGGGGAAGAAGTGTCGCTCCTTAACTCGGGCATTGTAGTATTGAGCTATTTCTGCTGATATGCCACGAGTTTTACCTGGGCGTTGGCTCTTCCTTCTTCGAGCAGGTCCAAGTTTTTACGCATTGTTTGGTTATTCCTGGCTTCATCAAAGTGTCCCACTCGTAGCGAGGGGTTGGATATCTCCATCGGAACCACTACCTCAGCCCCGTAGGCGAGATGAAAAGAAGTCTCTCCGGTGGCGGCTCTAGCGGTGGTCCGGTGGGCCCACAAAATGCTAGGGATCAAATCAACCCATGAGTCGCCCGCTTGGTCCTGGCGGGTCTTGATGCCGTGGAGGAGAGTTCAGTTGGCATTTTCCTCCAACCCATTGGCTTGGGGGTGCCCCATCGAAGTGTAGTGGTTCCATATCCCCAACTCCGAGCATTTCTCCTGAAAGGCAGTGCTCGCGAATTGTCTGTCGTTGTCGATTGTGAGAACCCTTGGGATCCCAAATCGGCAAATGACGCTTTGCAGCATGAATTTCCAAGCTGCTTCGCTTGTTATCTTCCCCAATGGTTCAGCCTCGACCAACTTAGTGAAGTAGTCGATGGCGACTATGAGGAACTTCTTCCTCCCTAGTGCTTCAGGGAAGGGTCCCAGTATATCAATTCCCCACCGAGTGAACGGGCGAGGCTCCGTCAAAGCGTGGAGCTGTGTAGCTGGCTAGTGGTGCAGGTGGGAATATTTCTGGCATTGGGGACACGTCCGAACGTAGTCGAGATAGTCTTGATGCAAGGTGGGCCACCAATACCCTTGCCGGATCAGCGTCCGTGCGAGTGCTCGCCCTCCCACATGGCTTCCGCAAAGTCCTTCATGGACTTCTCGGATGGCCTGGTTGGTCTCCGTGGGGAAGAGACACTTGAGTAGAGAGACTGAGAGGGACCGGCGATATAACCGGCCTTCCACCATGGTGAAGTGGGCTGCTCTTGCCCGCGTTCGCCGTGCCTCGGCATGGTCACGCGGGAGTTGTTGCCAAAGGAGGAAATCGAGGACAGGATCCATCTAGGAGGGTTCGTAGTCGATGGCATTTACTTGGGGCATCGGATCATCTATGCTCGGCACTGATAATTCTTCTATCAAGACCGACCTTGAACTAGAGACTGCGGTGGCCGACGCTAGGCGGGAGAGAGCGTCTACTCGGACATTCTCTTCGCGTGGGATGTGGATCACCTGTGGACGCACTTTTCGACACGCTCATTTGTTTGTTTCTTTAAGTCGGTTTATTCGATGGGTTTATTCGTTTATTAAGTGCGTGGGCGTGCCAGTCACCTATGTGATGATTTATTGCGCGCTCGATCTGACTAATCAGACGATAGTGTGGTTTGTGTCGGGACCAAAACCCGCCGCGCCATAAAGGTCACAGCATCATTTACATCCCCTCGGAGAGGGGAACACCCTTGATTAATCGCCGGGAATCAGGGCCTCATGGCCAGGAAATTATATCGAGAGAAACTAGCCGATAGCGGTCTCGAATCAATCGAAAAGCCCTATGTCTAGGGAAGCAAGCATTCGAAATATGTCGATCACTCAAGGGACCATTTTGATATTCGGACGAGCGTCCGGCCTCAGAAAATCACGATCTTCACGGGGAAAACCGGAGCATATGTATGTCGCGATGCGACAAAATTATTGTTCGGGGGAACGGGAAATATTCAGTTAAATCCCAGTTAGAGGGGTCGGAAACCAATGAGTTTGTCGGCCCGGTGCAAGATCAAGCTACGACCATACTGCGGTGGGCCCCCCGCGGTCGAAGTCAGGCTTGCGTGGGCATCGTCAATGTTTCCGGTGCCAAGGGGGCAACGGGAGGATGTCCTGGGACCAGATCTGAGAACCAATGTGCGTTCAAAGGGAGCGGGATATAGGCCGAGGATATGGGTCAGGCAATGACCATGATCGGGGCGGACCCGAGGTCTAAGCGTGGCCCACGGAGGCCTTATTGATATTCCCATGCAAAGGGTCTGGGGATGACGAGAGCCGTCTCGTTCCATTCATATTTTGTTGGTCATTCATGGACCATTTTATGTTCGGACAAAGATCCGTATTGAAGGCAAGACATAAATGGAAATAAATCCGTACAAACGTCTGCCGTGAGTACGGCAAGTTTAATGCAAGTGTGGGATTAGATCTCGGTATGTATGTCGGTCACTAACGGACCGTTCATCGTTCGGACGAGAGTCCGCATTTGAAGCGTCGAAGACAACAACAAAACCACACGGATGTCTGCCGTAGGTACGGCAAGTTTAATGTGGGTGCAGGATTAGATCCCAGTATATATATGTCGGTCACTAACGGACCATTCATTGTTTGGACGAGAGCCCACATTAGTAGCGTCGAGGACGACGATAAAATCGTACGGATGTCTGCCGTAGGTGCGACAAGTTTAATGTGGGTGCGGGATCGGATCCCAATGAAGACGGGTCGAGCTAACGAACTATCGGCCCGGGATAAGTTCGGATCATGGTCACGTACGGGCGAGGGCTCCTGAGATCCAAGTCCGATCTAGTGGGGCATCATTACTTTTCTCTTCAAACGCAGTCCGAGGAAGTGGAGTGGAGAGAATCTTTTTGTTCTCTAGTCGGACGGAAGGTCCGATCCAGAGTGAAAGGGGTCTGTTTGTTCTCTGGCTGGGTGACAAGCCTGAACCAAAGTGAAAGGATTTGATGTTCATCGATGCGTCGGGAGTACCGGCTGTGAAATATGAACCCGGGAAAGTGGGCCACGAGGGCTGGAGTTGATGTTGCAGAAGTAGGCCGCGAAAGCTAAAATCGGGGAAGCAGACAAAAAGACTCGCAATCGGGAGGCTGGCTATAAAAGCCAAAATTGGGGAGCAGGCTATGAGAGCCCAAATTGAGGAAGCGGACTACGAGAGCCACAATCGGGAAGCTGGCTAAAAAAAGTTGAAATTGGGGAGCAGGCTATGAGAGCCCAAATTGAGGAAGCAGACTATAAAGCCGAAGTTGGGAGATTAGCAAGCCGCAAGGGCAGGAAGTAGGCCGTGAGGGCCAAGATTGGGATGTACGAGCCAGAACTGGAAAAGTAGGTTGCAATAGCCGAAATTGAGTTTATTTTATTATTATTATTATTTATTTCTTTCTTCAAGCATGCAGGCATTCGTCAGCAGGCATAACATAAGTATAAATAAGGCAGCTCCCTCTATAGGGGATGGGATAGGGACATCGCCCATAATTCACAAACGCGGTGCGGGCCACGAGGCACGACTAAGGGGTGGTGCACCCGTTAAGAGGATATCACATGTCTTGCATGCATAGGAAAGGATCCGAGCCAGAGTGAAAGGTTGATTCTTTCATTCTCTGGCCGGGAAATGATCCGAACCAAAGTGAAAGGCTGATTCTTTAATTCTTTGGCCGGGAAAGGATCCGAACCAAAGTGAAAGGTTGATTCTTTAATTCTCTGGCCGGGGAAGGACCCGAACCAAAGTGGAAGGTTTATTATTTGATTCTCTGGCCGGGAAAGGACCCGAACCAAAGTGGAAGGTTGATTCTTTGATTCTCTGACCGGGAAAGGATCCAAGCCAGAGTGAAAGGTTGATTCTTTGATTCTCTGGCCGGGAAATGATTCGAACCAAAGTGAAAGGTTGATTCTTTAATTCTCTGGCCGGGAAAGGATCCGAACCAAAGTGGAAGGTTGATTCTTTGAGTCTCTGGCCGGGGAAGGACCCGAACCAAAGTGAAAGGTTGATTCTTTGGTTTTCTGGCCGGGGAAGGACCCGAACCAAAGTGAAAAGGTTGATTCTTTAATTCTCTGGCCGGGGAAGGATCCGAACGAAAGTGAAAGGTTGATTCTTTGATTCTCTGGCCAGGGAAGGACCCGAACCAAAGTGGAAGGTTTATTCTTTGATTCTCTGGCCGGGGAAGGACCCGAACCAAAGTGAAAGGGTTATTTTTTGATTCTCTGGCCGGGAAAGGACCCGAACCAAAGTGGAAGGTTGATTTTTTGATTCTCTGACCGAGAAAAGATCTAAGCCAGAGTGAAAGGTTGATTCTTTGATTATCTGGCCGGGAAATGATCCGAACCAAAGTGAAAGGTTGATTCTTTAATTCTCTAGCCGGGAAAGGATCCGAACCAAAGTGAAAAGGTTGATTCTTTAATTCTCTGGCCGGGAAGGACCCGAACCAAAGTTAAAATGTTATTTTTTTGATTGGGAAGCTGTCGGCTAGGAGCCGATGATTAGGGTAGCTGTCGGCTCGGAGGCCGATGATTAGAAAGTTGTCAACCCAGAAGTCGATAATTGGATAGCTGTCGGCTCGGAGGCCGATGATGGGGAAGCTGTCGGCTAGAGGCTGATAATTGAATAGCTGTCGACTCGGGGGCCGATGATTGAAAGCTATCGGCTCAGGGGCCGATGATTGAATAGCTGTCGACCCGGAGGTTGATAATTACATAGCTGTCGGCTCAGAGGCAGATGGTGGGATATCTGTCGGCTTGAAGCCTCGATGGCTGAGTATCTGGTCGGTTTAGCGCCCCGTTGGCGGAAGGTTTAGTTGGTTTAATGCCCCATCGGCGAAAGGTTTAGTCAGTTTAACGCCTCATCGGCGGAAGGTTTAGTCGATTTAACGCCCCGTCGGCGGAAGGTTTAGTTGGTTTAACGCCCCATAGGCGAAAGGTTTTGTCGGTTTAACACCCCGTCGGCGGAAAGGTTTAGTCGGTTTAACGCCCCGTCGGCAGAAGGTTTAGTCGGTTTAACGCCCCATAGGCGAAAGGTTTTGTCGGTTTAACGCCCCGTAGGTGAAAGGTTTTGTTGGTTTAACGCCCTATCGGCGGAGGGTTTAGTCGATTTAACGCCCCGTCGATGAAAGGTTTAGTCGGTTTAACGCCCCATCGGTGAAGGGTTTTGTCAGTTTAACGCCCCGTTGGCGGAAGGTTTTGTTGGCTTAGATGAAAAGTCATGACACCAACCCCATGAGAAGTCTATTTGTTGGATGGCTGGAGGTAGAAGGTGAAAGACCATGTCTGCCTCAAGGCTTACTTTCTTTTCTTCTCTTCCTCTTTTATGCGGGGAGGCGAGTGGAGAGACCACGTATGCTTGATGACTGTTCTTTTCTTTTCTGCTCTTCTTTTTATTGTGAAGAGAAGGGTTCAAAGACCACGTCCCCTTCATGACTGTTCTTTTTGTTCTACTCTTCCTTTCTCATTGATGCCCCCGGACTGGGATGTTTTTCTCTTAATGTGCCCCCAGGTTGGAGTGTAGCTTTTCTTCATTTGCCCCCTAGGCCGGGGTGTATTCTTTATAACTTCTATGCCCCCTCTGCAGGGTGTGTTCCTTCTTCACGTGCCCCTAGGCCGGGGTGTATTCTTTATGGCTTCTATGCCCCCAGGCGGGGTAGAGTCTTTTACTTCTTATGCCCCCACGACGGGGTGTAGTCTTTGCTTCTGATGCCCCAGAGCGGGGTAGCATCTTTACGGCCTCTATGCCCCCAAGCGGGGTGTATGTTTCTTCCTCAGATCCCCATAAGTCGGGGTATATTCTTTACAGCTTCCATGCCCCCGTGGTGGGTTATGTTGCTTCTTCAAATGCCCCTAAGGCGGGGTATACCTCTCTTCATATGCTCCCATGGTGGGGTATGTTTCTCCTTCAAATGCCCTTAAGCTGGGGTGCCTCTTCTGCTTCCTATGCCTCCAAAGGGAGGTATCTTCCTCTTCACATGCCCCCGGCACGGGGTGTATATTTTGCTTCTTATGCCCCTGAAGGGGGAGGGTAGTTTTATTTCACGTGCTCCCATGAGGGGTGTGTTTTGCTTCTTGTGCACCCAAGGCAGGGTGTGTCTTTTCTTCACGTGCCCCTAGATCAGGGTATAACTCTGTTGCTTATCGTGCCCCCGGACCGGGGTAGATTCTTCTACTTCTTCCACCCCAGAAAGGGGTATATTTCTCTTCGTATTCCCCTAAGCCGGGGTGTAAACATTGCTTTATGTGCCCCCAAGTCGGGGTGGATTATCTTCATGTGCCCCCCTGGTTGGAGTGTAACTCTGTTGCTTCTTATGCCCCTAAGTCGGGGTGAAACTCTTTTGCTTCTTATGCCCCCTATGGCGGGGGTACACTTCTTCGTTAAATGCCCCTAAGCCGGGATATGACTTTTGCTTTACATGCCCCCGAGCCAGGGTGGATTCTCTTCATGTGCCCCTAGGCCGGGGTGTATTCTGCTTCTTGTGCATCCCGGGCGGAGTTTGTCTCTTTCTTTGTATGTCCCCATGTCGGGGTGTGTTTCTTGCTTATTATGCCCCCATGGCGGGGTAGGGTCTTTGCTTCTTATGCCCCCATGGCGGGTTAAAGCATTCCCCACAGGGGGCAAGAATTCATTAAGCCACAGTTGCGGCTTATTGGATCTTCTAGCAGCCACTCGAGAGGCCGTTTTATGCCGGATAGGGGTAGCAGGAAGGTGGAAAGGGCCAGGGCATTGTACCACGGACTTCGACCCTCCTAGAGCCGGGCGTGATGTCGGCCTTCTTCTCGTTCTCTTGGTCGGCCATGCTTGCCAAAATCTTTTGTCCTTTCTTTTCTTCTCTTCTTATTCTCTTTTTTCTTTGTGTAATAGACCAAGGTGGGTGTGCAAGAGAGCGCTCACCCCCTCAGGGAGGGGATGAGTGGTTCGCTCCACCGCATCACTCCCACAGTGGTAATCTTTGTTCGGCACGGGTCCCGATGGATATGGCCGTACAACCCTCCCTCGCCGATTCTTTCTCTTCCCCTTTTTGTCTCTTTCTTCTTTTCTTCTTTTCTTCTTTTCACCTTTTCTTCCTTTTTTTTGCGGAAAGGGGGTTTGATTTCCCCTCCCTCTCCTCTTTTTCTCTTCTCTCTTTTTTTTTTAGCGGCCTTCATGATTCCTGGAGGCTGCATATGCCTCGGAGTAGCGTCCTCGAGGCCATAAAGATAATTGCGTCTAGTCCAGCTTTTCCCCTCATAGGGCTGGCGAAGACAACACCTGTAATTCATCAAAGTAGGCAAACATTGTTTATTGGGAGGCCATGAGGCCCCGAATCCCAGCGAAGAGATGAAGGGTGGTTCCAGTCCCACCGGGCGTGCCAGACTTGTGGATGCACTTTTCGACACGCTCATTTGTTTGTTTCTTTAAGTCAATTTATTCGATGGGTTTATTCGTTTATTAAGTGCGTGGGCGTGCCAGTCACCTAGGTGACGATTTATTGTGCGCTCGATCTGACTAATCAGACGATGGTGTGGTTCGTGTCGGGACCAAAACCCGCCGCGCCATAAAGGTCACATCGTCATTTACATCCCCTCGGAGAGGGGAACACCCTTGATTAATCACCGGGAATCAGGGCCTCATGGCCAGGAAATTATATCGAGAGAAACTAGCCGATAGCGGTCTCGAATCAATCGGAAAGCCCTATGTCTAGGGAAGCAAGCATTCGAAATATGTCAGTCACTCAAGGGACCATTTTGATATTCGGATGAGCGTCCGACTTCAGAAAATCAAGATCGTCACGGGGAAAACCGGAGCATATGTATGTCGCGATGCGACAAAATTATTGTTCGGGGGAACGGAAAATATTCAGTTAAATCCCAGTTAGAGGGGTCGGAAACCAATGAGTTTGTCGGCCCGGTGCAAGATCAAGCTACGACCATACTGCGGTGGGCCCCCCGCGGTCGAAGTCAGGCTTGCGTGGGCATCGTCAATGTTTCCGGTGCCAAGGGGGCAACGGGAGGATGTCCTGGGACCAGATCTGAGAACCAATGTGCGTTCAAAGGGAGCGGGATATAGGCCGAGGATATGGGTCAGGCAATGACCATGATCGGGGCGGACCCGAGGTCTAAGCGTGGCCCACGGAGGCCTTATTGATATTCCCATGCAAAGGGTCCGGGGATGACGAGAGCTGTCTCGTTCCATTCATATTTTGTTGGTCATTCATGGACCATTTTATGTTCGGACAAAGATCTGTATTGAAGGTAAGACGTAAATGGAAATAAACCCATACAAACGTTTGCCGTGAGTACGACAAGTTTAATGCAAGCGTGGGATTAGATCCCGGTATATATGTCAGTCACTAACGGACCGTTCATTGTTCGGGCGAGAGTCCGCATTTGAAGCGTCGAAGACAACAACAAAACCACACGGATGTCTGCCGTAGGTACAGCATGTTTAATGTGGGTGCGGGATTAGATCCCGGTATATATATGTCGGTCACTAACGGACCATTCATTGTTTGGACGAGAGCCCGCTTTAGTAGCGTCGAGGACGACGATAAAACCCTACGGATGTCTGCCGTAGGTGCGGCAAGTTTAATGTGGGTGCGGGATCAGATCCCGATGAAGACGAGTCGAGCTAACGAACTATCGGCCCAGGATAAGTTCCGATCATGGTCACGTACGGGCGAGGGCTCCCGAGATCCAAGTCCGATCTAGTGGGGCATCATTACTTTTCTCTTCAAACACAGTCCGGGGAAGCGGATTGGTCGGTGTGGAGCCCGAACTCACCATCGTGTGCCTTCGCACGCGGATCGACCTGCGCGGTCAGGTCGCGGGGGTCAAGGGGGCAGCGCCCGGGTTTCCGGGGGCGGAGCCCCCAGAACAAAATTTTGATTATAAGAGTGATTCATTATGTTGTTTATTCTCATGAGGAAGATTCATGTTCTTTCGTTCTTAATTATTAGTTTAGTTCCCTTCTTTTGTTTTAGTCATTAGTTTCAAGCCTTTTCTTCTATTTAGCTAATTTATGTTTTCTTTTATGGGGCACGCCGGTTAAGTGGGATAGAAGAGGCGCGCCGGTTAAGAGTGCTAGGGGGGGCGCGCCGGTTTAATGGGTGCAAGAGAGTGGCGGGCTGGATAAGGCCAAGAAGAGGGGGGGCGCCAGATTAAGGGGTTGCACAAGAGAGGGGCGCGCCGGATAAGTCCAAGAAGAGGGGCGGGCCGATTTTGCAGGATGAATGGGGCGCGCCGTAATAGGCTCAAGAAGAGGGGCGCGCCGGATTAGGGGCACTATTCATTCCAATACTTTGAAAGTGGTTTTGAGTGTAGTGTTATTCCGGCGTGGGGGGGTAGCGCGCCGGATTAGCCCGCGCCGGATTAAGAGCACGCCGGAATAACTTCCGTAAGGGTTTTCTTTCGTTCTTTTATGCTATGTTCCTTCTTTTTGCTTTTGTTCTTGTTCCTTCAACCTGCAGATTGACGTTTTGATTGGTTTATTCACTTAATTGATGGATTAAGTTGATAGAGAAGGAGGTTAAAGCATTTTAATCGTTTATTAAGGTGAACGAGCATGAAGATTGAATGTTCTATTAGGAAGGTTTGTGCAGGAACTCAGAGATTCAGTCATGATAAGAGACTTCAAGCATATGCAGCTCTGGCCCTCGGAGAGTAGTTTGTTTGTTCGTTTGCTCCTGGCGAAAAATGGGCAGCACCTCCCCCGGACTGAGGCTTGCCAGAGACAAATAGAGGAACACCAAACGGATTGCTTTGGGGTAAACCTCAAAATGCAGACCTCACGGCAGTCCGATAACCCAAACGTGAGTGTGGAAAAGCTCGAGGACTAGCCTTCAAGAGCTCTCACGACTCACGGGTGATGATTTCGCACGCGGGACGAATGTGTGCCACGAGAGGCTTTAGATGTTCATCCCTTCGATGGGTTCCTCTGAAGGCCGTGCCACAGAGAGGCAGGTCTTCGAGGTACCTGGATGATAAGAAAACTGGGAGAAAGGGGAGCAGAGGCTAAATAAAGAACATCGCGCTCGCAAGAGGACTTTTCTTTTTATTCATCCACACAAACGGGGGAAGGTTCTAACGCAGAGGGGGTTCATCTGGAGATAAAAAGAATGAAATACATTGCAGGGGGGAGAGAATACAGTGACGGAGGAGGGGAAGAGAGCACAGACTCTTTCCCCTCCGACTCACCCTCACTCTTTTCTCTTCACCTCTCCGGCACGGGGACGAAGCTTTTCTTCTCTTCGGGTGGAGAGAACCAGAAGCTCTCCCTTCATTCTCTTCTCTTTTTAATAGCCCATGACCAAAAAACCCAGCCGAACCCTCTTCTCCTCCCTTTTTAATAGCCCATCCTCTCCTTCTCTGTCGAACATGCAGAGTATATATAGCCGGCTGCACTTTCTTCGCTCGGACGGAAGGAACTCCCACCATCTTCCTCCTCATTCGTTGAGGCATCCGGAGTTGACGTGTCGTGGTGTCGTCTGTTGATTTGCGTAGTATGCTGGCATTTATCCGAGGACGGGATGTTTGTGGGTTTACCGGAAGATCTACTGGTGCTACTCCCCCCATCGATGCTTGCCTTCGCCGTTGATGCTGCTACGTTGTCGAACGGAGGTGGAGACAGGGCTTCAGAGCATTGAATGCTCGTGGAGACAGGGATTCAGAGCATTGAATGCCCTCAAAGGAACCCCGTTGATGCGAAAATAGGGTATCGGCTGGCGGATGGGATGGCTTTTGAGTTAAACCGGCGCGGTGTTGAGCGCGCCGGATTAACAACCTACAATGGGGCGCGCTGATTTGCAGCCAAGAAGGGGGGCGCACCGGTTTAAGGCTATTGGAAGGGGCGCGCCGGTTTAAGTGCAGGCCGTGCCGGTTTAGACTTCGTCTCGGCTTCGCGGCTATTCGGACGGACGCTTGTCCTCCCGTGTTGCTTTGGTTGTAATGCACCGCCGTCGGGGTGTTTAGTTCAGGGCCTCTGAATCCCGATCCGAAACTTTGAGTGATCTCCGACACGTGCCGAACATGTGTTCGAATTCCTGAGTTTCTTTTGATTCGGCCTTCGATAATGCCGACTGGAGAGTCGGGGCCATCTCTTCAGCCCGAGGGGCTTCTTTGTTGGGTGGCGGAGCACCGGGCAGGTATTCATCCTACTTGGAGGAGGCATAGGGTTTATTCGGCTTTCCCATCTTTGACTCGCTCTCGAGTGTTGAGACATGCATGTCGCATGATCATCATCATTTTTTGACGTCCACATCACCTTAAAGCGTGCGAACTCGCTTGCCGCCACCTTGGCCTTCTCTAGATACTTCATCATGGAGAAGTCGTGGGCCTCGAACTCCCCCCGGACCTGGTTGCCGATAAGCATGGAGTCACTATACGCTCGCACGCTTGATGCCCCTAAGTGTTTTATCATGCGTAGCCCAGAGAGGAGCGCCTCATAATCGACCACATTGTTTCTGGTTGGGAAGTTGAAACGGAGGGCATATTGTAGCTCCAATCCCTCTGGCGAGAGTAAAACCAATCCTGCGCCACTGCCAGCAGTGCAGGAAGATCTGTCGACGTACAGCTCCCAGGTGGGTCCCGAGGACTGCTCGGGTGACTCCTCGGCGGGTAGGGTGCACTCAGCGACGAAGTCGGAGAGAGCTTAGGCTTTGATCATTGTTCTCGGTCGAAACTTGATGTCGAATTCTCCCAACTCGATGGCCCACTTGACCAGCCTTCCGGAAGCATCAGGGTTCTGAAGGATTTATCGTAGGGGCTGATCGGTGAGGATGATGATCGGGTGAGCCAGGAAGTTTGGTCGTAGCTTGCGAGCAACCGTAATCAGAGCGAGGGTGAACTTTTCAGTCCGCGAATACCGGAACTCCAGTCCTTGTAGTGCTCGGCTCACGTAGTAGATGTGCTTCATGACTACTGCTTCCTCCCGTGTGAGCACAGCGCTCATGGTGCTGGTCGTCATGGACAGGTACAGGAGTAGCTGCTCTCCCCTTTTGGGTTTGGCGAGGACAGGAGGGGTCATCAGGTAGCGTTTCAACTCTTCGAACGCCTACTCGCACTCCTAGTCCCAGTCGATCCATCCCTTCTTTTCCGGTGTCAGGTTGTCTCGCTTGATCAGTAGGAAGAAGGGGAGACACTGTTCGATGGCTCGGGATAGGAACCGAGCCAGGGTGGCGACGCGCCCGGTGAGGCACTGTACATCCCTCACCCGTTTTGGTCACTCCATCTCTAACACTGATCGGATCCGGTCGGGGTTGGCCTCGATTCCCCGGTGGGTGACGAGAAAACCTAGCAATTTTTCTGACTGTACCCCAAACACACATTAAGTAGGGTTGAGTTGCATGTTGTACCTTCTGAGTGTGGCGAAGGTCTCCTCCAAGTCGCGCAAGTGTTCGGCGACTCGGAGGCTTTTTATGAGCATGTCGTCGATGTAGACCTCCATGTTGCGGCCAATCTGCGAGTCAAACATATGGTTGACTAGGCGTTGATATGTACCTCCAACGTTCTTCAGTCCAAACGAAATGCGAGTGTAGCAATATAGGTCGTGGTCGATGATGAACGCAGTCTTGTCTTGGTTGGGCTGGTGCATGCTGATCTGGTGATACCCAGAATAGGCATCGAGGAAGCTCAGCATCTCGTGCCCGGCCGTAGCATCGACCAACTGATCGATCCGGGGCATGGGGAAGCTATCTTTGGGCGTGGCCTTGTTGAAGCCAGTGTATTCCACGCACATCCACCACTTCCCGTTGCTCTTGGGCACCAGAACCACGTTGGCCACCCAGTCTGGATACTGGGTAGGCCGGAGTAGCCCTGATCGCAACTTTTCTCCTACTTGCTCCCTGATGATGGCCTGCCGCTCAGGGTTGCACCTCCTTCGACGTTGCTGCACCAGGTGACAGGTGGGATCCAACCTGAGTTGGTGCGTGATGACCTCCGGAGGGATTCTGGGGAGTTCATCCTCGGACAAGGTGAACACATCCTAGTTAGTCGCGAGGAAGCTTGCGTACGCTTGCTTATCGTGCTCGGCCAGGGTAGCGCTGATCTTCAGTGTTTTGCTTGGGTCATCCCCAATTTGGATGAGGTATAAGTCCTTAGCCGGCGCGCTCGTGCTTGGACCTAGGTCATCGGTCCTCGCCTTCTTCTCCGGTGGCACTTCTTCAGGGCGTCGATCACTGGTTGAGATAAGGTAGCACCTTCTGGATTCCCTCTGATCACCTCGGACTTCCCCTACCCCGCGAGGGGTGGGGAACTTAAGCTTCTGGTGGTAGGAAGAAGGGACACCTCGAAGCGTGCCAAATATCCCTTGGCCAATGATTACGTTATACCCTATCATTGCACGAACTACGGTAAAATCGACGAGGAAGGTTACCTCTTTTGGTGCAGTTCGGAACGTGATCGGGAGCGAGATACGCCCTTCCGGGTGGATAGTCGTGCCGGAGAACCCGTACAGCGGTGTGTGCAATGGCGCGAGTTGTGACATATCCACACCCATGAGTATAAGACAGCCGTATGCAATAACATCGGGTCCGCTTCCATTATCTACCAGAATGCGGCGCACAGTACATTGGTTGATGGTGGCCGAAACCACCAGAGCATCAGAATGGGGCGTGGCGACGCCTTCCAGGTCATCCTAGGAGAAAACGATGGGGTCCCGTAGATGACCCGGGGGGGAGGGCTCCCGTGGGGTGCCGTCACTGTGGTCCGCCGTGTTGATGGCCGTTGCGTATCGTCACCTTCTGCTCGTGCTATCACCCCCCGCCGCGGGCACCCCAGAGATCATCATGATCTCCTTTCGGTTGGGCCGGTTGTCGATCGGGGGAGGTGTCTTCTGTCGTCTCTCGGTGGCTTTGGCAAGGAACTTGTCGAGGAGTCCTCGGTGGACGAGGTCCTTGATGGCATCTTTCAAGTTGATGCAGTCGGCGGTGTTGTGACCATGGTCTCGATGGTAGTGGCAGTACTACTTCTTGCTTCTGGAGTTCGGGTCCGACTTCATCCGCGGGGGCCACTTGAGGAATGGCTCCTCGTGGATCTCCATCAAGATCTGGTCGGTTGGAGCGGTCAAGGGCGTATAGTGGCGGTAGCCACCCCTCTTCTTCTCGGAGCGGTCACGGCGGTCCTCGTCACGTCGCTCCCGTTTACTCCGGCCCTCTCGTGGTGGGTCGGCGGCTCTCTTTCGATCGGGCTGATCAATCCCGGCTGTGCGGCGCAAGGCCGCGGTGTTCTCCTCGCAGTGTGCATGATTCTGGGCTAGTGCGAGGAGGTCTGGAAGGGTCGTCGGGGCTTCGACTCCGAGGGCGCGTCAGAGGATGTGGTCCCGCATCCCCTGGGTGAGTGCCGTGGTGACGATGCCGACGTCGAGGTGGGGGATGCGGAGTGCCTCCGTGCTGAAGCGGAAGATGAAGTCCCACAGCGTCTCTTCTTTCCCCTGCCTGAGAGCGAGCAGGGTTACAGCAGACTTGGCTACCTTTCGGCAGCCCACAAAGTTTTCCTTGAACAGCTTCTTGAGCTGTTGGAAGGAGGAGACCGTCCCGACCAACAGGGAGTCGAACCATGCTCGGGCGTTTTCCCGGAGGGTCGTGACGAACGCCAAGTATTTTACGGTATCTGAGGCCTGGTGAAACACCAAGTGGGACTCGAAGCCGTGCAAGTGGTCGGCCGAGTCGGTGGTGCCGTCGTAGGAGGCGAATGACGGCAGCTGGAGCTTTGGCGGAATGGGGGCTTCCATGATTTCCCTTGAGAAGGGAGCGTGGAAGTCCAGGTCGTCATTGATGAGGCCGCGATTTTTGGCAACCCGAAGGACGTCATCGAGGTATCGGACCTTGTCCTCTATCTCGTCGAACCGTTGGAGCCAGCGGTCCATATCTGGGTTGGAATGGAGTGGGCTACGTACTTTTTGCGTAGGCGCACTATGTGACCGCCGGGACCTTACGACGGAGGCATGGGATGCCTCCCGTACTTGCCGGTGGTTTTCTCCAGTCTGGTCCCTTTCGCCCTCCCGTCGTTTGGGTGGGGTGAGTTGGGGCCTAATCCTCTGCTCCCGAAGCTCTCGGTAGAATTCTGCCAAGGCCCGAACTTCTTGGGGGAGCTCATCTATGTCACCTGGGGTGACCTCTTGCCGGGGCCAAGTGGAGGAAGCTTCCTATGATCCTAGGCGAGAGTTGGGTCCCTGATGGGAGCCCCGCCCCCAGTTGCTGGCGTTGCGGAGGCTTCCATGGGGCGCCATAGCTTTTTGCTCTTTTTCCCACAGACGGCGCCAAGAAGTGTAGCGGCTGGAAAATGGTTCCGAGGCCATGTACCACCTTCTCTATTTATTGGTTGGGGAAGTCGTCTCGCGCCCGTGGAGACCTGCAAACAGTAAGAAACCAAAGAGACGTCGGAAGCAGTCTCGGGTGTTTCCCCAGGGGACAACCCTCCGATGCTTAAGTCAGCAAGGGATCAATGAGCAATAGAGAAGAGCGAAGTGAGAGAGGAGTAGAGTTCGTAGTAGATGATCCGAGAGGCGTGTACGTCCTCTGCACGCATGCTCGCCGCTCCCAGTGGGTACTCAGAGAGTGCTCGCTAGGTGGTAAGCCCGTGCAGGAGGAGGATTCTCTCTGGGCATTGCGGGTAGCCTCTTCATCGTCGTGGTAGGTTTGATTGCTCTATTCCCAGTAGGAAGCTCTTCTGGCAGAAGTATCCACCGTGCCATTCTCTTCTGTCGATGTCCCTTTTATATGGGTTGTCCTGGAGCGAGGGGCCTCATCCCTTGAGAGGGAAGGGTCCGCTTAGTAGAGTAATATTCCCCCGCTATATCGGTGGGAGTTTTCCATTGGGGGGAGATAGCATCGGCGCCTGCCGGTCCCTGGACGAGTCTTACGGTGCTCATGGGGCGTGCTCGCCCGTTACGGGGTCAAGGCCGATGTCGTGGGGGCAACAGTCGGTTGTCGGAGTGTTCTCCAGCGAGAACCGCGCTTCCCCTACTGTAGAATCCAAGGTTGGGTCAGATTGGGCCACATCTGTTAGTTTGTGCGCTTATCGAAAGCTTGTGGGCGTGGGCCGATCGTTACTGGGCCAAATATGGGCCAAACTATATTTACCCTCCTCAAGACTCATGTGCTATTTTGGATTATTGAGTTCATCTCTTTATCTATGACTTTCTTCTAGAAGGGTGAATCCATAGAGTTCATGGCCTCAGAGTATGTGGTTCGAGAATCTTATATTAGTAATGCATAAAAATCTTCAAAAACTTTTTCCATTTTTACTTCTTCTTGGTTCTGTAGGAATTTCTACATCTTCTCTAAGATCAATAGGATTAGAGCTAGTGCTAGGTTTATTATTTCTTAGATTAGTCTCAATTCTAGATTTAAAGGGAAATATATTTTCATAATAAATAGTATCTCTAGTGTCAATTTTGGTGTTATTTGATATATCACTTATTTCAAAATTAATTATCAGAAATCAATTCGTGTTACTAGAAAATTTGTCTGCATTATTGTTTGTAGTGTAGCCTATGAAAACATTATCTTTTGTTTTGAGTCTAATTTTCTTTATTTTATTTTCTGGTACTTTTACTTTTGCGAAGCACCCCTACACTTTGAGAAAATTTAAGTTAGGCCTTCTCCTCTTCCAAATTTTATAAGGTGTAGAGTCGTTTTGTTTAAAAAAGATTCTATTTAGAATATAGCAGGCAGCTAAGGGGGCCTCCTCTCACAAGTTCTTAGATACTCCAGAACTAAGTAGCATTGAATTAACAATGTCCATTAATGTTTTATTTTTCTTCCAGCTACACCGTTGGATTTAGGAGAGTACAGGGCAGTTACTTCATGTATTATTCTATTTTCTTGACAGAATTGAGTGAGAGAGAGAGAGAGAGGTGTACTCTCCTCCTCTATCTAACCTAAGTATTTTAATTTTCTTTTCTTGTTGATTTTTCACTTCAACCTTATAGATTTGAAATTTGGTTAAGACTTCATCTTTTGTTTTAATTAGATAGAGATAACGGTATTTTGATAGATCATCAATAAAGGTTACAAAGTATTTGTTGCCACCTCTAGATATTTGTCCAAAGTCACATAAATCACTATGTATTAACTCTAAGATATCACAATCTCTATCTACTGATTTAAATAGTTGTTTGAGTAATTTTGGTTCAACACATATTTCACATTTTTCATGATCTTTGATGTCCATTTTAGTAATTAAGTTTAATTGCATTAATCTTTTGATTGAGTTATAATTAACATGACCCAATCTTGAATGTCATGTAGAAGATGATTTGATATTTAACACAACAGATTGTTCATTGAAAAAATGTGTGCATACATTCAATTTGAAAATGTCATCTCACATAAATCCTTTTCCAATAAAAGTAGGTCTTTAATTATTATAACTTTATGTGACTCAGAAACTAATTTATATCTCTATCGCACTAGAAGGGACCCACTAATGATGTTCCGTCTGATGTCGAGAACATGGTGACCACCTTGAAGGGTCAAGATCTTCCCTGAAGTCAACTTCAGATCAACTCTTCCAGTTCCTAACACTTGCACTGCCGCATTGTTCCCCATCATCACAGCTATTGCACCTGAGTCCTGATAAGTGGAAAAGCAGGAACGATCAACACACACATAAATATTGGCTCTAGTGTCAATCCACCAATCAATAAACAAATTGGTCAAGTTCATTTCATGGTTTAAAAGAATAGACCTAAATATTGACTCAGATGCACCAGCACCTTTAGTCACTATGTTGACTTGAGGGCCAGTAGGATGGAGACTATTTCTCTTTGCCTTTCATCCAGATTTCTTCCGAAAGTAGCATTGGAAGGCGAGATGGTTGGTCCGTCCGCATACGTAGCAGTAACGTTCCTCATTATTTTCATTTGGTTTTTTATTTTGCGGAGTAAGATTTTGGGGTTTGTTGTTATGGAATGGTCGATTATTTTTTTTAAAGTTTTTGTGCTTAGAGGGAAATGATTTCTTATGGTGTTTGTGTGATTTATTTTTAGCCATATTTGCCTTGGGTCTATATTTTTGTGTGGTGACTTCTATTAATCTATGTTGTTCCTCTACCTTAATTGATCTAAATAATTGGGTTAAGGTGAGGATTCCTTGGGTATGGCTAAGGGTCATAGGGAAGTCAGACTAGGAAGGAGGTAACTTATCCAATAAACAAGTTATTTGGAAGGATTCATCTAATTGGGATCTGATGGCTTTTAATTCATAGATAAGATTTTCAAATTATTGTATTTGATCGTTCATCGACTTGTTGTTCATAAATTTGAATTTGTTAAAGTCAGATACCGTAAACCATTTGATATCGGCATCATCAAGACTATATTTTGCTTCTAGGGTATCCCATAATTCTGGTGTGGTTGTGGAGGACGAGGACTCGGGTTCAGTTTGGGCTCAGGATGACTGGGTTTGGACCCGTCAGGTATTGTTTTTGCAGGAACCCAACCCCTGGCTCTCGGTGGTGCCATCACTAATGCTGGAGATTAACCCTAGGGTTGATTACTAAAATCTCATTTGGTTTTACAATCTCCTAAAATTCCCTCCATCAAACTTTTCCGGTTTGACACTAAGAATGTCCTTGGTGATTAGGTTAGCCATTTGAGAATAATGTGGAGTAATCACAATATGTAAATGAAGTGTTTTGTGTTTGTCAATACTCTTGAATTTTTTAAAATTTATAAATAATCAATTCTAACAAAGTAACTATAGCGGCAGGAAAATGGTTCCTAGGCCACGTACCACCTTCTCTATTTATTGGTTGGGGAAGTCGTCTCGCGCACGTGGAGGCCTGCAAACACCAAGAAACCAAATAAGTGTCAGAAGGAGTCACAGGTGCTACCCCAGGGGACAACCCTCCGATGCTTAAGTCAGCAAGGTATCAATGAGCAATAGAAAAGAGCGAAGTGAGAGAGGAGTAGAGTTCATAGTAGACAATCCGAGAGGCGTGTAGGTCCTCTGCACGCGTGCTCGCCGCTCCCAGTGGGTACTCGGAGAGTGCTCGCTGGGTGGTAAGGTCGTGCAGGAGGAGGATTCTCTCTGGGCGTTGCCGGTAGCCTCTCCGTCATCGTGGTAGGTTTGATTGCTCTATTCTCAGTAGGAAGCTCTTCTGGCATAAGTATCCACTGTGTCCTTCTCTTCTGTCGACGTCCCTTCTATATGGGTTATGCTGGAGCGAGGGGCCTCATCTCTTGAGAGGGAAGGGTCCGCTTAGTAGAGTAACGTTCCCCTGCTATATCGGCAGGAGTTTCCCATTGGGGGGAGATAGCCTCTGCGCCGGCCGGTCCCTGGGCGAGTCTTACGGTGCTCATGGGGTGTGCTCGCCCGTTACGGGGTCAAGGCCGACGTCGTGGGGGAACGGTCGGTCGTCGGAGTGTTCTCCGGTGAGAACCGCGCTTCCCCTACTGTAGAATCCAAGGTTGGGTCGGATTGGGCAGCATCTATCGATTTACGCGCTTATCGAAAGCTTATTGGCATGGGCCGGTCGTTACTGGGCCGAATATGGACCAAACTATATTTACCCTCCTCACTTCTCCCCCTAGTCTTAGTCGCCGAGCACTCTGCAGGGGGATGAGGGTAGTACAAGAGGGGGTTTTCCAGAGTGTAAGATCCGAAGATGATTTCCTCGTATAACGGGAGTTGGTAGCTTCGAGAGCCTGCTCGGCACGCAAGGTGCCTCTGGCGGTGGCAGAGGTCACGCTGGCAATGATGACCCCGAGTCTTATCTTGTTCTGGGGGCGTAGGCTCAGAACGGTCATCTGGCATCGGTAGCCGTATCGCCGTAGCGGTCGACGTCCTTTCACCTGCCCTTTAGGAGATAACGTCGACCCGTAGTGGGCGGTTATAAGAACCACTGTGAGGTCTCTCGCAAGCTGTACCCACGTCTTGCCGGTTATCGCACTTCGTTGTAGGCATCTTCCTTCCCTTGCCTGGTGAGGATCCTTCTCTCCCTATAATTTTCATCTTCTGTAGTCATGCCCCCGCGCATAAGAAACCTTAGCGTCGATTCTTCTTCATCGGAAGAGGCGTCTCCTAGCCGTGGTGGCGTGCCAAGCACTTCAGGTGCGGGCGCTAGTCGACCCAGTTCTCCACCATTAGTGGCCTATAGGGTGATCCATGGGTTGCGGGAAGCCTTCCAGATTCCCCCCGAGTACGACATCATCTTTCCTTCCGTGGGATATGACATAATGAGTCACCCTTCCGACGAGATCATGGTCCCGGTGTCCTCCTTTCAGGTGGGCTTCCGTGTTCCACTTCTTCCCTTCATCACATCTGTCCTCCATTACTATGGGCGGCATCCTGGGGAAATAACCCCCAATTCTTACAGCATCCTTTGCGGGTTCGTCTATGTGTGCCATAGGGCATCGATGGAGTCGAGTGTTGATCTGTTTCGAAACTTCTTCCTCCTCCAGAGTTCCCCATCCGATACCTATTTTGCCTATTTCAAGGCTCATACCCACCAGCATTTCATCACAGTTTCCCGTACCACATCCAACCGCAAGGGCTAGGCGGAGCGGTACGTATACCTTGTCAAGTCCAAAGACTGGGCGGACGCCTTCGATAGTAGGATGCGCAGCGGCTGTCGTCGCACATGGTGTGATACGAAGCCTTCTCTCAGGGCTGAGGACCGCCAGAAGTTGAAGGCTGTTCTTCGGTATCGCCTTGTTGACGCAGACTTCGTTCTGACCCTGGCACTGCTTCAGGAGCTCGGGTTGTGTCTCCCGTTGCCGCAGGGTACTGGCTTTATCCTTTCATAGGGTCGCGTCGGTAGTGACTGGTGCTTGACTAGCCTTGTTCTATTTTCAGGGGTGGTTGAAGTGCATGGTTGGACCTACGAGACTGTCTGGTTGCCGCGGCTTGCTCCTTGCCCTGTGGACCATGTTGACCCGGGAGCCGGCCAGGTGTCGATCGTCGCCCCCCGGGCCGAGGCTACGTTCGCCCCGGGAAGGCTGCCGTATCCCATTCTGGTCGGCATTCCTCTAATACGCTCGCCTGAAGCATCTGTGGCCAGCGGAGGGCCTAGTCTTTGGTGGAGTTCTCCTATAGCCATTTCTAGTGTGGCTGGTGAAGAGCTCACCATGGCTGGCGGCAGCCGAATCTAACTGATGAGGAGTTGGCGGAGATGGACAGTCACCGCCGACAGGGGAAGAGAGGGAGGAGTTCTACCCCGGTCAGGAGTCGTGTTCCGCCTCCTTTCGCGCCCCCACCCTCCGGAGGCGGGTACCGGAGCAACAGCTGTCGGCGCTTCAGATGATGGCGGCGGAGGAACACAGGGGGGAGGTGCCTCAGAAGGAGGCGGAACACGACTACTGACCAGGGTAGAACTCCTCCCTCTCTTCCTCCGTCGGCGGTGACTGTCCATCTCTGCCAACTCATCATCATTCAGAGGGATGCGACTGCCGCCAGCCATGGCGAGCTCTTCACCAGCCGCACTAGAAATGGCTACAAGAGAACTCCACCGAAGACTAGGCCCTCCGCTGGCCACAGATGCTTCAGGCGAGCGGAGTAGAGGAATGCCGACCGGAACGGGATACGGTAGCCTTCCTGGGGCGAACGTAGCCCCGGCCTGGGGGGTGATGATCGACACCTGGCCTGCTCCCGGGGCTGTAAGGTTTCGATCAGAGGAGCAGCGGAAACAACGAAACCCTAATTTGTGGGTCGTTGATGGTGATCAAAATCAAAGATTATTAGTCAAAGAACTCGCTTAGGAAGAACATTTCTATACCTTTGCAGGATTAATTAATTCCCGGATGCCCGAAGATGATCGAGTAGAGGCTCGTCGGGCTGCTAGCCGTCCAAGTGTCCGGCCTCTAGATGTATCCACACGAGCAGTGGGAACAGATGGACTCTCCTTCTCGATCTCCACGCTTCGGCCACTCCTCAGCTACACCATCCACCACAGCAAGAGGGGGAGAGGTAGAGGGGGGCGGCCAGACTAGGGAGGAGAGAGAGAAAGAGAGGGGCGGCCAGAGGAAACCCTGATTGCTTGGATCATGGTTTCTCTCCTCAGCGTATATTTATAGACTCTGGCATTTTTCACGAAAACCCAGACACAGTCTATAAATACCATCTTTATCCATCTAATCCACTACTATATTGTGTGTGACCCTCTAGGCCCAATAGTCTGTTTGGTTTTTAGGCCCATTAAGCTAAGAACCCTTCTTAACTTAATTCAATTATAATCCATTAACTCCTAATGAAAATAACGGGCTTTCCGATCACGAATGGCACCAAGCAACACTTCGTGATCCCAAATGACTTTGGGAGGGATGCAACCCATATTGAACCTTTCCGTCATCAGATTCCACACAGTTATAGATCCTCATTCATACAATGCTCCAATTAGAATTAGGGTATGGTCAAACTGTCAAACCCTAAAGCATCCTGATCTTATGGACCCTTGTACTCTTAAGTACAGTTCACTGGAAAACTCCTTTTCTCAGTGAACTCCCATACCCTGGCCAGGGATTTCTAAGTACATGTCCATAGAGTATTCTCTCACTTAATCCAAGCAGAGAGTGAATGATCCCTTGTTATCCACCAAAGTGTTTTCACATGAATCCCAAAGAGTCCGAATAACTAACTATTAAGAACCACAAGGTTGAAGTTCATAAGTCAGCAATCAAACGCTCAGTGGAGTCCATGCAAAACCTCTTTAGTGACTCAGGTCAAAGATCCAACTGTGCTATTGTGGCACTAGAATCTCCTGATTGACAGTCAGCATGATTACCATTCAGAAATTCTAGATCGGGTCAGTTCAGTGAACTCATTCTACTAACGAGCACCTGCACGTGTACCTTGATGTCACCACACCGGTGGTTATGAGATCGACTACCCTCATCACATGAGTGAGTACCACGTGCACCGGTCTATCCGGATCTTCAATGTCCCTTCTTGAAGATCCCATAACCAGAACATTTAGAATACAAACCTCTAGATGACTGATCTCATTATCACAATTGCATTATGAACCAGTCATCATAGCTCGTATTCAGGGACTTCATCACATTACAACATATACACTATAACATGCTAAGAACGTAATGAAGAAATGCCATTGTTATTATAACTGAATGAAATTATACAAGAAATGTTGCCATCACAACACTTGTGATTGGCTTGAAGGGCATACATCTCTAACAATCTCCCACTTGCACTAAAGCCAATCACCCACATGCTTGATCCCCATCAACCCAAGGTGACGCTCAAACACATTTTGAGATAAAGGCTTAGTCAGTGGATCTGTAATATTATCAGCAGAAGATACTCTATCTACTATCACATCTCCTCTAGCTATAATCTCTCTAATCAAGTGATAACGACGTAGAATGTGCTTAGACTTCTGATGAGACCTCGGCTCCTTTGCTTGCGCAATGGCCCCATTGTTGTCACAAAACATGGGGACATGATCATCGATGCTTGGGACAACTCCCAATTCATCGATGAACTTCTTCATCCAGACCGCCTCCTTTGACACCTCGGCAGTAGCTATATACTCGGCCTCGATTGTTGAATCAGCAGTGGTTTCTTGCTTGGAACTCTTCCAACTCACTGCCTGTAATACCCCGATTTCTTTTAGAAATTAATTAGAATAATTCCTTAATAAATAGAATGAGTTATATTTTGACCATTTTATAAAAATCTAGAAAAATTATATTCTTGTAAAGGATAACACGTTTAACAAACTTGTCTTCTGTGGCCAACCCAAATAAAATCTGTAAGTAGGCCGAATTAGTAGATTAAGCCCAAATTGAACACTTAGTTAACCATACCTTGAAACGTCAAATTTGAGCCCAATACTCCATCAAATGAGTCCAAATCGGTGGCAAATGAAAGGCCAGGATGAGAGGATCATTTACCCTCTCTTAATCTCTCGATACCCTAACCCTAGGAGATGCATTCGGCAGAGTTTTGGCGAGTCAACAATTACGGCGATGTTCACATAGACTCAACTTGCGTGGATAAATATTCCGCGCATAGAAGCCTCCAGAAGGTGTGTGGCCTATTAAAATGAAGCTCTCTAACCCTAGAATCATTTAGAACCAGCGGCGGCTGTAGAGGTGTTAGATCGAGGGAGATCTCGAGCGATTAGTGGCTACGCGTACCGACGTCCTTGGTTTTCTTTCTCCTTCCTTCTTCATCCGATTCAGGTAGGTGATAGCAAGCCAAACCCTACAAATAATATATGGTTAGAAGCAGCACCATGTTAGCTTTTCATTGATGTAGAAAGCCGTAAATTCTATCAAGTATCCTGCGAGAATTTTAGGTTTTAGTAGAAGCATATCACATCCAGGGTTATAATTGTTCCCTTTCGATTAAGTAGTGATTTCAGGCTGTAAACATAAAATTGATTCATGCATCTTGTATAGTTTTTCGTGCTCTTTCTTTTGATAGTAAAAGCCCAAAATTCCATGCTTTATATCGTGCGAATTTCATGTTTCAATTTAACCCTAGAAACCTCGCTGGAGTTGGGCACGGCGAAGGGGCACCGACATGTTTGGACATCTACGGCCCACGATAGACCGCACATCCCAGACAGGCGGCCCTATGTTGACCATTTATAGCTTTCTATATCTGATCGTGTCCCTGGAACGTGCGGCTTATCCCTAACCGCATGTCTTTCTTACGGCCAGTTCCAGACCGCACATCCCTACATGCGGCACACTACCGACCGTCCATATCCAGCAGGTCTTCAGATCTAAGGGGGCATGTGCGGCCAGTCTGTGACCGTTCACGGGGATGTAAGGTCCAGAATCGACCGCACATCTATAACAGAACAGATTAATTGTAATTGTCATACATCATGTTATGTTAGTAGATTAGTGGTTAATTGCATGTTAGCAACACACCTAATAAACTGTAATCTATGACAGTAAATCATTCTTGTTGATTTATTTAATTGAGCTTGATCTTGATTCATCTTTCCAATGAATGTCAAATTTTAATTGTGAATCCTTTATAATTGAATGGCTATTAGGTTTACACATGTTATAACCGTTAATCTTGAACCATATTATCCCCCTAGATTTAATTTAGACTCCGTCGAACCGCTGTGATTTGAGTTAATCTGAATTGGATTAACAGAGACTTGAGCGACTATTTGTAGAACGCATATCCCCTTGAACAGGCCAATATCGACCGTTCATCCCTGGTTTATGCCAACTTGTCTTGGCCGATTATCCTTGATCCATCTTCGGCCAATTCCTATTTTGATCAGCCCAGTAGACCCTAGGCCGACCCGCAGACAGTGGGCTGGACTCTGGTTTAGTTCCACCCTGCCTATGGTAGCCCGGGAGCCCACTTGGGTTAAATTCTAACTCTTGGTTAGGCCCTGTGTTGTGCGGCCAGTAATGGACCGTACATCTTACAGGCAGCCCTAAGTGGACCGTTCAACTAGTGAGCGGCTCTGTCAGGACCACACATCATGTCCTCGATTCTGTAACTTTTTGGCCTTGTGCGGCCCAATCCTAACCATTCATATAGAAGGGCGGCCCGTAATCAGCCGTTCAACCTTGACCTCCCGAGGGCTAAACCCAGCCCAGTTCCTTAGTGCGGCCCATTGTCGATAGCACAAGCCTTGAGCGGCCCTATAGTGACCGCATATCATTCAGAGACTAGTTTTCTCCGTGTTTTGTGGTTTTGAATCCAAGAACATGATGGTTCTTGATAATTTGAACTTCTGGACAGTATCTCTTCAACTTTGCCTTGGGATATTCCGAGGTAAGTTTATACTTGATTATAATTGGTCATTTAACTTGATTAAAGTCTAGACAACTTGGGATCTTGGATCCAATAAATCAATGCCAACGCACCATAGGGGCCCGGTGTGGTCCTAGGGAGAGTGCCCGAAAAGTACTTGTGCTCATGGGAGTTTGTAATGACAGGGTGAGGCATTGCACCGAGTGCATGACTAGCGTGATGTCTATGACAATGATCTCTTATCTCTTACTTGAATCGTATTTGACTTGGTTACATTCTTGCTTGTTGGCCAATTTCCTGCAATTTCCTATTATATATATTGTTCATAAATTGTAATTCTTGTAATCTTATCATTCTTGTCATATTGTTATTCCATTCCATTCTTTAGCACTTTATTTTATTACGTTGTTTCATTCGATCGTTATTTCTTTTCTTTCCGTTCATATACATGTAATTAATTGGTTAATCACTTACCCTTGCCTGTTGTTACCTACTGAGCGTTCGTTCATATAGTTGTTTCCCCCCATTCTAGGCAGCTCAGGTGAAGATTCACAGATGGATGGGAATGAGCGAGAGTGATTACTTGGAGTGTGTCAGCTAGTCGCTATATTGAGTTTGTTTAGTTGTCTACATTTAGCTATGTCTTAGAACTTGTGTTAGTTATTGTACCGGAGTCGAGTAGAGATTATGTTTTATTATGTTTAAGTCGGTTTGTAAGACGTTTGATGGTTATTGTAATAGATTGGAGTTATTTCTGTTCATGGTATTATGTTAATTCCTAACTTAGGATGTTATCTTTACTAGCATTTTCTACTGCCGGTCCCGATATTCCACGTCGGGGCGTGACAGTTTGGTGGTATCAGAGCCAGGTTTTCTAATATCCCTAGGTTCTCTAAGTTCTGGGATCCTAAGTGATACCGTAGGACCTATAACCTTGTTATAAGTCTAAGGACCTAACCTCGTGAGATTTAGGTAGAAGACTGGGGTTGTGTTAATAATCTAATTGCACAATTATCCATTTCTGATTGAACCTAATATAACCTATTCCACGTGTAGGCTTTTGCAATGGCAGGAGAACGCGCAGAATGGAAGAACTTGCAACGCACGGTTCAAGGACTTACTCAGGCTTTGCAACAAGTGGCTCAAGGAGGAGCTGCAAACCATGGCACTGGCAATCTTTATCGGAACTTTCGTGGGATGAATCCCCCGCGATTTGGTGGCTCGACTAACCCTGATGAAGCCGAGCACTGGCTAGAAGAGATAGGGAGGATTTTTGAAGTGATTCAATGCAGCGATCAGGAACGTGTCCTCTTGTCGACCTTTCAACTTGAACGTGATGCGAGGACATGGTGGGACGCAGTGAATGCTACCCTTGGTGATAGACAAGTCACATGGGAGGAGTTCAAGGAATTCTTCAATGGTAAATATTTTTCTGATCGAGTACAAGAGAAGAAGGCGGCTGAGTTTGCTACTTTGAAGCAACGAAATCTATCCATAGCTGATTATGAAGCTTAGTTCTCTCGGCTATCTCGTTATGCTACTCATTTGATATCTACCGAGAAGATGAAGACTAAGCGCTTTCTTAATGGGCTGAAGCTACAGTATATCAACCAGTTGGCACCAATGGAGATTCCAACTTATTCCGAGATGGTGAGAAAGGCTCAAGTAATGGAAGATACTTTAGAAATGACGGAGAGAATCCGTGGGAAGAGTGTTAAGAATGAACAACACCATACTGGCTCTGGGAGTATCAAGCCTAGTCATGGCAGGAAGAGGCCCATTAGCGGGTCTGGTTCGTGGAAGGGCAAGATGCCGAAGATTGAAGACAAGAAACCTGGCCCTATTGTTCCATTCAAGGGCGTATGCAAGTATTGTGACCGTCAAGGTCACAAGATGGAGGAGTGCTGGCGCAAGCTGGGTGCCTGTTTACGTTGTGGCAGTAGGGACCACCGTATTCCCGAGTGCCCTCTATTATCTGAGCAAGCTACCCCGACGAAACCGCAAGGAATCAAGAAGCAGCAAGGCAAGCTCCAGGCTCTACAAGAAGATGAGGCAGGACCCGCCGAGGAGGGTGGACTTGTCGAAGGTACTCTTATGATACATGATAAATCAGCTTTTGTTCTTTTTGATACTGGTGCCACTCATTCTTTTATTTCTCAGAGATTTACGAAGTCTTTAGCTGTGAAGCCAGTTTTGATGAATTCTCCGTTAGAGATTTCAACTCCTATTAGTTCTGGATCAGCAATTAAGTATTTCTATCCTTCTAGTAAGGTCTTGATCAATGAACAAAACCTGCCAGCTGATTTAGTTTGTATGGACATGAAGGATTATGACGTAATCCTAGGAGCAGATTGGTTGGCTAAGTATGAGGCCAATGTTCAGTGCAGATCTAGTTCTGTGTCTTTCACTGGACACCCTGGACTTTCTTTTATCAAAATTAGACACCATAAGTCTGTTTCGCTTATTTCGGCTCTTCGAGCTGATAAGCTGATGAGGAGAGGATGTAAGGCTTTTCTAGCCTTTGTTTTTGTGACCCCTGAGCAGAAGATTAAGATTGAGGACTTTTCTGTCGTCCGGGATTTTCCAGATGTCTTTCCTGAGGAACTACCAGGACTTCCTCCTGAAAGGGAAGTTATCTTTTCTGTTGATCTGATTCCTGGTGCGACCCCTATTTCCAAAGCTCCTTATCGTATGTCTCATGCGGAGCTAAGGGAACTAAAGCAGCAGTTGGTGGAATTGCTTGAGAAAGGGTTCATTCGACCAAGTACTTCCCCGTGGGGAGCCCCGGTATTATTCGTCCGGAAGAAGGATGGTTCGATGAGGTTGTGCATCGATTATTGGCAATTGAACCAGTTGACTATCAAGAACAAGTATCCGTTGCCAAGGATTGATGAGTTATTTGATCAGATAGCATGAGCTCAGTATTTTTCTAAGATCGACCTTCGATCTAGATATCATCAGTTACGAATTAAGGAAGATGATATCTATAAAACAGCCTTTCCCAGCAGGTATGGGCATTTCGAATTTGTAGTAATGCCTTTTGGGCTAACGAATGCACCTGCAGCTTTCATGCAGCTGATGAACGATGTGTTTCGGCCCTATCTTGATCAATGGGTCGTGGTGTTCATTGATGACATCTTGATTTATTCTAAGAGTGAGGAGGAGCATGCTGAACATTTGAGGATGGCATTGCAACTATTGAGAGATCATCAGTTATATGCCAAGTTTAGTAAGTGTGATTTCTAGCTACAAGACGTGTCCTTTCTAGAGCATATCATCACAAAAGAAGGTATTTCTATTGATCCTTCGAAGGTAGAGGCAGTAAAGATATGGGATAAGCCTACTAATGTGACTGAAGTGAAAAGTTTCCTAGGCCTAGCAGGTTACGACCGAAGGTTTATTCAAGATTTCTCCACGATTGCGGTACCTCTGACAAGATTAACCCGCAAGGAGATCAGATTTGATTGGGCAGAAGATTGCGAGCGAAGCTTTCAGACCTTGAAGGAATGTTTGACTACTGCACCTGTTTTGGCTTTACCTTCTGGCGAAGGAGGTTTTGTTGTATACACTGGTGCTTCAGGTATTGGTTTAGGGTGTGTACTCATGCAGCACGGGAAAGTGATAGCCAATTCTTCTAGGCAGTTGAGGAAGCATGAAGAGAATTATCATGTTCATGATTTGGAGCTAGCAGCAGTGGTGTTCGCCTTGAAGATATGGAGGCACTACTTGTATGGAGAGGTAATCACGGTGTTTTTAGATCATAAGAGTTTGAAATACTTATTTTCTCAGAAGGAACTCAATATGAGGTAGCGAAGATGGCTGGAGTATTTGAAGGACTTTGATTTCTTCATTGAGTATCATCATGGAAAAGGTAATGTTGTGGCAGATGCCTTAAGCCGCAAGCCTATAGCCAAGTTGTCAAGCCTCATGTTACAAGAATGAAAATTGCTGGAGCAGTTAGCTAGTTTGGATCTTAATGTTGACAAGGATCGGGTTGTGATTTCTCAGATTCAACTTAAGCCCGAATTATTGATGGAAATCAAGTCTCTGCAAGATGATGACCCGGAGTTGATAGAGATCAAGGAAAGCTTGAGTAACAGACCTGACTTCATGATGGCTGATGATGGGAGATTGTTATTTCAAGGAAGAACTTGTGTACCTGATATAGCTGAGATAAAGGGTAAGATCCTCGAGGAAGCTCATAGATCCAGATACACCATTTGATGTGGGACGGTCACACAAACTCGACTCCAATTGGGAATGCACCCTCAGACTCTAAGCAAGCTCGCGATCGTCCCTAACGAGGGAAGCGTCGGACGTGCGCGGTTGAGAAACCGGCAAAGAGCTAGGGTGGTCAACTCACAAATTCGTGCCCGGATCGGGTCACGGGACAGTATCTCTCTCTCTCTCTCTCTCTCTCTCACAGCAGCGATGATATAAAAGTAAAGCGGGCTACGATCCTAGCATGATCTCTAGCAGCGGCATATACAAGTATATACGAATAAAGCAAATGCCGGGTAAAGGAGCGAATACGATACCTCCACGCGCCTGGCGTGGGGAAGACGATCCCGGCCGATCTCGTACTCCCGGAACAAATATTACACAATAATTACAGCAACAAATTACTGCCCACTCCACGCAGGGAGGCAAAGGGCGGCACAAGTGGGACCCGGGAGTAGCGGGTTCGGGTTGACGGGCGGCTTCTTGTAGCTTCGGCGGCACGCGTACTCACGGTCATGGGACCCACGTGCTGATTGGTGGTGCCGTGTGGGACCAGAGTGGCACCACTGTGATGGGGACTCCTGGAGGGGTGCTCCCTGGGGCAGCGGTGTGCTGGTTCGCCGGCCGGAGGCCCGGCGGCTCCGTTCGTCACCCGCCGGAGTTGCTGTCCACGGATTTGAGTTCTATCTCAGACCCGCGCGACCGGACGAGAACTGCTGCTGCGGTCACTCCCGACGTCGGATCGACGCACAAGAGGTACCGTTGGAAATCTCTTTCGAAGTACTTTGATCTAGGGCTAGAGAGATAAAATTGAATTTCCTGTTGATGGCCTTTATCGAATTTTCAAGCGGCTGGCTCACTGGATCTGAAAACTCAGGGTAGAACCAAGTTTTCCTGAGAGTTGGCATCGACCGCAATGTAGACCTTCGATTCAGAAGATGAGTTCTTCATAAAAGTTGTGGAGGCCAAAGAGAGGAAAACGGGGATATATCTTATTCAAGATTTGGTGGAAGTCTCGATTTTTTGGGGGTTTTATACTGGCCCTGGGTCGGATCTGGACAACAGAGATAGATCTGAATTTAAGGGAAAGACTCAATTTCTAAAAATAGGTAAAGGGATTTTGAAATTCAACGAAAATTTTTGGAGGAAGGGAATGGTGGACAGAACCTCCAATAAATTTTGGGATTCCAAAAAAAATCAAAAAGGGGGTCGAAAGGTGGAAGAATTGAGCTTCTACTACACAGATCTGAAAAGGGACAGATCAGGAAGACAGAAAGACATGAAAATAGAAAAATATAAAACGAACTCGAAATGGCGTGATGTTTTTACTAGAGGTTAGAAATCAAGATGGAAACCAACTCTGAAAATCTCAACTCCAGATGAGGTCGGAGTTGGGAGCCAAAATTCACGGAGTGGACCTCTATCCAGAAAAATAGAACCTTGACAGCACTTCGGTAGATCGCTCGCGGTGGCTCGATGGTGGCACGAACGGCGGCGGCGGCGGCACAGAATGAAATTAGAGGTGGAGGGGCTAAGATAGAGGGGTTAACAACCCTGAAATACAGAGGATAGAGAAGGAAAACCAGAGGAGAGAGAGGGGGGGTGCGCAAGCTTCCTTAGCTCAAGACAATTCAACAATTTTCTTCTCATTAATTCATGAAAAAGGGAAATACAAGCCTTATATAATAAATGGAAAATGACCACTAATGCCCTCAGATCTAGGTATAGAACTAATTAGTTCTAATGGCCTTTTTACAAAAATTAAAATGGAATAAAATGGGGAGGGGCGCCCCTTTGACTAGGTGGGGTGGTAGGTGGCCTACCCTTGACATTTGAAACCACTTGTCTCCCCATGTGTCCAATTGACTTGTGAAATCTTCTAGATGTCACCTTGGCTTTTGACTAGCCCCACATGGATGAGATGGACCAATGGGGAATGAGTGGGGCCCCCCTAGCAGGTCCTACTAGTATTTTGCACATAAACCCACACAATCCTAAGGAAAAACAAATAGGCTCATAAAGCCTTACAATTGCGAATCTACTTCCCCCAGGATATAAAAATAAATAAAAGGACACAAATATAAAAATAAAATGTACATGCTCAGAGTTGATTCCTATCACCATTCATCCTGGAGGTACTAAGATGTTCAAGGATTTGAAAAGATCTTTTTGGTGGCCGAATATGAAAAGGGAAGTGGCGGACTTCGTAAGTAGATGATTGGTTTGTCAGCAAGTCAAGGCGGAGCATTTCTGACCAGCAGGGAAATTGAAACCCCTTGATATACCCCAATGGAAGTGGGAGAGCATTGACATAGATTTCATTATGGGTCTACCTAGGACTCGTAGTGGATTTGACGCAATTTGGGTGATTGTCGGCAGATTGACAAAATCGACTCATTTCTTATCCATTAAGTCTAAATGGACAGTTGATGTTTTGGCTGCTTTGTATATGAAGGAAGTGGTAAGACTATATGGTATACCAGTCAGCATTGTGTCTGATAGAGACCCCAGATTCACTTCTCATTTTTGGAAAGGATTGCAAGAATCCTTGGGAACTCGTCTGAATTTCAGTACTGCTTTCCATCCACAAACAGACGGACAGACTGAAAGGACCAACTAGATAGTGGAAGATATGCTTAGAGCCTGCATGATTGACTTTGGAGGTAGTTGGAGTGATCATTTGGCATTGGTTGAATTCACCTACAATAACAGTTACCAGTCCAGCATTCAGATGGCTCCATTTGAAGCTTTGTATGGTAGAAGCTGTCGATCCCCGTTATGTTGGGACGAGGTAGGTGAGAAGCAATGGCTTGGACAAGATCTCATTTCTGAATCATCCAAGAACATCCGTATTATCAGAGATCGGTTGCAAGTAGCATAATCAAGACAGAAGAGTTATGCCGACACCAGGAGGAGAGCATTGGAATTTCAGGTTGGTGAGCATGTATTTTTAAAGGTCTCTCCTATGAGAGGAATTCGAAGGTTTGGTGTTCAGGGCAAACTGAGTCCAAGATACATTGGTCCATTTGAGATTCTGGAAAGAGTGGGGGAAGTTGCTTACCGTTTGGCACTACCACCTTAGTTATCTGGAGTACACAATGTTTTCCATGTGTCTATGTTACGGAAATATGTGTATGATCTCACTCACATTATTCAGCATATGGACTTTGAATTGAAGGAAGATCTGACTTATGAAGAAAGATAGATCAAGATTTTGGATCGGAAGCAACAACAACTCAGGAATCGTTCCATACCAATGGTTAAAGTACAGTGGAGTCGGCGTGGAACTGAAGAAGCTACTTGGGAGTCAGAAGATACTATGTGGAGATAGTACCCCGACTTATTCTAGGTGAGCTGACTCACTCCCTCTTTTTATTAAGTGTATTGAATTTGGAGGACCAAATTCCTTAAGTGGGGGAGGGTGTAATACCCTGATTCCTTTTAGAAATTAATTAGAAATTAATTATAATAATTCCTTAATAAATAGAATGAGTTATATATCAACCATTTTATAAAAATCTAGACAAATTATATTCTTGTAAAGGATAACACGTTTAACAAACTTATCTTCTGTGGCCAACCCAAATAAAATCTGTAAGTAGGCCGAATTAGTGGATTAAGCCCAAATTGAACACTTAGTTAACCATACCTTGAAACGCCAAATTCGAGCCCAATACTCCATCAAATGAGCCCAAATCGGTGGTAAAGGAAAGGCCAAGATGAGAGGATCATTTACCCTCTCTTAATCTCTCGAAACCCTAACCCTAGGAGATGCATTCGGCGGAGTTTTGGCGCGTCAACAATTACGGCGGCGTTCACATTGACTCGACTTGCGTGGATGAATACTCCGCGCATAGAAGCCTCCAGAAGGTGTGTGACCTAATAAAATGAAGCCCCCTAACCCTAGAATCGTTTAGAACCAGCGGCGGCTGCAGAGGAGTTGGATCGAGGGAGATCTCGAGCGATTAGTGGCTGCGTGTACCGGCATCCTTGGTTTTCTTTCTCTTTCCTTCTTCATTCGATTCAGGTAGGTGATAGCAAGTCAAACCCTACAAATAATATATGGTTAGAAGCAGCATCGTGTTAGCTTTTCATTGATGTAGAAAGCCCTAAATTCTATCAAGTATCCTGCGAGAATTTTAGGTTTTAGTAGAAGCATATCACATCCAGGGTTATAATTGTTCCCTTTCGATTAAGTAGTGATTTCAGGCTGTAAACATAAAATTGATTCATGCATCTTGTATAGTTTTTCGTGCTCTTTCTTTTGATAGTAAAAGTCCCAAATTCCATGCTTTATAACGTGCGAATTTCATGTTTCAATTTAACCCTAGAAACCTCGCCGGAGTCGGGCACGGCGAAGGGGCACCGACATGTTTGGACATGTACGGCCACACGATAGACCACACATCCCAGACAGGCAGCCCTATGTTGACCGTTTATAGCTTTCTATATCTGATCGTGTCCCTGGAACGTGCGGCCTATCCCTAACCGCATGTCTTTCTTGCGGCCAGTTCCAGACCGCGCATCCCTACATGCAGCACACTACCGACCGTCCATATCCAGTAGGTCTTCAGATCTGAGAGGACTGTGGAACGCACTAAGTTTCGTTGGTTTCATGAAAATATCGGGATATTCTTTTATCGGTCTATCGGTTTATCTAGTGCGAGGGCGTGCCAGTCACCTAGGTGACAATGTGTTCGGGCTTCAAGACTGGAGTGGTCCGAAGCCCGGGGTGCGCTCCGTCTGACTAATCAGACGATTGTGTAGTTCGTGTCGGGACCAAAACCCGCCGCGCCGTAAAGGTCACGGCGTTATTTACATCCCCTCGGAGAGGGGAACACCCTTGATTAATCATCGGGAATCGGGGCCTCATGGCCAAGAAACTATATCGAGAGAAACAAGCCGATAGCGGTCTCGAATCAGTCGGAAAGACCTATGTCTAGGGAAGCAAGCATTCGGAAGATGTCTGTCATTCAAGGGACCATCTTGATATTCGGACGAGCGTTCGGCTTCAGAGAATCGTGATCGTCACGGGGAAAGCTGGAGCATATATATGCCGGGGTATGGCAAATTTATTGTTCAAAGGGACGGGAAACGTTCAGTTAAATCCTGGTTAGAGCGGTCGGAAACCGACAAGTTTGTCGGCCCAGTGCAAGATCAAGCTACGACCATACTGCGGTGGGCCCCCCGCGGTCGAAGTCGGGCTCGCATGGGCATCGTCAATGTTTCCGGTGCCAAGGGGGCAACGGGAGGATGTCCTGGGACAAGATATGAGAACCAATATGCGTTCGAAGAGAGCGGGCTATAGGCCGAGGATATGGGTCAAGCAATGACCATGATCGGGGCAGACCCGAGGTCTAAGCATGGCCCACATAGGCCTTATTGATATTCCCATGTATAGGGTCCGGGGATGACGAGATCCTTCTCGTCCCATTCAGATTTTGTCGGTCACTCATGGACCCCTTTATGTTCGGACAAAGGTCCGTGTTTGTAGCATAAGAGACGGTGACAAATCGTACAAATACCTACCGTGAGTACGGCAAGTTTAATACAAATGCGGGATCAGATCCCAGTATATGCATGTCGGTCACTAACGGACCATTCAGCATTCGGACGAAAGTCCATATTCGAAGCATAGAAGGTAACAATAAAGACATTCAGATATCTGCCGTAGGTACGGCACATTTCATGCGGGTGCGGGATCGGATCCCGGAAGAAGTGGGTCAAGCTGATGAACTATCGGCCTAAGAGGTGCACGGATCATGACCATGTCGGGAGTCCCGAGGTCCACGTCCGATACCACAAGGCATCATTGAGTTTCTCTTCGCACTCAGTCCGGGGGAGCGGGTTGTTAAGTGTAAAGCCAAAACTCGGCAACATGCGCCCTCGCACGCGGATCGACCTGCGCGGTCAGGTCGCGGGGTTCGATTATGGTAGAGTGGAGACTTTCGATTAGTTTTCTATTAACTTGAATTGCATGTTTTCTTTTATTTTCTTGATCACCTTCTTTCTTCCAGGCACGCTGGATTGAGGAAGCAAAGGGGATGGGGCGTGCCGGATTAGTATCAAGAGGAGTGGCGCGCCGGTTTAAGTGTATTAAGAGGGGGGCGCCGGTTAAGGATGTTAAGGGGGGGCGCGCCGGTTCAAGATGTTAAGGGGGGGGGCGCCGGTTCCATGGCAAGAAGGAAGAGGTTCCAAGGACGCGCCGGAATAGGCAATGAACAGTATAGCGCGCCGGTTTAATGGGCTAATGCAAGGGGGCGTGCCGATAGCTGCAAGGAAAATAAAGTGGGTTTTGAGTGTGGGGTTAAACCGGCGCGGGGGGGTAGCACGCCGGATTAACCCACGCCGGATTAGGGGGCGCCGGATTAAGCATTGTATAGCTTCCTTTCAACCCGTTTATGCTCTGTTTCTTCTTTCCTTCAACTGCAAGTTGATTTATTGATTGGTTTGTTCATCTCATTGATGGATTATGTTTGTGGAGAGGAGGTTTAAGTGTTTTAATTGTTTACTCAGGTGGATTATCGTGATGATTCGAGTGTTTTATTAGAAAAGTTTGCTGTGCAGGAACTTGGAAGTTTAGTTTGTCTCAGTGGTTTAGTGTGTTTGTCTGTCTGTTCTTACGCATTCTCTGTTCTTACATGTTCTTCCTCTGGCAAAATTTGGGCAGCACCTCCCCTAGACTGACGATTGCCAGAGAAAATAGAGGAACACCAAGTGGATTGCTCTAGGGTGAACCTCAAAATGTAGACCTCACGCGGTCCGATAACCCAAGTGTGAGTGTGGAAAAGCTCGAGGACTAGCCTTCAAGAGCTCTCACGACTCACGGGTAATGATCCCTCGAAGGGGAACAAGTGGGGAGGGAGATCAGAAACGCTGGAGGCCAAGTAGAAAGGGGGGGGCTACAGCCTGAACGTATTCCGAAGGGGGAGAAGAAGATGCAACATATCAAAAAAAGAGGATCTCCCGAAGGATCGTTTTCATTTCACCACGAAGGGGTGCAAATACATGGGCTCTTCATGCATCTAAAGAAAAGAACCAAAGGGAAGAATACATCGGAGGAAAGAAAAAGAAACAAGGGGGGAGGGGAGATCTGTATCTCCCTCACCTCACTCTCTGCTCTCTCCTTCTCTTTTCTCACTTAACTTCGCTCTCACAGGAACGCTGGCTTCGGGCTTCAAGGGGTTTCTCTCAGAAGAAGACTTCCACTTTTCAGGCTTCCGAGAGTTGGTCAACCCTTCCAACCGGATTTAAGCTTCGCCTGGGCGCTCCTTTTATAGGGGCCGGAGGCCCTGCTTTGGAGGGATGCCTTCTGGGTTTTTCTTCCTCCCGTTGGTTCCTTGTTTCTCGCAACCACCACTGCTGCTGCTGACGTTGGTGACGTTGCCCTGCTGCTGCTGCTATTGTCGTGGCCTTGCTGCCGCTGTCGACGTTACCTCCGCCGAGGCTATAGTGTGACCGGGAGGGGGGCAGAGGCATGGCCTCCTCCTCCGCTGGCATATCCACCGGGAGCCACGTTGCTTTCATCATTTGCTGAAGAATGGCCGGCCGACCGACGGAATGAGCACAAGGCGGGATGGGGCTCGAGAACTTCCATTCACGGCATATGCTCGGTTGCCCTCCGGATCGAAGTGGGAGTTTTAACCACTTCAGGCTTGTTCGTCATCATGCCGTTCCCAGGAAACAGGGGACCGCATTGATGACGGGATGGCTTCACTGCACGCCGGATAAAGGCCTCAGAGAAAGGCTTGTTTTTAAACTAAGCACGCCGTATTAGCACTCCAAAATGGGCGCGCCGGTTTAGTGCATTCAAAGGGGTGGCCCTTTACCAGGAGCGCGCCGTTTTAACATAAAGGGAGTTCATGGGGCGCGCCGGACTAGCATCTTATAAAGGGCACGCCGGTTTAAGGCCCCCTTAGGGGCGCGCCGATTTAAGGCTATGCCATTCCGGTTTAAGGCTATGCCACGCCGGTTTAAAGCTATGCCACGCCGGTTTAAGCGTCAAAGGGCTCCCCCCCAGCTTAGTGGCGATTCGGACAGATGCTTGCCCTCCTGTGTTCCTTTAGTTGTGAGCCTCCGAGTGTCGATTCAGGGCTTTGAGTGATTTCCGGTGTATGCCGAGTAGGCGTTCGGACTCCTAAGTTTCTTTGATTCGACCTTCGGCATTGCCGACTTGGGAGCCGTGGCTAGCTCTTCAACCCGAGGGGCTTCTTTGTTGGGTGGCGGAGCACCGGGTAGGTATTCGTCCTTCTTGGAGGGGGCACAGGGTTTATTCAGCCTTTCCGTCTTCGACTCGCTCTCGAGTGCTGAGACGTGCATGTCGTATGATCATCATCATTTTTTGACGTCCACAGGGACGTGTGCGGCCAGTCTGTGACCGTTCACGGGGATGTAAGGTCCAGAATCGACCGCACATATGTAACAGAACATATTAATTGTAATTGTCATACAACATGTTATGTTAGTAGATTAGTGGTTAATTGCATGTTAGCAACACACCTAATAAACTGTAATCTATGACAGTAAATCATTCTTGCTGATTTATTTAATTGAGCTTGATCTTGATTCATCTTTCCAATGAATGTCAAATTTTAATTGTGAATCCTTTATAATTGAATGGCTATTAGGTTTACACATGTTATAACCATTAATCTTAAACCATATTATCCCCCTAGATTTGATTTAGACTCTGTCAAACCGCTGTGATTTGAGTTAATCCGAATTGGATTAATAGAGACTTGAGCGGCTATTTGTAGACCGCATATCCCCTCGAACAGGCCAATATCGACCGTTCATCCCTGGCTTATGCCAACTTGTCTTGGCCGATTATCCTTGATCCATCTTCGGCCAATTCCTATTTTGATCAGCCCAATAGACCCTAGGTCGACCAACAAACAGTGGGCTGGACTCTGGTTCAGTTCCACCCTGCCTATGGTACCCCGGGAGCCCACTTGGGTTAAATTCTAACTCTTGGTTAGGCCCTGTGTTGTGCGGCCAGTAATGGACCGTACATCTTACAGGCGGCCCTGAGTGGACCGTTCAACTAGTGAGCGGCTCTGTCAGGACCACACATCTTGTCCTCGATTCTGTAACGTTTTGGCCTTGTGCGGCCCTATCCTAACCGTTCATATAGAAGGGCGGCCCGTAATTAGCCGTTCAACCTTGACCTCCCGAGGGCTAAACCCAGCCCAGTTCCTTAGTGCGGCCCATTGTCGACCGCACAAGCCTTGAGCGGCCCTGTAGTGACCGCATATCATCCAGAGACTAGTTTTCTCCGTGTTTTGTGGTTTTGAATCCAAGAACATGATGGTTCTTGATAATTTGAACTTCTAGACAGAAATTCTGGACAATATCTCTTCAACTTAGCCTTGGGATATTCCGAGGTAAGTTTATACTTGATTATAATTGGCCATTTAACTTGATTAAAGTTTAGACAACTTGGGATCTTGGATCCAATAAATCAATGCCAACGCACCACAGGGGCCCGGTCTGGTCCTGGGGAGAGCACCCGAAAAGTACTTGTGCCCATGGGAGTTTGTAATGGCAGGGTGAGGCATTGCACCGAGTGCATGACTAGCGTGATGTCTATGACAATGATCTCTTATCTCTTACTTGAATCGTATTTGACTTGGTTACATTCTTGCTTGTTGGCCAATTTCCTGCAATTTCCTATTATATATATTGTTCATAAATTGCAATTCTTGTAATCTTATCATTCTTGTCATATTGTTATTCCATTCCATTCTTTAGCACTTTATTTTATTACGTTGTTTCATTCGATCGTTATTTCTTTTCTTTCTGTTCATATATATGTAATTAATTGGTTAATCACTTACACTTACCTGTTGTTACCTACTGAGCGTTCGCTCATATAGTTGTTTCCCCCCCTTTCCAGGCAGCTCATGTGAAGATTCACATATGGATGGGAATGAGCGAGAGTGATTACTTGGAGTGTGTCAGCTAGTCGCTATATTGAGTTTGTTTAGTTATCTACATCTAGCTATGTCTTAGAACTTGTGTTAGTTATTGTACCGGAGTCGAGTAGAGATTATGTTTGATTATGTTTAAGTCGGTTTGTAAGATGTTTGATGGTTATTGTAATAGATTGGAGTTATTTCTGTTCATGGTATTATGTTAATTCTTAGCTTAGCATGTTATCTTTACTAGCATTTTCTACTGCCGGTCCCGATATTCCGCGTCGGGGCGAGACACTGTCCCACCATTGAGAGTAAAAATGAACCCAGAGGTTGACTTGCTATCATCTTCGTCAGACTGAAAACTCGAGTCAGTGTACCCTCTCAGTTTCAAGTCCTCTCCTCCATAAACCAGAAATAGATCCTTAGTCCTTCTCAAGTACTTAAGGATACGTTTCACGACTATCCAGTGTTGTTCACCTAGATCTGCCTGATATCTGCTCGTAACACTTAGAGCATAAGCTATATCAGGCCTAGTACATAACATCGCGTACATGATGGACCCTATGGCAGAGGCATAGGGAACTCTACTCATGTACTCCCTCTCTTCTGGAGTTTTAGGGGACATCTTCTTAGAGAGCTAGACTCCATGTCTAATTGGTATTAGACCTCTTTTGGAGTCTTCCATGCCAAATCTTTTGACAATGGTGTCTATGTACATTGATTGGGACAAGCCCAACATCCTCTTTGATCTATCTCTATAGATCCTAATCCCCAACACATAGGATGCTTCTCCCAAATCCTTCATGGATAAATGCTTTGACAGCCAGGCTTTGACTGACGATAACATACCTACATCATTCCCAATGAGTAGTATGTCATCTACATATAGTACCAAAAGGGTGATTGCACTACCATTTGTTTTCTTGTATACACATGGCTCATCTTCGTTCTTAACGAAGTCATAAGATTTGATTGCCTCATCAAACCTTATGTTCCAACTGCGGGATGCTTGCTTTAGTCCATATATGGACCCCTGAAGCCTACACACTCTATCTGGATACTCTTTGGATATGAATCCCTCATGCTGTGTCATGTACACTTCTTCCTCAAGGTTTCCATTGAGGAACGCTGTCTTCACATCCATCTGCCAGATTTCATAATCATAGTGTGCAGCAATGGCAAGTAAAATTCTAATGGATTTCAGCATGGCTATAGGAGAGAAGGTTTCGTCATAGTCAACACCTTGCCTTTGACGATATCCCTTCGCTACAAGCCTTGTCTTATAGGTATCAACCTTTCCATCCACTCCAATCTTTCTTTTAAAGATCCACTTGCATCCAATAGGTACAATACCCTCAGGTGGATCCACCAAGTTTCAAACTTGGTTGGAGTACATGGAATCCATTTCAGATATCATGGCCTCTTGCCATTTCCTAGAGTCAATGACACTTATTGCCTCCTCGTAGGTCTTAGGATCATCATCCTCATTATGTGATACCTTACCAGAAATTTATCCCACATATCTATCTGGTTGAATAGGTATCCGGCCTGACCTACGCACAGTTTGTGGGTCAGTTTGCACTGGATCTTGAGAAGGTACACTGACAGGTTGTGATTCTAGAACTTCTTCTAGTTCTACCGAGCTCCCACCGTTCCCTTCAAGGATATACTCTTCCTCAAGGAATACAACATGTTTAGCTACAAACACTCTTTGATCGCTAGGCTGGTAGAAATAATATCCATAAGTTTCCTTAGGATATCCCACAAACCTACACTTCTCAGTCTTAGACCCCAGTTTATCAGAGTCATGTTTCTTTACATGGGCAGGGCAACCCCAAACCTTAAAGTACTTAAGATTTTGCTTCTTTCCTTTCCATATCTCATATGGAGTGGAGTCGACTGACTTTGAGGGGACTTTGTTCAACAAGTGAGCAGCAGTCTCCAAGGCATAACCCCAGAGGGACAAGGGTAAACCCGCAAAACATATCATGGACCGTGCCATATCTAATAGGGTACGATTCCTCCTTTCTACTACACCATTCAGCTGAGGTGTATAAGGAGGAGTCCATTGAGATAATATTCCATTATCCCTTAAATATTGTGTCAACTCCGTACTCAAGTATTCACCCTCTCGATCTGATTGAAGAGTTTTAATACTTTTCCCGGTTTGTTTCTCTACTTCATTCTTAAACTCGATAAATTTCTCAAAAGCTTCAGATGTGTACTTCATTAAGTACACGTATCTAAATCTTGAGAAATCATCAGTGAATGTAATGAAGTATGAATAACCTCCTTTGGCATGTATGGACATAGGTCCACACACATCAGAGTGTATGAGTTCTAACAACTCATTTGCTCTTTCTCCATGTCCAGAAAATGGAGACTTGGTCATCTTACCCATGAGGCAAGATTCACAAGTTGTGAATGATTCATAATCAAATAGATCAATGTATCCATTCTTACACAACCTTTTCAATCTTTCCTCATTAATATGACCAAGTTTACAATGCCAAAGATAAGCTTGATTCACATTACCTCTTTTTCTCTTAAGAGGTCTGTCCACACACATCATAGGAGATGCCACATCTAAAATATACAAACCATTCATTAAGCTCCCACTGGCAAATAATTCATCATTTAATAATAAAGAACAACCATTGTTTCCAAAACTTACAACAAATCCATATTTATTTAAGCAAGAAATGGAAATAATGTTCTTTATTATAGAAGGAACATAATAACAGTCTATAAGCTCTAGTGTAACTCCTGTAGGCATCTGGAGGTTCACCTTCCCGACCGCGAGCGCAGCAACCTTTGCTCCATTTCCCAATCGCAAGTCAACCTCGCCTTTGTTCAATTGTCTACTGCTTGTCAGCACCTGCAAGTCATTGCAGATATGAGATGCACATCCAGTATCTAATACCCACGATGTGGATCTATAAGACAAGTTTAGGTCAACAATCATGAACATACCTGAAGCTTCTCCAAGCTTCTGTTTTGCCTTTTCTGCAAGATACAACATGCAGTTCCTCTTCCAATGGCCATCCTTATGGCAGTGGAAGCATTTGCCCTTGTCCTTCTTAGCCTCATCCTTCTTAGCAACCTTTCCCTATTTATCCTGCGTTTTCTTCTTGTTTTTCTTAAAAATAGATTGATTCTTTCTCTTCTTGTTGGTCTTACCAACAAGTAGCACATAAGATTTCCCATTGTTCATTGTCCCCTCAGCTGTCTTCAACATATTAAGAAGCTCTGCCAGAGAGCACTCTATCTTATTCATGTTGAAATTCACTATGAACTGGGAGAATGAACAGGGGAGAGACTGCAAGATTAGGTCAATGCACAAATCCTTGTTCATTTCGAAACCTAATACTTTCAGCCTCTCAATCCACTCTATCATTTTGAGAACATGTGTCTGCACAGATGTTTCCTCGGACATTTTGGCCCCGAACAGATTCTTAGATATCTCATATCTCTCTGTTCTACTCTGAGCTCCAAAGAGCTCTTCTAGGTGGAATAGGATGGATCTAGCATCCATCTTTTCATGTTGTCTTTGTAACTCATTAGTCATGGAGGCTAGCATATAACATTGGGTCAGAGTGGCATCTTCCTTATGCTTCTCATAAAGAATCACCTCAGCCTCATCGGCATCATCAACAGGAACAGGAGGAACAGGCTGCTCAAGGACATATGCTATTTTCTTAGCCGTGAGAACAATTCTCATATTCCTGAGCCAATCGACATAATTTGGACCAGTCAGCCTGTTGGCATCCAGTATGCCTCTCAACGGGTGGTTCGTCATTACGGTCTATAAGAGGAAATTAAACAAATTTAGAACAATATTGCAAACATTCATGATATTAAATTAAGAAATGGACTTTAATCCTAATTTAATGCTCCCACTAATTATCGACGAATTTGCATCACCCCTTGTATGCAAAGACGGGACACAACGACTGTGCCCTAGTGGGTACTAGAATCCCATTAACATTATGGAAATAGTCTTGTGGTAGCACAACAAACTACCCCATACTTAATGGGTAGGCAACTCTTGCCAATTGCAACTCCTTGCAACTCTTAGTATGTTTAGCCTCCAAACGTTTGTGATCTTGGGGTAGCACAACAAATCACAAGCTTTGGTTAGGTCCAGCCCGTTTGTTATGTTATGAGAATGGTTTATGACATAACTCTTGTGGTAGCACAACAAAGCCATGCCAGCCTCCATCCCAGGATCAATTAAAATATTTTTCAGAATTTTCCCAGAATTTTCCTGACATTATATGCATTTTAAACATTTTAAAATGAATAAAATTCAAAAAAAATAAGGGGGCAAGCCATATCGGGGGCGGATCCGGGCGCGGGCCGGATCCGCCCGCGGGAGACCCGCGGGGGCCGTCTTCCTTGCCCGAACACGGGGAGGGGGTTGGGGTAAAACCCTAACCCCCGGTGCTCGCCGCAGGGGGCCCGTCCGGCGCCCCCGACCACCGCGGACGACCCCAAGGGTCCCGCCGGCATGTCCGCCGGCCACTGCCCTTGACGCCGTGGCCGGAGGAGACGCCCGCGACTATCACGGGGCCGATCCGCCCTGTTCGCCGCGAACCTCGCTGGAGCCGCCCCACTTGGCCACCGCACGCCAAAGGACGTCGTCGGACACCTTGGAGGACCTTCCAGGGTCCCTCACCAGTCCCATGGCGCCGGCAATCGACGATCATCGGCCTATTATGGCCTTTTTCCCGGCGCGTGGACGGTGACCGTGGCCATGGGGAAGTGCTCGATTCGGGCTCTACAGTGGGTCAATCAACGCAACAAATCATGCGTTTTGATCCTCTTACTACCAGGAACAGTTCCACAGGATCAATTGTCCGAAAACCATCACTTGAGATACCCAATCAAACACCTTAAAATTGAGCCCTATGCATGAATGTGAACAATGAAAAATAATAAAATAATCTCAATTTTGATCAGACCAGCAACCTGGCTCTGATACCATTGTAAGGTTTCGATCAGAGGAGCAACGGAAACAACGAAACCCTAATTTATGGATCGTTGATGGCGATCAAAATCAAAGATTATTAGTCAAAGAACCCGCTTAGGAAGAACAGTTCTATACCTTTGCGGGATTAATTAATTCCCAGATGCCCGAAGACGAACGAGTAGAGGCTCGTCGGGCTACTAGCCGTCCAAGTGTCCGGCCTCTAGATGTATCCACACGAGCAGGGGGAACAGATGGATTCTCCTTCTCGATCTCCACAGTCGGCCACTCCTCAGCTGCACCATCCACCATAGCAGGAGGGGGAGAGATAGAGGGGGACGGCCAGACCAGGGAGGAGAGAGAGAAAGAGAGGGGCGGCCAGAGGAAACCCTGATTGCTTGGATCAGGGTTTCTCTCCTCAGTGTATATTTATAGACTCTGGCATTTTTCACAAAAACCTAGACACAGTCTATAAATACCGTCTTTATCCATCTAATCCACTACTCGATTGTGTGTGACCCTCTAGGCCCAATAGTCTGTTTGGTTTTTAGGCCCATTAAGTTAAGAACCCTTCTTAACTTAATTAAATTATAATCCATTAACTCCTAATGGAATTAATGGGCTTTCCGATCACGAACGGCACCAAGCAACACCTCATGATCCCAAATGACTATGGGAGGGATGCAACCCATATTGAACCATTCCGTCATCAGATTCCACACAGTTATAGATCCTCATTCATACAATGCTCCAATCAGAATTAGGGTACGGTCAAACTGTCAAACCCTAAAGCATCCTGATCTTATGGACCCTTGTACTCTTAAGTACAGTTCATTGAAAAACTCCTTTTCTCAGTGAACTACCATACCCTGGCCAGGGATTTCTAAGTACATGTCCATAGAGCATTCTCTCTCTTAATCCATGCAGAGAGTGAATGATCCCTTGTTATCCACCAAAGTGTTTTCACATGAATCCCAAAGAGTCCGAATAACTAACTATTAAGAACCACAAGGTTGAAGTTCATAAGTCAGCAATCAAAAGCTCATTGGAGTCCATGCAAAACCTCTTTAGTGACTCAGGTCAAAGATCCAACTGTGCTACTATGGCACTAGAATCTACTGATTGACAGTCAACATGATTACCATTCAGGAATTCTAGATCAGGTCAGTTCAGTGAACTCATTCTACTAACGAGCACCTGCACGTGTACCTTGATGTCACCACACCGGTGGTTATGAGATCGACCACCCTCATCACATGAGTGAGTACCACGTGCACCGGTCTATCCGGATCTTCAATGTCCCTTTTTGAAGATCCCACAACCAGGAACATTTAGAATACAAACCTCTAGATGACTGATCTCATTATCACAATCGTATTATGAACCAGTCATCATAGCTCGTATTCAGGGACTTCATCACATTACAACATATACACTATAACGTGCTAAGAACGTAATGAAGAAATGCCATTATTATTATAATTGAATGAAATTATACAAGAAATGTTGCCATCACAACACTTGTGATTGGCTTGAAGGGCATACATCTCTAACAGGGGCAACGTGGTCCATAGGGCGAGGAGCAAGCCGCGACAACTGGACAGTCTTGTAGGTCCAACACTACGCTTCAGCCGCCCCTGAAAATTGAACAAGGCTAGTCAAGCACCAGTTACAACCGACGCGACCCTATGAAATGATAAAGCCAGTACCCTATGATAACGGGGGACACAACCCGAGCTCCCGAAGCAGCACCGGGGTCAGAATGAAGTCTGTGTCAACAAGGGGATACCAAAGAACAGCCTTCAACTTCTGACGGTCCTCGGCCCTGAGAGAAGGCTTCGTATCACGCCGATGTGATGACAGTCGCTGCACATCCAACTATCGGGGGCCTCCACCCAGTCTTTCGACTTGACAAGGTATACGTACTGCTCCGCCCAGCCCTTGCAGTTGGATGCGGTACGGGAAACTATGATGAAATGCTGGTGGGTACGAGCCTTGAAATAGGTGAAATAGGTATCGGACGGGCAACTCTGGAGGAGGAAGAAGTGTCAGAACAGATCGACACTCGGCTCCACCGATGCCCTATGGCACGCATAGACGAACCCGCAAAGGATGCTGTAAGAATTGGGGGTTATTTCCCCAGGATGCCGCCCATAGTAATGGAGGACAGATGCGATGAAGGGATGAACTGGAACATGGAAGCCCGCCTGAAAGGAGGCCATCGGGACCATGACTCCGCCAGAAGGGTGACTCATTATGTCATCTCCCACGGAAGGAAAGATGATGTCGTACTCGAGGGGAATCTGGAAGGCTTCCCGCAAACCATGGATCACCCTATAGGCCACTAATGGTGGAGAACTGGGTCGACTAGCACCTGCAACTAAAGTGCTCGGCACGCCACCACGGCTAGGAGACGCCTCTTCCGAGGAAGAAGAATCGACGCTAAGGATTCTTCTGCGCGGGGGCATGACTACAGAAGAGGAAAAATATAGGGAGAGAAGGATCCTCATCAGGCCAGGGGAGGAAGATGCCTACAACGAAGTGTGAAAACTAGCAAGACGTGGGTATAGCTTGCGAGAGACCTCACAGCGATTCTTATAACCGCCCACTATGGGTCGACGTTATCCCCTGAAGGGCAGGTGAAAGGACACCGGCCGCTACGGCGGTACGGCTACCGATGCCAGATGACCGTTCTGAGCCCACGCCCCCAAAACGAGACAAGACTCGGGGTCATCATTGTCAACGTGGCCACTGCCACTGCCAGAGGCACCTTGTGCGCAGAGCAGGCTCTCGAAGCTACCAACTCCTGTTGTACGAGGAAATCATCTTCGGATCTTACACTCCGGAAAACCCTCCCTTGTACTACCCTCAGCCCCCTGCAGAGTGCTCGGGGACTAAGAGTAGGGGGGAAGTGAGGAGGGTAAATACAGTTTGGCCAATATTCATCCCAGTAACGACTGGCCCACGCCCACAAGCTTTCGATAAGTGTGCAAACCAACAGATGTGTCCCAATCCGACCCAACCTTGGATTCTACAGTAGGGGAAGCACAGTTCTCCCCGGAGAACACTCCGACGATCGACCGTTGCCCCCACGACGTCGGCCTTGACCCCGTAGGAGCGAGCACGCCCCATGAGCGCCGTAACACTCGCCCAGGGACCGGCCGGTGTCGAGGTTATCTCCCCCCAACGGGAAACTCCCGCCGATATAGCGGGGGAATGTTACTCTACTAAGTGGACCCTTTCCTCTCAAGGGATGAGGTCCCTCGCTCGAGGACAACCCATATAAAAGGGACGTCGACAGAAGAGAAGGGCACGGTGGATACTTCTGCTAGAAGAGCTTCCTACTGAGAATAGAGCAATCAAACCTACCACGAGAACGGAGAGGCTACCCGCAACGCACAGAGAGAATCCTCCTCCTGCACGGCCTTACCACCCAGCGAGCACTCTCCGAGTACCCACTAGGAGCGACGAGCACGCGTGCAGAGGACCTACACGCCTCTCGGATCATCTACTACGAACTCTACTTCTCTCTCACTTCGCTCTTCTCTATTGCTCATTTATCTGATGTGACACAACCTCAGACTTAAGCAAGCATTCACACATAGCATTCAAATGGGCCTTAATGGGCCACCGCTCTCCCGTCGCACTCTATACCCGGAGTGACTTGGTGATACCTAGTGTGAAGTATGGGGATGGGCCCTTACTGGTAGAGGGCCAGCAAGGCCAAGGTTTGACTCCCAAAGGTTGGATGCCCAATTCAATTGGGGCCGACAAAGTGCGCAAAGGCACCGGTTTCACACTACCCCACGGCGGTCACTCTAAGTCATGGACTTGAGGACCGGGCGCTCCCTCACAAATTCAGCGGCGCATGAAGCAAATATTGAAAGAGCAACACTATTGAGCAAGGATGAGACACTTACTCGACCGGTTTGAAGAAACCGGTCCCGGTCGGAGACGAGGGCGAGCGGGGAGGCGGTGGTTCCCCACACGCCGCGGCGGTGTCGCTTGACCTGCCCAAAGAAGTACAAAACTACACCTCACGCAGGAGAGGGATCTTGGGGTGGAGGTTAAAGTGTTACAACCAAAACTACAACCACGCAGGGTGGGGCCTTCAGCTGGCCAAGCGGGGAGGGGAGAAAAGCTCTCAATCACTAAGTGGCGTCCGGCGCGATATGAGCCTTGTTCTGGCCTGCAGGATAGGGTGATGATGTTGTGGTCGCCACGGACTCGTCCGGACTCCAAATTGAGCGAGACCACCTCCTAAAGCTTCCTGACTTGAAGAGGTTGACTCCAGAATTTTTGGGGATGCTCAGTGGGTGGGAGGTAGCAGCACCAGCAGCTGGGAGGAGACCTCTCTGTCTGGCCGCAGCCTCGGCCTGGACTGGAACAGCAGGTTGCAGAGATCACCGTTCGCACTGCTGAGCTCCGAACAGCACGAAACTGGAGGCGACGTCTTCGTGGTCGAAGCAGCTTTCAGCAGGAGGTGACGGAGCTGCAATCAGAGGTCGAGAGCGGTCGGTGTACCCTGAAGAGTGGGCACTGGTCGGAGCAGACTGTAGAAGACAGGACTGGAGAGGTCGGGGGAGAAAATTTGTAACTCCTTCCTCCGGCGGCCGAACGAGGTTCTGTTTCTTGATCTTGGAAGAGGACTGGCAGGGGGAGAACTTTGATGAAGGGGCTTCAGCTTGAACCCGCTGGGGTACATCGTGGCACAATGATCTTTCCGGTTCTGGTCCAGGATGAAGATCTCTCTGCGCAATCGTGGGAGAACGGCTCCTACGGCTGGCCCCGACCTCAGAACGAGTTGGTTCCACCTCGCCTGCGAAGAAGACAGAGGGGCCTTTCCAGTGATGTAGGCCACGCCCCCAGAAGCTCCAAGATGAAGACGTGGACGATGCTACAACTTGGTGCTGATCTGCAGGCCTGCACTGCAACAACCTGAAATTGAAAGGAGAGGGAGAGGGGCTTCTTTTGGTGGAGGGTTGATGTAGGGCGGCCTAATGGTGAAGGGGGGTTCTTGTGGGGTGATGGAGGGGGCTAATGGTGATGGGGAGTGAGGAGGAAGAGGGCTGGGGTCGCAGGTTGCAGTTAGGGTAGGGTGAGGAGATGGTGTGAGAGGTGGAGTGGAGAATAGAGGAGGGGGGCGGACCTAGCTATGGGGGAGAGAGGGGGGGGTGGCCAAAAGAAGTGGAGGGAGATGGATTTCAAATTTGAAATGGTCTTGGGAGTGGGGGATTGTGTGGGAACTAGGGGAGATTGTGTGGGAATGGGTGGGATTGTGTTGGAAAGTGGGAGATGCCTCCTTGGGACAATGGGAGTGGAGTAATGGCAACTTGGGGAAGTGGAGGGGTATTGAATGAGGTGGGTAGCTAGTGGAGGTGGTTGGGGAGGGGAGGAGAGAGAAGAAAATTTGAAATTGGGGTTGGAGGAGAGAGAAAGAGGGGTGAAATAGAGAGATTAAGAGGGGAATAGGTGGGGAATCTCTCCCCTAGGGTCTCTCACCCAAAAACTAGAGGAATCACTCCAATTTGAACTCAAATGGCAATTTTAACTCATTCATTCATTAACTTCAAATGAGGGGGAGTGGGGTCCTATTTATAGGCAACCCACTCTTTACAATAAGTCCCTGACAAAATAAGCAACTACAAATAACCAAGGGGGTGGGGGCACCAATGGGCCTAGCCCAACGAATTGGGCCAATAGCCTCATTAGACAGCATGATGATACAAAAACATAGGAGAATAAGTGCTAGACCTAGGGAAATGACTCAAATAAAATGAAAATACATCAAAATGACACAAAGGAAAGCTACTAAATGGATAAGGGGCCTTAATAGAGTGAGGCCCAAACTCAACCAGCTCCCGAATGTGAAGAAGTGGACCCGAGCCAAAGGGAATCGTGGGTGATGCCTCCATCAAATCCCCTGGGCCGCGAAGAGCTCGACTCCGTCGAGTAAGGATCCATCCGGCTAAGGTACCGCTCGAGGAGGTCCGGATCCAATCGCTGGAGGTCCTCCCGACTCACCCATGAGTCTTCCGACGGAGGCCGATCCTTCCACCTGACGAGATAGCGCTCATATACTTTGCTCCGGGTGGTAGTGACCTGCTCATCCAATATTCGTTCAATGCGATCGCGCTGAGCTCTCTTGGCTAGTGGACTCTCCTCACGGGTGGGTACTCTCTCAAAGGAAGAAGTAGGCTCAATCTCCTCACTAGGTCCCACCGTGGGGCCCTTGTATGGCACTAAGTCGGCGACATTGAATGTAGGACTTACCCCATAATCCTCAGGGAGATCTAACTCATAAGCATTCGCACCAATGCGCCTCAAGACCTGGAAGGGCCCAGTCCCACGTGGCCTCAACTTGGAGTTGGCTCCTGGGGAGAGCCTCTCCGTCCTTACCATCACAAAGTCACCCACTTGGAACTCTAAGTGACGCCGGTGAGAGTCGGCCAACCTTTTATAAGCCTCATTTTCATGCTAATGTGCTTGCGAATTTCCTCATGCAATTCTCTAATATGTTGTGCAAAAGACTCGGCAGAAATGGACACTCTAGCATGCTGGGGAAGGGGAATGAGGTCGGATGGCTTTCTTGGTTTGTACCCATGCACGGCTTCAAATGGACTCATCCCTATCGACTTATTGACGGAATTGTTGTATGCAAACTCAGCCTGTGGTAAGATGAGATCCCAATTTCCTGGCCGATCCTCAACAAGACTCCTAAGGAGGTTCCCTAGACTCCGGTTGACCACTTCAGTTTGGCCATCCGTTTGGGGGTGGTAGGCAGTGGAGAATTTGAGGAGGGTACCCATCATGTGCCAAAGAGTCTTCCAAAAATAGCTAGTGAATTTGACATCCCTGTCGGAGACTATGGTCTTGGGCAGCCCATGGAGGCGGACTACCTCATCAAAGAATAATCGGGCTACATGGGAGGCATCGGATGTTTTGGAGCATGGGATGAAGTGGGCCATTTTGGAAAATCTATCAACCACCACATAGATGGAGTCATGCTTCCTAGAGGTCTTGGGTAAGCCTAGCACAAAGTCCATGCTCAAATCTTGCCATGGTCGGTCGGGGATGGGAAGTGGGGTGTATAGGCCGGTGTTTTGCTTCACCTGCTTGGCCGAAGCACACGTGCGACATTGACCCACTATTTTGCCTACATCTCTCTTGAGGCTCGGCCAATAAAATTGACCCTCAACTAAGGCAATGGTTTTGTGGACCCCAAAATGACCGGCTAACCCTCCGGCATGTAATTCCCAAACCAAGAAATCTCGAAGAGAGGTCCGGGGAATGCAAAGCCTTGTCCCCTTGAAGAGGAACCCATCCTCTAAAATAAATCCCTCATGCTCCTTGCTAGAATGAGTGGTCAAGTTGGCATAGATTTGCCCAAAGTCGGGGCAACCAGGGTACTCGTCCTTGACCTTATCAAAACCAATCACTTCCACTTGGATAGTGGATAACAAGGACATCTTCCTACTAAGGGCATCCGCGGCCTTATTCTCACTCCCGGCCTTGTGTTTGATGACAAAGGTGTAGGATTGGATGAACTCAACCCATCGGGCATGTCGGGCATTCAACTTCTGTTGGGAATTGAGGTATTTGAGGGCCTCATGGTCGGAAAAGATGACAAACTCTTTGGGAAGCAAGTAATGTCTCCAGTGTCGGAGGGATTGGACCACGGCATAGAACTCCTTGTCATAGGTGGAGTATCTAGTCCTAGCATCACATAGCTTCTCACTAAAGTAGGCGACCGGGTGTCCCTCTTGACTAAGAATCCCTCCTATCCCTGTCCCGGATGCATCACAAGTGACCTCAAAAACTTTGGAGAAATCGGGAAGGCATAGGACCGGGGCTTGGGTCAACTTTTCCTTAAGCTCAAGGAAGGCTTTAGAGGCGGCTTTGGTCCAAACAAAGGTTCCCTTCTTGAGACAATCAGTTATTGGGCCGGTGATAGTGCTAAACCCTCGAATGAATCTCCTATAGAATGTGGCCAACCCATGAAAACTCCTAACCTCATGAAGGGTGTGGGGCTCCGGCCAATCAAGAATAGCTTGGACCTTGTCGGGGTCCATGGAGACTCCTTTGGTTGACACCACAAATCCTAGGAAGGTGATGGAAGTGGTCATGAAATGACACTTTCCTAGGTTGGCAAATAGGCTTTCTTGCCGGAGGACGGTGCAAACTTTCCTAAGGTGGTCAAGGTGGGCCTCATGGGTTTGGCTATAGATGAGAATATCATCAAAGTATACCACTAGAAAATTCCCAATGAAAGGCCTAAGTACCTCCGTCATAAGACGCATGAAAGTACTTGGGGCATTAGAAAGCCCAAATGGCATGACTAACCACTCAAAGAGACCATCCTTGGTCTTGAAGGCCGTTTTCCACTCATCCCCGGGCCTTACCCTAACTTGGTGGTAGCCACTCTTGAGATCTATCTTAGAGAAGATGGTGGCTCCGGCTAGCATATCCAACATGTCATCAAGCCTAGGGATGGGGAACCTATACTTGACGGTAATCTTGTTAATGGCCCGGCTATCCACACACATCCGCCATGATCCATCTTTCTTGGGGGTAAGGAGGGCCGGGACGGCACATGGACTCTTACTAATGCGGATGAAGCCCTTCCTAATGAGTTCCTCTATTTGCCTCCTAAGTTCGGCATGTTCCGTGGGATTGAGGCGATAATGAGGAAGGTTTGGAAGGGTGGCTCCCGGTACTAGATCGATTGCGTGTTGCACATCACGCATGGGAGGGAGTTGGTCCGGGAGCTCTTCCGGGAACACATCATGGAATTCTTCCAAAAGTTGTTGGATTTCTATGGGATGGGGGTTAGAAGGGGTAGGTTCCCCTAAGCATATGACTACCGCACACAATGGCACCCCTTGAGCAATTTCCTCTTCAAGCTCTTTCCTAGTGATGAGATGAAGACCTTTGGTCAACCCCGTGGTTCTACTTTGTTTTGGGGTTTGGATAAGGGCTTGGGTTGGAGGGGTGGAGTTCCCGAGACTTGTGGAGTGGTGGGGTGTGATCCTTGAGGGAGAGGGTCCTTCTTGGGCATGGGTCGAGGTGGGGAGGGGTTAAGACGGATAGTCTTACCCTCATGCTCAAAGGTGCATATGTTGCTTCTCCCTAAAATGGTGGCATCCACATCATAGAGCCAAGGTCTTCCTAAAAGGATGCTACCCACTTCCATGGGTATGACGTCACACCATATTTGGCCATGGTAGGAAGAGAAAGTGAGAGGCACTAGGCATTGGGTGTTGACCGGGATGGAGTTGTTGTTGATCCATGAGACCCGGTATGGACTTGGGTGGGGAGTGAGAGTAAGCCCAAGGAGCTTGACGGTGTCGGGTGACACGGCATTAACACAACTACCACTATCCAAGATCACTTTCCTCACATGGTTCTCTATCTTGATAAAGGTGTGGAAGATTGAGGTCCGACGCCAATCCTCTTCTTGAGGTTGGGTGAGGATGCACCTAATGACTCCTAGATGGGAGTTGTTTGAAGGAGTGGAGTGATCTAGACCCGACTCTAGATATTGGGCTTCATACTCCTCTTCCCAATCTAGTGAGGCTTCATGTTCCTCAACGTCATTTTCTTGTTCCTTTTGGGGTTGAACTTCTTCCTCAATAAGCAAACTAGATAACCCCTTAGATGGACATTGTCCCGCAAAATGACCAAACCCTTGACACCTATAGCATTGTTGGCGCCCTCTTCCCGGGGTGGCTCCTACACTTGGTCCTTTGGGGTTGTCATCCTTCCGTGGGAGAGGATGACTAGGAGCGGGCTTGTTTGGAGTGATGGGTGGGGGAGGATTGTAGGACCTTAAAGGGGCATTCCCACTTGGGCTAGGAGCTCTCATGGGAGTGGGTGGAATGGGACGTGGTCCCAAGTTTTTGGGATCGGTTGGTCGGGGAGTGATAAATCGGGAACTCCTAGAAAACCTTTCCACATCTCTAGCTACTTGGTAAGCTAGCTCAAGGTTGTCAACGTCTCTCATGAATAGTTCCCTCTTGATGTGGCTTTGAAGCCCATTCCTAAAGCGGGATAAGGTGACGTCCGGATCCTCATGGACTCCACACTTTAAAAGATAGGAGTCAAATTTTTCAATGTACTCTACCACGGTCTTCCCTTCTTGGGTGAGGCTTTGCCATTCATCTAGGAGCATTTGGTGGTAGGTTCGGGGGAGGTATTTGTTCCTAAGTTGGTTTTTCATATCCGCCCAAGTGTCAATAGGCTCTTCCCGCCTAACCCGTCTTAGACCCTCTTGGTTTAGCCAATAAGTTTTGGCCAACTTAGTGAGATGCATCTTAGCCAATCTAACTCTCCTTTGGTCGGACATGGGGTACCATTCAAAGTATTGGTCCATGGCGGTCTCCCATTCTAGGTAAACACTAGGTTCATGTGAACCATCAAAATTTGGGGCCTCTACCTTGATCATCCTTAAAAGGGGGTCATCCGGATCATCCCGTGGACGCCGGTCATGGTTTTGATGGGGGCGAGGCCTCTCATAGTCATAATAATGGTCATGGTCCATATCCTCCCTATAAAATTCAGCATGTGGGTGATGGGCTCTTGGGCCGTTGTTCCTTGGGTGGAACTCATCCCTATGAGGCTCTACATGTGGAGGGTGGACTCTTGGGCCTTGGTTCCTTTGGGGAAAACCATTCCTATGGAACTCACCATGTGGTGGAGGGGCTCTTGGCTCATTGATCCTTGGGTGAGGATCTTCCCTATGAGGCTCATCATGCGGAGGGGGAATTCTAGGCTCATTGTTCCTTGGGCGGAACTCTTGGTCTTCTAACCGAGCAATTCGGTTGGTAATGGACTCTAGTTGGGCAAGGATGGTTGTGAGGGCAGCATCTACCCTATCCATGTGGCCTTGGGGTTCCTCCCTAGGAACATCTTGGTTGAGTTGGTGAGGATTGGGATCCATTGGTGGAGCCGAAGACGATGAACCGGGTTGATAGCTAGCACCACTACGGGTGGACATGCAAGACAAAGGGCCAAAGTGGTTGGACACACAATGCAAAGGTCCTAGGACTTAGACTTGATAGAGACAAGTCAAGGACTTGCTCTGATACCACTTGATGTGACACAACCTCGGACTTAAGCAAGCATTCACAAATAGCATTCAAATGGGCCTTAATGGGCCACCGCTCTCCCGTCGCACTCTATACCCGGAGTGACTTGGCGATGCCAAGTGTGAAGTATGGGAATGGGCCCTTGCTGGTAGAGGGCCAGCAAGGCCAAGGTTTGACTCCCAAAGGTTGGATGCCCAATTCAATTGGGGCCGACAAAGTGCGCAAAGGCACCGGTTTCACACTACCCCACGGCGGTCACTCTAAGTCATGGACTTGAGGACCGGGCGCTCCCTCACAAATTCAGCGGCGCATGAAGCAAATATTGAAAGAGCAACACTATTGAGCAAGGATGAGACACTTACTCGACCGGTTTGAAGAAACCGGTCCCGGTCGGAGACGAGGGCGAGCGGGGAGGCGGTGGTTCCCCACATGCCGCGGCGGTGTCGCTTGACCTGCCCAAAGAAGTACAAAACTACACCTCACGCAGGAGGGGGATCTTGGGGTGGGGGTTAAAGTGTTACAACCAAAACTACCACCACGCAGGGTGGGGCCTTCAGCCGGCCAAGCGGGGAGGGGAGAAAAGCTCTCAATCACTAAGTGGCGTCCGGCGCGATATGAGCCTTGTTCTGGCCTGCAGGACAGGGTGATGATGTTGTGGTCGCCACGGACTCGTCCGGACTCCAAATTGAGCAAGACCACCTCCTAAAGCTTCCTGACTTGAAGAGGTTGACTCCAGAATTTTTGGGGATGCTCAGTGGGTCGGAGGTAGCAGCACCAGCAGCTGGTAGGAGACCTCTCTGTCTGGCCGCAGGCTCTACCTGGACTGGAACAGCAGGTTGCAGAGATCACCGTTAGCACTCCCGAGCTCCGAACAGCACGAAACTAGCGGCGACGTCTTCGTGGTCGAAGCATCTTTCAGAAGGAGATGGCGGGACTGCAATCAGAGGTTGAGAGCGGTCGGTGTACCCTGAAGAGTGGGCACTGGTCGGAGCCGACTGTAGAAGACAGGACTGGAGAGCTCGGGGGAGAAAATTTGTAACTCCTTCCTCCGGCAGCCGAACGAGGTTCTGTTTCTTGATCTTGGAAGAGGACGGGCAGGGGGAGAACTTTGATGAAGGGGCTTCAGCCTGAATCCGCTGGCGTACGTCGTGGCACAATGATCTTTCCGGTTCTGGTCCAGGATGAAGACCTCTCTACGCAATCGTGGGAGAACGGCTCCTACGGCTGGCCCCGACCTCAGAACGAGTTGGTTCCACCTCGCCTGCGAAGAAGACAGAGGGGCCTTTCCAGTGATGTAGGCCACGCCCCCAGAAGCTCCAAGATGAAGACGTGGACGATGCTGCAACTCGGTGCTGATCTGCAGGCCTGCACTGCAACAACCTGAAATTGAAAGGAGAGGGAGAGGGGCTTCTTTTGGTGGAGGGTTGATGTAGGGCGGCCTAATGGTGAAGGGGGGTTCTTGTGGGGTGATGGAGGGGGCTAATGGTGATGGGGAGTGAGGAGGAAGAGGGCTGGGGTCGCAGGTTGCAGTTAGGGTAGGGTGAGGAGATGGTGTGAGAGGTGGAGTGGAGAATAGAGGAGGGGGGCGGACCTAGCTATGGGGGAGAGAGGGGGGGTGGCCAAAAGAAGTGGAGGGAGATGGATTTCAAATTTGAAATGGTCTTGGGAGTGGGGGATTGTGTGGGAACTAGGGGAGATTGTGTGGGAATGGGTGGGATTGTGTTGGAAAGTGGGAGATGCCTCCTTGGGACAATGGGAGTGGAGTAATGGCAACTTGGGGAAGTGGAGGGGTATTGAATGAGGTGGGTAGCTAGTGGAGGTGGTTGGGGAGGGGAGGAGAGAGAAGAAAATTCGAAATTGGGGTTGGAGGAGAGAGAAAGAGGGGTGAAATAGAGAGATTAAGAGGGGAATAGGTGGGGAATCTCTCCCCTAGGGTCTCTCACCCAAAAACTAGAGGAATCACTCCAATTTGAACTCAAATGGCAATTTTAACTCATTCATTCATTAACTTCAAATGAGGGGGAGTGGGGTCCTATTTATAGGCAACCCACTCTTTACAATAAGTCCCTGACAAAATAAGCAACTACAAATAACCAAGGGGGTGGGGGCACCAATGGGCCTAGCCCAACGAATTGGGTCCAATAGCCTCATTAGACAGCATGATGATACAAAAACATAGGAGAATAAGTGCTAGACCTAGGGAAATGACTCAAATAAAATAAAAATACATCAAAATGACACAAAGGAAAGCTACTAAATGGATAAGGGGCCTTAATAGAGTGAGGCCCAAACTCAACCAGCTCCCGAATGTGAAGAAGTGGACCCGAGCCAAAGGGAATCGTGGGTGATGCCTCCATCATTATCCCTTGCTGACTTAAGCATCGGAGGGTTGTCCCTTGGGGTAACACCCGGGACTCCTTCTGACGCCTCTTTGGTTTCTTGGTGTTTGCAGGCCTCCACGGACACGAGACGACTTCCCCAACTAATAAATAGAGAAGGAGGTACATGGCCTAGGAACCATTTTCCTGCGATAACGGGGGACACAACCCGAGCTCCCGAAGCAGCGCCGGGGTCAGAACGAAGTCTGCGTCAACAAGGGGATACCGAAGAACAGCCTTCAACTTCTGGCGGTCCTCGGCCCTGAGAGAAGGCTTCGTATCATGCCAGGTGCGACGAAAGCTGCTGCGCATCCAACTATCGGAGGCCTCCGCCCAGTCTATCGACATGACAAGGTATACGTACCACTCCGCCCAGCCCTTGCGGTTGGATGCGGTATGAAAAATTGTGATGAAATGTTGGAGGGTACGAGCCTTGAAATAGGCGAAATAGGTATCGGACGGGTAACTCTGGAGGAGGAAGAAGTGCCGGAACAGATCGACACTCGACAGGTGAAAGGACACCGGCCGCTACGGCGGTACGGCTACCTATGCCAGATGATCGTTCTGGGCCCACGCCCGCAGAACGAGACAAGACTCGGGGTCATCATTGCCAGCGTGGCCTCTGCCACAGCCAGAGGCAACTTGTGCGCCGAGCAGGCTCTCGAAGCTACCAACTCCCATTGTATGAGGAAATTACACTCTGAAAAACCCTCTCTTGTACTACCCTCAGCCCCCTGCAAAGTGCTCAACGACTGAGAGTAGGGGGGAAGTGATGAGGGTAAATATAGTTTGCCCATATTCGGCCCAGTAACGACCGGCCCACGCCCACAAGCTTTCGATAAGGGTGCAAATCGATAGATGCAGCCCAATCCAACCCAACCTTGGATTCTACAGTAGGGGAAGCGTGGTTCTCGCAGGAGAACACTCCGACGACCGACCGTTGCCCCCACCACGTCGGCCTTGACCCTGTAACGGGCGAGCACATCCCATGAGCACCGTAAGACTCGCCCAGGGACCGGTCGGCGCCGAGGCTATCTCCCCCCAACGGGAAACTCCCACCGATATAGCGGGGGAACGTTACTCTACTAAGCGGACCCTTCCCTCTCAAGGGATGAGGCCCCTCTCTCCAGGATAACCCATATAAAAGCAACATCGACAGAAGAGAAGGGCACAGTGGATACTTCTGCCAGAAGAGCTTCCTACTGAGAATAGAGCAATCAAACATGTAGAGTGATCCACCATTAGTGGCCTATAGGGTGATCCATGGGTTGCGGGAAGCATTCCAGATTCCCCGCGAGTACGACATCATCTTTCCTTCCGTGGGAGATGACATAATGAGTCACCCTCTCTCGGCGCAGGCCACGGCCGCCATGGTGCCAGTGTTGGGTTTCTCCTGAGGACCAAAGGTTGACGATGAGCCTGCAGAAGTTCATCATCCGACGAAGTATCGGATCTCCCGATGACATCATCTGAGAAGGCTAGCACCAAGGGTTCACTAGTGCAAAGTTGGTTGCCTGGACACCGCAAAAACCACCATTTATAGGGGGAGCAGAGTCCCCAGAAGCAAGAGGATTCCTACCGCCTCAATCAAATCCGTGGAAATCGAAGCGACAGATCCCGAAAGTCACGCCCTATCGCATTTACCTTGAGGACGCCGCTTCGTATCCCCGGAAGATCTCACAACAGCCCAGAAGGGAGAAAGTACACGGGAGAAACTTTGAGACTTGCAAAATAAAGGAAGTTTTTTCCATTCCAAAATGCAAGAGTTTACAAAAAAGAGGACTGCCATCTAGGCAGAAATAGAGGAAAGCTAAAAATAAACGAGTAGGGGCACCCTTCTAAAGGTGTACCCCGGATACATCGTCACGTGCCCCAATCTCATCGGGCTCACGTGCGTCTACAACTCCAACGGGAGGCGACTCCTCGTCTAGGTCTACCACTTGGTCTCCGGCCACCGAAACATTGGCAGGTGCTCGCACACCCGCCCTCGGCATCAGCCTCTCAGCGCCCGCCTCTGCAGTGTCGGGTCCCTCCCCTCCGTCATCAGCGTCCGAGCTGTAAGGTTGAAGGAGGGGGAAAGACCGGGGCCACGAGGCCAAGATTCTCCACTGTGGCCTTTATAGCGGCACTCCAGCCCTCCCGAAAGCCATGGTCACGGGCTGGCCCGTAGAACTCCAAGGCCACCTCCGTCAGCTCGTCCCGGTAAGCCAAGGAGCAGTAGAACTTCTCCAAGGCTTCCTCGTCGGCCGAGGACAGGGACATACGTAGCCTAGCAAGCTCTGCCTCAACTTCTTGGGCACAGACCATCATGGCTTGAACCACCGCCTCCGACTTGGCTGCTCGCTCCCTGGCCGCATCAGCCCGCGCCCGAAAGGAGTTTCGATCGCCCTCCATGCTGGTGAGGGCCAACCCCAGTTGGGCCAGTTGCTCTTGAAGCCCGACGTTTGCAGCTTCGGACTCCTTCAAACGCCCTTCGGCTTCTGCCTGAAGGGCCCGGCTGGCCTCTAGCTCGCGGGCAAGGTCGATGAAGTGGTGCCTCTACAACCCGAGGGCACTGATGACCAGACACGCGCTCCTCGTGGCGACGGCCGTCAACTCCTTCATGGTCTCGGGACCGAGCTCCCCAACGTGCTCGTGCCAGCGAGCACGCTGCACCATGAGGTCGAAGACAGTCGCGACCCCGGGCAGCCCCGCCGTCAAGTCCTCCGGCTGTGAGGACTGACCACGTGAAGGAACCATCGGTGAGGGGGAAGAACCGACTTCGGCAGTAGTAGGAGCTTTGCCCCTTTTGCGCACCCGCCCTCCGGAGGCGGGTACCGGAGTAGCAGCTGCCGTCGCTTCAGATGAGGGCGGCGGAGGAACACTGGGGGGAGGCGCCTCAGAAGGAGGAGGAACACGACTCCTGACCGGGGTAGAACCCCTCCCTCTCTTCCTTGGTCGGAGGAAACTTTCCATCTCCGCCAGCTCGTCATCAGTCAGAGGGATTCGACTGCCACCAACCATGGCAAGCTCTTCACCAGTCGCACTAGAAATGGCTACAGGAGAACTCCGCCGAAGACTAGGCCCTCTGCTGGCCACGGATGCTTCAGGCGAGGGGATTAAAGGAATGCCGATCGGAATGGGATATGGCAGCCTTCCCGGGATGAACATAGCCACGGCCTGGGGGTCGACGATCGACACCTGGCCTGCTCCCGGGGCAATGTGGTCCATAGGGCGAGGAGCATGCCACGGCAACCGGACAGTCTCGTAGGTTCAACCCTGCGCTTCAGCCGCCCCTGAAATAGAACATGGCTAGTCAAGCACCAGTCACTACCGACGTGACCCTATGAAATGATAAAGCGAGTACCCTACGGTAACGGGGGACACAACCCGAGCTCCTGAAGCAGCGCCGGGGTCAGAACGAAGTCTGCGTCAACAAGGGGATACCGAAGAATAGCCTTCAACTTTTGGCGGTCCTCGGACCTGAGAGAAGGCTTCGTATCATGCCAGGTGCAACGACAGCCGCTGCGCATCCAACTATCGGAGGCCTCCGCCCAGTCTTTCGACTTGACAAGGTATACGTACCGCTCCGCCCAGCCCTTGCGGTTGGATGCGGTATGAGAAACTGTGATGAAATACTGGGGGGTACGAGCCTTGAAATAGGTGAAATAGGTATCGGACGGGCAACTCTGGAGGAGGAAGAAGTGTCAGAACAGATCGACACTCGGCTCCACCGACGCCCTATGGCACGCATAGACGAACTCGCAAAGGATGCTGTAAGAATTAAGGGTTATTTCCCCAGGATGCCGCCCATAGTAATGGAGGACAGATGCGATGAAGGGATGAACTGGAACACGGAAGCCCGCTTGAAAGGAGGCCACCGGGACCATGACCCAGCCGGAAGGGTGACTCATTATGTCATCTCCCATGGAAGGAAAGATGATGTCGTACTAGGGGGGAATCTGGAAGGCTTCCCGCAACCCATGGATCACCCTATAGGCCACTAATGGTGGAGAACTGGGTCGACTAGCGCCCGCACCTGAAGTGCTCAGCGCGTCACCACGGCTAGGAGACGCCTCTTCCGAGGAAGAAGAATCAACGCTAAGGTTTCTTCTGCGCGGGGGCATGACTACAGAAGATGAAAAATATAGGGAGAGGAGGATCCTCACCATACAAGGGAAGGAAGATGCCTACAACGAAGTGCGACACCCGGCAAGACGTGGGTACATCTTGAGAGAGACCTCGCAGCGGTTCTTATAACCGCCCACTACGGGTCGACGTTATCCCCTGAAGGGCAAGTGAAAGGACGCCGGCTGCTACGGCGGTACGGCTACCGATGCCAGATGACCGTTCTGAGCCCACTCCCCCAGAATGAGACAAGACTCGGGGTCATCATTGCTAGCGTGGCCTCTGCCACCGCCAGAGGCAGCTTGCGCGTCGAGCAGGCTCTCGAAGCTACCAACTCCCGTTGTACGAGGAAATCATCTTCGGATCTTTCACTCTGGAAAACCCTCTCTTGTACTGCCCTCAGCCACCTGCAGAGTGCTCGGTGACTAAGAGTAGGGGGGAAGTGAGGAGGGTAAATACAGTTTGGCCCATATTCAGCCCAGTAACGACCGGCCCACGCCCACAAGCTTTCGATAAGCGCGTAAATCCACATATGCGGCCCAATCCGACCCAACCTTGGATTCTATAGTAGGGGAAGCATGGTTCTCACCGGAGAACACTTCGACGATCGACCGTTGCCCCCACGACGTCGGCCTTGACCCCGTAAGGGCGAGCACGCCCCATGAGCGCCGTAAGACTTGCCCAGGGACCGACCAACACCGAGGCTATCTCTCCCCAACGGGAAACTCCTGCCGATATAGCGGGGGAACATTACTCTACTAAGCGGACCCTTCCCTCTCAAGGGATGAGGCCCCTCGCCCAGGACAACCCATATAAAAGGGACGTCGACAGAAGAGAAGGGCACGGTGGATACTTCTGCCAGAAGAGCTTCCTACTGAGAATAGAGCAATCAAACCTACCACGACGACGGAGAGGCTACCCGTAACGCCCAGAGAGAATCCTCCTCTTGCACGGCCTTACCACCCTGCGAGCACTCTCCACTTGGGCCCAACTCGCTATTCACCGATCAGCCCCTCCGACAAATCCTTCAGAACCCTGATGCTTCCAGAAGGCTGGTCAAGTGGGCCATCTAGTTGGGAGAATTTGACATCAAGTTTCGATCGAGAACAGCATTCAAAGCCCAAGCTCTCACCGACTTCGTCGCTGAGTGCACCCTACCTGTCGAGGAGTCACCCGAGCAGTCCTCGGGACCCACCTGTGAGCTATACGTTGACGGATCTTCCTGCGCTGCGGGCAGTGACACGGGATTGGTTTTACTCTCGCCAGAGGGATTGGAGCTACAATATGCCCTGCATTTTAACTTCCCAACCACAAGCAATGTGGCCGAGTATGAGGCGCTCCTCTCTGGCTACGCATGGCAAAACACTTGGGGGCATCAAGCGTGCGAGCGTATAGCGACTCGATGCTCATCGCCAACTAGGTCCGGGGGGAGTTCGAGGCCCGCGACCCCTCCATGATGAAGCATCTAGAGAAGGCCAAGGCGGCGGCAAGCGAGTTCACCGCTTTGAGGTGATCCACATCTCACGTGAAGAGAACGTCCGAGCAGACGCTCTCTCCTGCCTAGCATCGACCACCGCAGTCTCTAGTTCAAGGTCAGTCTTGATAGAAGAATTATCAGCGCCGAGCATAGATGATCCGACGCCCCAAGTAAACGCCATCGACTACGAACCCTCCTGGATGGATCCTCTCCTCGATTTCCTCCTTCGGTAACAACTCCCGTGCGACCATGCTGAGGCATGGTGCACGCGGGCAAGAGCAGCCCACTTCACCATGGTGGAAGGCCGGTTATATCGCCGATCCCTCTTAGCCCCTTTACTTAAGTGCCTTTTCCCCCACGGAGACCAACCAGGCCATCCGAGAAGTCCATGAAAGACTTTGCGGAAGCCATGTGGGAGGGCGAGCACTCGCACGGACGCTGATCCGGCAATGGTATTGGTGGCCCACCTTGCAGCAAGACTGTCTCGACTACGTTCGAAGGTGTCCCCAATGCCAGAAATATTCCCACCTGCACCACCAGCTAGCTACACAGCTCCATGCTTTGACGGAGCCTCGCCCGTTCGCTCGGTGGGGAATTGATATACTGGGACCCTTCCCTGAACCACAAGGGAGGAAGAAGTTCCTCCTAGTCGCCATCGACTACTTCACCAAGTGGGTCGAGGCTAAACCATTGGGGAAGATAACAAGCAAAGCAGCTTGGAAATTCATGCTGCGAAGCATCATTTGTCGATTTGGGATCCCAAGGGTTCTCACAACCGACAATGGCAGACCATTCGCGAGCACTACCTTTCAGGAGAAATGCTCGGAGTTGGGGATATGAAACCACTACACTTCGGTGGGGCACCGCCAAGCCAATGGGTTGGAGGAAAACTCTAACTGAACTCTCCTCCACGGCATCAAGACCCGCCTGGACCAAGCGGGCCACTCATGGGTTGATTCGATCCCTAGCATTTTGTGGCCCCACCGGACCACCGCTAGAGCCGCCACCGGAGAGACTCCTTTTCATCTCGCCTACAGGGCTGAGGTAGTGGTTCCGGTGGAGATATCTAACCCCTCGCTACGAGTGGGACACTTTGATGAAGCCAGGAACAACCAAGCAATGTGTGAAAACTTGGACCTGCTCGAAGAAGGAAGAGCCAATGCCCAAGTAAAACTCGTGGCATATCAGCAGAAACTGGCTCAATACTACAATGCCCGAGTTAAGGAGCGACACTTCTTCCCCGGTGATCTAGTTCTACGGCGAGCAAGCGTGGCTAACCCACAAGGAGCCGTAGGAAAGCTCGCACCGAATTGGGAAGGCCCGTACAGGGTATCGGAGACACTCGGCAAAGGAGCGTACAGGCTAGTGACGCTGGGGGGGAGAGAGGTACCCAGGACGTGGAACTCCGTCAACCTCAGAAAATACTTCCAGTAAATCGTCACCAGCCATACGCCACTAAGGTAAGTTAACTACGAATAACGGAAGAGGTAACCTAAGGGTTTCCTAGAGGCGATCATCGCTCCCCTTGAAAACAAGAGGTAACCTAAGGGTTTCCTATAGGCAAGCACCGCTCCTCTTGAAAACAAGAGGTAACCTAAGGGTTTCCTAGAGGTGAGCACCGCTCCCCTTGAAAATGAGAAGGTAACCTAAGGGTTTTCCTAGAGGCGAGCACTGCTCCCCTTAAAAATAAAAAGGTAACCTAAGGGTTTTCCTAGAGGCGACCTCCGCTCCTCTCGAAAATGAGAAGGTAACCTAAGGGTTTTCCTAGAGGCGAGCACTGCTCCCCTTGAAAATGAGAAGGTAACCTAAGGGTTTTCCTAGAGGCGAGCACCGCTCCCCTTGAAAATGAGAAGGTAACCTAGGGGTTCCCTAGAGGCGAGCACCGCTCCCCTTGAAAACGAGAAGATAACCTAAGGGTTTTCCTAGAGGTGAGCACTGCTCCCCTTGCAAACGAAGAGGTAACCTAATGGTTTTCTTAGAGGTGAGCACTGCTCCCCTTGCAAACGAAGAGGTAACCTAAGGGTTTTCCTAGAGGAGAGCACCGCTCTCCTCGAAAACGATGGCAGCAAATGAACGGAGGACACAAGCACTGCGGAGCATGAGCGTGAAGAGCTGCCCAGAAACACGCAGAAGTCTTCCAATAAAAGGTACACAACAGCATCGACTCAAAATAAAGAATTTATATTTCTTTAGTCAAAATACAAGCTGCCAAAAATCGGTAAGTGACCCTCACACGGGCCAAATACAAAGCACGTGGAGAGACCAAACGTGCTCGATCATGGTGAGATACCACTCCAATAGTTCACTTCCTGGGCACTGTCCTCCACCGATGATCATGCTGAGTCTCTGAGCAGACACCTAGCACCCATTTTTGTTCTGTGGAAGGGTGCCAACAGTGAGGCCGCCTGTGCCAGAGAAGAGGGACAAAACCCCTAGACCAACAAAGGACTTCACTGGTAGAAAACATGCACCAGGAAAACTAGGCCGGTTACTCCAGCCACCCCTGGTCGAACAGGGGCCAGTGGAGCAGCGAGGCCCACCCGTTATAGGGCACCAGCAGGTCTACACAAGCCAACGATGGGTAGCGGTACAATGAGGCCAACACATTATGAAGGCCACTCTAGCGTACTGGCCATGCCTCCAAACTGGCGAACAAGACCCCGCTGCCCCAGCTGCCACCGACACCCAACTTGGATGGATAGGTTGTCTCGCCGCGGCCAGTGCACCACGAGTTCGCCGCCGTCGTACAGCTGCAAGACCTTGTATGCAAAGTGGAAGAAGGGAAAACAGTTCTCTACCCTTCCTTACGCTCCTTCCCACCGGAAGATATTCCAGCAACGGGGAGCATCTCACCAAGTGCCTGCAGAAAGCGAACAACGGTTACATACCGTAAAGACAAGCGGCAGGAACTAGCTGAGAGACAGAAAGTCGCAATACCCAGAGACTTCTCATCACTTCAAAGACGGAACTTATCCGACTCAAGAAGCAGGATCCCCCTGCCGGCGTATAAGCGGGTAACCTTCTCCAAGGCCTCCCGCCAGCCGTCTAAGTACCCGACCCTATACTGCTCGGACGCTGGACCACCCTCTCCAGGCGCAGGCCACGGCCGCCATGGTGCCGGCGCTGGGTTTCTCTGGAGGACCAAAGGTTGATGACGAGTCTACAGAAGTTCATCATCCGACGAAGTACCGGACTCTCCCGACGACATCATCTGAGAAGGCTACCCCCAAGGGTTCACTAGTGCAAAGTTGGTTGCCTGGACACCGCGAAGACCACCATTTATAGGGGGAGCAGAGTGCCCAGAAGCATGAGGACTCCCACTGCCTCAATCAAATCCATGGAAACCGAAGCAACGGATCCCGAAAGTCGCGCCCTATTGTGGTTACCTCGAGGACGCCGCTTCGTATCCCCGGAAGATCTCATAACAGCCCAGAAGAGAGAAAGTACACGGGAGAAACTTCGAGACTTGCGAAATAAAGGAAGTTTTTTCCATTCCAAAGTGCAAGAGTTTACAAAAAAGAGGACTGCCACCTAGGCAAAAATAGAGGAAAGTCAAAAATAAACGAGCAGGGGTACCCTTCTAAAGGTGTACCCCGGATACATCATCACGTGCCCCAATCTCATCGGGCTGACGTGCGTCTACAACTCCAGCGGGAGGCGACTCCTCGTCCAGGTCTACCACTTGGGCCCCGGCCACTGAAACATCGGCAGGTGTGCGAGAGACGACTTCCACAGACGGTGCCAAGAAGTGTAGCGGTAAGAAAATAGTTCCTAGGCCTAGTACCACCTTCTCTATTTATTGGTTGGAGAAGTCGTCTCGCGCCCGTGGAGGCCTGCAAACACCAAGAAACCAAAGAGGCGTCAGAAGGAGTCCTGGATGTTACCCTAGGGGACAACCCTCTGATGCTTAAGTCAACAAAGGATCAATGAGCAATAGAGAAGAGCGAAGTGAGAGAGGAGTAGAGTTTGTAGTAGACGATCCAAGAGGCGTGTAGGTCCTCTGCACGCGTGCTCGCCGCTCCCAGTGGGTACTCAGAGAGTGCTCGCTGGGTGGTAAGACCGTGTAGGTGGAGGATTCTCTCTAGGTGTTGCGGGTAGCCTCTCTGTCGTTGTGGTAGATTTGATTGCTCTATTCTCAGTAGGAAGCTCTTTTGGCAGAAGTATCCACCATGCCCTTCTCTTCTGTTGACGTCCCTTTTATATGGGTTATCCTGGAGCGAGGGGCCTCATCCCTTGAGAGGGAAGGGTCCGCTTAGTAGAGTAACGTTCTCCCGCTATATCGGTGGGAGTTTCCTGTTGGGGGGAGATAGCCTCGGCGCCGGTCGGTCCCTGGGCGAGTCTTACGGCGCTCATGGGGCGTGCTCACCCGTTATGGGGTCAAGGCCGACGTCGTGGGGGCAACGGTCGGTCGTCGGAGTGTTCTCCGGCGAGAACCGCGCTTCCCCTACTGTAGAATCCAAGGTTGGGTCGGATTGGACCGCATCTGTCGGTTTGCGCGCTTATCGAAAGCTTGTGGACATGGGCCGGTCGTTATTGGGCCGAATATGGGCCAAACTGTATTTACCCTCCTCAGTAACTAATAAGCTACAACCTAATAATGGCTTAAGAACATCTTAATATCTGCAAATAATAATAATAATAATATTTTTTTCCAACAAGTTGCAATTTTTGGGATTTATTTTCAGCAAATAAAATTAATTAATTTATGTAAACTAATAATAAATAACACTTTAGACAGTTTTATTTTCATAAAATAGAACTAAAAAATTTTTATAAATAAAAATAAAAATTTTTAATTTATTTTTCTTAAAATAAAATTAATTTACTTAAGTAGGAATAATATTAAGAATTTTTTAATTATCTAAAAATAGAAATAATTCTTTTAAATAGTAAAATTTTCTTGTTCTATTGGAGGTGATCAGTGCTAAGACGTTGTTGTTCTGTCGGAGATCAACGCTACTTTCACTACCATACAACGGCTAGGATTCTTGGGTTGGGGAAGGACTACTTCGTGCCTGCAAGTTTAGGATCTACGTAACCTTAGCATCATAATTTTTTGCCAAAGAGCATCTCATCCGTAGGAATGGAGTGGCACAAAGGTACATTCGTTGGAGGTGTTGGTCACTCACTTGACTCGCTGCTTAGATCTTTTTGCCCACATGGCTATTGGGTTGTGTTTTTAGTACGGCTTTGATATTGATTTATCTGAGGGAGTAGTTTGATAGCTAAGTTGAGTTGTTCTGGAATAATGGGGGTTTGACTCTGTGTTTTGAATCCCACCTCTTAAGATGGGTTGAGTAGTTCCAGGGTTAACCTGGCAATGTGGTGCCCTCAACTCTCGCACCCCCTCTCTCTCTCTCTCTTCTTCTTCATCAGCCTTATGCAAAGCCTCTGACTATCTGATGATGTTATCATCTCTACTACTCTGACGACGACTCCACCAACGTTGTCGTGCCCCCTGTCGAAGATGATGTTGCTACCGGAGGAAACTAGACGCCACTCTAGCCCCGACACCTGCCCCACCCCTGTCCTACTTGCCCTACTGCTTGTCCGCCAACCCTGCTGCTAACAGATGCACATGCACCCCCTGTCGTCTCTCTCTGTCACTCACACACTCACACACGCACACGCACACGCACACACACACACTCACTCACTTACTCACTCACTCTCTCTCTGACTCTGCCCACTACAAGTAGAGCCGCCCTGCTTCCCCTTGTCCCACTCGCCTATCGCTGGCAGACACTCTCGGTCACCCTGATGTCTCTCTCTCTCTCTCTCTCTCTCTCTCTCTCTCTCTCACACACACACACACACACACACACACTCTCACTTTGGAGAAGATGACACTAGCAATGAATAGTGTTACAAAAAACACTATTCATTGAACAATAATCGATCGCAATTTATGTAATGTTTCACCAAAAAATATAGAGTTAACTAAGGGATAAGTTGCCCCACTTGAGTTAACCTAATTCTATCAATATAAAAGTAGAATAACTTATAAAGGGTAAGTTGCCCCACTTGACTTAACCCTCTTTTAATCTATTTCTCTACCAAAGAGTCTATTTTTGCATGTGAAAAAAACACCCGACACATCCAGGACAACAATATGATCCTTGTATGGATTATCCCTTCTAGTCATCATTCAATAGTTTCTCTAGATTTTTTTTACCATGATAAGCATATATATATATATATGTATTAAAAATTTAAATGCACTAAAATTTCATATGTATTTATGGATGTATACATATACACACACATGCGTGAATGTATGATGATTATTTTAGATGTTTTAACCGATAGTAATTAAAAGAAAAGAGGGGAAAATACAAGTTAAAAAGTGACAGTAAAGAAGGAGCTTGTTGGTAAACTTAAGTCAGATTTTTACATATATATCCCTATAAATACTATTTTTTATAAATAACATTTTTATTATAAAATATTTCTAATATACCTTAAATGGTTGCAATTATACCCTCGCCATAATTCTCATTTGTTTCAAGAGAGAGAATAACTGACGTACCCCTAGGTTAGCTCTATCTCTCTCTCTCTCCCCTGGGCCAAAAATCATCATCGCCATCGGCCGAAAATCATTGTCATCCTTGATGGCACACTCTCTAGTTTTAAGGAGCCCAGCAAGAAGATTGATGGCCGAATGACTGTAACACATATCGCTATCATCGACACCATTGGCTGCTGGCGGTTGATGCGTATCTCCAAAAGATCTACGTCAGTGGCGTGCCGCATGACATTCTTGCAGCATGCCTGCTCATTGGGGGTGGAGGAGAGGGGGGAGAGGGGTGTCGCATGGTGCCAAGGGTGGGAGAGAGTGGGGAGAGGAGGGACGTTAGGGTTGGGGGAGAGGAGGGGAGAAGGGAGCTGCAAGGGGTGGAAAAGAGGGGGATGCCGAGTGTAATACCCTTGAGTTGCGAATCTATTTTTTGTCAGTTTCAGATTAATTTTCATGAATAAATTGAAACTTTAAATTTAAATTTCGGATTCCGATGGAATTACAGAGTTTTCTAAGAATTTCTATGATTATTTTGTGATTCTTGAGTTAAAATGAAAAGAGAAAGGGCATATTTATAATTTTAATTTTTCTGAGGTTTAGGGGAAACTCTAAAATATTTTCTTCTTAAACCACCGCACACACCCCGTTCTCCCCCATCTTCCTCCGTCTTCCACCTCTGACCTCTCCCGTTTCCTTCTCCGCTCTAGCTGTAGACGACGCATACGAGGTGGTTCGGCGGGGCGGCAACGGCCTGTTGGCTGAGGGTGGGTGCAAGACGGTGGCAATTCACGCATGTGGGGTCGCGGTTTCGTGCGTGGAAAGTGGGTTCATGCGAGGAGTGGCCCATTTTGAGGTTTGGAAGCTTCCTCGAGGTAGGGGATGGATCCCAAACTCTCCTCTCACGTTTTCCTTCGTTCTGGTAGTGATTTGGGCAAGAGAGAGAGAGGGGTTTATTGCACTTTTGGGTTAATTTCCATGCCCGGGGTTGATAGTACGATTCCATCCGATTCGTAGTGATCTTTAGCTTAAATTGGGTTTCATGGGTGCCATTGTGCCCGAGAGAGACTCCCAGATGATTTTTTGTACTTCCCGCTTGCAATAGGCGAGTCGGGCTTAGTTTAAAGCCTTTCCGCAGGTGGTTCGGGTTCGAAACCCTCCATAGAAGGCGGCCAAACCGTTGGCCGCCTGAGAAGGGGGCGGCCAAAGGGATGGCCCGCTCGCCCTCAACTAGGCGACCAATTCTTTGGCCGCCTAGTTGCCTGGGCAGCCAAGAGTCTGGCAGCCCAGAGGATGCCCATCTGGGGATCCAAAGCCCTGGCTACCCAGTGTTCTGGGCGACCAGAATGATGGCTGATGCGCTCGGCACCCGTCGTTTAAAAATGCCGTGTCACATAATTTTAAATTTTATAAAATCGCACTCACTCACTTAAATAGATTTGAAAATATGAGTAAAGTGGTAAGAACAGATCGATCCCATAAGGAGGAATATTTTCATTTAAGCATGAGTCGGAAAATTCTTATATTTGAAAGCTCCAAATTTTGAGTGAGATTTCACTAATTGAAAAGTAAAATTGCATGAAAATAAATGAATCTAAAGAAATAACAAAATAAAATACGAAATAAAATAGACGAAGTGGGATAGATTTGGTGCAGCCGTGGTGTGATAACGGCGTCGTCTCCTCGAGCCTTTGATTTACGAGTCGTCGGGAACGGCTACGTACACTCGACCTGATCGGAACCGCTTCTCTTGACCGTCTTTGGAAGAATTTCAGAAATTGACCGAGAAAGACTTTTGAAAGAATATTAGAGAGATGGAAAGAGATTATGCAAAATATTAAAACATGAATTAATGCAAACTCACAAGTGGATAAAAGTTACAAATAAATAAATTACAACACGCTAAAACAATAACAAAAATAAAATGGAGAAGCCTCATCTTATACTAAGGAAACATAAATGAAGGGGGACACTAATACTACATAAGGAGAGGGAAATGAGAGAGCCTATCTACGTAACTATGTCTATTGCCTATTAGGGAGAGCTTAAGACCCTTCCCCTCCTTATATAGGCTTCCAAATATCACTATTTCCCTATGTGAACACTCAAGCTCACTTTCTTTAAAAAAATAACACATTTTATTCTCTTTCTCTCTCCTTGGCCGACTACTCTCTCTCTCTCTTATTCTCTCGTCGGCTATGTGTGAACCACTGCCAAAATCGGCGCCTGTCGCAATGCCACTTTTGAATGACCTTTTGGCCTTGGTTGACTTGCAACGTTCGAACCCAGTCGACGTGCCTTGTATTTGTTGATCGTGCCCGTGCCGACGTCGAAGCCTTGTTTGAAGCCTTCGTGACCAGCACGTTTGAATGCCCAGCCGCGTTAATAGTGTGTGATGGAGGCCACGTTGACTTGGTCACAAGCCTTCGCCCGCCAGCTCTATTGCATCGCCACCCACCAAACTTCATGCCTTGGATGATGTGGTTATGGCCCACTTGGGCAAAGCCAATTGAAGAGAGCCATGCAGCCGCCTCCGCCATTTGCATGTTCGTGCTGGTGAAAAGATGTGAAGGCCATACATGGTAAAGAGAAATCTTGGTCTGCCATTCCTGCCAAAAAGTTGAAAACCATTTGCTTAAAGACTCAGCCGAGACGTGAAGAATTGTTAACTTAATAAATCTTATATATATATGATTAGTTGATGTTAATATCCCAAGCCCATGTTAACGTGATAGATCTTATATTGATAAACATATGCATTAATTAGAGAGATATATATATGTTCTATATAAATATATGCTATATATTTAACTGTATGTATATATGCTCATATATATATAAATAGATAGGATATATATATATATATATCCTATCTATTTATATATATATATCATATATGTATATATATCTATATTATTTTGCTTTTCTTTTTGTATTTTTTTATTTGAACTAAGATTGAGTTTGGTGGGTTTTTTTGGATGTGTGAATGGGCTTTTGGCCCTTTTGTTTTCTTATTTATTTTCTTCTTGTCGTGATCTTCTTTATGCCTGCAAAATAGAGTCAAAATTTAATTAAATCAGGCAATTAAAAATTTTGATCTGAAATTAAGTGTGATAAATATATAGTGATGCATATTAAAGCTCGTAAAAGTGTGTTATATCATTAATTAACATATAAATTTACACACTTATCAATGGCCGATGACTGCCCAACTTGCAGAAGGGAGGTGGCCACTGATGTGGCCACCCAGTTCCCAGAGACCAACAACTACTCGTTTTCGTGATGCCGTGTGACTGACTATTCTTGGTTGTGTGGCGTGAGTCGACTATCGAAGGTTAGTTTGTCTAGAGGCATATGCCCCAGTTCTATCTATTCTAGGCCGCCCTGTGCTGTGTTATGGGTTCCACAATGGTTTAATGTAGCCGGTGGTTTCTGCTTTTACAGCAAGTTGTCACCTTCAGTGACTTTCCCACTAGTCATAGTTTTCCTGGGCACGCGTGTGCCGACCCACTTGGGAGTGGTGGTTTCCCGATAAGACAGCTTTTAGGCTGGTTTCCGTAGGCCCCCTCGCCTTTGCCGCTTGAGTCCGGGTTGGGGGGACAACCAACTAGAGGACCTGACTTAGAGCTAATAGTCTATGTGTGCACATGTGGTTGGGGATAGCGGACACGTGATGACGAGCGTGACTCCAACTAGTCCTTGTTATGTTCAGTGGTTACTTGGTGCATGTCTCAGTTTCGCGTTGATATGAGAGGGAGACACCTGAGGTTGCAGACTAAGTCCTCAATAGATGCATCCGACTTTACTTCTGGTGGGTAGTACTCCTGTCACTTGAGGCATAGCGACGCTAATTTTCTACTATGGTTTAGTACTTTGGCGACCCAACGTATTTGAGAGACGAGGTTACTGTGTTATACTTAAGTATCTTGATTTACTTTGGCTTACTATTTTCCTGTTCTTTATTTATTATTCTTGTCATTTGTTTATTGCACTGTTGCATTTTATTATTATGAGATAGAGATCCGTGGGACTCCTACTGAGCCGATGAGACGAGACTCACCCCCTTTATTTTTCAGGTGAGGCGAGGCTTGCGCGCAGTGCTTCTGGGGCCCCTCGTGCTGCCGATAGTCAGGTTAAGAGCTAGCTTGCCAGAGGCAGGATATGTCCTATAGTTCTGTACTTTTCTTTTGCTCTCTGTACTTATTTATGGACATTAAATGCTGAACTATATAATTGTTTATTAACGTAGTTGTTTATTTCATACATTTATTATATTGTGCATTTAATTTTTGCAATTATTATAGATTGTTGTACACTCTCACACCAACTTAATAACCATTCCAACCTACGTCTCATGGGTGGCAGGTTAGGATCCAAATTGTATTGAGTTCTTCCCAATATTTAGATCTTGGGTCGTTATACCGGGAGTGGGGGAGTGGGGAAGTGGGGGGAGAAGGGTGCCATAGATGTCAGGTGTGGGAGAGAGTGTGGAGAGGAGGGCTGCCAGCGGTGGGGGAGAGGGGGCCGGGGGGGGGGGGGGGGGGGGGCTGTAGACGTACGTCAGGGATGTGGGAGAGGGGGCAGAAGGGCAGGGGGCCAAAGGGGGTGGGGAAGAGGGGGCCAAAGGGGGTGGGGGAGAGGGGAGAGAGGGGTGCTACAGACGTCAGGGGAGGGAGAAAGCAGGGAGATGAGGGTCACCGGTGATGTGAGAGAGGGGGGAGAAGTGGGTGAATGGTCAAACCGAGGACCTCCGCTTCTCCATCGACATTGGAGAACCTGTCAAACCCCAAGAGCTCTACGTTAAGGGGAAGCTCGGCTCACAAGTCTTCAAGACGACAAAGATGCATCATCATTTGGCTCGTCCACCTTTGATCTAGTGTGGCAGGCCTATCCTGGCCCGATGACCTTGTCTTTGTTGCGACCGAGCCCTTCAATCCCTTCCTAGTAGTCACTGTCGAGGATGCGGCACCGCGGCAGGCAGTGGCAATGCCAAGGTGCACATCTCCATTGTCCACCGTTGCACAAACGACTACTCCAAGACACCCTCTCGGTTGGAGGGGGATTGGTTTGGGTTTGGAGAGGAGGCTTGGAACTTGCCGGGATCACACATGTTGGCCTATAGAAGGTTGTTATAGAGATTTCAACAAGGGAAAGGGGGAGGAGGGCCGTCGGGTGTGGGGGTAGAGGGGACACCAGATGTGGCCTAGCTCTCTCTCTCTCTCTCTCTCTCTCAATTGTGATATTTTGAATATTTCACATATCCTAATATTTTTTCGTGGCATATTCCTCCGAATATTTGACTCTTGCCGACGGCTTAGAACTGGAGAGATATAACCACAATCATTCGAGATATATTAGAAATATTTTTAATAATAATTCTAAATGGGGGATTTACTTACAAAAATTAATACTTATAGAGAGATATATATGTAAAAATCTCAACTTAATTTAATAGCTATGCTGTTTTCGTGATTCCGCGTGACTGGGTAATCCTGCTTGTGTGGCGTGAGTCGACTATCGAAGGTTAGTTTGTCTAGAGGCATATGCCCCAGTTCTATCTATTCTAGGCCGCCCTGTGCTGTGTTATGGGTTCTACAATGGTTTAATGTAACCGGTGGTTTATGCTTTTACAGCAAGTTGTCACCTTCAGTGACTTTCCCACTAGTCATAGTTTTCCTGGGCACGCGTGTGCCGACCCACTTGGGAGTGGTGGAGAGCTTTCCCGATAAGACAGCTTTTAGGCTGGTTTCCGTAGGCCCCCTCGCCTTTGCCGCTTGAGTCCGGGTTGGGGGGACAACCAACTAGAGAACCTGACTTAGAGCTAATAGTCTATGTGTGCACATGTGGTTGGGGATAGCGGACACGTGATGACGAGCGCGACTCCAACTAGTCCTTGTTATGTTCAGTGGTTACTTGGTGCATGTCTCAGTTCCGCGTTGAGATGAGAGAGAGACACCTGAGGTTGCAGACTAAGTCGTCAATAGATGCATCCGACTTTGCTTCTGGTGGGTAGTACTCCTGTCACTTGAGGTATAACGACGCTAATTTTCTACTATGGTTTAGTACTTTGGCGACCCAACGTATTTGAGAGACGAGGTTACTGTGTTACTTGAGTATCTTGATTTACTTTGGCTTACTGTTTTCCTGTTCTTTATTTATTATTCTTGTCATTTGTTTATTGCACTGTTGTATTTTATTATTATGAGATAGAGATCCGTGGGACTCCTACTGAGCCGATGAGACGAGACTCACCCCCTTTATTTTTCAGGTGAGGCGAGGCTTTCGCGCAGTGCTTCTGGGGCCCCTCGTGCTGCCGATAGTCAGGTTAAGAGCCAGCTTGCCAGAGGCAGGATATGTCCTGTAGTTCTGTACTTTTCTTTTGCTCTCTGTACTTATTTATGGACATTAAATGTTGAACTATATAATTGTTTATTAGCGTAGTTGTTTATTTCATACATTTATTATATTGTGCATTTAATTTTTGCAATTATTATCGATTGTTGTACACTCTCACACCAACTTAATAACCATTCCAAGCTACGTCTCATGGGTGGCGGGTTAGGATTCAAATTGTATTGAGTTCTTCCCAATATCTAGATCTTGGGTCGTTATACCGGGAGTGGGGGAGTGGGGGGAGAGGGGTGCCATAGATGTCAGGTGTGGGAGAGAGTGTGGAGAGGAGGGCTGCCAGCAGTGGGGGAGAGGGGGGGGGGGCTGTAGACGTACGTCAGGGATGTGGGAGAGGGGGCAGAAGGGGGCCAAAGGGGGTGGGGGAGAGGGGGCCGCAAGGGGTGGGGGAAAGGGGAGAGAGGGGTGCTACAGACGTGAGGGGAGGGAGAAAGTAGGGAGAGGAGGGTCACCGACGATGGGAGAGAGGGGGGAGAAGTGGGTGAATGGTCAAACCGAGCACCTCCGCTTCTCCATCGACACTGGAGAACTTGGCAAACCCCAAGAGCTCTACGTTAAGGGGAAGCTCGGCCCACAAGTCTTCAAGACGACAAAGATGCATCATCATTTGGCTCGTCCACCTTTGATCTAGTGCGGCAGGCCTATCCTGGCACGATGACCTTGTCTTTGTTGCGACCGAGCCCTTCAATCCCTTCCTAGTAGTCACTGTCGAGGATGCGGCATCGGGGCAGGCAGTGGCAATGCCAAGGTGCACATCTCCACTGTCCACCGCCGCACAAACGACTACTCCAAGACACCCTCTCGGTTGGAGGGGGATTGGTTTGGGTTTGGAGAGGAGGCTTGGAACTTGCCGGGATCACACATGTTGGCCTATAGAATGTTGTTATAGAGATTTCAACAAGGGAAAGGGGGAGGAGGGCCGTCGGGTGTGGGGGTAGAGGGGACACCAGATGTGGCCTAGCTCTCTCTCTCTCTCTCTCTCTCTCTCTCTCTCTCTCAATTGTGATATTTTGAATATTTCACATATCTTAATATTTTTTCGTGGCATATTCCTCCGAATATTTGACTCTTGCCGACGGCTTAGAATCGGAGAGATATAACCACGATCATTCGAGATATATTAGAAATATTTTTGATAATAGTTCTAAATGGGGGATTTACTTACAAAAATTAATACTTATAGAGAGATATATATGTAAAAATCTCAACTTAATTTAATAGCTATGTTGTTTTAGTGTGGACTGGAGGGAATTGGGTGGCTGGTTGGGCTTGAACTAAATGCGACCATCACGTGAGTGGGTGGGAGAAGGGGAGCCGATAGAGATATCAGATGATCCCAGCCAGCCCTGCCGAGTTTCATGAATCATGCGGTGGGTGCACGTTAGTTGAGGTGAGAAGAGAACCGCCGTTGTAATATATTGTTTTTAATTTTTCTTATGTGAAACACACTCCAAATTATTTTAGCGCGAGTTATATGTCATCATTCTACGTGACACGTATATTAAGGGAAAAAAAATCTCCACTGTGAATAGTGTAAATTATTTTTTTTTCAATTTTTTTGAAAAAGAAGGTAGGTGACTAGAGATGTGAGATGTATGTTAAGATAACATCACTTCCACGTCAAATTTTTTTTTTCAAGAAACAAGAAAAGGGGTACAACGCTGGGTAGTGTAATATGGGAGTGATGTAATAAATATTTCTCTATTAGATTATTAGAAGAACTGGGTTCGGTTATCGGTTGAGAATTGATGAGGGATATGTTCCAGTATATATATATATATATATATATATATATATATATATATATATATATAAACATCACCTAACTTGAACCCACCCGACAGATTGTTTGCTGACTCTTTAAGATATAAATATTTTCCATGTTTTCCAACGTATATTAATCGCTAATTAGAGCACGGAACAGTGATCAATTTTGATTACAGTGGATCCTCTAGCTAGGCTATGAATTTGTGTGGGTCTCTAACAATTAATGCGAGGTGAAAAGGTTACTGAGATGGTCAGAATTGTTCTATACATGATGGATTTCATTTTTTTTTTCAACCAATTTTGTATCAATGACTCGTCCTTCTGAGGAGGATACGAAAACATATGCATGCCCCCTCAAACCTAGAAAAAAAATAAAACATTTATTTTCTCAACTTACCCAATATGAGAGAACTAATTTGTTTGATACTATTTTTAAGGTACAAGTCTCTACCTCTACAAACTACTCGGTGGCAATGCATTTCCTTTTGCATGTTTCAGCTTCGAACTTGATGACCAGTGATATGGCCGATGCATATTACATCGTATATGTCTTCCCTTCTTCTTCCATGGTTATTGGAAATCTGGAAGCCTCGGGACCCTCTAACCCAATGGGGTCTCCCGTTGAAGTGTTAATAAGTGGGAGCATGAAATTAACAGGGGGTGATGATGTAACTGTGGTTTGGGCCTCCGACAAATTAAAGCAGCATAGTTAACTGATCAAAAGCGCACACCCCCCATCGAAGCCATCACCATCTTCATAACATATGGAAAAGGACATGCGCGCATGTGTGATCGCATGTGACGGCAGCCAGTTGGAGCTGTGAAAATGCCACTGAGGTCTGTGAAAAGTAACATCCCCCACGTTGGCTTCTCCTCCCTTCTGTGCTTTCTACACCAGGTCAGTAAAAGTGATTTTCACAAAAGCTAAACCCCTCTCTCTCTCTCTCTCTCTCTCTCTCATCCCCCACGTTGGCTTGTCCTCCCTTCTGGGCTTTCTACACCAGGGCAGTAAAAGTAGTTTTCACAAAAGCTAAACACCTCTCTCTCTCTCTCTCTCTCTCTCTCTCTCTCTCTCTCTCACACACACACACACACACACACACACACACACACACACACACACACATATGCTTATCTGACCCATCCTGAACAAGATGCCAACTTACTACCCTGGCAGGAGTTCGTTTGGATCTTTTACTTTTGGGCAACTTCGAACTTCGAGTGGCGATAACGGAAGGCTGGAAGCATGCCTTCCAGTGGAAGGGCACCCGACATCTGATCTTCCTCTCCCCCGCCATTGGATTAGGCGGCTTGCTTGTTAATGTCCTCCGATTATTTAATAAATGGCAATTTAAACATGTTGGCGATGGGTACTAGATTTAGTCTGCCTCTTCGACTCTCCACGCGTACGGCTTGAAGTGATAGGTAACTTGCCGTCATGCTTTGCCATCACCTCCCTTGACGTATCTCCCGACACGCGTCGAGCAACGTTGCGGAGCCATCTCCACCTATATATAGGTCACCCAATCTGCAGCAGTGGCCAACCAGACCCCCGAGTGATGGGCAAAGCATGGCTCCCCAATCACATTTATCCCCTCGTTATGGCCCTCATTTAATGACTCTCTCGGCGCTCGACATCTTCAAGGTAGGTCTCCTTGACCCCCAAGGGACACTACCATTCTGCCATGGGCATGTCCCACCCCACTCGGAGTTCTATCTAGTTACAGGCACGGAATCCAAACGAGTGCCATATTAGACAAGATAGTCCCTCTGTCACCATCCCAGTCTGTCTATAATCTCACCTCAAGCGACCCGACATGTGTCAAAATGACAGTGGTTTGATTGCCATCAAGGTGAACGTCCCAAGGGTTTATAAAAAATACAAGAAGACAACATCACCAGGTATGCAGACTAGAACTATACCGACCCAAGATCTAAGTACTGAAAAGTAATCAACGCAACTTAAATCTTGACTCGTCACTCACGAGCCACAGAGCTCAGAAAGGTCAAATTAACGTTGTGAGAGTGCATCAGAATTTAAAATAAATATAGTAAATTAATTATAGAATTAATTAAATGATAGAAATCAAATTAACATTTTATAACTGAATTAATACATTTTAGAGTCCATGTCCACAAAAGTACAGTCAAGAAAGAGACAGTACATAGTCACGGGACATATCCCGTCTCTGGCAAGTTAGTAACTACGACCCACCGTTGGCGTTGCACAAGACCTTCGAACCACATGGAGGTACGCTATACTTGAAAAAGAAGGGGTGAGTCTTATCTCATTAGCTCAGTAGAGGTCATGCAGATCTCCGCCACAACGCAACAACAATAATACCAATAACAACAACAACGGGTAACAAGCGAAAGGGAAGTAAGTATAACTAAGCTACCTAGCTACAAACCACTCGATACCTTGAGCCTCGAGGAAACCACGCTCCTTGGCAAGTCACACTCACACACACAGGAAACCCTCGACCATGGTCAGATGAACCTCAACCTCGCTATCGGGAAAACCTCGATCTCAACTGAAAAAACGTACCATGACTACACAATAGGGAAGCCACGGCCTCGCCGTCATGGAGACACTACCTCACTTGTCGGGAGGGTCGCGACCTCACTGTCGGTAAACTCAACCTCAAATCGGCATAAAACCTATGACTCACATGTAACCAGATCAGATGCATCCACCGACGTCTTATACTGCACCCAAGCCTCATGCGCACGGCCCACATCCTATCCTCGAGTGGGGAAATGAGACATACACGCACATCTCTCACTGGGACTGGCTAGGGTCCGTATCTCTACACCCAACAACATAGCCGTGTCTTGCTATCAAGACACGGGTGTTGGCCCAGAGAGATGGCGGACAAGAAGGGGGGTTGAATTGTCCCCTTTCCGAGATGGCGGAATTTAAAAAACTTTCTAAGCTAATCACAATGGAATTAAATTAACTAACATTAATTCGCTCAAACCCAAGTGTGATCAAAATGATCGTGAGATGCAAGAGATATTCTCTCAACCTTTCCGTTCTCACTCGAATGAACAATGCATTGAACAACAAAATTAGCTCACGCATGGATAACGGATGAAGCGATGTGTGATGTGCAGTGAATTAAAACCTACTAAGTTGACCTGTGAAGGGAGATAGAAGAAATGATCAAACGCACAGGCAATCACACGAGACCCTAGATTTTAAGGTGGTTCGGGACCACGACGGGCTGCCTACGTCCACCCCTCACCCAACCTGGTGAGGCTTCACTACACGCTACTTTCGTAGCAACACGGGGATGAACTCCAACCACACACACGCTGCTACCGCAGCAATAACCACACGGGGACTGGCCCCAACACGCTGCCACCGCAGCACACACACACACGTTCGGGGAACGTACCTCGGACACGACAACCACACAAAGGCGCAGCTCCGTCCACACACAACACCACACGGGGAGTGTTTCCCCACAATAAACCCACACACGCGGAGATACAACTCCGCCCACACACAGTGTATTTCGAGTTCAATAAAGCAAGAGAATATTCAATACATGCTCGTACTCAGAATAGCTAGAGGAAGAATCTTCAAAATAAACAAAAGAGGGATGGAGAAGTATATCCTTAATATATGGATAGCCTTGAGATGATCTCTTTGAAGCTTTCAAGGTGAGGGAAGGTCGATCTTCTACAAGTATGAAGCCCCACGAACTCGGCTGCAGATCTAGCTTGTTCCCCACATGAAGGCTTGATAGAATGGATGTATCTTTGAGTTCCCTTGACCAAGAACGTTCCTACAAGATGAAACAAGAGTGAAACCCTCAGAAAATGTTCTCCCTCTCAACCTTGCGGCCAAACCCTCTTTTCTTTCTATGTTTACTATGTAGAAATTGCAGCTAACATATATATGCTAAGACAGAATATGGAAATGAAGAAGCAAGAGATCCCCCTTTAGATTCTTCAATGCAACTCAAAGATAGAATGGAAGGGTGCACTTAGAAAGGATAAACCAAAGAGTAGAAGCAGCCGTCCCTTGTAGATCTGAACGCCTAGGTTGCAGATGGTGGAGAACAGCCGCAGCCGCCACCAGATCTGAGCTCAGGCTCTTGAACGCGATCCACAGCAGCCTCTTCTTCCTCCTCCACAAGTGTGTGATGTGAAGTCCCGGAATCAATGGCACCCAAGAGGGGGGGTGAATTGGGTGAAAACAAAGTTTTATCAAAGTTCTACACAATTTTAAGATTATGCGAGAATGCTAAACAATAGGTGCAGAATGAACCAGATCTATCAAAGATAATCACTGCAATAGCCTTTGGTACTAGGCGGAGTTAAGAAATCCGTAGATTTACTCACGCAAACTGTCGTCTTTCCGACAAGAGTAACCTTGTCAGTCTGATTCCAGCTTTTGATATACCACGGATCTATTTGATGGTGATCAATAAAACAAGATCTAAAGATAGCAATTAAACTAAATCCACAAGCATGCACAGAAGTGGGATAGTAGAAAAGGAGCAAGCCACAAGGAGACAGCGATTTTTAGGTGGTTCGGATGCCACAACAGCAACCTACGTCCACCCCTCACCAACCGTGAGGATCCACACACTATCTTGTGAAAGGATACAAGATCAACCACACACACACACACACACAAAAGCAATCAAACTTGACTGCACACACACACACGGATCTGTGAAGATCCACACACACACAAATGGTTTAGGATTACAACCACAAGACACTTGAAGAAGAGAAGGATGTGAGAATGGAAGAACACAAGAACAAGGGCTTGATTAGTGCTCCCCCTTAGTTGATGAAGGATTCCTCGGATGCAGCTTGAGGTCCACTTGATGTAGGCTTGATCTTCTTCAGATGTGGCTTGATCTTCACTCTAGAAAGAAGGAAGAAGGATGAAGAAATCTTCTCGGAGCACTGTTCACGTCTACAGTGCAAGCTTCCTCCTTCCCACCTTTGGTAGCCTCCTTTGATCCACAATAAGCATTAGGGTTTTCCAATCCCTCTTGTATATTGATGTGACACGACCTTGGACTTAAGCAAGCAAGCACATTCGCAATATAAATGGGCCAATTTGGGCCGCCGCTCTCTCGTCGCTCACCCAAGCCCGGGATAACTTGGCAATGCCAAGGTGAGGTTGAGGGGTTGGGCCCTTGCTGGTAGAGGGCCAGCAAGGCCAAGACTTGATTCTCAATGGATGTGGAAGCCCAAGACAATGGGGCCGACCAAGTGCCAAAGGCACCGATTTCTCTCTTTTCCCACGGTGATCACTTATAGCACAAGAGCTTAAGGATCGAGCTCTCATTCACGGCCAGCGGAGTTTATGAACTAATATTGAAAGAACAAGCATAAATTAGAGCAAAGTTTGGAGCACTTACTCGACCGATTTGAAGAAACCGGTCCCGCTCGGAGACGAGGGCGAGCGGGGAAGCGTGGGTTCCCCACACGCCGCGCCGGGGTAGCTTGACCTGTTTAAGCTATTACAACACTACACCCCATGCAAGGGGGGGATCGTGGGGAAGGGAAGATGATAGTTACAATCAAAACTACCTCCACGCAGGGAGGGGCCTTCAGCCGGCCAACCGGGGTGGGGAAAACTAGGGCTAAAACGATGATGAAGTGAATATGCTGAATCTGCCTTCTCTTGGCAATTGTGGACAGACAGTCAGTACTGTGGCTGCAGAACGTGATCAGGAATTTTTCCGAGGGTGAGACCAGTGGGAAAATCTTTGATACTGGAACTGGAGTGCCTCTGAATTTTTCCTAATTCTTCTGGGGTCGCTGTTGGCCAGGGTAGGAGCTCGAACAGGGACGCTGATTCTCGGACTGACAGCAACTGGTTACTAACAGCAGGAAGAAGAGGTTACCTCGGCCGCTCCCGAACTCCGAATCAGGTGCCGCTAGAGCCGCTGGAACCGTAGACAAGTCTTCTTTGTAACAGAACTAACGGGGAAGCCGAAAGATGCCAGAGAAGATCAGGGGACCCAGAACAGTGAGTGGGGGTCGGTGTAGACTATGGGAAGCAGAGTCGCACACATGAGGAAGAAAATTCGTAACTTCTACTTCCGAATGCCGAACAGAGTTCCGCTTCTTGGTTCTAAAAGTAGACAGGGATAGGAAGAACTTTACAGAAGAGCTCGTGGCCTGATTCCTCCGGTGTTTGTCGTGGTGAAGCTTTCTCTCCGGATCAGGATCTCTGCAGAGCTAACTCCTGGTTTCCAACAGCAGGTTGCAGAGGATGCCCCGACAGCTCCCGAACTCAGAATCGAGCACCGTTAGAGTCGTTGGAACCGTGGACGAGTCCTATTCACAGAAAAATAGACGGGGAAGCCAACCGATGTCAGAGAAGACTAGGGGATGCAGAACAATGGCGACTGGTCGGTGCAAACTATGAGTAGAAGATCTGCGTAGCTGAGGGAGAAAAATGAGAACTCTGGATCACGAACGCCGAATGAAGTTCTGTTTCTTGATTCTCGAAGTAGACTGGGCGATGAAGAGCTTTGAAGAAGAAATCATGGACTGATTTCTTCGGGGTTCATTGTGGCAGAGCTTCTAATCTGGCTCAGGTCCTCAGCCGAGGTAGAACTGTGCAGTTGTGGGAGAATGGACCTCCTGGACGGCTCAGAAATCAGAAGAAGATGAAACCACTTCTGTTGCGAAGGAGACTGATAGACGCTTCCGACGATGGCTCTTGGGTCTTCAAACACGTCCGGAGGAAGACGTGGTGGCCGCTGCAAGTTGCTGGTTCATCTGTAATCTCTAGATAGCAAACTGCAACTTCGAAGTAGCTTCCAATGACCAAGAAAGAAGAAGGGAAAGGGGGTAGATGAGTGTGGGAGTGACCCCTGGTTGTAAGGGGGTCTTGGAGGGGGTGTTCTAAGGTGTGGGAGGTGGAGAATAAGGTCTGGAAGAGGGTCCAATAGATGGTGGTAGTGGGGGCTGCGAATTTGGTTAGAATGGAGAGAGGGAAAGGATATTGGAAATAGGTTTAAGGGTGAGGTTAAGTTTTTGTCTTGGGAATGGGGGGGTTGTGTTGGGGAAGGGAAGGGGTGCTTGGGGTAGTGGGAAGGGTGCTTGGAAAAGTGGGAGGGGTAGTTGGGGGTTGGATGGTGAGGAGAGGATTGGTGGAGGGGGTCTTGGGAAGGGGTGGAGTATTGATGAGGGTTGTGGGGAATGGGAAGAGGCTTAAATGGGGTAGGTGGGGAGTGGAGGTGGTTGGGAAGGGAGGAGAGAGAAGAAAATTCGAATTTGGGTGTTGAGGAGAGAGAAAGTGGAGTGAAAAAGAGAGATTAAGAGAGAGAAGGGTGGGGAATCTCTCCCCTAGGGTTTCTCATCCAAAAAATGGAATCTCTCCACTAGATAAGAAGTGTAAACTCTCAAAATGGCAAGTTTTTTCATTCATTGATTCATTAAGTTGAAATGGGGGGGAATGGGGTCCTATATATAGGAAACCCACATTTCTACAAAAGTCCCTGACAATTGACTCAATGACAAATAACCGAGGGGGTAGGGGAGAGCCCTTGGGCCAAGCCCAATGAATTGGGCCCAATAGCTAACTAGACAACCTAATGACACTCAAACTTAGGGAAATGAACACAAGACCTAGGAACATGACTCAAATAAAAGGGAAAATACATCAAATGACTTAAATAAAAATTACATAGGACTCAAAATTAAATGACTAGACCATGCCGGATGCAACCGGGGCGAGGAGACGAGCTGTGAACGTGGGCATGGGAGGTGATGTCCCCATCATATATGTTTTATAGGTTCTTGAATGGTCCAAGGACTCTCCCAGACCAGATCCACAATTTCTGGAGAGTTTGGTTGCTTAGAGATTAAACAATGCCAAAGAGAATGGCTTTTCTCGAAATGATAAAAAGTCAACAATTGTTGGCAACTCGGGGCTGGCGGTCGACCTACAGAGGCCAGCGGTCGACCGCCAGGGGCCGTCCTGTGGCCATTTTGCTGCTGGGAAAATAGGTCGACCGCTAGCTCCTAGCGGTCGACCGCCAGGTTCACAGGTTGCTAGACTTGAGTTCTGTTATTTTAGGTTGACTGCCAAAGGTCCACAGGTCGACCGCCAGTCTCCAATCCTGCAAAAATCAAGTGTTAGCTCACTTGAAACTATCCATTGGTTCGATGCTTGAAATCGGCTTGTGTTATAGTTGATTACAAGTTGGTTTAAATTCGATATAACACATGGAAGGATTCATTAACACAAGTGTGAAATGGGATGAAATTTGATGGTTTAAAGCATGAAACTTCGTTTTAAAACAAGGTACATGGGACATAAAAGTCCTGGGTTTTGTTATCATCAAAATCACTCGGATATGTTTAACAATCTCTCCATTTTTGATGATGACAAAAACTAGGCATTAGATTTGCATTTTCACCAATGTGCCTTTGAGAGAGTTTTGGAAGCGTCGTCAATCACATTTGAAATGCAGTTGAAATCCATCAAGTTGAAACATTTGAACTCACGATGTGAAAACATTCAACACGTCCATTTCAACGCAACATATCACTTCCAACACAAGCACATCAATGAATCCATATCAGCCATTCAATACTTATTTGCCATATTGACAAGAAGTGAGATAGGAGAGAGCCAATCTTGTAAATGCAAAGAGTGCGTTCTTCCATTCATTCTCATTAGATACATACATGGTACACGGAATGCAAGAGGTGAAAGAGGGAATGCAACCACTAAATGCAAACCACTAATGCAATATAACCAAATAACCAAATGCAATACAACGTGCTCAAACTAAAATGCAAGAGACAAACATGCATGCAAGCAGGCACACACACACACACACATAGCATATATATATAAGCCTAATATTCTACTTCTCCCCCTTTGACATCAGCAAAAAGGAGAGGGAAGGGATACAAAAAGTGGACAAAGGTGACACTAGAGAGCCAAGAACAGCTACTCAGCAGGGTGATCCGCAGCTTCCTCGCCATGAACATCATTCGGGGGACCATCACCATGGGTGGAACCAATAGGAGCAGGAGCAGGAGGAAAACGATCCTCAAGGCCATGGAGAAGCTCATCATGATGAAGAAGTTGGCTACAGATGGAAAGAAGGGATTGGTTGGTGAGGCGGAAAGCCTCACGGTTGTTTTCATGGCTGGCATAGAGAGTGGCCATATGGATAGACAGATCATCCAGAGCGTGGGTGAAGGAGTCCATTCGTCCAGTCATGGTATCCATAAAAGTGTCCAGACGCCCAAGAGAGGAGTCAATGCGGGTTTCCATGCCTAAAAGACGCCGGTCTAGAGCCTCATAGTCCCCCCAAGTGGAATGCCCAGCACCCTGAGCGGAAGACTCCCCATGAAAGTACTGCGGTGGTGGAGGGAGAGCCGCTGGAGGAGGCACATCTTCGGGCTGGACTGGTGCAGGTGCATCGTGCATGGTGATCTTGCTGTGGGTTCAGATCTTGTTCTTCTTCACTGACATTCTCTTCCCCATAAACTGGGACAGCACGACGAATTGTACCATCTGCAGCACGGTAATATCCCATATCTGAGAAAATCTTATGCTCATTATAAATGTCATCATGGCGGACCAGAACAAACTGCTCATCCTCCAATGGGACCCCGATAGAAGTGAACACTCCAGTGAGTTGAGAAGCATAAGGCAGGGACCGCCGTAAATGTGTCCGGCATCGACTTATCAGTTGAGTCATGAGCCATCCCATATTAATTAATTCACCATTCATAACATGATAGAACATGAATCTGTGCAAATCCGTCACTTCATCTCAGCTGCCACTCTTGGGATAAATAAGGGTAGTAAACATATGATGCAGAACCCGTTGCAGTGCGGGAAAGTGGTTGGCATTGAGCTCAATGACGTCACTCACACCACGCACAAAATCATAGCTCGTCATGGTAATGAAACTTGCCTCAACCTCACCATGCCCAAAAGTCATGTCTGCACCATGTGAAGAGACACCCAGGGCATGATTGAATAATTTTGAATAAATTCGAATCTCAATGCCCTTAACCATTGTGTATAATCTGCCATCTCTATCAACCAAATTACCATAGAACTATTGTACTAGATAGGGATAGAACCGGTTGTATCTAGTGACAAAGTCAATCCACCCCTGTTGCATTGAAAAAACTGTATAAATGTCGGGCAAGATTTCATTCAACTCTTGAAAATCGACAAGACAAGGGTCGATGATAGACCTTGGAGGTAACCTAGGTGCGGGAGCTTGTGGTGGAGGTGCGACCGGAGCTTCACGTCTCCGAGCACTAGGTTCCCCTTGGAGAAGACGCCGAGCACTCCTTCTAGGTGCCATTTAGACTAAGAAACCCGCTGAAAGTGTGATCCGCTTGAGAGGTAGAACCTCTACCTTGGGATGGAGAGAGAGACACCGGGGAGGACTGTGAACACCGTCTCCACGCTCTGGAACTCAGGGAAGGGTGGCACGAGCGCACGAATGCCGGCGAGGAGGCGTTCCGAAATGGAAAACAATCGACCGAATCGTGCTCAGGGAGGGAAGATGTGGGGTTTTTAGGGCTTGAAAGGTGGGAGAGAGATGTGCTAGGGTTTATGTGGAGTAAGGGAGAGAGAAAGGAAAGTGATGGAATGAGAGAAGGGGGGAGAAAACCCCCTTAAAAAGGGGTTCCGACGCGGCTGAACCGGGCCGGTTCGCCGCTGGCGGTCGACCGGCACGAAGCCAGCGGTCGACCGCTGGGGCATAGAAAACCCCATTGTTCACCCCGAGAGAAAAGGTGTTTAGCCAGCGGCCACCAGAGATAGAAGTGGGCTCCATGACCCTGTGGACTCCCCTATTTTCACAGATCAATTTTTCTTTTTCATTTTTCTTCTTCCTTTTTTTTGTTTCTAAATCTTTTTTTTATAGCTAAGCCACGAAAGATATCAAGCAGGAGTCGACTATGGAAACCCTTGAGTGGAGACTGCTAAGAGCACTAGATCACTAGTCCACATTTATTTATCAAGGAATATTCAGTTTTAGGAAAATGTCAAGGAAGAAGTGTATATAAATATAAGTACAGGCACACATGCTAGGTATAGTCATACACAATAGAAATGAACCACACACAATGCATGCATCTCACATAATCTACCCAACGAAAAAGAAACAACCTAGTGCAGACCTAAGTACGTATGCCCTCACCCTTACACATGCCATGTTCTCTCCTAATTTTATTGAATTGATCCTGATTTAGGGGTTTTGTGAAGATGTTAGCCAGTTGGTTAAGTGTGTCAATGAACTTGAACTCAAAAACCCCTTTACCTACATGATCTCTCAGAAAATGATGCCGAATGTCAATGTGTTTGGTTCTGGAGTGTTGAACAGGGTTTTTAGATAGACTAATTGCACTCGTATTATCACATAAGATGGGCACACAATCCACTTTAACATTCAAATCAAGCAATTGATTTTTGATCCAAAGTACTTGGGCTCCACAACTTCCGGCGGCTACATATTCAGTCTCGGCCGTTGAGAGAGCTACTGAATGTTGTTTCTTGGAGGCCCATGAGACAAGACACCCACCGAGAAACTGACAGTACCCACTTGTACTTTTACGATCTACAATGCATCCGGCATAATCCGCATCGGTATAAGCAATTAAATCAAAAGAACTACCGATGGGAAACCACAAGCCAAAATCGACAGTGCCAATAAGGTATCTAAAAATGCGTTTGACAGCTGATAAGTGAGATTCTTTAGGGCATGACTGGAAACGGGCACAGAGACATACACTGAATTGAATGTCAGGACGGCAAGCTGTAAGGTACAGTAGTGATCCGATCATACCTCGAAACAGTGTAGAGTCTACTATTTGACCATTTTCATCCTTATCCAGCTTTGTGGTAGTGGCCATGGGAGTTGATATGGGTTTTGCTTCTGCCATCCCATATTTCTTCAGCAGTTCCAAAGTATATTTGGCCTGATTGATGAAGATTCCTTCTAAAGTTTGTTTCACCTGCAATCTAAGGAGGAAAGTCAGCTCCCCCATTAAGCTCATCTCGAATTCTCCTTGCATAATTTTTGTAAATTCATCGCATAAAACATTGTTAGTAGCTCCAAAGATGATGTCATCCACATACACTTGAACTACTAAAATGTCTTTACCTGATCTCTTTGTGAAAAGTGTTTGGTCAACCTTACCTCTCTTGAAACCATTTTCAACCAGAAATGAGGTAAGCCGTTCATACCACGCCCTTGGTGCTTGCTTTAGTCCGTATAGGGCCTTTTGGAGCTTGTATACATGTTGTGGATGTTTGGAATCTTCAAAACCTGGAGGCTGCTCTACAAAAACGTCCTCCTTGATATAGCCGTTAAAAAATGCAGATTTAACATCCATTTGAAATAACTTAAAGTTCAAGGAACAAGCATAGGACAATAAGATTCGAACAGCTTCAAGTCTAGCAACCGGTGCAAAAGACTCATCAAAATCAATACCCATCTCCTGGCTATACCCCTTGGCTACAAGCCGTGCCTTATTCCTAACCACCAATCCCGCATCATTTAGCTTGTTTCTGAAAACCCAACGGGTTCTAATAGTGGGATGGTTCTTGGGACGCGGCACGAGAGTCCACACCTCGTTTCTTTCAAACTGGTGCAGTTCTTCATGCATAGCCTGAATCCAAGATTCATTTTGAAGAGCTTCACGAATGTCCTTGGGTTCTTCTTGTGATAGGCCATCAAGTCTTCCTCTTCTACTTGCCTTAGAGAGGACCTAGTTCTTACCCCATCCTCCAAATTGCCTATGATGTTCACAGCTGGATGATCCTTTAGAAGAGTGGAGGAGCTGGGTAGATCAGGATGCTGCACTTGTGGTTCTTGTAGTGTCTCGAGTGTAGGATCTTCATCTTTTTCACTATTACTTGAGGTTGCTTTCAATGGTTCATCCTTAGCCTTGACACTCATTGAGTTCTTAGGAGCTTCATCTGCATCCACAGTAGAAGAAGTTTGATTGTTAATTTTGATTCGGTTTCATCAAAAATCACATGAGGACTTTCCTCAACAACCAAGGTTCTTTTATTAAATAGTCGGTAGGCTCTAGAATTGATTGCATAGCCTAGAAAAATGCCTCTGTCATTCTTTTCATCAAATTTTCCTAGGTTAGACTTACCGTTATTGAGAATGTAACAGGAGCATCCGAATGGTTTAAGATAAGAAATGTTTGGTTTCTTACCCTTGTAGAGCTCGTATGGAGTTTTCTTTAGAATAGGCCTTACCATTGCCCTGTTGATGATGTGGCACGCTGTACTTACCGCCTCAGCCCAGAAGTACTTGGGTAGAGAGTTCTCACTAAGCATGGTCCGAGTCATATTCAATAACGTTCTATTTTTCCTCTCCACTACTCCATTTTACTGTGGCGTCCTTGGTGATGAAAAATTGTGTGTGTATCCCTACTCTTCACAGAAGATGCTAAATTCATGATTTTCAAACTCACCACCGTGATCGCTCTGTATGGTAGTGATGAGGCGACCTCTTTCATTTTTGATTTTCCTGCAAAACACTTGAAATTCCATCAAGGCATCACTTTTATTGGCTAAAAATAACACCCATGTGAATCTGGAGTAATCATCAACAATTACGAATCCAAAAGATTTACCTCCTAGACTGGATATCCTGGTGGGGCCAAACAGATCAATATGCAGCAGTTCTAGAGGCCGAGAGGTAGAAACAATATTTTTGTTTTTGAAAGAGGCACGTGTCTGCTTGCCTTTTGTGCAAGCCTCACAAATTTTATCGCTTTCAAATTTCAATATGGGCAGACCTATCACCAAGTCATGTCTAGACAACTTAGAGATCACTCCAAAACTAGCATGACCTAATCTTCGGTGCCATAGCCATGCATTCTCATGGTTGTTAGTTATCAAACACACATTATCAATCGAAACATCATCAAGATCAATGGTGTACACATTGTTGCTCCTGTTACCGATGAATTTGATTTCCTTTGAATCTTTGCACATGACAAGGCAGTGAGTCACATCAAAAATAATCTTAAAACCCTTATCACACAACTGACTTATACTCAGTAAATTATGATTCAAACCTTTCACCAGAAGGACATTTTCAATCAAGGTCTCAGAACTTTTACCTATGTCTCCAACTCCGATTATTTTACCTTTGTCCTTCCCGCCAAAAGCAACTGAACCTCCTTCCTTTTCTTGCAGCTTGGAGAACACCTTCTTATCCCCTGTCATATGCCTTGAGCAACCGCTGTCCAGATACCATTTGCTCCCCCTGGCTTCAAGACATAGCTGTAAGAGATAATTTTCTCATGCAATTATTTTTGGTACCCAAACAAGTTTGGGTCCATAAGAGTTAGTCCAGCTCTTTGAATGTGTCCTTTTTGCCCATGGAGCATGATATTAGGTGTACTTTGTTTGAACCAGCAGTTGGACATCACATGACCAAATCTACCACAGTGAAAGTAATTAACATGTGAGAATGTTCCTTGGTATCTGTGTGGCTTAGACTGAACATGTTGGGGTTTGGTGTGAGAACATGAAGCATAGTCATTTCCTTGTCCATGCACGTGAGATGTGGTGATCTTGTGTTCAAAAGATTTTTTATTCTGGGGTATGTACCCCAATCCTTCTCTTCGGAAGTTAACTTTAACTCCCAAGATGTTGTCTAGGTTCTGTTTCCCTTTAACAAGCACAGAAAGAGTGGATTGCAGGTCAGTCACTTCTTTATTCAAGCTCACATTTTCATTTTTGATTTCTGACATGGAGAAAGTCAGAGTTTCTTTTTCATTTTTGAGTTTTTCACATATGTTTTCAATTTCACAAATTTTGCATGAAAGTTCCTCTTTAATTCTCTCAAGATCAGAAATTGTTTGAAGCAGAGTTTCTTTTTCTTCAAATATCTCAGACCATTCTTATTCAAGTTTCTCAAATCTCATATAAATATCATCATGGGTTGACTCACCAATCTTTTTCTTGAGATCTTTATTTTCACTTTTGATTTTTTTGTATCTTGTATACAGCTTTTCATATTCTGACTCCCACTGTTCATTTGAAATAAGGTCCGGGTCAGAATTTACCTCGGTTGAGTCATCTTCATGTGCCAAAGGCACAAGTTCTCCACCAACTCTTGAATTTCTTCATCAGATGATTCATCCTCTTCGTCGCTCCACATGGCGACCATGGCTTTGGACTTTCTGAATTTATCTTTCTTGAATTTCTTCTTCAGATCTGGGAATTCTCCTCTCATGTGCCCGGGCTTCTTGCACTCGTCGCATATTATGCTACTTGGTTTGCTTGATTCACCCTTAACTTGATTGAACTTCCTCGGGTCCCTTCTGAAGTTGCCTTGAAAGTTCCTCTTCCTTCTCAAGAATTTCCTCACTTGATGAGTGATCATTGCCAAGTCTTCTTCTTCATTGCTTCCTTCGCTGGATTCATCTTCTTGCAGGTTATCATCAGACTAATGAGCTTTCAGTCCAACAATTTTCTTCTTCTTTGTGTCCTCCTCAGTCGTTCTCTTCATGTTTATCTCATAGGTCATTAGAGACCCTATGAGCTCATCCAACGGTAATGTAGACAGATTTTTGGAATCCTCAATTACTGTGGCTTTTGTGTGCCACGCGGATGGAAGTGACCTCAAAACCTTCCTCACCAGTTCGGAATTTGTGTACTCCTTCCCGAGGCTCTTGAGACCATTCTTGATCTCAGTTAACCTTGCGAAAATTTCTGAGATTGTTTCCTCGGGCTTCATTCTGAACAGTTCATAATCGCTGACGAGCAAGTTCGCCTTGGTTTCTTTAACCTCTGAGGTTCCTTCATATATGAGACGCAACTTGTCCCACATTTCTTTGGCTGAGCTGCACATAGACACACGAGAGAACTCATTAGGATGAATAGCGCATTGCATAATATTCATAGCATTGAAATTTACAGTGCATTTTTTAATTTCTTCATGTGTCCATTTCTCTTCGTCATCCCCGAGTTTGTACGGACCCTTGTCTACAACTCTCCATATCTCATACTCCTGGGCTCTTAGGAAGACATGCATCCTATTTTTCCAATAGGAATAATTCGAGCCATCGAAGTAAGGAGGACGATGAATTGAGTGGCCCTCAGGCATAGTTCCCTTGTTTGCCATTGATCGGATCTTGCTCTAGATCGTTAGATCTGATGAAATTGAGCCTTGGCTCTGATACCAATTGAAGTCCCAGAATCAATGGCACCCAAGAGGGGGGGTGAATTGGGTGAAAACAAAGTTTTATCAAAGTTCTACACAATTTTAAGATTGTGCGAGAATGCTAAACAATAGGTGCAGAATGAATCAGATCTATCAAAGATAATCACTGCAATAGCCTTTGGTACTAGGCGGAGTTAAGAAATCCGTAGACTTACTCACGCAAACTGTCATCTTTCCGACAAGAGTAACCTTGTCAGTCTGATTCCAGCTTTTGATATACCACAGATCTATTTGATGGTGATCAATAAAACAAGATCTAAAGATAGCAATTAAACTAAATCCACAAGCATGCGCAGAAGTGGGATAGTAGAAAAGGAGCAAGCCACAAGGAGACAGCGATTTTTAGGTGGTTCGGATGCCACAGCAGCAACCTACATCCACCCCTCACCAACCGTGAGGATCCACACACTATCTTGTGAAAGGATACAAGATCAACCACACACACACACACACACACACACACACACACACACACACACACACACACACACACACACACACACACACACACACAAAAGCAATCAAACTTGACTGCACACACACACACGGATCTGTAAAGATCCACACACACACAAATGGTTTAGGATTACAACCATAAGACACTTGAAGAAGAGAAGGATGTGAGAATGGAAGAACACAAGAACAAGGGCTTGATTAGTGCTCCCCCTTAGTTGATGAAGGATTCCTTGGATGCAGCTTGAGGTCCACTTGATGCAGGCTTGATCTTCTTCAGATGTGGCTTGATCTTCACTCTAGAAAGAAGGAAGAAGGATGAAGAAATCTTCTCGGAGCACTGTTCACGTCTACAGTGCAAGCTTCCTCCTTCCCACCGTTGGTAGCCTCCTTTGATCACAATAAGCATTAGGATTTTCCAATCCCTCTTGTATATGTTTTATAGGTTCTTGAATGGTCCAAGGACTCTCCCAGACCAGATCCACAATTTCTGGAGAGTTTGGTTGCTTAGGGATTAAACAATGCCAAAGAGAATGGCTTTTCTCGAAATGATAAAAAGTCAACAATTGTTGGCAGCTCGGGGCTGGCGGTCGACCTACAGAGGCCAACGGTCGACCGCCAGGGGCCGTCCTGTGGCCATTTTGCTGCTGGGAAAATAGGTCGACCGCTAGCTCCTAGCGGTCGACCAGTAGGTTCACAGGTTGCCAGACTTGAGTTCTATTATTTTAGGTTGACCGCCAAAGGTCCACAGGTCGACCGCCAATCTCCAATCCTGCAAAAATCAAGTGTTAGCTCACTTGAAACTATCCATTGGTTCGATGCTTGAAATCGGCTTGTGTTATAGTTGATTACAAGTTGGTTTAAATTCGATATAACACATGGAAGGATTCATTAACACAAGTGTGAAATGGGATGAAATTTGATGGTTTAAAGCATGAAACTTCGTTTTAAAACAAGGTACATGGGACATAAAAGTCCTGGGTTTTGTTATCATCAAAATCACTCGGATATGTTCAACATGATGCCCTCTCCACCGTTCCTGCAAGAATAGAACAATATCACCCTAAGGGAGATATTTTTCATCCCCAAATTCGCATCATACATATAGGGCAGCAAATAGAGGCACAAAAGACCATAAACCCCATGCATATACCCTCTCAAAACCACACCCAACCAAGGGTAGAAACCCTAGGGGTAATGGGGTAAAAGGGCAAGCCAATCGGACCTTTAAACCCATGGTTCGAAACCAAACCTGGAAACCCGATCCAGACGTAGCAGACAAAGTGTCGACCTCTAGGGTCGACACTCGTCTCAACGAGTTCTGCCAGAATACATATAAAAACAAAATCGAGATACGTGTGTCGACCTATGGGGTCGACACTTTTCACCAAGAGTTCTGGCCTGTGAAGAGACATAACATTCGTGGTGAAAAGTGTCGACTCTTGAGGTCGACACTTTTTCACGAACATTCTGTTTTCACAAAAATGAGTAAACTTACCTGAAAGTGTCGACCTACGAAGTCGACACTTTTTCCCGTGAGTTCTGCCTGAGCAAAATAGCGGAGCCCTGGTGAAAGTGTCGACCCCGTAGGTCGACACTTTCTGCCAGCGTCCACTCTTTCAATGCAAGGCAGAAACTCTACAAGTAAGTGTCGATCCCTGAGGTCGACACTTTTACTGACAGCAGTAAAATACCAATAAATGCAATTGAAGGCACCATAAATCATAAACATGGAATCAAGATCAATCAATATGCACTTACAACTCAGATTGACATATTCAAAACCTTATTTCAACACTGATCAATCCATTCACATTCAAAACCAATTAATCAAACATTCTTACCATGGCCTTGAGTATTTGAATGAAAAACTCCACAATGTACCTGCTTTTTCCAGATTTGAACATATCTACCAGTTTTGAACCACTAGCATTAAATCCACTTTGAAGTCAAGCTACGCATCTGTTCTTACCACCATTTTAAAAACTTGAGAGTTAATTCACATAGAGCCATTGGCATTGAGGGAGTGTCAGCATGATGAAGCCAATTTAACAAGGTTTATGTAGAAACCTTAACCAAGTGCAATGGGAAACCAAGAATATGAAGATAAGTCCAAAGGTTCCAAATTCAGTCCGATAACTCAAAGTTCAGTTCAGAAATAAACCTCCCAGTTCACACAAGTTAAGCCTCAACACATTGTCCACATGCAGGTATGGAGTGCCAAATCAGAGCTTGTTTCAACACGTGTAAATGATATGCTTCCTCATTGAAAGTCATTCATGAATACAAGTTTAAACACATTTCTGCATTAAGAAACCATGTTTCACAAATGGAAGGTTAGTTCAATTTACCATCCACCAAGCAATATAAGAATGCCAAATATGAGTATTTCATCATGACCAAACACGAACAAATATCATACGTGAGACATCACCAATGGAAGTGTCAACACTTAGTGTCGACACTCTTGACTGGCTGGACCGTCTGCTGTACAGACAGCCCATGGCCAAGGAGGGTCGACCCCAGGGGTCGACACCTTAAGCATCTAAAGCTGCATGTAACATTGAGGCATGATTTTACATGAGCCCAAGGAAGATGATGATCATTGCACAAGAGCTGAAATGACATGGCAATGCATTTACACAATGCCATGCAACCAATTTCATAGCTACAAATTACTCAATCATTCCACACTCGTATGGGCATCAAGGCAAGAACACTAATCTCAATAGACCATTTAAGATAGCATGAAAAATCATATCATGAGGATCCACATGGATTACAAGTTCAGTCTAGAACAAACTGAACCTTCACAACATAACACACACAATGTCAAACATTCATCTGAGTTCATCAAAAAAACCCATGAACAGATTATCAAAACACAAAGTTTCACATGTTTGTACAAGGTCTCATGCATAGCACGCATGAGATAGCATTAGGATTGTGTTCGTGAAAGACCATGAAATATCAACCTGCAAACCAAGATACCATCATGTTAGCTTGTTTATCATCAAGATGCCATTTAACATAAAACACACAATATATTGGAATCATCAAAACCATTGTCAAAGACAACGAGGGGGCGTACAGAACCCAACAACGGGGAACAAGCCTCTACGTCTAACAGCAACTTGCACTAGCCCCGACCAAGTGTACGCACGCACTAGACTATATCGTCTAGGTCCTGCCAGCATCGTACACACTAGGCTATCCTCGTCTAGGTCCTACCACGATATACCCACTAGATTGCCTCATGGTAAAACACTAAACAACGCTGTCCAACGGGAACCACCATAGCACTCACACATGCACCTGAACTACGGTAGAACATGACCCTAAGCCGACTCACAAGGCTAGATGACAAAAACCAGCAATTGCCGACCCACTCAACTCACGCGGGAATGAACTTCCATGGACATACCCATTCACGTGTGAATGATCCTCCGCGGATACACAAAATTACACAAGCACACAAAATGACGCAAGCGGACCCTTCGTAGAACCACATTAGCTACAAACACTCAAAAACATAGAACCGGATCAACTAAGGTGTCCGAGAAACTGAAACCATGGCGGCCAACTCTTTGGCCGCCCAACAGAGGTCCTTCACTGGGCGGCCACATAGTTGCCTGGCCTCCAACGCTGGGCGGCCAACCATCTGGCTGCCCACCTGGGCACTGCCTCGGCTGCCTAGAGTGTTGGCCGCCCACTAGGGCAACAAGTGGCTGGGCGGCTGATGCGGGATGGTATGCGACTCGAGACCAATTCGGATGTGAACCTGGGACTCTAGCTCGTGACTCGTCCCTAGAGAGGGAAGCGTGCGGATGTGCGCGGTTGAGAAACTGACAGTGAGTCAAGGATGGTCAAACTCACTCTCGTCCTCGGGTCGAGTGACGGGACGGGTCACACTCACTCTCTCACAGTGGTGATTGAAATATAACGAACTAGCTTATACTATCACTCAAGCAGTGGCATACGAATATATACGAAATAAGTAAAATGCCGAGAGAGTTAGGGGCGATACCTTCATGCTCCGGGCATGGGGAAGATGATCCTGGCCAAGACTCGTACTCCCGGTATAGTGGAATTATCAATAATTTATAGAAATAAATTTCACTGCCCACTCCACGCAGGGAGGTAAAGGGCTACACGTGGGACCATGGAGTATCAAGCTCGGGTTGACGGGCAGCGTTTGGACAGCTCCGTCGGTGCCGACACGTCGCTACTCGGTGCTGGCCGGACGGCGCGTACTGACGATTGTGGGGACCACGCTCTGGTCGGACGGCCGATCAGGGCGGGGTTGGTCCCGTTGCGAATGGGACTCCTGGAGGGACGATCCCTTGGAGAGGATCGTGTTAGATCGCCTTGTGGAAGGTGAGGCAGCTCAGCTTGTAGGGCGTTGCAACTTGCTGCCCCGAGCCTGTTCTACAGTTTCAGGACTGCACGACTCGGCAGAAATAATTGCTACGATCAGACCCGATGTCAGATCGACATGAAATCAGGGCCATTGTGAAGCTCTTTCGTAGGTCTACGAACACCTGGTGTTATAGAAATTTTCATATTTCTGTATCTTTCGAGGTGTAATTTAGAACTGGCGAACTCACTGACTCAGGACAGACTGGGTAGACTGGAATCTGCCTGATAATGAGGTTTGACTAAGGGGAAAACGGTGGATCTGGGACTTGGGAATTTTATGGGTGATAGAGGGGGAAGTGAGGGTCACGCACAAAGTTTTTTGTAATTTTTGGAGGTGGTTTGAAGGGGTGCAAGGATTTTATGGCAGGGAAGGTCAGATCTGGACTGCAGAGGACAGAACAGAATCCGGTTTTAGCAGAGATTTTTAAGAGGGGTAAACAAACTCCTAAAATCGTGAAACAAATTGTGGAGAGGGGATTATATGGACAAAAATCCCAGTCCAAATTTTAGATCGATCTGAAATTGGAAAGTGGGTCAAACTGGTGAAGAGGTGGGCTGTTGGAACACAGATCTGCACAGGGACAGGTCTGTATAGGCAGGGGAATTTTTTGGTGGAACGGGGGGCAAATGATAATGGATCGACGTGAAAATTTTTATGGGGAGTGGGAACAACCTGGGGAACTCACCCTCAAAATTTCAGCTCGATCAGGTCTGCGTATTTGGAAATAAAAATTGAGCTTCAGGCTGTTGGATGGAGGTAGACAGAACGGAGACGGCGAGGCGGTGGTGGTGCGACGGTGGCTCTATGGTGGCGGCGGCGGCGGTGCTGGGCTTCTCACTCAGAAATGGATCTGATATGGAGGCTTCACACCTCTGAAGATCAGCCTTCTCAATTGTAAAGGGGGTGGAGAGGAGAGAGGAAGGGGCGCCCTTGGGTTGCTTGGAGCAAATGCCAATTTTTCTTTTATTTATTGTTGAATAATTCTGAAATACAAGAGTTATATAACTCTAACTAAAAGACCTAACTAACCTCAGATCTAGGGTTAGGGAGGGGCAATTAGGGGATAGGAGATTATTCCCCCATGTGGTCAAAAAAATACAACAATAAAAAAAGATAAAAGGGGGCGGTGCGCCCCTTTCATGGCAAGAAGGGAAATGGAAATTGTCTTCTTGGTCAATCTTCTCCCATGAACCAAAGACCAACCCTGTGGGCCCTAGAAGTTAGGTGGCCCAATGAGAGAGAAGTTGGGGTCCCGCCGGGCCTACGTGACTTTTTGTAAAGAAACCCACTAATTACTAATGACTAACCCATTGGCTTATAATTGCCTTACAATTAAAACCCAATTGACTCAAGGATATAAAGGCAAACAAAAAGAGTTAGTGATCTTGCTTTGATGTCCCCATCAATTTTTTCCAGGTGGGAGAAGCTCGACCCCGTCGAGTAAGGGGTGCGGCTGCTCACGTGGCTCCTGCGGATCCGTATCTCTACTCGGGTGATTCACATGTCAATGGATGTGGGCCATACTCTCCACCATACCAGGTAGCGCGGGTACGCTCCACTCCTAGTAATCGTCACCTGCTCACCCCGTATATGTTCTATATGCTCACGCTGCTGTGGGAATGAGGCTAGTGGTGGACACTCAGGGGTGGGGTCACTCTTAAAGGGAGGAGACGGCTCAAAAGCTCACTAGGAATCACTGTTGGGTCCCTGTAGGTGACTAGATACGAGGCTTTGAATGTAACGCTGATCCCATAGTTGTTAGGCAAGTCCACAACGTACGCATGAGATCCGACTTGCCTCACACTCGAAAGGGACGGGCACCGCGAGCGTGCATTAGACCAACTCGACTCGAGGTATGCAGACTCCCAACAGACTGTACGAAACAAAGACTCATACATGACCCTAGACTCATACATAATACAGTGGTGTTCAAGGTTACCCACATGTGTAACTAGTATACTGGCTACTGAGCATCTGGGAGGTCTGGAAGATCCCCCTAGACATCATCCTCCTCACGAAAGAACTCGTCAGCTAATTCATGCTCGGCCTCATAGCTGACAGACACAAGCCTTGAAGTTGAGGCTTCTCCGACTCGCGTGTCCCCAATGACTAGTGATGTACGAGTGGGACACTGACCGACAAAGTGGCCAAACCCATTGCAGCGATAACACTACTGTCGTGGCCCACTAGTCTCCTCGATAAGTGGCCCCTTGCCATTATCCTCTCGATGGACAGGGGGTGCAGGCAATAGAGGACGAGTAGAAGGTGAGGGTGCCGGGGGTCGGGAAATGGGTGCAGATGGTTGGGGTTGGGGTGGAACGTCCCTCGGTGGGAAAGGGCGAGGCCTTGGGGCGGGTGGCTCCTGACGGGCGGGCTCCGAAGGTCGAGCCATGGGGGCCCTCTGATATGGACCTGAAGAGCTACGGGGCTCGACTCCTCGATGAGGGAAGGACCCCACAGGCTCGGTGTAATACACTGTATTCTTTCGGATCTTTATCGGAGAGCTTTCCTGTAGCGACCCGGATTCCGGATGTTGTCTTGTGCGTGCTGCTCTAGCACTGTACGGTATAAATCATCGCAACACCAAAGCCAGCTGAAGACTGTACTGGACTCTCACGACTCTGGATACTGTATACCTCAGATTCCCATGTACTTCACACAACAATGCTCCGATAGCTCAGAAAAGAACTCCGAACATCTCAGAACACTGCTCTGATACCATTCTGTAGCGACCCAGATTCCGGATACCCGTTGTACCCGGTAGGACTACCGAATACACGTGATACCGCTTGGAACCCGTGAGGCCTCCCAAGAGCGGGAAAGCTCTGAAGGGAAAGAGGCATGTGTAGAGTACATTGAAGCCACAGAGATATAACAGAAGTAATTAAATTTCATTAGATCGGTTTGCTAAAGTAGCAGAAATAAAATTACTTTTTAATTAATAGTTTCAAATTTATAATTATCCACTAGAGTCAAGTCCAAAGCTAAAGATAGCAAGTCTAGCACAGTATAGTTGACAGAAAAGAAAGACGTACCGAGAAGTCGGGGGAAGCCCGACGCAGGTACCAGCTGGCCACAACGACACGCAACGAGCAAGCGCTCCAGGAACCACGCGGAAGCAGAACGAATGACGTCACCCCACCTGAAAAGCAGGGGTGAGCCTCGTGTCACTGGCTCAGTAGGGGTCACGCGGATCCCCACTGAAAAACACACAGTAACACGGAACAACAATAACAAAACAGCAGGTGTAGTAAAGCAGGAAAACTACACTACAAAGCTGTAAAACTACGCTACAAGCAGTAGCAAACAGATGGGAAGTAGGAGTAGGGAACAAGCAGGGAAGGGGAAGAACCCGCGCCAGACAAGCGGCGGCCGAACTAACCTCGGCACCCCAAACTACTCCAAGCAGCGACAGAAGGGCGACTCTGATCTAACAAAGTCAAAAGTTACCGATCTGCCGACCCAACACCAGGTCTAAGACGAAGACCTGCAAGAACAGACAAAAGGTCTAGAAAAGACCCACAAACTCGACGGCACACAAACGACTAGAACGTCGTGCACACTGCCCCACGCACGACCAGAACATCATGCATGTGACAGAACACTGACCTCAGGTATAGCCACTGAAAGGCCAACACAGAAAGGTCACGACGCGCAAGAAACGCCGAGAGTCACGTGCCACGTGACGAAAAGACCTCCTCCTCACAAGAGGAACAGCCAGCTGCGTCCACTTACGTCTTATGCTGCGCCACAAGTGTCTCGCCTACGGTACCACCAAAACCACGGTAGAGTCGTAGACACGCGCTGAACCGAACAGGAACAACAGCAATAACAGAACAAGGAACTAGTCAGGGTCACGCCTATTGACGTAAGTCCTCAGTCCCTGACAACGTGTGCACACACTGGCTCTAGCCTAAGCCAGGTTCTCTAGCTAGATTTCTCCCTCGGTAGGATGCTACCGATGGCTGGGAGCCCACGGAACTAGCTTACAAACCGTATCTCGGGAACACCCCTCCGCTATCCGTTAGCGGGTCGGCACTCAAAGACCTTATGGTAACAACAAAAGGAGGTTCACGAGACACAGAGACTTTAAAACACAAGTGCCGAAGTACAAACATGCAAGAACGCCCACGACACGTACTTCGAGGCACCAATGACAGTACGACCACTACCAACAGACTCAGGACAAGACAACTAGACCTACCAGGTAACGATCCCGAGTCAGACGACTCAAAGGCAAGATCGTCACAAACAGCGGAACAAGCCGCCAATCGGTCTAATCCTAAGCCACGGGAAGCAAAGCTCCGCAGAAAATGACTCACGGAGACCTGAGGGAACACCGGAGACCCTCAGCACACCTGGACACACAAACCGAGGTAACACAGTACCTCGAGGCATCCAGAACAAATGTCTGGAACTGGACAGAACCGTCGAGACACACAAAGCCACCTGTCAACCCCTGGGTAACCCCCGGTTGACCGGAGCCAAACAAAGACACACAAGAGCAGGAAAGAGAATCCTGCTTCAAGCAAGAAGACTCCTGGCCACCTCACAACGTAGTCTTAGCCCTCATAGGACATCAGGAGACATCCACGGGAAAATGGGTAGACCACAAGGTCAAGCCAAGACAAGCAGAAACCGAAACGACGGAAATCGGAGCACAAGGCATGTAACGCACCACCCTTAGACCGTTACATGAACGTGACGGTCTAAGCCTAGGCCGTTACACTCCAACCGCCCTACTCAACACCTAAAACACACAAGGCACGTAACGGCCTGCACCAGGCACGTTACACCGCTCTGACGCGCCCGACCCGGGCCGTCAGGGCCAACAAACCTCAAACACACGACGAAACTCAAGGCACGTAACGCATGAGGCCAAGCTCGTTACAGCACCCAACGCATCAGGGCAGACGCGTCAGGGCCAACATACCTCACGCTAAAAACCACGACTGGAGCCTAACGCACGAGACCGAGCGCGTTATAGCACCTAACGCATCAGGGCAGATGCGTCAGGGCCAACAAGCTCAAGTCAAGAAACCACTGGCCAACAGGCATGTAACGGTCCATAACGGACGCGTTACAGACACCTAATGCATGGGGGCGCGGCCGTTAAATCCAACGACACAGCCACCCACACTCAGCCAAACAGCATGTAACGGCCTGGAGCAGGCGCATTACACTGCTGTGACGTACGGGGACACCACCGTTACATAAACCGACTCAAATGGTCAAAGCTGGTCAAACAGAACGTAATGGCCAACTGCGGGCGCGTTACACACACCTGACGCACTAGGGCAGGCGCGTCAGGGGAACCGACTTAACCAAACTACTAAACGACAAAACAGGCGTAACACGTCGCACCGGACGTGTCAGGAGGCTGTGACGCGCCACCCCTGGGCCGTCACACTCCCAAAACCATGAAAAGCTAAAAAATGGCCAGACGCTGACCCTGGAACGACCGCCAAACCAGTCACGGCAGAAAAATAGAGGGTTGGCCAAAACGGCCCGTTCTATGCCCCATTCACGCTGAAGCGCAAGGGAAACAACCCTCGACGATGAAAAACTACATTAGAAGGCTAAAAAGCCCACATGCAAGCATTAAAACGAGAGATCGGGGCGATTCCAACGAATCGACCCTAAACGAGCCACCGAGGATCTCGGACTCCTACCGGCCTCGAATGACCACCAATCAACACGAAACTAGCATGGATGGGATCCAGACATCCCAGCGGTCAGTTAGACACTAACCACACCGCGAATGGTTGTCGTTTTCCAGCGAACCCTGAAAACCCCAAAAACCACGGTTTTCACAAACCCGGCCCGATCTCCCCCGATCGAGCACCAAATCATGCACGGAAACAGAGGAAACCTGCAGAACAAGGTGGCGGTCCATCTCCCTACCACCATCGAAGAAACCGTGCCCCGAAGGGACTAAACCGCGCCGAAAACCACACCGCGAGCTCAAACACCGGCTTTGAATCCACCGTTCGGGATCGCGCCAGAACCACTCCATCCTCGCCCTATCGCGCACCCAGTCAGCTCCACAGCATCCCCAACACTCGCTCCTAGGTCCTCCGTCTGCAGCCGAGCTGAGGAAGCTCGAGAGAGAGAAAATGGGAGAGAGAGACGGCGGCGGCGAAATGAGAAGGGAGGAGAGAGGAAAGAAAAGAAATAGGAAAAGAAATTAGGAATTTTCCTAATTTCCAAAAAATCCGATTTCTGGTCCTATCTCCGAAAAATACACAAAAATAGTCGAAAAGACCGGCTCGAAGAGTACATCGTCGCTGCAGCATCCACGAGTCGAGGAACTGACAACTAAACTCACAGTAGGGTTCCGTAACTAGTACGAGAGAAAAACCCACACGACTCGTAAAGCTCAACTCGGAAGCCACAAAAGCGAACCGAAACTCATCGAAACAGATCCGAAAGATCCAATAAAGATCTACCAAGGATCCAGGGCATTACATTTCCGATCGCTTTTGTGGGTCCTGAGTTGTGTTTTTCGATCTACGCAGGTTTTTCTCTCGTACAAGTTACAGAACCCAGTGGAGGGTTTCCTGTTGAGTTCATCGACTCGAGGACACTACAGTTGCGTTATGCTCCTTCCGAGGATCGCTTAGCCTATTTTTCCGTATTTTTTTGAATTAGTGAATTTTGGGGCTAAAAATTGGATTTTACGAAAATTAGAAATTCTTAATTTCCTTTTCCTATTTCTTCTTCACCCTCTCTCCTCTCACTCATTCTCATGTTCACTCTCTCCCTCTCGTTCTCTCTCCTCTCTTCTCATCTCTCTGCGGGGCGCACGATCGTGGCGAAGTGGGCGAGGCAGGAACGTCGTGGAGTTATCGTGGAGCGTGCTGGTGTGAAGGATGGAGCGTGACGTTGGCGCGATCCCTCGGTGGATTCAAAGTCGACGTGGCGTGGTTCATGTGATGGTTTCGACATGATTTAGTCGTTTTGGCGCATGAGAACTTCGGTGGAGGTAGGGAGATGGATACCCTACTTCTCTTCTACGTTCCCTAGCGATTTGGAGCCGAACGGTGTGCGTATGAGCGGGTTTTACCACGTTTGGGTGAATACATGCTTCAGGGGGTGTGAGACGGGTTCGCCATTTCTCGAAGATAGTTTCTTGTTAGATTAGTTTCATTTAAACCCCTGGCATGCTAGCATTTCATTCCCGCCAGTTTTGTTGCAATTGGTTGTCATTTGGGACCAGTAGGAGCCCGAGAACCCACATGACTCATTTTGGGTCGATTCGGTAGAATCGCCCGTTTCTTGCCGTTTATGCATCGTTTGGATCCCTTCTAGACTGTGGAAGGTTTATATCATCATTAGGATTGTTTCCCCTTTGTTTTAGGGCGAACGGGGAGTGGAAAGGCTGGGTTTTGGCCATTCCTATGATTTTCCCGCCGTAACGCCTTAGCGGTCCTTTCAGAGACCATTTTTCATACCTTAAGGGTTCCAGTGGTGACCGTTTTATGTTATGTCGGTTCTGGGTCAAGCGGCCTTACGATAGACCGTTGCTATTGGCTTGCGACTCATTGGAGGACCGCTAAGCTCTGTCAAGCGGTCCATTGGAGACCGGTAGGCCGTGTGTGGTATGTCGGTTTAGCTAAGCGGTCGTGCGATAGACCGCAAAGCTAGCCGTGGCGGTTCGTGGACGACTGCTAAGCTCGTTTGAATATTGGTCAACGGTCTTTAAGTCGGTTCGGGCTAGCGATCTAGCTCCGACTGCATGGTGTTCTTGGCGGCCCTTTCGGTGACCGCCAAGCTTCGTGAAATGGTTCATGGTAGACCGTTTAGTGGTTTGACTGGTTAAGTCCGTTCGGGGGTTGACTGGGTTAAGCGGCCTGGTCCATGACTGTTACAGTCACCTTGCGGCGATGAGGAGACCGCCTTGTGCAATTGACGGCCTCAGATAGACCGCATACCCCTATGCTTTTGTAGTTTTATTCATTTGAGTCTTAGAGTGAAGCGGCCATATCCTTGACCGCTTAACTAAGTGAGACGGTCCATGTATAGACCGTTTCATAGCTTTGTGCGGCCCTTTTTATGACCGCCAAGTGTCTATGTTCTCTGGGTTAGGGTAGCGGCCCTTTGGCTGACCGCTTGGTTTGCCTAGCGGTCAGGTGAATGACCGTTTCTTCCCCAGAGTGCTGATTAGTGTTGTTTTCTGATGGTTTGGCTTCCGACTGTCTTGGCTTAACCTTGTGGTTTGCCCGTTGTCCTGTGGATATCTTGGATGTCCTATGAGGGCTGTGACCATGTTGTAAGGTGGCCGGGAGTGCCATTATATTGAGTAGTGTTCTGTACCGCTTCGGGGTTATGATTGGTTTCTGGTCAACCCGGTGTGACCTAGTGGTTAACACGTGACCTCGTGAGTGTCTCGTCTATCCCGTGGAGATTGAGACATGGTTTTGGACGCTGTGAGGTACTGTCTTATCTCGGTTTGCTTGTCCATGTGTTTTGAGGGTCTTGGCGGTCCCTCATGTCTCTGTGATTCGTGTTACGCGGATGTGTGGATCCGGTTGTCCTGTGATGTTTCCTTTATAAGTGTTTGACCATGATTTGGCTTAGGGACTAGGCTGATTGGCGGCGTGTTACCACTTTTGTGCGACGATCTTGACCCCGAGTCGTGAGACTCAAGGATCGTTGTGTCAGCAGGTCTAGTTGTTGTCCTGAGTCCGATGGCAGTTCGGTGTGCTGCCTTATGTCTTGAACGTGGTGCTCCGTGGTACGTGCGACAGTGCGTGCTTAGCCTGTCCGTACTCTAGCATTGATGTTTTGGAGTCTCTATGTCTAGTGAGCCTCCACTAGTCGTAGCCTTACGACATGTTCCATTCCAGTGTCAGTCCACCTGGGAGTGGTGGATGGATAGTTCCCGATATACGGTTTGTATTCTAGTTTCCGTGGGCCCCCTTGCCTTGTGGTAGCGTCCTACTGAGGGGAAAAACTAGCTAGAGGCCTGGCTCAAGGCATTGAGCTTGTGTGTGCACACGTGGTCAGGGGCATTTGGATGAGTGCCGATGGGCGTGACTATAACGACCCAAGATCTGGATACCGGGAAGGCCCGATACCATTCGAATCCTAACCCGCCGCCCACGAGCCGGGAGGGCTAAAAGGAGTGTAGAGGCACAAAGAAATAGGAAATAAAGTAAGACAATTCAACAATTAACAAGAATATATAAACACCTACAACAACAGCAGAGTCCTGTCCAACAGAAAGTACAGTCTAAAGTAGTAAAACATACCACATGCTGAGTGAACACTCGGCCCAGCGAGCTGACAACTAAGAACCTCCGAACCGCAACCTTGAACCTCGAGGACGAACCACCACACCTGAAAAGAAGGGGTGAGCCTCCTGTCACTGGCCCAGTAGGGATCCCGTAGAACCCCAACTGAGAACAACGGCAGCACGGAAAGCTGTAAGTACAAGAGCAACAGTAACAGTAGGAACAGTAAACCCGGTGGCCGGTCGAAACTCGACACTACAGCTACTCCTACTGTACCGGTCAAGTAGAAAGAGAAGTCTCAATCTCACAGTCGGGAACCGGACCACACTAGCACCACTTATCGAAGTAAAAACCCACGGCAACCCCGCCGTAGAGGCATGTCTCCCAGGACATGGCCAACCTGGACACGCTGTCCAAGGTGTAACCCCGATCGTTCGATCGCAGGTATCGCACAACAAGATGCAACCTCGGTAAAGCTATTAGCACTAGTCTCGTGGCACGAAAACCAACGCATGCGCCACGGTGAAACAATCGAAACTCAACGGTAAACACGACCAAAAACATGAAGGTCGAAGTTACTAAAGCTAACGGTCTGTCACTCCCGACTCTACGGGAGTACCTCCCACTAGAAGCACAGTCGGTAGCGTCCCCTGACGACTTACACCGCACCGCAGGTGAACTGCCTGACGTGGTAGCGCCTACCAGAGGCACGGACACCGCACAAGTAACCACAAAGCAAGTGACTAGCTGGGGTCACGCTCGTCAGCGTGTGTCCAACTGCCCCCAACCACGTGTGCACGCACAGACCATGCATCCTAGGTCTGGCCTCTAACTGGTTTTCCCCTTGAGCCGGACTCTGACTACAGACGAGGGGCCCGACGGAAACTAGTCTAAAAATCATCCTCAGGGTAGCCTCTCCACCACTCCCTGGTGGGTCCACACGTGTGCAAGAAGGATATGACTAGTGGAGGGTCACTAAAGGAGTAGACTCTCAAGCCAATGAAAAACAACGTCCGAACCCGACGAAGTATGGGGACCGTCCCACGTACCAGCACCGTCGCACGGTGACCACGGTCGGAGAAGAAACGGGACTCACAGTCCACGGGCCGCAAACTCGGCCACGCACACACTCAAAAGCACGGTTCCCGAGGTAGCTCACAGGCCGCCAAAATGAATCTCACTCTCAAGGAAAAGTGGGAACCCTCCAGCCCCAGGCTGGGCAACTGAACTCGTAGTCCAAGGTCACACACATGGCCCACGTGGAAAGCATAGAAGCACGATTCTCAGGGCAGCGCACAAGCCGCCACGCCGATAAATGGACTCGCAGTCCAAGGCCAAACACATGGCCCACTCAGGAATCACCTTCCAGGAAAACTCATGACATGCGGGGGAGACCCCACCGCACACACACCGATAGACGGTGACTCGGTCAAGCGTAACACAAAGCCCGAAACACGAGGAGTCACCCGGACTCTCAAACCCATGGGCATGCTAAACGAGGTAGCACGGTCCTCCCGACACCCTCAAAACACGGACACAGAATCCCACGGGTGTCTGGGGCATTCACAAGACCGCAAGTCGACCGCTGGGTCTCAACTTGGTCGACCAGGGATCCACACATCAAGGAACGAATGCGGTGAACACGAAAACTCACCTCGGTGCAACATAGTGCCTGGCGGTCTACCCTTGGGCTGTCACAGCTGTAACGGTCCAAAGCTAGGCCATCACAGCACTGTAACGGTCCAACACAGAAGCGTTACGCGAAATGGGCAACACTGGCTGTGGCGCACCCACCCTGGGGCGTCACAGCCTCTAACGGACCAAGCCTGGTGCGTTAGAAGGCAAACCAAAACAGGTTGTGATGCACACCCCTCGGGGCGTCACAACCCACAATGGACCTACCTAGGTGCGTTAGAAGAAGGGATACATCAACTCTGACGCACCCAAGCAAGGGCGTCACGAGCCTCTGACGGTCCACCCTTGGTGCGTCAGAGTCTCAGGACCCCAATCGGTCAAAATCATGAAACACGGATGTAGCGGTTAGGTCCAGGTGCGTCACACCCTCTGACGGTTTATCGTAAGACCGTCAGAGTGACCGACGACCTGCCGACAAAATAGGACCCTGTGACGCACCCTCATTGGGGCATCACGGCCTGTAACGCACCTACCCTAGGGCGTCACGGCCTGTGACGGTCACTGGAAGGACCGTCACACCGTCCCGAGAATGCTACGGCGGGAAACGACCCAAAAATCGTCTCACGCCCCCATAACTCCACGGGAGAGGGGGAAAACAAGGGGGAAGCCCCCAAATAGCCCTAGCATGCATCTATGACCTCGGATCGGCCAAAAATGCAACGAAATGAGAGATCTGGCTCACTCCCCCAAAACATGGATTTTTCTCAAAAATCCCAAATACGCCCGCTCGGCACACCACGGCCTACAAAACTTGCGGGAAAGGGAATGCACGAGCTGGAGGTCTATCTCCCTACCTCCACCAATGAAACGATGCGCCGTGGACGCCGATCCAAGAAGAAACGCCATGAAACCCCCGCCAGCTCATGAACGCGCCACGAGCTCCCACGCGTCTCCACCGCCTCAATCCTCGCCCATCCTCACCCGCACCGCCTCCACCTTGCCCCTGCCTCGCTCTGTCGGCCGTCGGAGAAGATAGGGGAGAAAGAGAGCGTGAGAGAAGAGAGAGGGAGAGAGGGTGAGAAATGAGAGATGGGGAGAGAGAAAAAGGAGAGAGGGGTTTATATTGGAAATTTTGAAAAATACCAAAAAATATAAAAATACACCCCCGCGATCCTCGGAACACGCTGATCGCTGTGGTAATGTCCCGGCATCGGAGAACGCAACGGTTCACGCTGTACGGGATTCCGAAGGTCCTACAGACGGAAAACACGCGTAAAACCCCAAACGCAACCCGGGACCCACAAAGGCGCTCCAAAAATTACAGAAAATTATCGGCGTGCTCCTCACAACACCACGGACCCAAGGAAACACACAGGCACACCACCAGAGGGTCCGACAATCTGATAAAAATAGTCCGAAGCCCGATCGGACTCAAATCCAAAACACACGAAAAAGACGATCTGAAACCCACGGATCCAGATCCGAAAAACCCGGGGCATTACAGTGACCCTAACTAGTCACTCATTACTGTTGTTCCGTGTACTTGGTTCTGTGAGTGTCTCAGTTACCGCCGTTCCAGTCGTGTGGGAGATACTTGTGGCGTAGTGTAAGACGTCAGTGGACGAATCTGGCTGTTCTTCTAGTGAGGAGGTACTTCTGTCACATGACTCTCGTGCTTCATGACTTTTCCAGATAGTATGTTCTTGGCTTCATCCGAGGTCAGTGTAGTGTAGCGTGCAGAACAATCTAGTTGTGTATGCCTGAGTGTTTCTTGACTGTGTAGGTCTTTTCTAGGGCTTTTGCCTGTTCTTGTAGGCTTTCGCTTTGGAGCTAGTGCTTTGTCAACGGAGCGGTAGCGCCCGACTTTGTGAGATCGACGTTCACCTTTCTGTTGCTGTTCAGAGTAACTTAGAGAGCCGAGGTTCGTTCGGCAGCCATGTTTCTGTTCGGTACGGCTTTACTCTTTTCTTTAGCTATTCTTACTCTTGCCTTTACAGCTTTACTGTTGTAGTTTAGCACTACTGTTACTTCTGCTCCTGCTTTACTATTTAGCATTGTTGTCTTGCGTGTTACTACGTTGTTTCCAGTGAGGATCTGCGGGACCCCTACTGAGCCAGTGACACGAGGCTCACCCTTACTTTTCAGGTGTGGTCGTTCTTCTTCCTCGTGGTTCGAGACGTTGTCCGGTAGTTCGTGATCACCAGCGTTGCTAGTGTCGGGCTTCCCCAGACTTGAGAGTACATTCTCTTTCCTGTTGGACTATACTTGCCTTTATTTGGACTGGACTCTGTTAATTTAAATTGTTAATTGAAAAAGTAATTTTATTTCTGCTACTTTAGCAAACCTGATCATTGAAATATTAATTGCTTACTACTTTATCTGGGACTTCAATGTACTCCACACACTCATTTTATCCCGTCGGAGCTTCACAGCTCTTGGGAGGCATCGCGGGATCCAAGTTGTGGTGACTCGGATTCCGGATACCAGATATACCCAATAGGACTATCGAATACACCTGATACCACTTGGAACCCGCGAGGCCTCCCAAGAGCGGTAAAGCTCCGAAGGGAAAAAGGATTGTCGTGTAGTACATTGAACTGACAGATATAACCGCTATCAATTAAATTTCAATAGATCGGGTTGCTAAAGTAGGAAAAATAAAAATTACTTTTTATTATTAATAGATTTTAAACAATTATATACCCAGAGTCAAGTCCAAGGGAAAGACAGCAAGTCTACCAAGTACAGTCGGCAGAAAAGAAAGACGTATCGGAAAGTCGGGGGAAGCCCGACGGTGGTACCAGCTGGCAGCTACGACTCGAACTCCAAGACCCGCGGAAGAAGAACGAGTATGCCACCCCACCTGAAAAGCAGGGGTGAGTCTCGTGTCACTGGCTCAGTAGGGGTCACGCGGATCCCCACTGAAAAACACGCAGTAACACGGAACAACAGGAACAGCAGTGAGGAATAGCACTAGAAAGCTATAAAAGAAAGGGAAGTAGGAGTAGGGAACAGGTAAGGACGAGGGGAATAACTCGAATAGGCAAGCAAGCCTAGAAAGGGAAAGAGGAGTAGGGAACAGCAAGGAAGAGGGGAAACCAATCAAAACACCCCAACCTACACCTACAACAGGCATGCAAAAGAAGGCCTAGAAAAAACCTAGATAGGCACAGACAACACGACCGGAGTGTCGTGCACAGGATAGGATACAGACCTCGAGTGTAGCCATGGAAAGGCCAACCCCGACAGGTCACGACAAACCCCACAAGTGTCTCGACTATTGTGGACATGCAAAATTGCACTCCCGTATGTCCCAACTAGTCCAGCATCAACAACAACGTCAACTGAAGAAACTGTGAAGAAGAGAGGGCCATCCGGACTCTCCGAATACACACACATCGCCGTGAAGCCGTCTCCAGAATCACGATAGTTAAGAGGAATCAACCACCAAGAGCCCCACAATCCATGGGCCTCGAAGAAAATCAGATGGGCCACAACTCGCCCTCTCAACGGGCTCAGGACTGCCCATTTAGGCCTTCAGCGGCATGCACTCATGCCTCTTCAGTGGTACGCCCTGAAGCCTTCAGCGGCACAGCCTCACGCCCCTCAGCGGTACACCCCCTGGCCTGCCTTCCACAGAGCACCCGTGGTGGCCCTTCAGCGCCACACCCGGGCCTCCCGCTCAGCGGCACGCCCCCCAGCCCGTTCAGCGGCACACTCCCCTGGCGCTCCGCCGGCACGCTCGGTCGGGACGCTCCACCGGCACACCCAGTGTGGGTATCTTCACCGGTACAGTCCCTGCGCACCCCTGCTATCCCTCAGCGGCACACCCAGGGTGGCCTTCAGAGGCACGCCTTTTTTTCTCTCTTCGCCGGCACGCCCTCAGGCCCTTCGCCGGCACACCCCCGCTGGCCTCCGCCGGCACGTCCTGCGGCCCCTTCAGCGGCACGCCCTGGCGGCCTCTCAGCGGCACGCTTGTTGTGCCTGCCAGCGGCACGCCATTCAGGCTCTTCAACGGCACGTCCCGGCAGACGAGATCTTGCGCCCATGCCCTATGGATCCTTGGCGCACAGTGGGCTGTCCGAGGTGTCGGCCGGGGATTGGGCAACGCATACTACTCCTCTGCCACCATGGACGGGGAAGTCAAACCCCATCATGGCCAGTCACTTCCCACCTCCGACTACCGTGCTCGTACGCCCCCGCCGCAAGGGGTATAAAAGCCCCCTTCTTCGGCGAACAAAGAAAAAGAGAAAAGGCCAGTGGAGGGAGCCATGACCGAGCTGCCCGAAAAAAGAAGAGGAAGAAGAAGAAGAGAAGAAGAAGAAGGCGAAAAGAGAAGAGAGGAAGAGAGGGGGAGGAGTGCTCTCCGCTCCACCCACCGCCGCCGTCTGTGCGTAAAGAGAAGAGAGGAAGAGAGGGGAGAGTGCTGCTGCTCCACCCACCGCCATCGCCTGAATAGAAGAAGAAAAGGAAGAGAAAGAATGGAAGAAGAAAAGGGGGAGAGGGTCTACTGCCCTTCCCCTCCCCGCTGCTACTCCGGCTCCCAGTGTCCGTGCGAAGAGAAAAAGAAGAAGAAGAATAGAGAGGAGAGAGAAGAGAGTGAGCTGTGGGAGGGGAGAGTCCATGCTCCGTTCCCCACCCTACTGTATTTCCTTTTCTTCTTTCTTTTCCTTCATTTCCTTTTTTTTTATCATCGTCGCGATGTATTAGCCCCCCCGGGGGGCACTCCTTTTGTGAGAATAAAAGTAGAAGGCTTGCAAGTATTTTTGGACGTCTTTCTAAGCATTTCTTTTGTGTTTGCATCCTTCGGTGTTTCACGCCCCTTCCCTTTTTTTTCCTTTTGTTAGGGTTTGCTTCCTCCCGGGCATTTTTGCCTTCGTTCACCCCTGGGCACCCTCAGCGGCACACCCCAGCCGTGCCTCCAACGGCACACCCCAGTTGTGCCTCCAGCAGCACGCCCCTACAGGCCTTCCCCGGCACGCCCTGGCCAGGCCCTTCGCCGGCACACCACCCAGCTCCTTCCCCGGCACGCCCTAGCCAAGCCCTTCGCCGGCACACCCCTGCGGGTCTTCCCCGGTGCACTCTAGGCCACCCTTCGTCGACACACCCTTGCCTCCCTCAGGCCGGCACACCTCTCCAGCCCCTACAGGCTCCCTGACCGGCATGCTAGCCACTAGCCCCACCTTCTTGCCCGATGCACCCCCCTAGCAAGTCCTAGAATCGTCTCCCATTTGCCGTTCCCTCTGAGTTTTCTGAAGTTTTATTAAGGTGTTGCCGCTCTCGAGCGCCCACCTCCAGTTGTCGGGTTCTGCCACTCCTTGTGGGTGCGTTCCCTGTATCTCCCTTACGCTCGGGTCAAGGGGAGATGCTGCCGAATTTTTTGTTAGAAATAATAACGAATTAAAAGGTAAAAAGAAAGCAACAAACAAACGAAAAGAACAACAACAAAATGCTTTAACCAAGGTAAGGGAACCGCAATCAACACAAAGAAAGTCAAATCGAACGACAACTAAGCAACTTGAACATTCATCCTCGGGGTAGAAAGGATGGAAGTTAATCAAGAGAAAGAGGGAAGAAACCCACGCAAACTGAATAAAATCAAGAGAGAGAGAAAAAAAGAAAAGACATAAGAATGGAAGAGGAGTGGGCTCCCCCTGCCCTTCACCGGTACAACCTCCAGCCACCCTTGGCCGGCACGCCCTTCGGCGGCACGCCTGCTCGCGCCCTTCGACGGCACGCCCTCTTCAGCCACCTTCGCCGGCACGCTCCCACGACCCCTTCGCTGGCACGCTCTCCCTACGCTCAGCGGCATGCCTGCACGTCCTTCGTCGGCACGCCCCTCCAGCCACCTTCGCCGGCACGCTCCCACGATCCCTTTACCGGCACGCTCTCCCTACGCTCAGCGGCACGCCCGCACATCCTTCCCCGGTACGCCCATTCGCGCCACTCGCCGGCATGCCCGCTTGCCCCTTCGCCGGCACACTCACCCAGCCCCTCCGACACGCTCTCCCTGCCTTCGCCGGTACCCCTTCTTTTGGCCCTCCAGCGGCCCACTCTCTCTCCAGAAATACATATATAATATATAGTGATAATAATAATAATAATAACAATAAATTAATGAAAATTATGATGAATAAATGAACCTGAATATATATATATATGTGAAATAGACAAAAATGTGAAATAGTAATAATAATAGTAAAAAAGAGAAAATATAATAATAATAATAAGCAAAATGGAGAAATCATTCAGAACAAATGCATAAAGGGGAATAAACAGCACAAAATCATATGGTTAAAAATCCCAGATAAAAAAAATGGTAAAACGTACATTGCAGCCCCGTCTCTCCCGTGACCCGATGCTGAAGAAACAACAATGCCGCCCTTGCAGGCCGGGCCTGAGTCTTGGGAGTTATCCCGAAATGGCCATGAGCCGACCTTACCTTGGGCCGACATTCCGGTTAAACCATACTCGTTTCTCAGGCCGGATCCCTTCCGAGCCACTACTAAAATTGCCGTACATTCGGCAGACATTCGAACGGGTTCACCTCGATTCCCGTCGCATTTCTATTACGGACCCGTGTCCGAACATGAAAAGGTCTGTGAATGACCGACAAAATCCGAATAGAATAAAGTGACCCTCGTCATCCTCGGACCCTTTGCATGGGGATATTGATAAGGCCTTCATGGGTCACGCTTTGACCTCGGGTCCGTCCCGATTATGATCATCGTCTGACCCATATTCTCGGCCTACAGTCCGCTCCCTCTGAATACATATTGGTTCTGGGATCTGATCCCGGGATACTCCCTCATTGCCCCTTGGCGCCGGAAATATTAATGACGCTCACGCAAGTCTTGTTTCGATCGCGGGGGGCCCACCGCAGTATGGTCGCGGCTTGACCTTGCACCGAGCCGACAAATTTGTTGGTTTCCGACCGTTCTAACTGGGATTTAACCGAATGTTTCCAGTTCCTCCGAACAATAAATTTGTCGTACCCCGGCATACATACGCTTCGGTTTCCCCCGTGATGATTGCGTTTTTCTCGAGCCGGATATTCATCCGAATATTAAATGGTCAGCACATGACCGACATGATCTCAGACGCTTCCTTTACGCCCTCATACGAGGACTTTAGCATTTCTTAATAGATTTCTTGTTTATGCAATTAATTTTCTGGCCATGAGGCCCTGAATCCCGGCGATTAATCAAGGGTGTTCTCTCGTATGGGGGATGTAAATGACGTCGTGACCTTTATGGCGCGGCGGGTTTTGGTCCCGACACGAACCACACAATCGTCTGACCGAGTCAGATCGAGCGCACCATGGGCTCTTCGGAGCCCGAATAAATTATCACTCTGTGACTGGCATGCCCACGCACTTAATAAACCAAATAGACGAACAACGTAATAAACGTGTCGAAAAGTGCATCCACAAGTCTGGCACGCCCGGTGGGACCTAAACCACCCTTCATCTCTTCGCCGGGATTTAGGTCCTCATGGCCTGCTAATAAACGATGTTTGTCTGCTTTGATGAATTGCAGGTGCTGTCTTCGCCAGCCCTATGGGGAGAAAAGCCGGACTAGGTGCAACTGCCTTTGTGACCTCGAGGACGCTGCTCCGAAGCATATGCAGCTTCCAAGAATCATGGGGGCTGTTATAAAAAAAGAGAGAAGAGAAAGAGAAAAGAAGGGGGGGGGGAATCAGACCCCCTTTTCCGCAATAAGAAAAAAAAAGAAGAAGAAAGAAGGAAGAAACAAAAAGGGGAAGAGAAAGAATCGACGAGAGAGGGTTGTACGGCCACGTCCGTTGAGACCCGTGCTGAATAATGATTACCACTATAGGATTGGTGCGGTGGAGCGAACCACTCATCCCTTCCCTGAGGGGGTGAACGCTCTCCTGCACCCCCACCTTGGTCTATCATACAAAAAAGAAGAGAAGAGAAGAAGGGACAAAAAAAGAAAAGTCGGCCAGCATCGTCGACCAAGAGAACAAGAAGGGGGACGGCATCCCGCCTGGCTCCAGGAGGCTCCAAGTCCACGGTGCAATGACCCGGCCCGTTCCTCCCTCCTGCTGCCTCTATCCGGCATAAGACGACCCCTCGAGTGGCTGTTAGAAGATCCAACAAACTACAATTATAGCTTGATGAATTGCTGCCTGCTGTGGGGAATGCTTTATAGCAATAAGGCCAAGCACGGCCATCACCCTCGAAGAGAGCATGCACATACCCCGCCATGGGGGATAAGAAGAAGAGATATACCCCGCCATGGGGGCATAAGAGGCATAAAAAAGATATACACCCCGTTCCCAGGGGCACAAGAAGAGAATCCACCCCGACCCAGGGGCACAACAGACAACAAAGCTATACCCCGGCTCGGGGGCCTTTGAAGAAGAAACATACCCCGCCTAGGGGCACAGAAGCGAAGAGACATATCCCCCGACCTAGGGGGCAGATGAAGAAGAGCTACACCCCCACCCTGGGGGCATATGAAGAGAAATACGCCCCACCGTAAGGGGGTAAAAGAAGCAGAACATACCCCCGCCTGGGGGGGCATAGAAGCAGAAGACACACCCCGATCGAGGGGCACATGAAGAGAAATACACCCCTGCCCTGGGGGGCACGTGAGAGGAAAACACACCCCACCTTGGGGGCGTAAGAAGCCAAGAACATACCCCGCCATGGGGGCATTAGGGGTAGAAAGCATCCCCACCCCGGAAGCATATGAAGTAACATACACCTCACCTCAGCAATATATGAGGCCAAGAAGCATACCCCGGCTCGGGAGCATAAGAAACAAAAGATATACCCCACGCCGGGGGCATATGAAAAGAAACGCACCCCGCCCTAGCAGGGCGTAAGAAGCAGAAGAATCCACCCCGGTCTGGGAGCATAAGAAGCAGCAAGAATGCACCCCGGCTTGGGGATATTTGAAGAAGAAATACACCCCGATATGGGGGCACATGAAGAGAAATACACCCCCGCCCTGGGGGCACGTGAGAAGAATCTACCCCGACCTGGGGGCATAAGAAGAAATAGAGTTGCACCCCGACTCGGGGGACATGTGAGACAAAGGATACACCCCGGCCTAGGGGTATTTGAAGAAGAAACGTACCCCGCCCAGGGGACATAGAAGCCATAAAGAATACGCTCCAGCCTAGGGGCATATGAAGAGAGCTACATCCCGCCTTGTGAGCATAAGAAGAAAAGAGTTCACCCCGGCTTCGGGGCATTTGATGAAGAATTTACCCCGATCTGGGGGCATAAAGAGCAAAAGAATACACCCTGGCCTGGGGACATTTGAAGAATAAACACACCCCGTCCGGGGGCATAGAAGTCATAAAGAATGCACACCACCTTGTGGGGCACAGAAACAAAAAGACGGACATCCCACTCTGGGGGGGCACATGAAAAGAAATACACCCTGCCCCGAAAGAGGCAGAAGAAGCAGAACCTACCTCGGCCCGGGGGCATAAGAGGCAAAAACACACCCCGCTTGGGGGCACACAAAGGAAGAAACTCACCCCCGCTCTAGGGGCATATGAGACAAAGCTATACCCCAGTTTAGGGGCATTTGAAGAAGAACTATACCCTGCCATGGGGGCATGAGGAGCAAAGACTATACCCCGCCTGGGGGCACACAGAGAAAGAAACACACCCCGCCTTGGGGGGGGCATAAGAAGCAAAGACTATACCCCGTCTGGGGGCATATGAAACAAAAATGCACCCTGACTTAGGGGAATATGAAGATAAATATATCCCATCACAGGGGCATAGAAGCTATCAAGAACACGCCCCCGCTCTAGGGGTATTTGGAGAGGAAACATACACCCCGCCTGGGGGCATAGAAACCATAAAGGATACACCCCCGCCACGGGGGCACATGAAGAGAACCCATCCCGCCTTGGGAACACAAGAAAGAGAATAATACACCCTGGCATGGGGGCTTTGAAGAAGAAACACACCCCCCCATGGGAGACAAAGCTACACCCCGACTAAGGGGTATCTGAAGAGAGATCACCCCGCTACGGGGGCATAAGAAGCAAAAGAACACACCCCGACCTGGGGACACATGAAGAGAATCCACCCCGCTCTGGGGCATAAAAAAGAGATACACTCCGCCCTTGGCACATAAGAAGCAGAAGCATCTACCCCGCTCTGGGGGCACAAAAAAGAGATACACTCCGCCCGTGGCGCATAAGAAGCATAAGCATCTACCCCGACCCGGGGGCACAGAAGCGAAGAGACGTACATCCCGATCTGGGAGCATATGAAGAAAGATATACTCCGCCCGAGCAGCATTTGAAGAAACAACATACCCTGCTTCGGGGGCACAGAAGCCGTAAAGAGACACACCCCCGCCGTGGGGGCATAAGAAGCATAAGTATTCACCCCGCTTGGGAAGCATCAGAAGCAAAGACACTACCCCGCCACGGGGACATAGAAGCCATAAAGAACTCACCCCGCCTGGGGGCACGACAAGCAACAGAGTTATACCCTGATCTAAGGGCACGTGAAGAAAAGACACATCCAGCCTTGTGCACAAGAGGTGAAACACACCCCTTGTGGGGGGGCGCTTGAAGTAAACTACACTCTGATCCGAGGGCATGAGAAGTAGAAGAATCCACCCCGCCTGGGGCACAGAAGAAAAGCTACACCCCAACCTGGGGGCATGTTAAGAGAAAAACACCCCAGTCCGGGGGCATCAATGAGAAAGGAAGAGCAGAACAAAAGAATAGTCATGGGGTAGGCGTGGTCTTTGCACCCGCCTCTTCACAATAAAAAAGGAAGAACAAAAAAGAAGAAGAGAAGGAGAGAAAGAACAGCCATGAGGCAAACATGGTCTTTGCACCTGCCTCTCCACACAAAAGAAGAAGAGAAGAAGAAAAAGAGCAATTACGAGACAAACATGGTCTTCGCACCTGCCTCTCCACAAAAGAAGAAGAGAAGAAGGAAAAGAACAGTCACGAGGCAAACATGGTCTTTGCCCCTACCTCTCCACAAAAGAAGAAGAGAAGAAGGAAAAAAAGAGACATGAGGCGAACATGGTCTTTGTACCCTGCCTCTCCACACAAAAGAACAAGAGAAGAAGAGAAAGAACAGTCGCGAGGCGAACATGGTCTTCGCACCTGCCTCCCCACACAAAAGAAGAAGAGAAAAAAAAAAGAGACATGAGATAGACGTGGTCTTCGAACCCGCCTCTCCACACAAAAGAAGAAGAGAAGAAAAGAAAAGAAAGAGGATCACAAGGCAAACATGGTCTTCGAACCCGCCTCTTTATATAAGAGAAGAAAAAAAAAGAACAGACATGAGGCGAACATGGTCTTTGTACCCGCCTCTTCGCATAAAACAAAGAGAGAGAGAGAGACATGAGACAGACGTGGTCTTCGAACCCGCCGCTTCACAAACCCTTCTCCTCGGCTCTCGTATCCTGCTACCCAACACCCTTTGGCTCAGCCATGTCAGCCAAGGCCCACTATCAGGATTAATCCATCCGTCCCACCGCGCTCTCCGATATCTTTTCGGCTTTATAGCCTACTTCTAACATCTCTCGGCTTGTCAGCCTGCTCCCAATATCCATTGGCTTTTTAGCCTACTTTTCAGTATCCTTCAACTCTTACGGCCAGCTTTCCCAACTTTGGCTCTTGCAGCCTACTTCCCTTTGGCTTTTATAACCTGCTTCCCAACTTTGGCTCTTGCAGCCTGCTTACCTTTGGCCTTCATGGCCTGCTTCCCAATTCTGGCTCTCGTAGCCTGCTTCCCTTTGGCCCTCGTGACCTGCTTCCCAATTTTGGCTCTTGTAGCCTGCTTCCCCGATTTGGCTTCTGTGGCCTGCTTCCCAATTCTGGCTCTCGTAGCCTGCTTACCTTTGGCCTTCGTGGCCTGCTTCCCAACTTTGGATCTGCAGCCTACTTCCCTTTGGCTTTTATAACATGCTTCCCAACTTTGGCCCTTGCAGCCTGCTTACCCTTGGCCTTCGTGGCCTGCTTCCCAATTCTGACTCTCGTAGCCTGCTTACCTTTGGCCCTCATGGCATGCTTCCCAACTTTGGCTCTTGCAGCCTGCTTCCCTTTGGCTCTTGTAGCCCGCTTCCCAATTTTGGCTCTTATAGCCTACTTCCCCGATTTGGCTTCGTAGCCTGCTTCCCATAATTCAGCTCTTGCAGCCCGCTCTTCCAATATCTTTGGCTCTTGTAGCCTGCTTCCCAGAATTCGGCCTTCACGGCCTACTTCTCAATTTTGGCTCTTGCGGCCCGCTTCCCAATATCTTCGGCCTTTACAGCCTGCTTCCCAGAATTCGGCGTTCACGGCCCGCTTCCCAATTTCGGCTCTTGCAGCCCGCTTCCCAATATCTTCGGCTCTTGCAGCCTACTTCCTAGAATTCGACCTTCACGGCCTGCTTCCCAGAATTTGGCCTTCACGGCCCGCTTCCCATAATTTCAGCTCCTGCAGCCCGCTTCCCAATTTTGGCTCTTGTAGCCTGCTTCCCATAATTTCGGCTCTTGCAGCCCCCTTCCCATTATCTTTGGCTCTTGCAGCCTGCTTCCCAGAATTCAGACTTTCCGACCTGCTTCCCAGAATTCGGCCTTCACGGCCCACTTCCCGTAACTTCGCCTCCTGCAGCCCGCTTCCCAACTTCGGCTCCTGCAGCCTGCTTCCCATAATTTGGCTCTCGCAGCCCGCTCTCCTCGATTTTTGGCTATTGTGGCCTACTTCCAATATCAATTGTGGCTTTTATGGCCCGCTTCCCCAATGTCCTTTCGGCCCTTCGCGGTCTCCTTCCTCATCACCTTGGCTGCTGCTTTGATTCTACATGCACATACAAGATACATATACGTAACGACAGTATGTTCTTACGTAAAAAAAGAAGAAGAAAAAAAACAATAAGAATTGCTTGGCTACCATGCTTGCATGTTTGCTTAATATAGAATAATACATCTCCTTGGAATTTTCTAGGACCGCGTTTCCTTGCAAAATAATGTCGCCCCGATTCCAGATGCAGGCGCGTCACGGCATACGCTCGAAGGGAACCCAATTATGGTGGGTGCACACGTCAAGGGGAAGAGTCATGGCAGAATTGCTAAGCCCAACTCACAAAAGAAACCTGAGGCAACGCTCCCACACTTAGCACTTAACGTGTTCAATGGCCTTCAACCATGGGGATTGCCCGAATTTCTTCTTAGCACTCTACGGAGACTTGAATTCCTGCACTCGCGTGAAAGGTAATCGTGAGGAAAAAGCTGCCTACCCCCACTGTAAAAAAAAAGAGAAAAAAAGAGAGAAAGAAAAAGAAAAAAAGAAGACAGAGAGAAATGTGGATCCGAGTAGCCGATAATCCCCATTGAAAAAAATGAGGAGACTCGCGCGAAATGGTGAAGCGAATCACAATAAGGACGAATCCTAGTAGCCGGGAATCCCCATTGAGACACATGAGGAGACTCACGTCGAACGGTGAAATCCGCTACCAAAACAAACAGATGAGGGCTGTGTGAAGCTACCGAAAGTCGAAAGCCTAAAACTCAGGTGTAGGCACTAGAGTAATCCTCGAGTGTCGCTAGGAAAACCTGCGTATCCCTATGGTTAGGGCTCTTTGTTCACACATTTGCACCGCCACGCCACAAAGAATTGCCTCGGGTGAAATGTGTGAATTTAGGCTATGTATGCAAGACGCGCGATACCCTCTTGACAGGTGCACCACCCCTCAATTGTGCCTCGTGGCCCGCACCGTGTCTGTGAATTATGGACGATGTCCCTATCCCATTCCCTATAGAGGGAGCTGCCTCATACGTATATTTATGTTATGTCTGCTAATGAATGCATGCATACTTGAATATAAAAAACAATAATAATATATATATATATATATAAATGTGTGTGTATACAATAAACTCAATTTCGAGTATCGTAGCCTACTTTCCCATCTCTGGCTCGTAGAGCCCAATCTTGGCCCTTACGACCTACCTCCCGCCCTCACGGCTCGCCAATCTCTTAACTTTGGCTTCTCTAGCCTGCTCTCTCAATTTCGGCTCTTGTAGCCTACTCCTCAATTTTAGCTTTTACAGCCTGCTTCCCTTTGGCCCTCGTGGCCTGCTTCCCAATTTCGGCTCTCGTGGCCTGCTCCCCAATTCGGCCCCCGCAGCCCGCTTCCCATACTTTGGCTTCTCTAGCCTGCTCTCTCAATTTCGACTCTTGTAGCTTGCTTCCCAATTTTGGCTTTTACAGCCTGCTTCCCTTTGGCCCTCGTGGCCTGCTTCCCAATTTCGGCTCTCGTAGTCTGCTTCCCTTCGGCTCTCGTAGCCCACTTTTCAGTATACTTCGGCCCCCGTGACCCGCTTTCCCAATTTTGGCTCTGGCAGCCTGCCCCCCAAATTTCAGCTTTCGCAGCCCGCTTTCTTGATTTGTGGACACTAAATAAATTTTCACCCCATGTTTACGTGCAGGGGAATATAGAAGAGGAGAAAAAGAAGAGAAGGTGAAAAGAAGAAAAGAAGAAAAGGAAACACTCTTGAAGTGCTCCAACGGTGCAGTAGCCTGCAAGCCCTCCAGCGGCACACTACTAAGTGCCCTCAGCTGCACACCCATTGTGAAGCCTTCAACGGCATGCCCTTCTGCCGCTCCAACGGCACAGCTCCCGGCACCCTTCAGCGGCACAGCCTCACGCCCCCTCGGCGGCGTGCTCCCAGGCGCCCCCCAGCGGCACACCTTCGGAGTGCCTTACGCGGCACACCCTCCTATGCCCTCTCCCAGCTCGCCCTTCAAGCGCCCCGGCGGCACGCTCTAGCCAGCCCTTCAGCGGCACGCCACCCCCGCCCCCCTTTATACGGCGAGCAAAAAAAAAAGAGAAAAAAAAGGGAAAGAAAAAGAGGAAAGACGGTAAAAGAGGAAGAGAATGGATAAAAAAACAAACAAAAAAAGAGAGGAAGAGAAGGGGGGATTTCGACAAAAAGAGAAAAAAAAGAAAAAAAGGGAAGAGAGAGAAGAAAATAGAAAGGAGAAGAAGAGGAAAAGAAAAAAGAGAGAGAAAGAAAGAGAAAAAAACAACAATAATAATATATATGTATATATGTATATACATATGTCTCCCGTCCGCATGCCCCTATGTATCGATAGGCATCCGCACGGGCAAAGACGGCTCCACCCCTGCGTTGGCGTTAGTTCCTTGCCAGCAAATAAGTCCTTTTTCGGCGCAAGGCTTCGTGCCCTAGCCACCTTCTCTCGTGCAAAATCGCCATTGTGGGCCTTACGCCCGAATCGGTAAAATCTCTATCCTTGCGCTGGCATTAGTCCCTTGCCAACGAATAAGTCCCTTTCCGGTGCAGGGCTTCGTGCCTTAGCCACCCGCTCTCACACAATAGTGCCATTACGGACCTTACGTCCGAATCGGCGGGAAAAAAAAAACCAGTTGCGTTGGCATTATCTTCTTGCCAACGAATGAACCTTATCTTTCGGCGCAAGGCTTCATGCCCTAGCCACCTTCTCTCATGCAAAATCGTCATTGTGGGCCTTACGCCCGAATCGGTAAAATCTCTATCCTTGCGCTGGCATTAGTCCCTTGCCAACGAATAAGTCCCTTTCCGGTGTAGGGCTTCGTGCCTAGCCACCCTGCTCTCACACAATATTGCCATTACGGACCTTACGTCTGAATCGACAGAGAAAAAAACCGTTGCGTTGGCATTATCTTCTTGCCAACAAATGAACCTTATCTTTCGGCGCAAGGCTTCGGGCCGTAGCCAACAATTACATATTATCTGCTCGTCAAAAAAAAGAAAGGGGCTTAAAATAGAGGTGCCCCGCCGGACTTGCCCCTACACGGGGACAAGGGTAAAAATGGCAATAACCTAGCGGTGGCGAAAACCCGAAAGGGCGCTATAGGCAAAATTGGGTATCCCGCCATGTGAAAATCCGAGAGGGCGCGTGGGCAAAAGCAAGAGGGGGCTGGTGCCGGCGAAAATCCGAAAGGGCGCTTGCACCAGTAATGTGGTTTAAAAAAAAAGAAGAAGAAAAGAGAGAGAAGGGAAGAAGAACAAAGAGAAGAAGAGACAATGTCAGCTCCCGGCACCCTGTCAGCACTGACAAAGAGAAGAAGAGACAAACAAACTACGTCAGTCCCCGGCACCCCATCGGCACTGATAAAGAGACAAAGAGACCAACATACTACGTCAGTCCCCGGCACCCCGTCGGCACTGATGAAGAGACAAAGAGACCAACAAAGCACGCCAGTCCCCGGCACCCCGTCGGCACTGATGAAGAGATAAAGAGACCAACATACTACGTCAGTTCCCGGCACCCCGTCGGCACTGATGAAGAGACAAAGAGACCAACATACTACGTCAGTTCCCGACACCCCGTCGGCACTGATGAAGAGACAAAGAGACCAACATGTTACGTCAGTCCCCGACACCCCGTCGGCACTGATGAAGAGACAAAGAGACCAACAAAGCACGTCAGTCCCCGGCACCCCGTCGGCACTGATGAAGAGACAAAGAGACCAACATACTACGTCATCCCCCGGCACCCTGTCGGCACTGATGAAGAGAAGAAGAGACAAACAAACCACGTCAGCTCTCGACGTCCTGTCGGCACTAACGAAGAAAAGAAGAGACAAACATACCACGTCAGCTCCCAACACCCCGTCGGTGCCGAAAAAGAGAAAAGAGACAAATACACCCACGGGCACCGCCCGGCTCATCCTTCGCCTGCGCTACCCGTGGGTGGGGGGCATTTGTGGACATGCAAAATTGCACTCCCGTATGTCCCAACTAGTCCAGCATCAACAACAACGTCAACTGAATAAACTGTGAAGAAGGGAGGGCCACCCGGACTCTCCGAACACACACACATCGCCGTGAAGTCGTCCCAGAGTCACGACAGTTAAGCGGAATCAACCACCAAGAGCCCCACAATCCATGGGCCTCAAAGAAAATCAGATGGGCCACAACTCGCGCTCTCAACGGGCTCAGGACTGCCCATTTAGGCCTTCAGCGGCATGCCCTCAGGCCTCTTCAGCGGTACACCCTGAAGCCTTCAGCGGCACGCCCTGAAGCCTTTAGCGGCACAGCCTCACGCCCCTCAGCGGTACACCCCCAGGCCTACCTTCCACGGCGCACCCGTGGTGGCCCTTCAGCCGCACACCCGGGCCTCCCGCTCAGCGGCACGCCCCCCAGCCCGTTCAGCGGCACACTCCCCTGGCGCTCCGCCGGCACGCTCGGTCGGGACGCTCCACCGGCACACCCAGTGTGGGTATCTTCACCGGTACAGTCCCTGCGCACCCCTGCTATCCCTCAGCGGCACACCCAGGGTGGCCTTCAGAGGCACGCCTTTTTTTCTCTCTTCGCCGGCACGCCCTCAGGCCCTTCGCCGGCACACCCCCGCTGGCCTCCGCCGGCACGTCCTGCGGCCCCTTCAGCGGCACGCCCTGGCGGCCTCCCAGTGGCACGCTTGTTGCGCCTGCCAGTGGCATGCCATTCAGGCTCTTCAACGGCACGTCCCGGCAGACGAGATCTTACGCCCATGCCCTATGGATCCTTGGCGCGCAGTGGGCTGTCCGAGGTGTCGGCCGGGGATTGGGCCATGCATGCTACTCCTCTGCCACCAAGGACGGGGAAGTCAAACCCCATCATGGCCAGTCACTTCCCACCTCCAACTACCATGCTCAAACGCCCCCGCCACAGGGGGTATAAAAGCCCCCTTCTTCGGCGAACAAAAAAAAAAGGCCAGTGGAGGGAGCCAGGACAGAGCTGCCCGAAAAGAGAAGAGGAGGAAGAAGAAGAAGGCGAAAAGAGAAGAGAGGAAGAGAGGGGGAGGAGTGCTCTCCGCTCCACCCACCGCCGCCGTCTGTGCGAAAAGAGAAGAGAGGAAGAGAGGAAGAGAGGGGAGAGTGCTGCTGCTCCACCCACCGCCACCGCCTAAATAGAAGAAGAAAAGGAAGAGAAAGAAGAGAAGAAGAAAAGGGGGAGAGGGCTTGCTGCCCTTCCCCTCCCCGCTGCTACTCCGGCTCCCAGCGTCCGTGCGAAGAGAAAAAGAAGAAGAAGAAAAGAGAGGAGAGAGAAGAGAGTGAGCTGTGGGAGGGGAGGAGTCCATGCTCCGTTCCCCTTTCTACTATATTTCCTTTTCTTCTTTCTTTTCTTTCATTTCCATTTTTTATCATCGTCGCGATGTATTAGCCCCCCCCCCCCCGGGGGGCACTCCTTTTGTGAGAATAAAAGTAGAAGGCTTGCAAGTATTTTTGACGTCTTTCTAAAGCATTTCTTCCGTGTTTGCATCCTTCGGTGTTTCACGCCCCTTCCCTTTTTTTTCCTTTTGTTAGGGTTTGCTTCCTCCCGGGCATTTTTGCCTTCGTTCACCCCTGGGCGCCCTCAGCGGCACACCCCAGCCGTGCCTCCAACGGCACACCCCAGTTGTGCCTCCAGCGGCACGCCCCTACGGGCCTTCCCTGGCACGCCCTGGCCAGGCCCTTTGCCGACACACCACCTAGCTCCTTCCCCGGCACGCCCTAGCCAAGTCCTTCGCCGGCACACCCCTGCGGGTCTTCCCCGGTGCACTCTAGGCCACCCTTCGTCGACACACCCTGGCCTCCCTCAGGCCGGCACACCTCTCCAGCCCCTACAGGCTCCCTGACCGGCACGCTAGCCACCATCCCCACCTTCTTGCCCGGCGCACCCCCCTAGCAAGTCCTAGAATCGTCTCCCATTCGCCGTTCCCTTCGAGTTTTCTGAAGTTTTATTAAGGTGTTGCCGCTCTCGAGCGCCCACCTCCAGTTGTCGGGTTCCGCCACTCCTTGTGGGCGCGTTCCCTGTATCTCCCTTACGCTTGGGTCAAGGGGAGATGCTGCCGAATTTTTTGTTAGAAATAATAACGAATTAAAAGGAAAAAAGAAAGCAACAAACAAACGAAAAGAACAACAACAAAAAGCTTTAACCAAGGCAAGGGAACCGTAATCAACACAAAGAAAGTCAAATCGAACGACAACTAAGCAACTTGAACATTCGTCCTCGGGGTAGAAAGGATGGAAGTTAATCAAGAGAAAGAGGGAAGAAACCCATGCAAACTGAATAAAATCAAGAGAGAAAAGAAAAAAAATGAAAAGACATAAGAATGGAAGAGGAGTGGGCTCCCCATGCCCTTCGCCGGTACACCCTCCAGCCACCCTTGGCCGGCACGCCCTTCGGCGGCACGCCCGCTCGCGCCCTTCGCCGGCACACCCCCTTCAGCTACCTTCGCCGGCACGCTCCCGCGACCCCTTCGCCGGCACGCTCTCCCTACGCTCAGCGGCACGCCTGCACATCCTTCGTCGACACGCCCCTCCAGCCACCTTCGCCGGCACGCTCCCACGACCCCTTTGCCAGCACGCTCTCCCTACGCTCAGCGGCACGCCAGCACGTCCTTCGCCGGTACGCCCGTTCGCGCCCCTCGCCGGCATGCCCGCTTGCCCCTTCGCCGCCACACTCACCCAGCCCCTCCGGCACGCTCTCCCTGCCTTCACCGGTACCCCTTCTTTTGGCCCTCCAACGGCCCACTCTCTCTCCAAAAATACATATATAATATATAGTGATAATAATAATAATAATAATAAATTAATGAAAACTATGATGAATAAATGAACCTGAATATATATATATATATATATATATATATATATATGTGAAATAGACAAAAAATGTGAAATAGTAATAATAATAGTAAAAAATGGAAAATATAATAATAATAATAAACAAAATGGAGAAATCATTCAGAACAAATGCATAAAGGGGATAAACAGCACAAAATCATATGGTTAAAAATCCCAGATAAAAAAAATGGTAAAACCTACATTTCAGCCCCGTCTCTCCCGTGACCCGATGCTGATGAAATAACAATGCCGCCCTTGCAGGCCGGGCCTGAGTCTTGGGAGTTATCCCGAAATGGCCATGAGCCGACCTTACCTTGGGCCGACATTCCGGTTAAACCATACTCGTTTCTCAGGCCGGATCCCTTCCGAGCCACTACTAAAATTGCCGTACATTTGGCAGACATTCGAACGGGTTCACCTCGATTCCCGTCGCATTTCTATTACGGACCCATGTCCGAATATGAAAAGGTCTGTGAATGACCGACAAAATCCGAATAGAATGAAGTGGCCGTCGTCATCCTCGGACCCTTCGCATGGGGATATTGATAAGGCCTTCATGGGTCACGCTTTGACCTCGGCTCCGTCCCGATTATGATCATCGTCTGACCCATATCCTCGGCCTACAGTCCGCTCCCTCTGAATACATATTGGTTCTGGGATCTGATCCCGGGACACTCCCCCATTGCCCCTTGGCGCCGGAAATATTAATGACGCTCACGCAAGTCTTGTTTCGACCGCGGGGGGCCCACTGCACGCAGTATGGTCGCGGCTTGACCTTGCACCGAGCCGACAAATTTGTTGGTTTCTGACAATTCTAACCGGGATTTAACCGAATGTTTCCAGTTCCTCCGAACAATAAATTTGTCGTACCCCGGCATACATACGCTCCGGTTTCCCCCGTGACGATTGCGTTTTTCTCGAGCCGAATATTCATCCGAATATTAAATGGTCAGCACATGACCGACATGATCTCAGATGCTTCCTTTACGCCCTCATACGAGGACTTCAGCATTTCTGAATAGATTTTTTTTATGCAATTAATTTCCTGGCCATGAGGCCCTGAATCCCGGCGATTAATCAAGGGTGTTCTCTCGTTGGGGGCTGTAAATGACGTCGTGACCTTTATGACGCGGCGGGTTTTGGTCCCGACACGAACCACACAATCGTCTGACCGAGTCAGATCGAGCACACCATGGGCTCTTCGGAGTCTGAATAAATTGTCACTCTGTGACTGGCACGCCCACGCACTTAATAAACCAAATAGATGAACAACATAATAAACGTGTCGAAAAGTGCATCTACAACTACCCACCGATCACGGCCTACGCGAACCCGGCCGAGTCGCAGACCCACGCGGAAACACAAGTACAAGTACTAGTTAGGGTCACGCCCGTCGGAGTCAGTCCTCAGCCCCTGACCACGTGTGCACATATTGGCTCCTGCCTAGAGCCAGGCCTCTAGCTAGTTTTCTCCCCCCGTAGGACGCTACGGTAACCGCAGGAGCCGACGGAGACTAGCTTACATACCGTATATCGGAAAGTGCCCCACTCCACGAGCTGTCACAAAGCATCTGTGACGAAAGGCAACGACACGAGGAGATCATGAAACACGGAGCTGAATTACAGACAGTCGAACATGCACTGTCACCCGTACCTCAAACACCAAAGGCAGCACAAGAAACTGTCGACAGACTCGAAAACGTAGTCTTAGCCTTCATAGGAACATCAACCGACGTCCACGAGGAAAGCGGCCAGCCCACGGGAGCAACGGACATCACACTAAACACAAACCTACCCCTAAACAAAACCCTACGACTCCCCAACACACGGGCAAATCACCGAACCACCCACGGCCACCACGACCATGACAAGGCTGTAACGCACCACCACAGGCGTGTTACACGAGCCTGACGCACCAGGACAGGTGCGTCAGAGCCAACATACTCAAGCTCAAAAACTGGTTGAACAGCAAGTAACGGTCCAGTACGGACGCGTTACAGAACCCTGACACATGGGGCCAAGGCCGTTAGAGCCAACGGACCCGCCAGCACGGTCAAACAGCATGTAACGGCCCAGGACAGGCGCATTACAAGGCTGTGACGCACAAGGGAACGACCGCTACACGAACCGACTTAAACGGTCAAATCCAGTCAAAATAGAACGTAACGGCCTAGGGCAGGCGCGTTACGCGCTCTGACGCACCACGAGAGGGTCGTTAGAGAAACTGACTTACCTAAAACACAGAAGGACAAAAAGACTGTGATGCACCTGCCTGGACGCGTCAGAGAGCTGTGACGCACCAGAGGTGGACCGTCACACTTCCACGGCCACGAAAAGCTAAAAACGTTCAAACGCTGTGGCGGTCTATCGTAGGGCCGTCCGTCAGAGACTGTGACGGTCTCTGGGACGACCGCTACACCGGCCACGGCGGGAAAAAGGTGGAAATGCCAAATCGGCCCGTTCCACGCCCCATTCACGCCAAAGCGTAGGGGAAACAAAGCTAAACGATGAGAAACAGCTTCGGGAGGCTAAAAAGCCCACATGCACGCCTTAAAACGCATGAACGGGGCGATTCTGACGAATCGACCCAAAACGGGTCACCGGGATTCCCGGACTCCTACCAGCCCCGAATGACAACCGAACGACACGAAACTGACATGAATGGGATCCAGACATCCCAGCGGTCATTTTGATACTAACTAGACCAAGAATGGTTACCATTTTCCGACGAACCCTGAAAACCCCAAAAATGACGGTTTTCACTAAATCGGCCCGATCTCCCCCGATCGAGCACCAAACTACGCACAGAAGCAGGGAAAACGTGCAGAACGACGTGGCGGTCCATCTCCCTACCTCCACCGAAGAAATCGTGCCCTGAAGGGACTAAACCATGCCGAAAACCACCGAATCACGAACGACGCCCTCTCGGAATCCACCGAGGGATCGCGCCCGCCACGCTCCATCCGCTGCTCCTTCCCGCGAACCGATCACTCGAGCACGTCCACGCCTCAGCCAGCTCCGCAACGGTGCATGCCCCGCGCCGAACGGACCAGAGACGGGAGAGAACGGAGTGAGATAGCGTGAAGTTGAAAATGAGTAGGAGAGATAGTGGAAATGAATTTATAGAAAGAAATTATGATATTTTCCTAATTTCTGAAAAATTCAATTTTTGGCACGGTCTCAAAAAAATACGCAAAAATAGTCAAAACGATCGGCTCGAAGAGTACATCACCGTTGTATCATCCACGAGTCGATGAATTGAGAAATAAACTCACCGCAGGGTTCCGTAACTAGTACGAGAGAAAAACCCACACAGATCGTAAAACTCAACTCGGGAGCTACAAAAGCGATCCGAAACTCTCCAAAAAGGATCCGAAAGACCCAATAAAGATCCATGGCATTACATCCTTCCCTCCTTTACGAAATTTTGTCCTCAAAATTTAAGGACTAGCAAGGGTAAGCAGGGAAGAACAACCCGACAACCTAGCTACGAAACGAACAGACACCAAGAAACAAAAGGATCGACACATCAGGGAGCAGCTTAAACAAGGAAACACAGTCCTCTCAGCTGACAGCCTGACCACATCACCGGCTCCAGTGCCAAAGGCGACAGGGACCACCTGGCACACAGGACACCAACGATAGATTTACAGAGAAGCGACAGTAAAACAACAGCACCGATAAACAGACAAAATCATAGAGAAACATCACTTACAAAAACAACAACATCAGCACTTGCAGGATTCCGGCTCCGCATAAGACACAGAACCACGGAATACCACTGCAAGCAGGGTCACCTCAAGGCATGACAGCAGCTGGACACACGACTACCGGGGAACGAGTCATGCATCGGGCAGCATACCAAGAAAAGACCCACGATGACAAGAAACGGAAATCATGAAACCTAACACCAACTGAAGACTGTACTGGACTTAGCGACTCTGGACACTGTATATCTGAGATTCCCATGTACTTCACACAACAACGCTCTGATACCAACTGTGGCAACCCGGATTCCGGATACCAGATACACCCAATAGGACTATCGAATACACCTGATACCACTTGGAACCCGCGAGGCCTCCCAAGAGCAGTAAAGCTCCGAAGGGAAAAAGGATTGTCGTATAGTACATTGAACTGACAGATATAACCGCAAGCAATTAAATTTTAATAGATCGGGTTGCTAAAGTAGCAGAAATAAAAATTACTTTTTATTATTAATAGATTTTAAACAATTATATACCCAGAGTCAAGTCCAAGGGAAAGACAGCAAGTCTACCAAGTACAGTCGATAGAAAAGAAAGACGTACCAGAAAGTCGGGGGAAGCCCGACGGTGGTACCAACTGGCAGCTACGACCCGAACTCCAGGACCCGCGGAAGAAGAACGAGTACGCCACCCCACCTGAAAAGCAGGGGTGAGCCTCGTGTTACTAGCTCAGTAGGGGTCACGCGGATCCCCACTGAAAAACACGCAGTAACACGGAACAACAGGAACAGCAGCGAGGAACAGCACTAGAAAGGTGTAAAAGAAAGGGAAGCAGGAGTAGGGAACAGGTAAGGACGAGGGGAATAACCCGAACAGGCAAGCAAGCCTAGAAAGGAAAAAAGGAGTAGGGAACAGCAAGGAAGAGGGGAAACCAATCAAACCACCCCAACCCACACCTACAATAGGCATGCAAAAGAAGGCCTACAAAAGACCTAGACAGGCACAGACAACACGACCGGAGTGTCGTGCACAGGACAGGATACAGACCTCGAGTGTATCCATAGAAAGGCCAACCCGGACAGGTCACGACAAACCCCACAAGTGTCTCGACTACCCACCGATCGCGGCCTACGTGAACCCGGCCGAGTCGCAGACCCACACGGAAACACAAGTACAAGTACTAGTCAGGGTCACGCCCGTCGGCATCAGTCCTCAGCCCCTGACCACGTGTGCACACACTGGCTCCTACCTAGAGCCAGGCCTCTAGCTAGTTTTCTCCCCCCGTAGGACGCTACGGTAACCGCAGGAGCCGACGGAAACTAGCTTACATACCGTATATCGGAAAGTGCCCCGCTCCACGAGCTGTCACAAAGCGTCTGTGACGAAAGGCAATGACACGAGGAGATCATGAAACATGGAGCTGAAGTATAGACAGTCGAACATGCACTGTCACCCGTACCTCAAACACCAAAGGCAGCACAAGAAACTATCGACAGACTCGGAAACGTAGTCTTAGCCTTCATAGGAACATCAACCGACGTCAACGGGGAAAGCGGCCAGACCACGGGAGCAACGGACATCACACTAAACATAAACCTACCCCTAAACACAACCCTATGACTCCCCAACACACGGGCAAATCACCGAACCACCCACGGCCATCACGACCACGACAAGGCTGTAACGCACCACCACAGGCGCGTTACACGAGCCTGACGCACCAGGATAGGTGCGTCAGAGCCAACATGCTCAAGCTCAAAAATTGATTGAACAGCAAGTAACGGTCCAGTACGGACGCGTTACAGAACCCTGACGCATGGGGCCAAGGCCGTTAGAGCCAACGGACCCGCCAGCACGGTCAAACAGCATGTAACGGCCCAGGACAGGCGCATTACAAGGCTGTGACGCACATGGGAACGACCGCTACACGAACCGACTTAAACGGTCAAATCCAGTCAAAACAGAACGTAACGGCCTAGGGCAGGCGCGTTACACGCTCTGACGCACCACGGGAGGGCCGTCAGAGGAACCGACTTACCTAAAACACAGAAGGACAAAAAGACTGTGACGCACCTGCTTGGACGCGTCAGAGAGCTGTGACTAACCAGAGGTGGACCGTCACACTTCCACGGCCACGAAAAGCTAAAAATGTTCAAATGCTGTGGCGGTCTATCGTAGGGCCGTCAGAGACTGTGACGGTCTCTGGGACGACTGCTACACCGGCCACGGCGGGAAAAAGGTGGAAACGCCAAATCGGCCTGTTCCACGCCCCATTCACGCCAAAGCGCAGGGGAAACAAAGCTAAACGACGAGAAACAACTTCGGGAGGCAAAAAAGCCCACATGCACGCGTTAAAACGCAAGAACGGGGCGATTCTGACGAATCGACCCAAAACGGGTCACCGGCGTTCCCGGACTCCTACCGGCCCCGATTGACAACCGAACGACATGAATCTGACATGAATGGGATCCAGACATCCCAACGGTCATTTTGATACTAACTAGACCAAGAATGGTTGCCGTTTTTCGACGAAACCTGAAAACCCCAAAAACGACGGTTTTCACTAAATCGACCTCTCCCCCGATCGAGCACCAAACTACGCACAGAAGCAGGGAAAACATGCAGAACGAAGTGGCGGTCCATATCCCTACCTCCACCGAAGAAACCGTGCCCCGAAGGGACTAAACCATGCCGAAAATCATCGAATCACGAACGACGCCCTCTCGGAATCCACCGAGGGATCGCGCCCGCCACGCTCCATCCGCTGCTCCTTCCCGCGAACCGATCACTCGAGCACGTCCAAGCCTCAGCCAGCTCCGCAACGGTGCGCGCCCCGCGCCGAACGGACTAGAGACGGGAGAGAACGGAGTGAGATAGCGTGAAGTTGAAAATGAGCAGGAGAGATATTGGAATTGAATTTATAGAAAGAAATTAGGAAATTTTCCGAATTTCTGAAAAATCTGATTTTTGGCCCGGTCTCAGAAAAATACGCAAAAATAGTCAAAACGATCGGCTCGAAGAGTACATCGCCGATGTATCGTCCACGAGTTGATGAATTGAGAAATAAACTCATCGCAGGGTTCCGTAACTAAAAGGAAAACTTAGCTCGATTGATGATGATCAGGTTCATTTTAATAATTTAGTTCAGAATGAAAAACTGTTGAAAGAATTTGAATGTGTTAGCTCTGAATTGGATGTTCAAAAATCTGAAAATGAATGCCTTAGGAAGCAATGTGAAAAACTCCAGGCTCAAACAATATGTTCTGGTAAATCTGCTTGCAATGATTGTCCATTTCTCAAGGAAATAAATGAAAATCTTCACTCAAATTTAGAATGGTAGGAGTTAATTGTTTCCCTAAAGGAAGAAAACAGAGATCTGTTAAACAAGACTCTAGAGTTTGAACAGATAGAGGAAGAGCTGAATGATAAAATGAGCTCAATGAAAATTGATAAAGGCTCTGTTGAAGAAACTGAAAATCTGAAATCAAAAAATGACAAATTAACTAAAGAGGTTGAAGGATTGAAGCAGGTGAACACTGCTATGTCAGAGAAACTTCTTTTCTTAGAAAAAGGAAAATCTGTTTACATTGAAGAATCTGAAAAATTGAGAAATCTGGAACATGAAGTTGAGGAATATAAAACGGCAAACAAGGTGCTAAGCGAATGTGTAAATTGCAATGAGCAAGAGATTGCCAGTTATGAAATACACATCGTTTCTCTCGAAAATGAAATTAAGGACTTGAATAATTCTTGTCAAAATTTGTGGACGAAAAAGATAATCTTGACAAGATTCTAGGAACAAAGGTTAATTTTTAGAAGGAAGGGTTGGGCTATAACCCTTCAAAAAAAAGAGTTTTAAAAATAAAGTTCAAACTTCCTTTGTTTCCAGCTCAACTTCTCACAGCCCTTAGAACCTTCCTGGTTATCAGTCATCTGCTTAAAAGAAAACAACAGAAAAATAAAAAGAAAAGATCCAACATGTTTCTCTCCCCACTTTGCATGTTTCACCCACACACTCACATGCATCTAAAAAGAAAATGATTTGTCATTACTGTCACAAGATTGGCCATCTGATGCATGAGTGTAGCTTAGTGGAACTAGATGATTTGAATGCTAGGAAATTTCATGATAAAGATTCTTCATCTCAGAAAAGGAAAATTGAATGTTTTCACTATGGAAAATTAGGACACACGATTACACAATGCTGGTTTGCAAGTGGTAAGAAAACATCTCTCAAATGCTCTCACTGTAGAAAGCATGGCCATACAGTTAAGGACTGTTGGCATATCCAGGGTAGGAATGTGAATTTCAAACATGCTAAATTCCCTGCAAATAGAAATGTTTTTGGTAGAAATAAATCTAGTCTTAAGAGAGAAAATCTTGGATGTTTTGAATGTAGAAAACCTGGCCACCGAGCTTCTGAATGCTGGTTGGCACGATATGGAAAATAGTATGTTCATACAAATAACAGAAATTTTCATGATAATGCACACAGATTCCATGCTAACGATGATGTGCATAAAAAGAATTCAAGATCTGCTATTTCATGTCATTATTGTGGAGCCTTTGGGCACTCCATGAGTGATTGTAATATAATGAAATCTGATGACTTACATGCCCAAAGATTGTGGAAAGCACCTATCAGAGGTGTTACTAACAATGTAGGACCCAAGAAGTCTTGGGTACCTAGAAACACAAAATGAGATCTGTGCTTTGCAGGTATGCCTTGGTGATGAGGAATAAAAGGGGGTCAAATAAACCAAGGCATCCAAAGTTTGGTAAAACCCCACCTCTGCTGGTAGACATTTGAGTTTTTGATAACGTTGTCTAGATAGTTGCATATCATGTTTGATTTGTTAATCAAAATTTCATGCATATAGCTTCTCAACTGCATCTATGCTTGGCATTAAAATCTCTCAATAAATATGATGTGTTATCTGCGCAACAGTTCAACTGAAATTGGTGCTTGAATACTGAATTCTGAATTGATTGAAAGTGACTGAAAATGAATTATACATCATAAAACTGAAAAGCTGAATTGAATAAATCTGTTGCTTGGACGATGTCTCATGCTTAAAAATGTTCACCTGCACATTTAACATGCACATGCATTCACAATTGCATATAAGTAGCATGTTGTCAGCTTAAGGTGCATATAGAACTGCTTCTGCATTGGATTGTCATGCATGACTCTTGGTATATAAATAGTGAGATACTAAAGGGCAGATGAATTCTGTCTGGAAGTGCTTGCTATGTGTGAGGTGGTCTTTAGACCAAGTCCTCCGCCTGGTACCGTAGGTCAGTGTTGCACGAAGAGCAGTCTAAATGTTCATGTGATCATTGCATATATTACATGCTGTCAGCTCACTGCACTTGCAATTAGTAGTTAGAAGTGTCGACACCTTGAGTGCTAGCTCATGCATACATTTAGGGGGAGCATTATTCATATTCTTGAAATCACATATTTGTATATCTTGCTAATTTCTATCAACTGAACTTCCCATTTTTAGTTTGAACTGCTATCTTGCTTAAATCCCTGTGATGAATGTGAAATGCAACACATTTCAGCTTCCTGCTTCAACTGTTATCAGCCATTTTCACTCATCCTATCCATTGGTATCTGTTGAATTGGCTGTTCTTTAAAATGATTCGGCCTTCCCTGAAAATTCAGAAAGACTTCTCTGTGCATATCCTGATCATAAATCTGAAAACAACTAAAAGAGGAATCTTCTATTATATAGGACTATGAATGTCTGATACTTTCAGCCGGTTGAAGTTTCATGTATGTCTTGTGTTTGTTTATGAACATATCTTAAAAATATCTGAGTTAGTCTTAATAAACTTTAACCAACATTTTCATGTTGTGTCTTTTAAACTCTTCTGAATTCTGAAAATTCTGAAATCATGATATTCCTTGATTGATATGTATGAAATTAGTATTGTTTTTAAACATCTGAGAATCTGGAACATGTCTAAGGATAAATCTTCTCAGAGTAATGACTTTGGTCACTGAGAAACCATGTCCAAAGGACTATGTCATGAGGTGCCATAGTTAACTCTGCTTAAGAATGATTGATAGTCTGGCAGAGCAATGGCATGCACACTGAGAAATACATCTCACTCATCAAAGAAATGATTTGTAGAGTGTCATGAAGTGTAAATGCTATCTCTGTTCATATGAAGCATGACAGTTAGTCCTTCCAAGTGCTTAGGGATACTGGCGTCTAAACAACGTGTATCCTCTAGTTACAAGGGTATACTAAACTCAAGTGCTCATGAAGATTGTTATGAAAATTTGTCATGCTCTAGTGTATCATTTGAAAATGTGTGCAAAAGAAATATTCTATTGGAACCTCTTGACAGAAACAAATGTTTTCTTATGTGTTTAACTTCAATACTATTGATTGCATCTCTTAAAGGAATCTTTGAAATTGAGTGAGTAAGAAAGAAGAAGGTTAAACAAGACTTTCAATATGAAAGCAAGGTTCACTTTTATTAAAACTGATTTCAGATATGAGTACAAAAAGCTTATGAATAAGCCTTGCATACATCATATTCTGATCTGACTTGTCAATGAAGATCATTCATAAACCTCTATAATAGAAGAGTCTGGAATATCTGTTTAATCAGATTTATGAAATTGATATCCCATTGAAAACCTTTCTCATTCATTCTGAATGCTTACTTTCACATTGGACTCCATTATTTCAGACCTACATGTTGACTTCTTTTTGTTCTGTGCTTCATTCCAATCACTATCCATCTAAGGGGGAGAATTTTTGCATGTCCCTGTGGTTCAATGATCATTCAGGAGAGTATCTTGTCAGGGGGAGTTTTAGATGATAATAACCCAGTTTGCATAATAGCTCCTATATCATCTCCTTCAACAGTCCATGATCATTCCATTCTTTTTGATGTTGTCAAAGGGGGTGATGTTTTGTGAGTCATCATTTGCATCAAATCATGCACTTGCATCACATGGTGTTTTACATGCTCATTTTTGACTGAACTATTCTGTGGTGCATGTTCATGAACTGTCATATGGTATTTCATAATCATCATGATGAATCTATTGCAATGACTCATAATATTGCCATCATCAAAAAGGGGGAGATTGTTGTGTCCCCTGTGGTTCTGGGGTTTTGATGATGACAAATATTATGTCTCATTATGTTTACATGTACATCCTTGATGATATAATCCTGATATAATATGAGAAACTATCAGAACAGGTTTAAGAATGACTCACAGGTCATGAAGTCAAAAGCCAAATCATTGACAGGTAAGGTCAATGCACAATCATATCCGGTAATGTTCTGCCTACTCTCAGATCTGTGCAGATGTTATTTTTTGTACAGAAATGTTGGTGCATAGGTTAAGTCCATGCACGCACACACAAAGTCCATACATTGCATTGTAGCATGACGCACACACAAGTCTATACACTGTCCCGCTGCACGCCACATTCACTCATAGTCCATGCATTGTCAAGTCTATACATCGTCTCTCTTAGCGTCTATGTGCATAGTCCATGCATTCATCTCAAGTCTATACAACTCCTGTTGCTGCGTAAACGTAAAGTCTGTACATGGTCTTGGCATATGCACACACAAAGTCCATACAACATCTAGCATCTCACTTAGCGTCTCTGTGCATCGTTTCTCAAAGTCTGTACAGCCGTGGTCGCAAGTCCAAGTCTGTACATTGCATCATGTGCTTCAAGCATTTCCAAGTCTGTACATTGCATCATGTGCTTCAGGCATTAGACGCAAAGTCTATACATTGCTGCATCAAGTCTATACATCGTGTGCATCTCGCTACTAAGTCTGTACATCGCCACTTGTTCATGCATATGTGCAAGTCTATACATTGTCTGGTCATCCACACTTAAAGTCTATACATTCCTTATCTTTACCTACGTTAAGAACACTAAGTCTATACATCGTTAGGTTGCTTGATCAGTGCATTAACAGAGTCTATACATCGTCAGGTTGCTTGCACGTAGAGCCTATACATTCGTTAGAGCTCAGCTCGTGGCTTAGTCTGTTCATCCATGTTCATTTTGCATGTGTGCATCCCTCAGCAAAGTCTGTACACTCTACGGTTGGTTTATGCATATTCAATGTCTGTACGCTATAAAGTCTGTATAGAGTTTTTGCCTAGATTGCATCAGACAAGTCTGTACATTCTTCAGCAGCAAGTCTGTACATCGTCTTGGTGTAGGCGTGGCAATGTCTGTACATTGCATCGCATGCTCACACACTCGCAAGTCTATACATTGGCTACTGCACTCGCAAGTCTATACATTGCAGGCTACAAAGTTTGCACACGAAATCAATACAATTGTTAACGGCATGTCAGTGCATTCATTTTTGTTGTGCATACTTCACCTTGTGCACACTGCATTACACATCAGCAAGTCTGTACATTCCTAGAATGCATCGTCTCTCAAAGTCTGCACAGCGTTTGCCTAGAATGCATACACTAAAGTCTATACATCCGTCTCACTTAGCGTCTCACTCAGCGTCTTTGTGCATGGAGCATTCAAGTCTGTACATTGTTTTCTCATGCACGCATTCAAGTCTGTACATCATTATCGTTGCATACATCAAAGTCTATACATCCGTCTCACTTAGCGTCTTCTCGCATTCACGCTAAGTCCATACACTGCATTTGGGCATTGTTCATTACAGCAAGTCTGTACATTATTTTCTCACGCACGTAAACGTCAAAGTCTACACATTCTCTGCTGTTTATGCATCGGTCATGTCTGTACACAGCTGCAGGCCATTAAGTATGTACAGCCCATGCTCTTCATGCATTCACATAGTCTGTACATCGTTTTACGTCATGCATACTTTGGTATCAAGTCTATACATTCGCTGTGGCTTGTTCATGCATCCTTCTCATCAAGTCTGTACATTTCTTGACAACATGCCTGAACACTCATCGTCAATGTACATACTTGCCTATATGCTGCATCATGTCTGTACACGCTTAGTTCAAATCCTGAACTAACTCGATGCATCCCTTTCTTCTCTTCGTTCAGGATGATTCAAGCTGATGAGTGGCACGTGATCCGAGGTTGGCACCTGGCACGTGATTCGAGGTGTTCTCTGGATAAAGGGGGCACAAGCCCTGCACATGCCCTAGCTGCTACCGCTATAAATGGAAGACTCCTCAACAAAGAAGGAAGATAGTGCTGAGAGCAGATAGTGATCGACGCAGTGAGGCAGAGAGCAGAAAAAGCAGAAGAAGAAAAAGGAGAGAGCAGTAGAGAGGCTGAAAGCAGAAGAAGAAAAAGAACGAGAGAAAGAGAAAGAGAAGTAGAGAGAAGAAGAAAGAAGAGGAAGAAAGAAAGAGAAAGGAGAGAGCTCGTGAGGAAGAAGAGAGACTGAAGCTTCATCAGAACACTTGTCTGTCTGGCAATTGGATCAGATCCAAACCAGATTTGCTCCTGCGAGAGCTACACTTTGTGGATTTCATTTCTAGCTTTCTGATTGCTGTATTTTCGTTTCTTGTTTTCTTTTTACTTTGTTCTTTTCATCTGATCGCTATACTTTCCGATTCTCTGGTTTGAGGTCGGTGTTCCCTCTGGGTTTCAGAGGAAGGGAGACTTGGTGTCTCCGGTTGCAAGTGGCTGCTGTCACTTGTGGGTTCCCTCCTGGGTGGAGGAAGAGAGACTTCGGTCTCTGGTTGCTAGTGACGGGTAGTCACTAGTGGTTTCCCTCCTGGGTGGAGGAAGAGAGACTTCGGTCTCTGGTTGCTAGTGACGGGTAGTCACTAGTGGGTTCCCTCCGGTCTGGAGGAAGAGGGGAGGTTGTTCCCCTGGTCAAGCTGTTAGGCATCACTTGTTTGCATACTGAGTCTGCGGTTCTAGCTTGTGCTAGTGGAAGGCTCACTCCGGTTTGGAGTGAGGGGTGGATGTAGGTCTGTGGACCGAACCACCTAAAAAATCTATTGTGCCGTGGTTTGCCTTATGCGTTTGCCCCTTGTCTTCTACCTCTTTCACAGGTTGTCTGAGCATTCTTATTTCTATCTGAAGTGACCTTGAGCATTACATTTTTTGCTAAGTGAGTCTGGTTTGCATAGTTCTGTCTTCGACATTAGACTTGATCAGGTTCCATCAGTATAGTTAGCAGTTGAACTGATTGATCAAATGTTTATTTGAATTTCTTCTTGAAGAGCTCTATAGCTTTTATTTCGCAACTTTGTCTAGCAGCAGGCTTATTGTTTTTTAAGTGGGGCAATTTTGTAGAGGGATACATTCACCCCCCCCTCTGTATCCATCGCACCGTCCCAACAATTGGTATCAGAGCGGGTCTCTGTCTGATCAGATCCAACGATCTGCAGAGGATCCTGTCATCTTTGGTGCATTTCTGAACTTGCCCTCTGGTGCATTGATCTGTTTGCCGATTTATTCCATGGGTTCTCCACCGGTTTTCAATGGCTCTGATTTTAACTCGTGGGTTAGCAGTCTCCATAACTATGTGGAACTGATTGATCCGGATCTGTGGAAGTTAATCTCACACAGTCCTCACAGACTACAAAAGAAAGAATCCAAATGGACTGACAGTCACAGATCAAGGCATGGAGAGAATCAGAGAGTTTTGAATCTAATGAAAGAAGCTACTGACAAGGCTCTACATTCTTGTTTTCATGACTGTAGGTCTGCTAAGGACATTCTGGATATGCTGAAGCTAGCTCAGGGGAGAAATGAGGACAGCTGCATGATGGCTAACAGAAGTAATCAATGTGGCAGCCAAAATGAAGAAGAGGATAATGATGAGGTAAACCTCTTCGAGAATTATACTTTAGATGATTGGCAGGGTGCATATGGTGAGTTACTTGAGTCACATGAGATGTTACGAAAACAATATAAAAAGTTGAAAAAGAAAATTGATCTGAATAGTTCAGAGTCCTCATGTGAAAATTGCTTAAAACGGAAACAGTCCTATGATGCATGCTTGTCTGAAGTCCAAGTGCTTAAGAAACAAATTGGCTTATTTAAAGAAGAAAATCAAGAACTTGTATGTGAAATTTCTGAACTAAAAGGAAAACTTAGCTCGATTGATGATGATCAGGTTCATTTTAATAATTTAGTTCAGAATGAAAAACTGTTGAAAGAATTTGAATGTGTTAGCTCTGAATTGGATGATCTAAAATCTGAAAATGAATGCCTTAGGAAGTAATGTGAAAAACTCCAGGCTCACACAATATGTTCTGGTAAATCTGCTTGCAATGATTGTCCATTTCTCAAGGAAATAAATGAAAATCTTCACTCAAATTTAGAATGGCAGAAGGAGTTAATTGTTTCCCTAAAGGAAGAAAATAGAGATCTGTTAAACAAGACTCTGGAGCTTGAACAGACAGAGGAAGAGCTGAATGATAAAATGAGCTCAATGAAAATTGATAAAGGCTTTGTTGAAGAAACTGAAAATCTGAAATCAAAAAATGACAAATTAACTAAAGAGGTTGAAGGATTGAAGCAGGTGAACACTGCTATGTCAGAGAAACTTCTTTTCTTAGAAAAAGGAAAATCTGTTTACATTGAAGAATCTAAAAAATTGAGAAATCTGGAACATGAAGTTGAGGAATATAAAACTGCAAACAAGGTGCTAAGCGAATGTGTAAATTGCAATGAACAAGAGATTGCCAGTTATGAAATACACATCGTTTCTTTGGAAAATGAAATTAAGGACTTGAATAATTCCTTGTCAAAATTTGTGGACGGAAAAGATAATCTGGACAAGATTCTAGGAACAAAGGTTAATTTTCAGAAGGAAGGGTTGGGCTATAACCCTTCAAACAAAAAGAGTTTTAAAAATAAAGTTCAAACTTCCTTTGTTTCCAGCTCAACTTCTCATAGCCCTCAGAACCTTCCTGGTTATCAGTCATCCGCTCAAAAGAAAACAACAGAAAAATAAAAAGAAAAGATCCAACATGTTCCTCTCCCCACTTTGCATGTTTCACCCACACACTCACATGCATCTAAAAAGAAAATGATTTGTCATTACTGTCACAAGATTGGCCATCTGATGCATGAGTGTAGCTTAATGGAACTAGATGATTTGAATGCTAGGAAATTTCATGATAAAGATTCTTCATCTCAGAAAAGGAAAATTGAATGTTTTCACTGTGGGAAATTAGGACACACGATTACACAATGCTGGTTTGCAAGTGGTAAGAAAACATCTCTCAAATGCTCTCACTGTAGAAAGCATGGCCATACAGTCAAGGACTGTTGGCATATCCAGGGTAGGAATATGAATTTCAAACATGCTAAATTCCCTGCAAATAGAAATATTTTTGGTAGAAATAAATCTAGTCTTAAGAGAGAAAATCTTGGATGTTTTGAATGTGGAAAACCTGGCCACCGAGCTTCTGAATGCTGGTTGGCACGATATGGAAAACAGTATGTTCATGCAAATAACAGAAATTTTCATGATAATGCACACAGATTCCATGCTAACGATGATGTGCATAAAAAGAATTCAAGATCTACTATTTCATGTCATTACTGTGGAGCCTTTGGGCACTCCATGAGTGATTGTAATATAATGAAATCTGATGACTTACATGCCCAAAGATTGTAGAAAGCACCTATCAGAGGTGTTACTAACAATGTAGGACCCAAGAAGTCTTGGGTACCTAGAAACACAAAATAAGATCTGTGCTTTGCAGGTATGCCTTGGTGATGAGGAATAAAAGGGGGTCAAATAAACAAGGCATCCAAAGTTTGGTAAAACCCCACCTCTGCTGGTAGACATTTGAGTTTTTGATAACGTTGTCTAGATAGTTGCATATCATGTTTGATTTGTTAATCAAAATTTCATGCATATAGCTTCTCAACTGCATCTATGCTTGGCATTAAAATCTCTCAATAAATATGATGTGTTATCTGCGCAACAGTTCAACTGAAATTGGTGCTTGAATACTGAATTCTGAATTGATTGAAAGTGACTGAAAATGAATTATACATCATAAAACTGAAAAGCTGAATTGAATAAATCTGTTGCTTGGACGATGTCTCATGCTTAAAAATGTTCACCTGCACATTTGACATGCACATGCATTCACAATTGCATATAAGTAGCATGTTGTCAGTTTAAGGTGCATATAGAACTGCTTCTGCATTGGATTGTCATGCATGACTCTTGGTATATAAATAGTGAGATACTAAAGGGCAGATGAATTCTGTCTGGAAGTGCTTGCTATGTGTGAGGTGGTCTTTAGACCAAGTCCTCCGCCTGGTACCATAGGTCAGTGTTGCACGAAGAGCAGTCTAAATGTTCATGTGATCATTGCATATATTACATGCTGTCAGCTCACTGCACTTGCATTTACTGGTTAGAAGTGTCGACACCTTGAGTGCTAGCTCATGCATACATTTAGGGGGAGCATTATTCATATTCTTGAAATCACATAACTGTCTATCTTGCTCATTTCTATCAACTGAACTTCCCATTTTCAGTATGAACTGCTATCTTGCTTAAATCCCTGTGATGAATGTGAAATGCAACACATTTCAGCTTCCTACTTCTACTGTTATCAACCATTTTCACTCATCCTATCCATTGGTATCTGTTGAATTGGCTGTTCTTTAAAATGATTCGGCCTTCCCTGAAAATTTAGAAAGACTTCTCTGTGCATATCCTGATCATAAATCTGAAAACAACTTAAAGAGGAATCTTCTATTACATAGGACTATGAATGTCTGATACTTTCAGCCGGTTGAAGTTTCATGTATGTCTTGTGTTTGTTTATGAACATATCTTGAAAATATCTGAGTTAGTCTTAATAAACTTTAACCAACATTTTCATGTTGTGTCTTTTAAACTCTTTTGAATTCTGAAAATTCTGAAATCATGATATTCCTTGATTGATATGTATGAAATTAGTATTGTTTTTAAACATCTGAGAATCTGGAACATGTCTAAGGGTAAATCTTGTCAGAGCAATGACTTTGGTCACTGAGAAACCATGTCCAAAGGACTATGTCATGAGGTGACATAGTTAACCCTGCTTAAGAATGATTGATAATCTGGCAGAGCAATGGCATGCACACTGAGAAATACATCTCACTCATCAAAGAAATGATTTGTAGAGTGTCATGAAGTGTAAATGCTATCTCTGTTCCTATGAAGCATGACAGTTAGTCCTTCCAAGTGCTTAGGGATACTGGCGTCTAAACAACGTGTATCCTCTAGTTACAAGGGTATACTAAACTCAAGTGCTCATGAAGATTGTTATGAAAATTTGTCCTGCTCTAGTGTATAATTTGAAAATGTGTGCAAAAGAAATATTCTATTGGAACCTCTTGACAGAAACAAATGTTTTCTTATGTGTTTAACTTCAATACTATTGATTGCATCTCTTAAAGGAAACTTTGAAATTGAGTGAGTAAGAAAGATGAAGGTTAAACAAGACTTTCAATATGAAAGCAAGGTTCATTTTTATTAAAATTGATTTCAGATATGAGTACAGAAAGCTTATGAACAAGCCTTGCATACATCATATTCTGATCTGACTTGTCAATGAAGATCATTCATAAACCTCTATAATAGAAGAGTCTGAAATACCTGTTTAATCAGATTTATGAAATTGATATCCCATTGAAAACCTTTCTCACTCATTCTGAATGTTTACTTTCACATTGGACTCCATTATTTCAGACCTACCTGTTGACTTCTTTTTGTCATGTGCTTCATTCCAATCACTGTCCATCTAAGGGGGAGAATTTTTGCATGTCCCTTTGGTTCAATGTTCATTCAGGAGAGTATCTTGTCAAGGGGAGTTTTAGATGATAATAACCCAGTTGCATAATAGCTCCTATATCATCTCCTTCAACAGTCCATGATCATTCCATTCTTTTTGATGTTGTCAAAGGGGGAGATCTTTTGTGAGTCATCATTTGCATCAAATCATGCACTTGCATCACATGGTGTTTTACATGCTCATTTTTGACTGAACTATTCTGTGGTGCATGTTCATGAACTGTCATATGGTATTTCATAATCATCATGATGAATCTATTACAATGACTCATAATATTGCCATCATCAAAAAGGGAGAGATTGTTGTGTCCCCTGTGGTTCTGGGGTTTTGATGATGACAAATATTATGTCTCATTATGTTTACATGTACATCCTTGATGATATAATCTTCATATATTATGAGAAACTATCAGAACAGGTTTAAGAATGACTCACAGGTCATGAAGTCAATTCAAGTCAAAAGTCAAATCATTGACAGGTAAGGTCAATGCACAGTCAGATCAGGTAATGTTCTGCCTACTCTCAGATCTGTGCAGATGTTAATTTTTGTACAGAAATGTTGGTGCATAGGTTAAGTCCATTCACGCACACACAAAGTCCATACATTGCATTGTAGCATGACGCACACACAAGTCTATACACTGTCCCGCTGCACGCCACATTCACTCATAGTCCATGCATTGTCAAGTCTATACATCGTCTCTCTTAGCGTCTATGTGCATAGTCCATGCATTCATCTCAAGTCTATACAACTCTTGTTGCTGCATAAACGTAAAGTCTGTACATGGTCTTGGCATATGCACACACAAAGTCCATACAACATCTAGCGTCTCACTTAGCGTCTCTGTGCATCGTTTCTCAAAGTCTGTACAGCCGTGATCGCAAGTCCAAGTCCGTACATTGCATCATGTGCTTCAAGCATTTCCAAGTCTATACATTGCATCATGTGCTTCAGGCATTAGACGCAAAGTCTATACATTGCTGCATCAAGTCTGTACATCGTGTGCATCTCACTGCTAAGTCTGTACATAGGCCAAGTCTGTACATCGCCACTTGTTCATGCATATGTGCAAGTCTATACATTGTCTGGTTATCCACACTTAAAGTCTATACATTCCTTATCTTTACCTACGTTCAGAACACTAAGTCTATACATCGTCAAGTTGCTTGATCAGTGCATTAACAGAGTCTATACATCATCAGGTTGCTTGCACGTAGAGTCTATACATTCGTTAGAGCTCAGCTCGTGGCTTAGTCTGTTCATCCATGTTCATTTTGCATGTGTGCATCCCTCAGCAAAGTCTGTACACTCTACGGTTGGTTTATGCATATTCAATGTCTGCACGCTATAAAGTCTGTATAGAGTTTTTGCCTAGATTGCATCAGACAAGTCTGTACATTCTTCAGCAGCAAGTCTGTACATCGTCTTGGTGTAGGCGTGGCAATGTCTGTACATTGCATCGCATGCTCACACACTCGCAAGTCTATACATTGGCTACTGCACTCGCAAGTCTATACATTGCAGGCTACAAAGTTTGCACACGAAATCAATACAATTGTTAACGGCATGTCAGTGCATTCATTTTTGTTGTGCATACTTCACCTTGTGCACACTGCATTACACATCAGCAAGTCTGTACATTCCTAGAATGCATCGTCTCTCAAAGTCTGCACAGCGTTTGCCTAGAATGCATACACTAAAGTCTATACATCCGTCTCACTTAGCGTCTCACTCAGCGTCTTTGTGCATGGAGCATTCAAGTCTGTACATTATTTTCTCATGCACGCATTCAAGTCTGTACATCATTATCGCTGCATACATCAAAGTCTATACATCCGTCTCACTTAGCGTCTTCTCGCATTCACGCTAAGTCCATACACTGCATTTGGGCATTGTTCATTACAGCAAGTCTGTACATTGTTTTCTCACGCACGTAAACGTCAAAGTCTGCACATTCTCTGCTGTCTATGCATCGGTCAAGTCTGTACACAGCTGCAAGCTATTAAGTATGTACAACCCATGCTCTTCATGCATTCACATAGTCTGTACATCATTTTACGTCGTGCATACTTTGGTATCAAGTCTATACATTCGCTGTGGCTTGTTCATACATCCTTCTCATCAAGTCTGTACATTGCTTGACAGCATGCATGAACACTCATCGTCAATGTACATACTTGCCTATATGCTGCATCATGTCTATACACGCTTAGTTCAAATCCTGAACTAACTTGATGCATCCCTTTCTTCTCTTCTTTCAGGATGATTCAAGCTGATGAGTGGCACGTGATCCGAGGTTGGCACCTGGCACGTGATCTGAGGTGTTCTCTGGATAAAGGGGGCACAAGCCCTACACATGCCCTAGCTGCTGCCGCTATCCATCAGAAGAAGGAAGATAGTGCTGAGAGCAGATAGTGATCGAAGCAGAGAGGTAGAGAGCAGAAAAAGTAGAAGAAGAAAAAGGAGAGAGTAGCAGAGAGGCTGAAAGCAGAAGAAGAAAAAGAATGAGAGAAATAGAAAGAGAAGCAGAGAGAAGAAGAAAGAAGAGGAAGAAAGAAAGAGAAAGGAGAGAGCTCGTGAGGAAGAAGAGAGACTGAAGCTTCATCAGAACACTTGTCTGTCTGGCAATTGGATCAGATCCAAACCAGATTTGCTCCTGCGAGAGCTACACTTTGTGGATTTCATTTCAAGCTTTCTGATTGCTGTATTTTCGTTTCTTGTTTTCTTTTTTCTTTGTTCTTTTCATCTGATCGCTATACTTTTCGATTCTCTGGTTTGAGGTCGGTGTTCCCTCTGAGTTTCAGAGGAAGGGAGACTTGGTGTCTCCAGTTGCAAGTGGCTGCTGTCGCTTGTGGGTTCCCTCCTGGGTGGAGGAAGAGAGACTTCGGTCTCTGGTTGCTAGTGACGGGTAGTCACTAGTGGTTTCCCTCCTGGGTGGAGGAAGAGAGACTTCGGTCTCTGGTTGCTAGTGACGGGTAGTCACTGGTGGGTTCCCTCCAGTCTGGAGGAAGAGGGGAGGTTGTTCCCCTGGTCAAGCTCTTAGACAACACTTGTTTGCAGACTGAGTCTGCAGTTCTAGCTTGTGCTAGTGGAAGCCTCACTCCGGTTTGGAGTGAGGGGTGGACGTAGGTCTGTGGACCGAACCACCTAAAAAATCTACTGTGCTGTGGTTTGCCTTGTGCGTTTGCCCCTTGTCTTCTACCTCTTTCACAGGTTGTCTGAGCATTCTTGTTTCTATCTGACGTGACCTTGAGCATTACATTTTTTTGCTAAGTGAGTCTGGTTTGCATAGTTCTATCTTCGGCATTAGACTTGATCAGGTTCCATCAGTATAGTTAGCAGTTGAACTGATTGATCAAATGTTTATTTGAATTTCTTCTTGAAGAGCTCTATAGCTTTTATTCCGCAACTGTGTCTAGCAGCAGGCTTATTGTTTTTTAAGTGGGGCAATTTTTTAGAGGGATACATTCACCCCCCCCTCTGTATCCATCGCACCGTCCCAACAAGTTTTACTCTCGTCGGGATGTGACGGAGTGCTCTTTTTGTCATGATATTTGTCTCAGTTATGCTGTACTTGGCAGATTTCACCGGTAGGCATGAATCTGGGGTGCGGTGTTCGAGATTTTTCTTCTGTGGCTTGTTCAGGTGGCTGGTGACTTTATACTTGGTGTGATGACTGTACACATTTTTATGTTATTTTGGCCATCCCAGCTCGAGTTTGTTTAGCCCTTGAGGTGTTAAGCTTGTGTTGAAGTGGTCGATTAGATGTCTTGTTTGAGAGAATGCTCGGGCGAACCTAGGATTTTCCTTCCTGGTGAGCTACTGTTAGTCGAGCTTGATTCTTCTCATCCCGTTAGTGGCATCTTTTCGAGGTAAGCTTTGGAAGTGCTGTCTTGGTGAAGCCCTTGTCCTGTGTCTACTTCAGTGTGGACTGTGATAGTTCTGAACCCGATTTGCCTTTGTTCGATGGTTACTTGGCTTTGGACCCAGATTTTATGTTTAGGGGCCATTGTGCACCGTGTCCAATGTGTCGTGTTTGGCGGCTGTTGTGCTGTGAAGGTTCAGTTATCATTTCAGGACGTGAGGATAAGCTGAGACAGGTGTTCTTTGTACTTTGTGCTGAAGCTGGTGCTCTTCATGGTTTGCACTATGGCGACTTGTGATCGGTTGTTAGCAGGATCGGTACTCGAGGCGTGTTATATTACAGTTTGTGAATTGCGATGGCGTCGAGTGTGTACTGAGATGCGGATGCCAAGTTGTCCTTGATGCATGTGTGCATTGTGTTGAGTGCGCAGCGAAAGCGTGTGGGCTGATAACCCACGGAGCAGGATCGTGAGGTTGGAAGATTCTGGTTGGCCGAGAGTTCATTTTCCCTCAGTGTGATTATTGCCTTGGCTATTTATGCCTTGATGTTGTTCGTTGCCGTGCCATTGCTTGAGACATTATGGTTGGTAGCACTGGCATGTGTGAGAGTTGGGGAATCTGTCGGTAGAAGTTGCTATTTGAGTACCCTCCGCTTCTCTGTAACTTTTTCTTGGATGTTGTGCTCTCGGGACGTGATCGTGGTCCTCGAGATGCGTTCTCTGAGATTGTTCTTATTGTTGTGGGTCCTTGTTGGTAAGCTGCTCGCAGTATGCCTTGTATATCTTAGCCGTGTGTTCAGCTGTAATTGTGCCTTGATGTGACCCAGCTTGCAGTTGTGTCCCGTGGTTCTGTGTTGCGAACAGAGCCGGGATTCTGCAGGTGTTGTTGTTGTTGTCGTTGTTGTTGTTGTTGTGGTTGTGCTGTGTTCAGCTTGGGAGGAGTTCCCTGTGAGTCTGATTTGGCATTGCGTAGACCAAGGTCTTGTCGGTTGGTTTTACTGTACTCTTCTGTTGTGGTAGAGTTGGCATGCGACTCGAATCAGATGTAATGTCTGAGTGAGGACTGACTTAATTGTGCTCGTGGTCTAGTGCTGTCGTTGGCATTCTGCGTGCCAGGTTTCATTATTGTTCTTGGCGTGGAAGCCGATGATTTGGAGCCGTCAGCTGAGACGACTGTGTTTCCTTGTTTAAGCTGATGCTTGTTGTGTCTACCGTGTGTTTCATCGGTAGCTATTGTCGTGAGTGTTTCATCGGTAGCTATTTTCGTGGCATAGGTCGTGTCTCCTTTCCTTTTGAGACATAAGCGACGTTGCCTTGTTTCGGAGGTGTCGGACTTGTGTTCACTTGTGTGCATGCTCGTTCTGTGGATCGATGTGTTTTGGGATTCAGAGCGTATGCTTGTGATTATGGTCTGGCAGTACCCCTCTGAACTGTGTTTTTTGAGAATTGTATTATCATGCTATGTGTCTAGTGTTGGCTGGAGCTTGGTGAGCATTGCTAGCGTTTGGGTTTGTTCTTCCCTACTTCTGCTTGTTAGCTCCTTTAATTTCGAGGATGAAATTTCTTAAGGAGGGGAGGCTGTAATACCATGGATTCTTTCAGATCTTTATCGGAGAGCTTTCGGATCGCTTTTGTGGGTCTTGAGTTGTGTTTTACGATCCACGTGAGTTTTTCTCTCGTACAAGTTATAGAACCAAGTGGACAGTTTCCTGTTGAGTTCATCGACTCGAGGATGCTATAGTTGCGTTATCCTCCTTCCGAGGATCGCTTAGACTATTTTTCTGTATTAGTGAATTTTTGGGCTAAAAATTAGATTTTTCAAAAATTAGGAAATTCCTAATTTCATTTTCCTATTTCTTCTTCACCCTCTCTCCTCTCACTCATTTTCACGTTCACTCTCTCCCTCTCGTTCTCTCTCCTCTCTCCGCAGGGCGCGCGACCGTGGCGAGGTGGGTGAGACAGGAACGTCGTGGAGTTATCGTGGAGCGTACTGGTGTGAAGAATGGAGCGTGGCGTTGGCGTGATCCCTCGGTGGATTCAAAGCCGACGTGGCGTGGTTCGTGTGATGGTTTCGGGGTGGTTTAGTCATTTCGAAGCGCGAGAAGTTCGGTGGAGGTAGGGAGATGGATACCCTACTTCTCTTCTGCGTTCCCTCACGATTTGGAGCCGAACGGTGTGAGTATGAGTGGGTTTTATCACGTTTGGGTGAAATCATGCTTTGGGGGTTGTGAGATGGGTTCGCCATTTCCCGATGATGGTTTCCTGCTAGATTAGTTTCATTTAAACCCCTGGCATGCTAGCATTTCATTCCCGCCAGTTTTGTTACAATTGGTTGTCATTTGGGACCGGTAGGAGCCCGGGAACTCACGTGACTCATTTTGGGTCGATTCGATAGAATCGTCTGTTTCTTGCCGTTTATGCGTCGTTTGGATCCCTTCAGGAATGTGGACGGTTTATATCATCATTAGGATTGTTTCCCCTTCGTTTTAGGGTGAACGGGGAGTGGAAATGTCAGGTTTTGGCTATTCCTATGATTTTCCCGCCGTAACGCCTTAGCGGTCCTTTCAGAGACCATTTTTCATACCTTAAGCGGTCCAATGGTGACCGTTTTATGTTACGTCAGTTCAAGGTCAAGCGGCCTTACGATAGACCATTTCTGTTGGCTTGCGGCCCATTGGAGGACCCCTAAGCTCTGTCAAGCGGTCCATTGGAGACCGCTAGGCCGTGTGTGGTATGTTGGTTTAGCTAAGTGGTCGTGCGATAGACCGCAAAGCTAGCTGTGGCGGTTCGTGAACAACCGCTAAGCTTCGTTTGAATATTGGTCAACGATTTTTAAGTCAGTTTGGGCTAGCGGTCTAGCTCCGACCGCATGGTGTTCTTGGCGCCCCTTTGGGTGGCTACCAAGCTTCGTGAAATGGTTCAAGGTAGACCGTTTAGTGGTTTGACTGGTTAAGTCGGTTCGGGGGTTGACTGGGTTAAGCGGCCAGGTCCATGACCATTACAGTCACCTTGGGCCATGAGGAGACCGCCTTATGCAAGTAACGGCCTCAGATAGACCGCATACCCCTATGCTTTTGTAGTTTTATTCATTTGAGTCTTCTGAGTGAAGCGACCATATCCTTGATGCGGCCCTTTATATGACCGCCAAGTGTCTGTGTTATCTGTGTAAGGGTAGCGGCCCTTTGGGTGGCCGCTTGGTTTGCCTAGCGGTCAGGTGAATGACCATTTCTTCCCCAGAGTGCTGATTAGTGTTGTTTCTCGATGGTTTGGCCTCCGACTGTCTTGGCTTGACCTTGTGGTTTGCCCGTTGTCCCATGGATGTCTTGGATGTCCTATGAGGGCTGTGACCATGTTGGAAGGTGGCCGGGAGTGCCATTATATTGAGTAGTGTTCTGTACCGCTTCGGGGTTATGATTAGTTTCTGGTCAACCCGGTGTGACCCAGTGGTTGACACGTGACCTCGTGAGTGTCTCGTCTATCCCATGGGGATTGAGACATAGTTTTGGACGCTGTGAGGTACTATCTTATCTCTATTTACATGTCCATATGTTTTGAGGGTCTTGGCGGTCCCTCATGTCTCCGTGATTCATGTTACGCGGATGTGTGGATCCGGCTGTCCTGTGCCATTTCCATTATAAGTGCTTGACCGTGATTTGGCTTAGGGACTAGGCTGATTTGTGGCGTGTTACTGCTTTTGTGCGACGATCTTGACCTCGAGTCGTGAGACTCAAGGATCGTTGTGTCAGCATGTCTAGTTGTTGTCTTGAGTCCGGTGGCAGTTCGGTGTGCTGCCTTGTGTCTTGTGCTTGGTGCTCCGTGGTACGTGCGACAGTGCGTGCTTAGCCTATCCGTACTCCAGCACTGATGTTTTGGAGTCTCTGTGTCTAGTGAGCCTCCACTAGTCGTAGCCTTACGACACGTTCCGTTCCAGTGTCAGTCCACCTGGGAGTGGTGGATGGACAGTTCCCGATATACAGTTTGTAGGCTAGTTTCCGTGGGCCCCCTTGCCTTGCGGTAGCATCCTACTGGGGGGAAAACTGGCTAGAGGCCTGGCTCAAGGCATTGAGCTTGTGTGTGAACACGTGGTCAGGGGTGTTTGGACGAGCACCGAAGGGCGTGACCCTGACTAGTCACTCGTTACTGTTGTTCCTTGTACTTGGTTATGTGAGTGTCTCAGTTACCGCCGTTCCAGGCGTGTGGGACATACTTGTGGCGCAGTGTAAGACGTCAGTGGACGCATCTGGCTATTCTTATAGTGAGGAGGTACTTCTGTCACATGGCGCATGACTCTCGTGCTTCGTGACTTTTCCGGATAGTCTGTTCTTGGCTTCACCCGAGGTCAGTGTAGTGTAGCGTGCACAATGATCTAGTTGTGTATGCGTGAGTGTTTCCTGACTATGTAGGTCTTTTCTAGGGCTTTTGCCTATTTTTATAGGCTTTCGCTTTGGAGCTAGTGCTTTGTCGACAGATCGGTAGTGCCCGACTTTGTGAGATCGGGGTTCACCTTTCTGTTGTTGTTCGGAGTAGCTTAGAGAGCCGAGGTTCGTTCGACAGCCATGTTTCTGTTCGGTACGGCTTTGCTCTTTTCTTTAGCTATTCTTACTCCTGCCTTTACAACTTTACTGTTGTAGTTTAGCACTACTGTTACTTCTACTCCTGCTTTACTGTTTAGCATTGTTGTCTTGCGTGTTATTACGTTGTTTCCAGTAGGGATCTGTGGGACCCCTACTGAGCCAGTGACATGAGGCTCACCCCTACTTTTCAGGTGTGGTCGTTCTTCTTTCTCGTGGTTCGAGGAATTATCTGGTAGTTCGTGATCGCCAACGTTGCCAATGTCGGGCTTCCCCCGACTTGAGAGTACGTTCTCTTTCCTGTTGGACTATACTTGTCTTTATTTGGACTGTACTCTGTTAATTTAAATTGTTAAATGAAATTGTAATTTTATTTCTGCTACTTTAGCAAACCTGATCATTGAAATATTAATTGCTTACTACTTTATCTGGGACTTCAATGTACTCCACACACTCCTTTTATCCCTTCGGAGCTTTACCGCTCTTGGGAGGCCTCGCAGGATCCAAGTGGTATCGGGTTTACTCAGTATCCAGACCCTAGGTCGTCACACTCGGCTCCATGATGAGGTATGGGCCCCAACCGTTGGGTAGACTCGAACTTTGCCTCGAACTGCTCCAACTCCAGAGCAACCTGATACGCATCTTCCAGGGTGGTCACATTGCGGCGGAAAAGCTCATATTGAAAGTGGGGTCGCAGACCATGACGGAAGCGGGAAATAGGCATGGAGCTCTCCTCCGAGACGCCACATCGCAGAAAATACTCATCAAATTCTGCGATGTACTCGGAGACGAACCGATCTCCCTAGCTGAGACTCTACCACCTATCGATGAGTCGCTGACGGTATGTGGCAGGAAGGTACTTTTGCCGAAGCTTGACCTTCATCTCACCCTATGTATCAACCTGGGGCTCGAAACGCTGAAACAATAGGCTCTCGACGCTCTTCCAATAATTCTGGGCCTATCCTATCAGCTTCATGGTCACGAATCAGACTATTCGGCAGTCCGTCATATCGAACCACTCGAAGTACCGATCCATCCCGACCTCCCAATCTAAATAGACCAAAGACCCATCAAAAGTGGGAGGGTCCGCCCGAATGATCCTGAGGGTCCGCTCGTCCTCATCAAACTCACGATTCCGTCGTGGGACACGACGGTCACGACCATAACCCCTATTCTCGTTATCGGACTCATAGTCATTCTCCTCATGGACTCGATGCCTCCTATCATCTACCCCTTGAGCTCTTGGAGCAGTAGGTTGCTGAACCGGCTCCTGTTGACCATTTGTCGGCGCGGGGTGTGCCTCAACCGGGGGCTTCTCTAGGATGGCGACTCTCCCTACTAAACCATGAAAAGACTGGTCTGACTCTTCGGCCCGATCCTCTAAGGCCTTCATTCTCTCTTCCAAGCGTGTGCCTAGGCCATCCACACGCGTACTCAACCCATCCAATTTATCCACTCGCATACTCAGCCCATCAAATTTTTTCATAAGAGTTCAAACCATGTCGACCACGGATGGCTCATTGGGACTATGGACTCGGTGATCTGCCATAGGTGGTGGTGGTGGTGAGTATTGGGTACCTCTACGAGTGGGCATGCAAATGACAAGGGGTTGGAGTGCACCGACCAAGGTGAAGTGATGAACCTAAACTTAACCAATATCCGGTATGTGGCGGAGATGGGGATCTGAAGATCCTCTCACGCAAGTGTGCTACCTTCCCAATAGGCGTAACCTATCGTTCCGAGAACAACTTTTGATATACCGGGTACTGGGATGAAACGCAACCCTAGGACAAGACAAACTTAGACTCAAGACTTTTTTTTTTAAAACAAAGATTACCCTTGACACAACTTAGCTTTGATACCAATTTGATGCGGGACGGTATGCAACTCGAGACCAATTCGGATGCGAACCTGGGACTCTAGCTCGCGACTCGTCCCTAGCGAGGGAAGCGTGCAGATGTGCGCAGTTGAGAAACCGACAGTGAGTCAAGGATGGTCAAACTCACTCTCGTGCTCGGGTCGAGTCACGGGACGGGTCACACTCACTCTCTCGCAGCGGTGATTGAAATAATATAACGAGCGAGATTATCCTATCACTCAAGCACTGGCATACGAATATATATGAAATAAGTAAAATGTCGAGAGAGTTAGGGGCGATACCTCCACCCTCCGGATGTGGGGATGATGATCCTGGCCAAGACTCGTACTCCCGGTATAGTAGAATTATCAATAATTTACGGAAATGAATTTCACTGCCCACCCCACGCAGGGAGGTAAAGGGCTACGCGTGGGACCAAGGAGTATCAAGCTCGGGTTGACGGGCAGCGTTTGGACCGCTCCATCGGTGCCGACACTTCGCTACTCGGTGCTGGCCGGACGGCGCGTGCCGACAATTGTGGGGACCACCCTCTGGTCGGACGGCCGATCAGGGCGGGGTTTGTCCCGTTGCGAAGGGGACTCCTGGAGGGACGATCCCTTGGAGAGGATCGCGCTAGATCGCCTTGTGGAAGGCGAGGCGGCTCAGCTTGTAGGGCGCTGCAGCTTGCTGTCCCGAGCCTGTTCTGCAGTTTCAGAACTGCGCGACTCGGCAGAAATAATTGCTGCGATCAGACCCGATGTCGGATTGACGCGAAATCAATGCCGTTGCGAAGCTCTTTTGCAGGTCTACGAACACCTAGTGTTACAGAAATTTTCCTATTTCTGTATCTTCCGAGGTGTAATTTAGAACCGGCGGACTCACTGACTCAGGACAGATTGGGCAGACTGGGATCTGCCTGATAATGAGATTTGACTGAGGGGCAAACAGGGGATCTTGGACTTAGAAAATTTATGCGTGATAGAGGGGGAAGTGAGAGTCATGCACAACGTTTTTTGTAATTTTTGGAGGTGGTTTAAAGGGGTGCAAGGATTTTATGGCAGGGAAGGTCGGATCTGGACTGTAGAGGACAGAACAGAATCCGATTTTAGCAGAGGTTTTGAAGAGGGGTAAACAAACTCGTAAAATTGTGAAAAAAATTGTGGAGAGGGGAATATATGGAAAGAAATCCCAGTCCAAATTTCAGATCAATCTGAAATTGGAAAGTGGGTCAAATCGATGAAGAGGTGGACTGCTAGAACACAGATTTGCATAGGGATAGGTCTGTATAGGCCGGGAAATTGTTTGGTGAAACGGGGGGCAAATGAAGGTGGATCGACGTGAAAATTTTTATGGGGAGTGGGAATAACCTGGGGAACTCACCCTCAAAATTTCAGCTCGATCAGATCTGTGGATTGGGAAATAAAAATTGAGCTTCAGGCTACTGGATGGAGGTAGATAGAACGGAGACGGCGAGGCGGTGGTGGTGCGACGGCGGCTCGATGGTGGCGGCGGCGGCGGTGTTGAGCTTCTCACTCAGAAATAGATCTGATATGGAGGTTTCACACCTCTGAAGATCAGCCTTCTCAACTGCAAAGGGGGTGGAGAGGAGAGAGGACGGGGCGCCCTTGGGTTGCTTGGAGCAAATGCCAATTTTTCTTTCATTTATTGTTGAATAATTCTGAAATACAAGTGTTATATAACTCTAACTAAAAGACCTAAGTAACCTCAGATCTAGGGTTAGGAAGGGGCAATTAGGGGATAGGAGATTATTCCCCCATGTGGTCAAAAAAATACAATAATAAAAAAAGATAAAAGGGGGGGGGTACGCCCCTTTCATGGCAAGAAGGGAAATGGGAATTGTCTTCTTGGTCAATCTTCTCCCATGAACCAAAGACTAGCCCTGTAGGCCCTAGAAGTTAGATGGCCCAATGAGAGAGAGGTTGGGGTCCCACCGGGCCTACATGGCCTTTTGTAAAGAAACCCACTAATTCCTAATGACTAACCGATTGGCTTATAATTACCTTACAATTAAAACCCAATTGACTCGAGGATAAAAAGGTGAACAAAAAGAGTTAGTGGTCTTGCTTTGATGTCCCCATCAGCGGCCACATAGGTGGCCACCCACCAGAGCTGGGTGGCCAACTCTTTGGCCACCCAGTAGACCATGGCGGCCATTGAGTTGGCCACCTTCTGGTGGGTGTTTCCGGACAAAACACCCCTCCAGAGTGCCGTTCCATGCCCCACTCACCTCTAAAAAAGGGTGAAACAATGGGGAAACACTCCCCAGCTTTCCAGGCATAAAATAAAAAGGATCTAACTACAAATTCCCGCTTGGATCGATGGAAATCCGTCACTCGAATCCCAAACATGATTTTCCCTAAAACATGAAATAAGCCCTCTCTCGACCTCACCATGGCACGAAACTACAGGTAAATGACAAAGGAAAGTGTGGAATCCATCCCCCTACCATTCACGAAGCTTTATAGAATTAAAAATACTATATTGTCACAAAACCATCGATTTTCCCATGGCCAGTTTGCAAACTCCGTGAATGCACTACCGCGCCACTCCACCGCCTTTCCTCGCTCCCGTACTTGCCGCTCACTACCACCCTCACCCCGCCGCCTCGCCTCCACGCCGCCGTCGGCTGTCGGAGGAGGGAAGGTGAGAAGGGGAGAAACAGGGGAGAGAGGAAGAGAAGGAGAGAAGCAGAGAAGCGGGTGGTGGTTTTATAAGGTTTGATTTTTGGAATTTAAAAATTCATAAAATATAAAATTTCCCAAATTCTAACCCCACGATCCTCTAAAAGTGCATAACTCGTCCATCACGCCACAAAGACCAAAAATAAATTATTATCTCATATTTAGGGATCCAAAGATCCAATATTTAAAAATTAGATTTTGTTCCGAAAACATGATCTGAAACCTATGGAAACACTTCGAGACCCACGGATGCCTAATCTGAAGTCCCGGGTGTAGATCTCACAAATTGAAATCAATTCAATTCATAGATTCACAGAGATAGATAAGGAATAAGGAATAAGATTAAGAAGGTGAAGATCGTGATCACCAGAGACACGAGGATCTCATAGGAATAAGTAAAAGAAGTGATTGTGTGATAAATATCTTTTTTGGATGTGAGAAGATGTGAGGCTTATGTTGGGTAGATACCTTATATTAAGTTATTCATTAAGAGATTGTTGGGCTAAAATCCTATTCTTAACTTAATTATAGTAATTTTGGTGAAAACAAAACCTTAGATTATTGAAAACAAAATCTTGGATAATTAATGATAACAAAACTTTGAATTTGTGAGAACAAAAACCTTGCATTAGTGATAATAAAACCTTGATCAATGATAACAAAATCAAGGTTTAATTTTAATGATAACAAAAAGATGACACAAGAAGAAGGAGCCAAAAATCCGTCTAAGTGTAACATAGGTGAAGAAATAACATTTGGAATGAAGTACAATAAGAAAATAGCGCTTAAATAGATGCAGAATGAACTTTAAGCATAATAGATAGAACAACAATCACACAGATGAATACGGTGATTTTATACTGGTTCGGCCCTAACCCTCAATCGTCAGTCCTATGTCTAGTCCCCAACGACCACTGGGATTTTAACTATCTTTGTAGATTTTATTAAAAATCCACTTAAGAAAGAGATAAGAATAATAAGCTAAGAATGAAGAATAATGGGGAAAGGGGCATATGTGGATGCTATGACGAAGGGTGATCGCCAGAGACCGCGGGCCTCAAATGACATAACAATAGAAAAAGGAGGGATCGCGGAATACCTGAAAGAGCGGGAGATGTGGGTGACTTCTTTCTCTTCCTGTCGGCCGGCCGAAGGAGAGAGTCTTCTTTCTTGATTACCCTTACAAACAAAGACAACAACCAACACAAAAAATGGGAATTAGAACCAAGTGTGCAGCATCGAATCCCAAGTATGAATATAAACGTGAAAGTATGAAATGGAATACACCTGTTGGGTGTTGGCCCTTAAACCCCTATGCAAAGGGAGAGATGATGATATGATAAATGAATATAAAGATGTGCAAGTGTTGCACTGGAGGAAGGCTCAACGTGGTTGAGCTAAGGAAGTAAAAGATGAAGATGATGATGCATGCATGCCATTAATACAGTGAAGGAAACATAGAAAGATGATAGTTGAAAGAAGAGCCTGGGTTTATTCTCCTTTAGCTTTAGCTTTGGATGAATGCCCGGGAGGGAGACTTTGTAGGATGAAGCAATGAAGTGCAGGAGTACTCCCTCCTCGAGCCATCAATTGGGCATCACCTCCCCTCTATGTGAAGTCGGCCCCTTCTGGGCATAGAATCGTAGGGGCTTATATAGGGAGAAACTCAAAGTTGAAATCCGAGAACAATTGGGATAATCATTCATGGAAGGAGACAAGCATAGCAATGAGTCCTCCCCAACTTGGAAAGCCACCCGGAACCATACCCTAATTGAAACGGACCTCAAAACGAGGAAGGAAAGAGCCACGGTCAAATTTCGGAAGTTACAAAGAAATGGCGTCAGACAATGTGGTAGCCCATTAAATGGCGTCCACCCAGAGGGTTGCTCATTCCAAGCCAAATTAAGGAAAATTAAGAATTTCCAAACATAGGAAGGAAATCGCGTCTTGGGTGACGGACGCGAATCAAAGGATTAGCGATAGCCACAGCGGATGCACATTCTTATTACCAAAAATAAAAAGGAAATGGCATCCATAAGGACAGACGCTATTCAAAAAAAAATCCAAAATTTGGTAATTAGGCTAGAAAATATATAATGAATTAACGACAAGGATCTGGCCGCTATTTAAAGAAATGGCGCCTTCGTGGAAGGGCGCTAATGCAAGAAAATCAAGGAATGAAAGAAATGGCGCCCACGTGAACAGTCGCGATTTAGGAATTGGTGACTTAGCACACGGGCGTTCATTATTTAGGGAGAAATGGCGTCCGCTTAGACAGTCGCGGATTTTCGAAAAACCTCAAAAATATTTATTTAAAGCAAAAGAATTGGCATTCAGGGTGAAGGTCGCCCATTGAATGGGCGTCAACTTGGTCAGTCGCTAATTCTTTAAAGTCCAAAAAATTAGTGAAAATCCCATAAAATTCCAAAAAAATCTAGAAAAATGGGGAAAAGGTAAAAAAACTAAGAAAGATGGGGAAAACTACTCAAATAAGCTAATTTGAGGGTCAAGTTGGGGTGTTATAGAGTAATATGAGATGCACTCACAGTAATGTGATTTTTAGCGTGTCTACAGTTGTCCCGCCTTGGCGTCTGCTTTGCAAGGGAGGAGAGTAAACTGAAAAGTAGATGCCAAGGTGAGATGAGATATGCAATCAACATCTCTTGATGAGAATTAAATCAAAAGCTCGAGATGAAGCAATCTCAGGAGGTTCAATGAAATCAACAATTATTAGGATAAAGGAGAGAGTATGCACGTGGGCAGCAATGAGATAAAAGATGATGACCAACTTCCAGCGCGGTGGAAGTATCCCAGGTCACAAACCTGTGAGTTTCACCATTGGAGAGCGATTACCAGCCAATGTGGAGGTGCTGCAGTCAAGGTGGATCTAAGGAAAAAAAGATTGAAATAAAAGAGGATAGAATCCAAACAAAGGAATTTTTAAGAAAATAACCCAAAACAGTGACAAAACGAACTGAGGATTCAATTCGGTAATGAATATCTCATATCATGAACAATCAGGATCATTTGACTCTCAATATTAGCTTATCAGAAAGATTTTCTACTGTTAATTCAAATTCCTACATGAATGCATGCTAGGTTTAAAGGGAAAATTTAAAACAAATGAAAATATAAGATAATCAAGGATAATATTGTTAAGCTGCCAAGACTGCGTCAAGAAACCAATTTTGTGAGCTGATACTAAGCCGAAGCCCGTTTATCTGCGCACCAATTCACAAAAGGGAACCATCATCCCCAGTTTTGGATGGCTCAATGGCCTATCCGTGCGACTAAGATTCCTCTAGAATTATCATTATTTTTGATAAAGGGGAACTCAAATTCTAGATTTACCAAAGTCACGAGGTCCTTGATGTGATCTAATAGTGTAATAATATATAATAAAATGCATATAAGGGGATGGTGATAGTAATAAGTATGGTGGGACTGAGAGATGAGGCGCAAACACCGTGGGGCTTGGATGATGATGCCCAGACGGTGGGACCAAGAACTTCTTTGCTGCGCTAAAAAATTCATCAGCCAAGATATCATAAATAAAGAAGATAACATTCAAAGCATAGCATGGTAAGCATAATCAAAACATTCAACAAGACATGAAAGCATGATTAACCCAGATAGCATAGCATGCAAGACATCCTTATTTGTTGTTTTATTTGAACCATGAGGATGATAAACTTGGCTAATCAGATCAGAGCGATATGTAGAATTGGTAGGAATAACCTCAGAAGTATTAGCTCTTAAATAATCGAAGTGAAATCCAGAGTGGTAGAGATAATTAGATGATTGGCATGAATAATCAGAGGATTGGGCACGAGTTGCTCAAAGGTTAGAGAGATGTGATCAAAAGTGCCCAAGGTAGCATCAAGGTAGAGAAGAGTTGAGAGATAAATAATAATGAATGGAGAGGACTCATCCCGTGCTCCTGGTCCTTTGAATGGTTGTCCCTGTAAAACAACACCATCAGAAGAAATACAATGCAATGTGATTTTTTTGGATTTTCAGAATATGCAATTTTTTATGGGTTTTAAAAATTTTCAATTTTTTGTTTTTATTGTTTTTTGTGGAATTTCCATTTTTTTAGGGATTTTGGTTTAGGCCTTGCTAGTTGCAGCACCAAATGAATATTCAACTCACTCGCTGGGGTTCTTGATTCTCCCCTCTTACTAAGAACTGTCCAAAACCGGGCGTGCATTTAAGGTGACGCCCTATAGCCGACTACCGATGGTTAACGGTGCCCCTGCCAAGGCCATACCCGAGAAACACTCGGTCTTGGAGGGAGAAGAGAAGAACAATTGGAGATAAGCCTTATGCAGGATGGGAGATATCGGGACTTGAATTCCTTCCAAGGTATTACCCCTCAAAGAGGTAATCTGTTGCGCTGGGACTTTGTGCCTTTGATTTTTAGACCCTTGACATGCATACGACCAAGGTTTTCCTTGCGGGGACTTTGCCTCTCTTGACATGCCTTTATCTCATAATTTTGAATTTATCAAATTTTGACGTTGATATAGCCCTTTTGGCTAGATATATCATGAAAAGTTATTTTGATTTGGGTCAAGACTGCCCCTATTTGAGATTTCTCCCGTATTGGGGAGTACCTAGGTTGGTTATCTCACCCGTCAACCTCTTACCCCTGCACTTGGCTGAGTGAAGAAGAGAAAAGACTTTCACGCATACCCATCGCGTGGCCGAAGTAGCAACGATGTTTACCAAAGGAAGCTCGTTGAGGACGCCGTGAAGTGTATGGAGTGCCAAGCTAAGGGCTGCCCTTAACAAACGGGGAGGGAATGCCAAACTCCCAGCGCGAGGTTCTTATAGCCAGAAGTGTTGCAAAAGCAAGCCTAAAGACTCTTTTTAATTTTTTTAAGATGAAATTCAATAAAGATAAAGACTTAAGATAAAGGCCTTGAAATATCACTCTTAATCGTGTTTAGATGCACTTCATTTTGAAAATCGTGCATGAAGAATGATGAAATCTTATGCAAAAAATGTTACCTTGCAACCTTATGAAGCAGCAGCCACCGGAGGCGATCTTGATCATCAAGAGATTTATCCTCAAGTTGCAGATAAAAAGATTGGAAGCAAATGTTTGAAGTGGCTTAACAAGAAGGATTGGTACCAAGACTAGACTCAGACAAATAAGGGTAAAAGGAAAAGAGGCGAGTGCTAGAACTCCCCCACTAAGGTGCTGAGACCCTGATCACAAGGAACGATCTACAGAAGAAGCGAAAAATTAAGGGGAGGAGTGAGGACTAAAGCCTCGAAAGTAGTGGGAGAACGGGCAAATGCCCAGAGCGGTGGATGTGGAAGAAGTCGGGTCAAACCCGGGATCAAGAGGTATTAAGAGGAGAAATTGGTAGATGGAAAGCGGGGAATCCGGAGGGTCCAGAGCCAAGGGAGGAGAATCATGATGGGAAGAAGAATCTAAAAGTTTCGGAGGGAGAAAATATTGAGGGACACGATGCCCTGGGAAAAGAGATGGGAAGAGATGATTTAAAAGGAAGAAGAGAATAAAGGACACAATGTCCTGGAGGAGAAGGAGAAGGAATCGGAAGAAAGATGGAGGGTCCGGAGGCTCCGGAGGAATAGGATGACAAGGGGTGCGATGCCCTGGGAGAAGGGATGAGGAATGAGATAGAGAATCCGGAGGAAAATAGAAAGGGGCGTGATGCTCTGAGAGGAAGTCCGGAGGTTTCGGAGGAATAGAATCAGAAGGGACGCGATGCCCTAGAAGAAGGGATAAGGAGTGAGATAGAGAATCCGGAGGTTCCGGAGGGGGAAGGTGTAAAAGGGCGCGGTGCCCTGGAAGGAGAGAAAAATCCAGAGGGTCCGGATATGGAGGTGTGGAGGGGCGCGATGCCCAAAGTGGGAGGTCCGGAGGTTTCGGAGGAATAAGACACCATGGGGCGTGATGCCCCGGGAGGACGAGTGTCACGCCCCGACGTGGAATATCGGGAACGTGAGCGAGTCATAAACAAGCGTGTCGATCAGAGCATGTACAATTTGATTTCTAAGGAGAAAGGTAGATGAGAAAATGATACTTTTATTCCATCAAATGAAGTTTACATCACTAATTCATAAGCCATAAAGGCAATTACAATCTTCAAACTCTAAAATACAACATTCTTGTAAGATCACTAATGACCTACATAAATCCTAGGGAAAAGAAAAACACTCTTTCACTCTTGTCCATTCCCTTGTTCAATTTTATTTCCTGCAATAATTTACCAAAACGTAGGGTGAGCAAAAAACTCAGTAGGATTTTATATCTCTATAATCAGGTAATATTTAAGTATTTATCATTTTGGACTTTTCAAGTAAATCGGGAAGTGTTTAAGATCATGAATAGGAAGTAGGAAATTGTATACGGAATTTTAAGTAATAACATGATAACAAGGTTCCAAGATAATTTCAAGTATTGAATATTGAACATGTAAAGAATATCATGAAAGAATTTGGCCATTTCATGCAAGGCAAATATATCATGAATTTCAAGCAATTTCAAGTAACAAGTTAACAAGTACAATAACGAAGTGTGGAATGTCATAAATAATCTAGCAAGTCATGCACTTCGGTGCAATGCTACACCGTGGTCAATCAACTCCCATGGGTACAAGTACTTTTGGGCACTCCTCCCAGGACCAGACCGGGCCCCATTAATATCAGGCATTGGGTCGGTGGATCATAAGATCCCAAGCACATTTAGACATTTACTTAACATTGTGGCCAATGAATTTCAAGAATAAGCTCTTTTGTAAAAAGTACAGATCTGGCATAATCTCAGAAGTAGCAAGAGGAGTGAATAATAATTTTAAGGCATCATGTTTAACGACATTAAGTCGTGGAATTCAAGAAAGAACGGTAACTAGGAAGAAAATTCAAGTAATTAGAGTTTAATAGAATTTATTTAATTCCATAGTTTAATCTTGTGTGCATTTGGTTTACAAGTATTTAGACATATTTTCAGGAAGTTTTTGTACATTAGAGATGCATTAGTTTAGCCAAAACGGTGATTTATTATTATAAAAATTAGAATTTTGTTATAAAAATAGATTTTTATGCCGAAAATAATTCTAACTTGCTGAAAATAATTTTAACATGCTGAAAATGATTTTCATATGTTACTTTACTGATAAGATGATAAAAATAAATTTTTCATGCTGGATTTAATTTTTAACATGCTGGAAATTAATATTTAACAAGCTAAAATTAATTCTCATACATTAACTTACTGATAGGATGATAAAGATAAGTTTACCATGATGATTATAGAAATTCTCTGATAACAATATAAATTTTATCATGCTGAAAATAATTTTTATACATTTATTTACTAATTATTTGATAGGAAAAATAGAATTATCATGCTGAAAAATAGCTTTAATATGCTAAAAATAATTCTAACATGCTAAAAATAATTCTAACATACTGGAAATAATTTTATCATGCTGGAAGTAATTTTAACATGCTGAAAGTAATTTTCGTGCATCAATTTACTAATTATTTAATAGGAAATTAGGTTTATGATGCAAAAAAAATAGATTTACATGCTGAAAAATAGTTTTTATATCTCAGTATAAATAAAATAAATTTATCATGCTGTAAGTTATTTTTAACATGCTGAAAATATTTTTCATGTATTAATTTACTAATATTATGGTTAAAAATAGATTTTTACATGCTAAAAATAATTTTGTTCTACAAAATAATTTTTTAACATGCTGTAAGAATTCAAACATGCTAATATTGCCTTTCCTTACTTTTGGTGACTAGATGCATACAATTAACGTTGATTTCAAAGGTTATAATTCCTATTGTATAGTGGCTAATTTTTCATCCCACATTGGAAGTTAGAAAAATTTCCTTGACTTTATATGTTGGAGAGCTCACCCTTGGGTTAGAACCTAAGGGGCATAGGATGTGGGCTCGAGTTGTGTGTCGAATTTGAATGGATACAAAATCTTATTATATTTATTTATTTATTTATTTGTGCCGAGCCGAGGTGAGGTGAGGTGAGGTATCAATTTTTCATATAAGTGAGTACATATATATATTTATATATTTATATAAGTCAGGAAAAGTGTCGACCCTAGGGGTCGACCTTTGTTTGCAGGCAGAAAGTGTCGACCTATTGGGTCGACACTTATACCCTGTGTGTGGTTTTGTTCTTAAAAATAGAACACCTGTGAAAAAGTGTCGACCCGAGAGGTCGACACTTTTCAGCCGTGAAAAAGTGTAGTTTCGATTTTTTTTGGCAGAAAACTCGATCCCGAGTGTCGACCTGGGAGGTCGACACTTTTTCTGCTACTTTCAATTTTTCTTCACTAAAATAGCTATAACTCACTCATTTCTCAATGAAATTTAATGAATAAGGTATCAATGGAAAGAACATTGAAAAAGGAACAATCTAGCATGCTTTAGTTAGAATTTAGCCTGAGAGATACCTACCTTTAATCGCTTCCAAAGGAAAGGGGGAAAATAATTCGGAATAAATAGAAAAGCCTTTGATTCTTCAAATCTTCCTTCAAATCTCCTTCAAATCTCCTTCAATCTTCACACCAGCATAGCTTAGGCCTCCAGGGATGGTTTGAGGGTTGATTGGGGTTCTATTTATAGCTAAAACTTGGTCAATTTTATCAAGATTCCTCACCTAATTTTTACCTAATCCATTAAGTCCGAATTAGAAGAAAAATTTAATTTCTCTTCTTAATCTAGCCCATTTTTGATGTGAAAACAATGTAATTTCGGCTGGTCTAAAGTTGAATGTTAGGTAAGGGTTGATTCTTGGGTCAATCTTCTAGAAATGTGGTTATTTTAATCCCTTAAATGCCATATTAAACATGTGTTACAAATTTTAGTCTAATTATCCTTTAATAAATCATTTAATCTATTAATCTAACCTATTATGGATTTTCCAATGGGCCAATTGTAATCCTGGTCCATTATATGGAATTTTATTGGGCTTCCTATGATTTATCTATGGGTTAAAGCATTTATTTTTCAATTTACCTTAAGTAAATTCAAGTAAATGCATTTATCTAGTTTATTACATATAGTAAAAATGTAATTTAATTATTTCATGAAAATTTTAATTATAGAATAAAATTTAAAATTTTATTTCGCATGTTTATTTACCGGGTTTCTACAACGAGAGAGAAATCCGGAGAGTCCGGATGCAAGAGTTGGGAGTGGGCATGATGCCTGGGAGGAAAACTGAAGGGGGCGCGATGCCCTGCGAATAGAGGAAAATCCGAAAGGTCCGGATATAAGAAGTGGGAGGGGGCACGATGCCCTGAGGGGAAACTGGAGGGGGTGCGATGCCCGGCCAGTGTTAGGGGACCCAGAGATCCCGAAAGTAGAGGTGAATGAGATGCAGAATGCGGAGGATCCGGAGGTTCCGGAATGCGAGGAAGATACGGGTCTGGAAACCCGGGGAAGGAGGAGTGTAAATGGATGCAATGCCATGAATGCAATGAATGCATGGAATGCAAGAGGTGCATGCGATGCAAGGGATGCAAGGAGGGTAAGGGAGGAGGTCTCCTTCTCACCCTGCGAGTGGCCATAAGGAGAAATCAACAGTGAATGGTAGGTTGAACGAAGGCCCTTTACCCAAAGAAAACCTGGCCCTCCAAGGCAAACAAGGTGCTCGGCCAAGTGGCTCAAAGGATTGAAATAACCAGCTCTCATTAAAAGAATGTATCAGAGTGATGGAGCGAGGGGTAATGAGAGCATTGAAAGAATGCTGCCCAATGAGCAAAGTGACTTGAATAATGGCATTGGGCCGACACGACATCAACTCAGAAGAATTTCTCTTAGTGAGCTTCGGTGGAGACTTCTCAAATGTGCCCGGCACAAACACTCGGATTGGCATCCGACAAATAAAGTCTTGAACTTTGACGAGCGTAGCCGCGGTCAAATCCTTCTTGCCCGGCTCTTGTTCATCTTTGGCACAAGCGCCTACAGAGGCATACCCATTCCGACTAGTAAAGGAAGGTGAGGCAGAGGCAGAAGGCTCCATGGATGGTAGAGGCGTAATGGAAGGTATTGGAGGGAACACGTCGAGCCTCTCCCTTTGCTCGGAAGTAGACAGAATTGGCTCGAGTGAAAAAAGAGGTGGACCTTGCTCAGGATTAGCCATGGGTAAAGGTGAAGGGATAAGTGGAGGAGTAGGTGTAGTTAGGTTAGGGGTGAAAGAGGTAATGGAGGGCTGAGGTGGCGACAAAGGAGGGTTAGTTGGAGAATGTTTGGTGGTGGGCTCGGCGGAGGCCGGTGGGGTGGAGGTTAATGAAGGTATAACCCGTGGAGGTTTAGTGGAAGACTTGGTAGAGGTCGGTGTTGTGGAGGTGGATGGTAAAATGGGAGGTTTAAAAGAAGGAGGTTTGGTGTGTAGGAAACGCCGGATGGGGCGAGAGGTGTTAGGGGTAGGAGATGGGTCTTGATGCGCCGGCGTGGGTGATTGGAGTATCGACCCATCATCATAACACCAATTGGTTTGGTAAACGAGGTCGGGGATGGTGACATCGTCTTAAGCAGGGGATTCATCTGGTGGTAACAGAGGGAGAGAAAAACGAAGGAAACTCGGAAGGGGTGCCTGTGGAACTTCATCTCGTGCCGTCTTCAATTCTTCACATGCTAGCTCTTCATTGGTAGGCTCAAGTGGACGCCGTAGTGGAGGCGTATTGGTGGGTGGTGAACTGTAATGGTGTTGCGTATGCGGAGGCGGAGGGCCATACTGATGAGCGTGGTGAATAGGTGGAGGGTGGATGACGTCCACTTGATCATTGAAATCTACCGGCTCTTGCTCACTTGCATTGTTGATGCCAAAGTCGTCTCTCCTATCCTTCCATTCTCTTTCCATCTTTGTAATGTTGTTCAAGAAGGTGTGAAGAGGATTGACTGAAGAAGGAGGAGGAGAAGGCCGTGGACTCGAAGCGACTTTATCAACGAGAATCCGTTGGAGGGGCATAGCATGAGAAGCAGAGGGTTGGCAAGGTTGCCTTGAAGAAGGGGCCGCATAAGATGGCTGTGGAGGGGGGTTAACGGGCTCACCCGGAAAAGGACCCGGTCGAGCCGGGTCGCAAGTAATAATGGGGCCTTGGGGCCGTGATAGAGGAGGAATAGAAGGAGGCGGGTGGCGGACCACCCGAAGATGATTATGTGTAGATGGAGGTGGGTGACGAGCCACCGAGTTGGGATGTGAGTAGAAGAGGGAGACGGGTGACAGACCACCCAAAGAGGAACATGAACAGGAGACAGAGGCGGGTGATGGGCCACCCGAATGGGAGTAGAAGGAGGATGAGAAGAATTAGATGCACCCTCAACAACGGCCTTAAGGGCTTGGATTTGTTGAGGGTGAGATAATCTATAGCATGCAGGACTCGGGCAACCTTCTCGTCGTCAGGAGGAGACGGTCCTGAAGGAATAGTGGCTCGCGAATGAGGAGGGGACCACGAGATTGGAAATTGCCCATGGGTTGGGCAAGACCATATGAATGAGGACGTGGTCCCTTGAAAGAATTTGGGTGAAGATCATGAAATTGAGGATTGTAAGATGTGTCGGGTTGTGCATCCTCATGATTATTGGACATGCTATCCAAGCCAAACATTATGCAAAAATCAACCAATATGCAGTCAAAGCACAATTGCAAAAATATCAAGCAAGTAAATGTTTATGCTTGATTTTGTTTGTTAACCTTGGTGAATTAAGTGATTTTTAACAAAGTTGATATGATCCACTCAAGGTGATGAATCTAGTTCTAAAAATTATTCTTTAATGCCAACTAGGTTGATTCTCACCAAGCATAGGCCAAATAAACCCGGGGACTTCAAAGGTACAACCTGCCCGGCGTCTATGAGGGACTCCACGGGTGCGGGGGCTTACAGAGGCCTTGGTTTGGAGATGCCGGTCCAAAGAGACGAAATGTTCAATGGAGGGTCCTTCCTTAACCAAGAGGGGGGTAAGGCTCCTAGAAAGTGTAGAGAGAGGAGGTCTCCCAAGCCAATGCCAATGTATGCAAATGCTAAAGTAAAATAAATAAACAATATATATGCACAAGATATGCAAGGAATATGCCAACAAATCAGAGAACAGGGATAAACCTGTGAAAACATAGGGAAATGGCGATTGGGGCAGAGGGCGCTAAATCTGAAAATGGCGTCCATTGCCCTGGTCGTAGATTTTTTTATTATATATATATATATATATATATATATATATATATAATAGAACAACGCTCGTGTGAGTGGCCGCTAATATAGGAAATAGCGCCCACTACACTGGGCGCAGATTTTTTTTTTTAACAGGAACATAAATGGGCGTCCAGTTGTCTGGGCGCAAATTCAATGAGCGTCCATTGCACTGGATGCAATTTTTTTTTATACAAGAAAATAGAAGTGGAATTTCAAACAAATCTATGAATAACAATCACTTGGGAGAATAAGAGGGAAAGATTGCTCATGGAGCACTAATGGGAGATGCACCGTGGGTGCACAAGAGAGATGGCACACGTGGGTGCCTAATGGGGAAGGGTAATAAAAAAAAAATAGTAGGAAGTCCCACCGTGATCGCCAATCCGTAGATTTTATTAAAAATCCACTTAAGAAAGAGATAAGAATAATAAGCTAAGAATGAAGAATAATGGGGAAAGGGGCATGTTGTGCCCCTGTGGTCAATTGAGTCATCTTGTGGTCACTTGGGTTATTCGACATCATCCTATGGTCATTTGAGTTATTTGATATTCTTGGTTTTGATAATGGCTAAACACTATAAGTCATTGATGTTTTACCACTCTTATATGACTAAACTACTTGATGTTCTTTCATGATAGATATGCCAAGGAATGGAGTGGAGATGGCAAAAGTGAAAGCTCAATGATTGCACCCTCGCAGTCGGATCGACCTGCGCGGAGCCCCCGGAACAAAATTTAGAAATGCTCAAATGATCTAATGCATAAACCAAACCCAAAAATACATGGAATTGATAAGGACATGAGTATCTTGACTTATGGACATGTTTCCTTGGGCTAACACTTCATTTTTGCAGGTATAGGTCTTTCCGGTCGACCAACACACCTTGGCCGGTCGACCAGATTTGCCAGAGCCTAAGAATTCCACGTTTTACAGGTTTCGGTCGACCGCCCCTACCTTTCCGGTCGACCGGTTCTCCCAGAGATGAAAAACTCCAGATTTTACAGGTTTCGGTCGACCGCCACTATAGGGCCGGTCGACCGGTTTTTGCCAGGATCAAAATGTTCTAAGTCCAGCAGGTTCCGGTCGACCGCCCCATGCCTTCCGGTCGACCGCCAGCCCCGAGGCCCCCTTTGTTGACTTTTGTTTCAAGCTCGAGGAGAGGTCTTTCTACCCATTTGTTTAACCCCAAAGTCACCCAATCCCCCATGGATTGTGGATCTGGTTTGGGGGATGTCCAAGGACCATTCAAAGTTCATAAAACCAACACATGAGGGGTTAGAAACCCTAATGCTTCAAGGGGATTCAAGGGAGGCTACAAGGGTGTGTTCAAGGGAGAGGAGTTCGAGTATTGTAGCCGTGAACAATACTCCGGGAAGAAGTTCTTCATCAAATCCTCAAGTGATTGAAGCTACTTCAAGAGGAGATCAAGCCCAAGCCAAGAGAAGATAAAGCTGCATACTTCATCCTCTTCATCATCTCAAGGATGATCTAAACTGCATCCTCAAAGCTCTTCATCAACTCAAGAAGATCAAAAGGAAGATCCAAGCTACATCCATAGTCTTCCTCATCAACGAGAAGAGATTCAAGGAAGATCATCTCTCAAGGAAGAAGACACCATCGAAGCATCAGATTCAAGCTCCTGTAACTCAGACAAGATCTTTTTACTTTGAGCATATTCTATATTTTGTTTGAGTGATTTCTATTTGTTCTCTTTCCATTTCTTTCAAACAATCAAAACTGAAGATCGTCCCTACCGGTGGTTAGTAGGAAGGCAATCGGAAGTTGTCCGATCTACGGTGTTGATGTCCCTACCGGTGGTTAGTAGTAAGGCAATCGGTGGTCTTTCCGATTTGTGATTCAGTGCGTGGCACTAGTGGAGCCTCACCGGATTTTGTGAGGGGTGGACGTAGGAGTGGGGATTCAGTCCGAACCACCTTAAAATCCTTTGTGTTGTGGTTTGATTGTGCGATTGATTTATGTTAGATGCATGCTTAGGTTCAATATCTATATTGCGTAATCATCTTGCTAAGCAAATCATTTGTGTCCTTCGTCAAGCTAGTTATATTCCGCGGCTATTATCATCATCTAGCTTTAAAGAGGGTTGCATTACGAAAAGAGGGGCAGATCTATTCACCCCTCCCCTCTAGATCCGCTGTCCACTACACAACATGGCATACATGGATGCTATGACGGACGGTGATCGCCAGAGACTGCGGGCCTCAAATGACATAACAATAGAAAAAGGACGGATCGCGGAATACCTGAAAGAGCGGGGGATGTGGGTGACTTCCTTCTGTTCCTATCGGTCGGTCGAAGGAGAGAGTCTTCTTTCTTGATTACCCTTGCAAACAAAGACAACAACCAACACAAAAAATGGGAATCAGAACCAAGTGTGCAGCATCGAATCCCAAGTACGAATATAAACGTGAAAGTATGAAATGGAACACACCTGTTGGGCCTTAAACCCCTATGCAAAGGGAGGGATGATGATATGATAAATGATTATAAAGACATGCAAGTGTTGCACTGGAGGAAGGCTCAACGTGGTTGAGCTAAGGAAGTAAAAGATGAAGACGATGATGCGTGCATGCCATTAATACAGTGAAGGAAACAGAGAAAGATGATAGTTGAAAGAAGAGCCTAGGTTTATTCTCCTTTAACTTTAGCTTTGGATGAACGCCCAGAAGGGAGACTCTGTAGGATGAAGCAATGAAGTGCAGGAGTACTCCCTCCTCGAGCCGTCAATTGGGCAACACCTCCCCTCTATGTGAAGTCGGCCCCTTCTGGGCATAGAATCGCAGGGGCTTATATAGGGAGAAACGCGGAGTTTAAATCTGAGAACAATTGGGATAATCATTCATGGAAGGAGATAAGCATAGCAAGGAGTCATCCCCAACTTGGAAAGCCACCCAGAACCTTACCCTAATTGAAACGGACCTCAAAATGAGGAAGGAAAGAGCCACGGTCGAATTCCGGAAGTTACAGAGAAATGGCGTCAGACAATGTGGTCGCCCATTAAATGGCGTCCACCCAGAGGGTCGCTCATTCCAAGCCAAATTAAGGAAAATTAAGAATTTCCAAAATTAGGAAGGAAATCACATCTTGGGTGACGGACACAAATCAAAGAATTAGCGACAGCCACAGCGGATGCACATTCTTATTACCAAAAATAAAAAGGAAATGGCATTCATGAGGACAGATGCTATTCAAAAAAAAATCCAAGATTTGGTAATTAGGCTAGAAAATATAAAATGAATTAACGACAAGGATCTGGCTGCTATTTAAAGAAATGGCGCCTTCGTGGAAGGGCGCTAATGCAAGAAAATCAAGGAATGAAATAAATGGCACCCACGTGAACAGTCATGATTTAGGAATTGACGACATAGCACACGGGCGTTCATTCTTCAGGAAGAAATGGTGTTCGCTTAGACAGTCACAGATTTTCCAAAAACCTCAAAAATACTTATTTAAAGCAAAAGAATTGGCGTCCAGGGTGAAGGTCGCCCATTGAATGGGCGTCCACTTGGTCAGTCCCTAATTCTTTAAGGCCCGAAAAATTAGTGAAAAATCCCTAAAAATTTCAAAAAAAATCTAGAAAAATCTAGAAAAATGGGGAAAAGGTAAAAAAACTAAGAAAGATGTGGAAAACTACTCAAATAAGCTAATCTGAGGTTCAAGTTGTGGTGTTATAGAGTAATATGAGATGCACTCACAGTAATGTCATTTTTGGCGTGTCTACAATCTCTCCAACTGGAAATAGTTACACTAGCTATTTTTGATTAGGTGTTCAACCACATCATAGGCACTCTTATCCTTATGGCCCTCTTTGTTTTTTAGTTAGGATACCGTGTTCGACCCTCCAAGGTCAAACACATCGCCCGAGGTCGAATATGGTGCATGTGTGTGAGGGGAGGGTGTGGGCCCCAACAGATTATCTCCTCATCGGTTGTGATATCTGCCCCCTGTTCCGATAAAAAAGCGGCCCTAAGAGTCCTAGTTGTTTTTGGTCTAGTGTTCAGCCACACCACAGGCACTCTCTCAACTAGATTCTCAATTGATTTCATAGGTATCAACCAAACCACATGATACTGACCTCCTGTAGATCCTCTATCACAGGATATAGATCTCCTGCCGATCTCCTTGCCCTCGAGCAAGAGCTTCTCCCATCAAGGAGAATATTATCACTTTACAAGTGAGGTTTAAACAGAGTTTACCTCTTAGTAGGCAGAATGTGTACAATAATTACAAGTATTTCAAGATTGGAAATCAGAATGGAAGCACAATGATCTTGAACTATAAAGAAAAACCTTTAAGAAAAACTAAGTGAATCGTGGAAGGCTTTATGAAGGAGCAGGAGAATGCAGTAGGAGAATTGTGTCTATATCTCCTTCACTAGAGCAATCAGAGAATTGGTTTAGAAAGAATGTGGCTTGCCTTTCTCTCAACTCTTGGTTGTACATGCTTGTGCTAGTGGCTAGGGTTCACTAGATTTCTCACTTTATTTGCACACGTCTTTGCACTTTGGTTTTCTAATCTCTTGGCTCTTCAAGCTACTTTTCTTGTTCAACTACAATGTATATATAGGCCTATTAGAGTGCTGGTTCTGTTAGACACAATTTGGTATTTGTTAGACTCAGATTGCTATCTATTGGAGAAAGCCTTGTACATTTCTTAACTTGAGTAGCTGCGTAAGAGATATTCCTATCTTGAACAGATATGAAATTTTTTTTGGACGAAAAGGTAGTAGCAGATCCTTCCTAAGATAGCTTGTAAAACAATAGAGAGTATATGTTTATCTGAAAAGATAAAGTCAAACTTTTTTTACATAGAATGGTCCCTTCTTTTTGTAAAGATTGGTAAGTATCTGTACTACTATTCCCGTCAATGTCTTTCCTATCTACTTCTTCCTGAAACATATTAAGAAGACTGACCTTTCTAGGTCTTTAGACAAGTGTTTATCATAGAAAGGGAAATAGACTTTTCATGTTTGTTCTCATACTACATGGGTAGCAATAAATGTCTACATGACTACATTTAATGCATTTGAAATTTGAATTTCATTGTAATAGTCATTTAGACATTGTCTTTGTTTTAACATTGTAATACCCTAGATTCTTCGGATCAGAATCCGAGAGCTTTCGGAGCGCTTTTGCGATTCCTGATATGTGTTTTACGATCCACTCGGGTTTTTCCCTTGTATAACTTGCGGAACCCCGTGGAGAGTTAACCGTTGAGTTTTGAGACTTCGGGACGCTACAGATGTTGTGTCCCTGTGGTTTTGATGATAGGAAACACTATAAGTCATCATGTGTTTTCATAAAGATTTATAGATTGAATGATATTTGTAATATGCATCTGATTATGCATTAAGTTATTGCACTGTGCATTAATGAGATTTGATTGCTGTGCATTGTTTGTTGATAAGAATGTCGACTCTAAGAGTCGGCACTGGGTCGGCGCACTTCATGATCATACACATATAGGTCCGAGCATGTTCCATGTCCGAGCAGGTTTGTGTCCTAAGTCCTTGCATGTTCTGTCTTAGGCTTTGCATCAAGATCTGTGCACTTCTGTTGAAGTCGGTGCAATTCTAGTTGATTGCATACTCATCTTAGTGCACACTTAAGTCCGTGCTAGCTTTGCACTTGGTAAACAAAGTCTGTGCTAGCTTTGCAGTTGGTAAACAAAGGTCCATGCATATCACTGCACATGCATACCAGGGTCCGTGCATTTCATGCTGGCGAGCTAAGTAAAGGTCTGTGCATACACTGTAGCATGCATATAGTCTGTGTTAACATCCATATCATAAGGTCCGTGCAAGTTTTGTCTGGCGGTAGTGCATACCAGGTCTGTGGACATTTGGGTCTTCATAGCAAGTCTGTGCATGCCTTATGATGTTTGTGCACATTGGACAATTAAGTCATTGTTAATTCTTAGCAGGAGCATGTAAAGTCAGTGCAGGTTTTGGGCATGTAGGTCGGTACAGTCTGCGTCTCATGCTACGTCTAAGGCACACACACATTATCGGTCTTGCGTCTCTTGCTTGCATCTCATGTTTACATGCGTCTCTTATAGCGTCTCATGCACAGCTGCGACCGTGTCTGCGTCTCATGCACGTATGGTCTTGTGTCTCTGTTAGCGTCTCATCCATTTGAGTCTCATATTGCATGAAGTCGGTGCATTACACTGTATCAGGTCAGTGTCATAAGGCAACACACATATGTGCATATTCTGCATTATGCTTGCACATAGTCCGTGCATTCCACTGTAGCAGTTAGTGCATGTTTCTATAGAACACACATGTAGTCGGTGCACAAATAAGATTTCTTTGCTTAACCTCACATAAGGTCTGTGCACGCTGTAGCCACAAGACTTCATAGTCTGTGCATTCCTTGCCTCGGTGCAAGTTTTGCCTTGGCAAAATAGGGTCTATGCATTCCTTGCCTCGGTGCAAGTTTTGCTAGTGCATATTTCCTTCTAGGCAAATGGAGGCCGGTGCACATCACTATTGTGGTCGGTGCAACTCTTGATTGCCTGAATGAACTCCGTGCACTTCCTGCTAGCAAGCCTATCCAAGTCCGTGCATATCCCTGTAGTAGTGCAATTGAAGTCGGTGCATTTTTAGCCTACACATTTCATGTTCGGTGCTATTTCCTGTAGCACTGCATTTCAAGGTCCATGCATGTTCTATTTCTTACACATGAAGTCCGTGCAACATTTAGGTCCACGCATCATTTATGTCCGTGCACATCTGCCTTCTCGCACATTAGGTCTGTGCACTTTGTAGCAATAAGACTTCATAGTCTATGCAACTTTCAAGTCGGTGCACATCGCATGTCGCATACACATAAGTCTGTGCACATTCGGTCAACTGCATAACCAAGTCGGTGCAACTGTTTGTCATTTGAGTGTCTAAAGTCTATGGACGTTATTGTCACCTACACATCAGGTCCATGCATTCCTTGTAAACGTGCATTTCACGGTCAGTGCACATCTGGTTTAATTAAGCCTAAGGTCTGTGCAATGTCTGCTCTTCTACGTGGTGAATTCTAATTTGCTGCAATTGATCCTAAACGATACTCTGTCTTTTGCAGGGAACAATCAGGTCGCAGAAGAGGCTGAAATGGCAGAACGTTGGCTTGTGGATAAAGGGGGCAAATGATAGGCACGTGATCCGAGGAAAGGAAGCTTCTATTCCCTAACACGTGGACCAATGGAATTTCAGTAGGGTTCTGTTGCTTGATCCATACGAAGTCCCTGTTCCTATATAAAGCTACATTACCCTTCAAAGAAGGGTGCTGGTACTGGAAGAGAGGCCGCCAGAAGAAAAGAAAGGAGAGCCAGCAAAAGAAGAAGAAGAAAAGAGGCAGTCAGTGAGTGAAGAAGAAGCTGAGAGCCAGAGTGAGAGAGAGAAAAATCGTGAGAAGGAGAAAGAGTGTGCAGCCAGTGCATCCTGAAAATCTGCCCATGAATTGACTCGTGGATCAAATCCACAGTCATTGTGCTCCTCAGAGCTATATCTATTTTTGTTACTCTTGTTTATTTTTCACTTGTTCTTTTCATATCCTTAGTGCTTTCCGTTTCCCTTGTTTGGGATCGGGGTTCCTCCTGTGGACTCAGGAGAAGGGAGACGTAGTCTCCGGCTGCAAGTAGTGGTGTGCTACTTGTGGGTTTCCCTCCGATTTGGAGGAAGGGAGGATTGATCCTCTGGTTTGCAAGTGACTGGGTGTCACTTGTGGTTTCCCTCTGGTGTGGAGGAAGAGAGGTCCGTGACCTCTGGTTTGCTAGTGACGGGGTGTCACTAGCGATTCCCCTCTGCTGAGGAGGAAGGGAGATTCATCTCCGGTTCTGGTCTTGTGGGTAGCAAGTCCAAGTGCCAAGCTTTTGTGGGTTGCAGAACTTGGTTTGAGGGATTTGTCTTCCTCGGTTTGTCAAGCTGTTAGGCAGCGTTTGTTGCAGACTGAGTCTGCGGTTCTTGCTTTTGCAAGGGAAGCCTCACTCCGGTCTGGGGTGAGGGGTGGATGTAGGTAGACTGTGGGTCTGACCGAACCACCTAAAATATCATGTGCAGTGGCTTGCTTGGTGTGATTGTCCTTGTCTCCTACCTCCTTCTATTGTTTATTCTATTGAGCGCTAGTTGTTCGATATATGCTTGAATTGAGTTATGACTGTTGGGGTTTACATCTAGTCTCTCGCTAATTCATTAGTGGCATGACAAATGTTTGTCCACTGGTCTAAGTAGAAGTCTTCATTTCTACCTGTCTTTAGTGGAGCTGTCTTCATTTGTTCTCTTTGAATGGAGTTTGTGTTTTCAATAGTGCATGGACTCTAACGATTCTAGAGTTCTAAAGTAATTCTGAATTAAAGCTTTCTGCTACTGTCCGTGGAGCATCCTTCGTATGCTTAGTAAAGCTTAAGGCAGTTGATGTCTGGTAGGTGTTTGAGAGTGTGCATCAATAGAACTGTTGTTTAAACTGAGCCAGCCTGTTTTACCTAATCTTATATTAAAAGATTTTATTGAGCAATTTTTAACGGGGATTCATTCACCCCCCCTCTGAATCCGTATCTCGCACCTAACAACAGATGTGTTGTGTTCTTTCTAAAGATCGTGAAAACTATTTTTCCATATTTTTTTGATTTCATAGAATTTCAGGGCAAAAATCAGATTTCATAAATATTTCTATTTTATTTTCCTTTTTAACCCTCCCTCTCTCCGCACTCTCCCCACCGTGCTCTTACTCTCTCCCTCCGCTCTCTCTCCTCTCTTCTCCTCTCCCTTGGGGCGTACGACCTTGGCGGAGGTGGACGAGGTGGTGACGGCGTGGAGCTGACCTGGAGCGTGACGGTGCGAGAATCGGAGCGTGACGTTGGCACGATCCCATTCATGGATTCGAAGCTGGCGTGGGTTCTTCGTGTGATTGTTTTCGGCGTGGTTTTGCCGTTTTGACACGCCAGATCTTCGGTGGAGGTAGGGGGATGGATACTGTTGTGCCCCTGTGATTTTGATGATAGCAAACACTATGAGTCAGCATTGCATATCATGAACATCTCTATCTAAATGAAAGTCCTGCTTGAGCATATAGGAAGTCTGTACATCGTCTGCTCTCCATGCATATGCAAAGTCTATACAGCCAGTGCATCTCTTGATTTAAAGTTCACACATTGTCTGCCAGCACACACAAGTCCATACATTACTTTGCAGCATGCACGCACGCAGAGTCTATACATTATCTGCTGATATGTTTATGTTGTAGTTCAGCAAGTCTGTACATCGCATATGCACTCTCAGATCTGTGCATATGCTATTTCCTGTACAGAAATGTTGGTGCATGTGATAAGCCAATGCATTTCATGTCTCGTGCATATCCGTCTCACTTAGCGTCTCACTTAGCGTCTCTGTGCATGGTGCATGTGATAAGCCAATGCATTTCATGTCTCGTGCATATCCGTCTCACTTAGCGTCTCAATTAGCGTCTCTGTGCATACCTTAAGGTCGATGCATATGGTGAGCATCTAGTCAGTGCATGTTTAGGTCTCATGCTATATTACAAAGTCTATACATTCCTAGCTTTACCTACGTTCACTATTTTAGCACACACACGAAGTCAGTACAGCATGTGTGTTGCACGAACACAAGCCTGTACATCGTCTAGTTGCACGCCACACGGTTGAGCAAGTCTATACATCCGTTAAAGTCTATACATTCTTTGAGGCTATGTTCATGCACGCACTCAAAGTCTATACATTGTCTTGTAGCATGCACGCATACACAAGTCTATACATTGTCTGGTCGTAAACACACAAGTCTATACATAGGTTGTTTCATTCATACATAAAGTCAGTACATAATGCTTTATCTCTACTTGATCGACTGAAGTAACTCTGTCATTAAACTGGCAGATGTCTGGGCACGTGATCCGAGGTTATCTCTGGACAGAGAGGGCACAAGCCCTGCACACGCCCTACTTCTGATGCTATATAAATACCAAGCTTTTTCCTCAGGAGGAAGGTGATCGTGATCGAAGCAGAAGGGGCAGAAGCAGAGAGATAGCCTGCACGATCCAGAAGAAGAAAAAGAGTGAAGAAGAGAAAGAGAGAAGAAGCAGAAGAGAAAGAAGAGAAAGAGAGAGATAGAGAGCTCGAGCAGAGAATCGGAAGCATCCATTGAAGAATCTGGTTGTCTGGAAATTGGATCAGATCCAAACCAGACTTGCTCCTGCGAGAGCTACATTTTGCATTTCCTTTACAGCTTTCAGTCGCTGATTGTTTCCCATTTTGTGTTTTCTTTTAAACCTTTCTTCAAGCTGTTTGCCAGCAGTGCAAGCTGTGATGCACAGCGGCGAGGTGGATACCTCGGATGGCTAAGCTGTATTGCCCAGCAGAGCAAGCTGTGAGGCTCAGCGCAAGCTATTAGGCAGCGGATGGCTAAGCTGTATTGCCCAGCGGAGCAAGCTGTGAGGCTCAGCGCAAGTTGTTAGGCAGCGGATGGCTAAGCTGTATTGCCCAGCGGAAGCAAGCTGTGATGCTCAGCGGTTGTAGGCAAGCTGTGAGGCCCAGCTATTCAAGCTGTTAGTCAGCGGAATCCACACTCTAGTTGGAGTGTGGGGTGGACGTAGGTCTGGATTACCGAACCACCTAAAAACTCCTCTATGCAGTGGTTGGGATTCAGTATATGCCTCCGCTAGATGAATGCATAGGGACGATATGGTTTGATTGCACACTGTGTGTTTGATTGTGGTATTGAGAGTCCTTTGACATTATTCCTAAGTCACTAATCAGTTCATCTATAAGCATATCAGTTGACTTAGTGATTCTGTAAATTCCACAATTGCTCATTGGGCTTCTGTTAGTATCAGGAAGAATTTTTAATTGAGCAAAACTTTTAAAGGGTTGATTCATTCACCCCCCTCTGAATCCAACGCACCGAACCCAACACTTGGTATCAGAGCAGGTGTCTACATAGAAGGTCCAACGACCTGCAGATCCGATCCTGCTGTATTCGGTGCTATTTCACTTCTGATACATTTCTTGTCAATTGTTCTGTGCGTTGAATCTGTTTGCCATCTGTCCAAATGGCTCATCCTCTGGTTTATGATGGTTCTAACTTCAATAGTTGGCTAGGAGGACTATGTGTGTACGTAGACTCCATTGATCCCAAACTATGGAGTCTACTATCTAAAGGCCCACACCAATTACCTCATGATGGGACCAAGTGGTCTAGAGAGGACAAAATTAAGAACCGTGATAATGTCATAGTTCTTAATATCTTGAGAGCTACGATTAATACTGATATATATCCTTTTGTTCTCAGGTGCACTTCTGGAAAAGAGATATATGACAGAGTCCTTTCTGCTCATAACAAACATGAGGACAGCTGCATGATGGCCAACCAGAATGTTCATAACTCTGATCAACAGCGAGAGGATCAATGCTTGATGGCAAACCGGGGAAATGATGATGATGAAACTACATCTCAGGTAAGCTCCAGATCAGATGGACCCTCTTTTGATGAATTGGTAGTGATGTATGAAGATTTGTTAAAAGTGTGCAAGAAATTGAAATCTGAGAACAAAAGGCTAACTAAAAGGATTGAACAATGCAAATCTGAAGTCACTTGTGATGTTTGTCCTACACTGAAACATTCTTATGATACATGCTTAATAGATGTTCAGAACTTTAAGGAACAAAATGATTCTCTAAAAATTGAAAATCAAACATGTTTGGACAAGATATCTGAACTGGAGAATCAGCTTATTAAGACGGAAAATGAGCATCTAAAAGGCATGCAAGAATTGATCGAGATAAATTCTGTAATGGACAAACTAAGTTTGAGAATGTTAAGGTTCAAAAGGATAATGAAGATCTCAAGGCTAGTCTGAATAAAATCAACAAAGAAGCAATGCATATTTTTTCTGTAGAGTCAAGCTGTAACAAGTGCTCAATTCTGCGTGAACGCAATGAGGAACTCTATAGTGAAAATGAACGACTCAATAAACAAATTACTTCGTTCAAAGAGGATCACAAAAATCTGCTTGCTGAGAAAATTAAAGTGGAAGAAAGACAAAAGGAACTGGTTGAGGAATTGAAATTGATGTCTAGAAATGAAGAATGTGACGAAGAAATAAAGAATTTGCATGAGAAAATTAAAGAGCTAAATGAACAAAATAAGAAACTCATGGACTTGAACACTGTTGCATCTGAAAAATGGCTAACCCTTTGGAAAGAGAATGCAGCTATGAAAGAAATCCAATCTGTTAAGGAAGAAAAATTGAGACAGGAACTAGAAATGGTCAAAAACCTGAATGATGCTATGCAGAGACAGATTCTCATATGTGAAGAAGATTTGATAAATTCTGAACTCAAAATCTCCTCTTTGCAATCTGAAGTAAATGAACTTGTTCTCTCCATGCCTAAATCTGTCAAGGGAAAAGAGAAAATGAATGCTCTTTTATGTGATAAAGTCACTAAATCAAATGGAGAGGAAGGATGCAATTCTCAAGTTGAAAAATTTGTTAAGAAAAACCTATACACCACCTTTGTTCACAGCTCTGACATTGCAAGCTGCTCTAAGCCTCCTAAAACATCTACATCTTCAAGTTTTCAATTCAAGGCTCAGAAAAATGAAAAACAAACAAAAGCTATGAACAAGGGTACACAATTGAGCAAGAAAGGTAAGAAAAATAAGGTCAAAAATGTTCCTTCTTGTGCCCTAAAATCTGACAGCTCTGCCGTATTTGATGGATCAATGCATACTGCTCATAACTCATTCACCTATTCATGTGCTTCTGATAAGAGTGCTTCATGCCATTATTGCGGCAAAGTAGGCCATGTAATGGATGATTGCAGAATATTGGTAAATGATGAGCATGCAAGTAAAGCAATGCACTCTAAGAATTCATCCATTAGAAACCATGCCCCTAGGAAATCTGATGCTTCTTGCTATTACTGTGGTAGGTTTGGTCATTTAATGAACGAGTGCTGTGCTATGAAACCTGATAACAGGATGCATGCTAGATACACTACAAATCATCATGGGTACAAAAGAAACAAACTCAAGTTTAACCAGCACATCACTTGCTTCAATTGCAACAAGCCAGGTCATAAGGCTGTTGAGTGTTGGTCAGGGAATTATAGGAATAATTCTGGATCTAGAAGTAAGCATGTTAGGTGCTTTGAATGTGGAAAGTATGGCCAAACGGTCAAGGACTGTTGGCATACTCATGGAAACACTATTAAATCCAAGTTTGTTAACTTCCCTGTAAAATGGAATGTGCTTGATAGGAACTATATCAGGACAACCATGTTATGTTTTAACTGTGGTAAGCTAGGTCACAAAGCCGCTAATTGTTGGCTGGCAGATTATGGAAAAGAAAATTTTCATGTAAATAAAAGAAACAATCATGCTCATACACAAAATCTTCATACACATGCGCATGCACATGGGCATCATGTTTCTGCTAATATGAATAATAAAAATAAAAATTCTGTGGTTTCATGTTATTATTGTGGAAAATTTGGACATTCTATGGTTGATTGTTTTCTGATGGAATTTGATGACCATGTTGCTAAGAAACTGTTTAGAACACCTGATAGGGTTAATACGGGACCCAAGGCTGTTTGGGTCCCTGCAGGATCAAATTGATTAATATGCTACAGGTGTGCCTTGGAAGTGAATGAACAAAGAGGGGTAAAATAAACTAAGGCACTCAAATGGAAACCCCAGAATCCTACCTTTCAGGTTAGTTCTGAACACTTTGTTTAAATCTCATCATTTGAAATTGTTGATTTGTTTGTCTGATTTCTGATGTCTTCTTCTTGTCTAGCTGATCAGTCTGCATTCCAGACTCAGCTACTGAATTTAATTCTGCACATATCTGATGCTCTTCTCTTGCCATTTATTGTACTGTGTACATAAGATGCTAGATGCACTGCACAACTATTTTTGTAATCGATGCATACCCTACACCGAGTTTACTTAAACCCATGTTCATGGTTGTTCATACATTGCATCGAGTATGCTTCTTACATGTTTGTGCATGTACGCACTTTGCACCGAGCTTATTCATGGTTGCACTGAGTTTGAATGGTTCATTTAATGCATATAGTCGATGCATGTGTCTAATGTCTGCATATATCATTTGCATGACTATCAAGGAAGTCGTTCAATGCATATAAAATTGCCTTATACTGCATATCATCAAATTTTAAAAATCTGAAAAAGAAATGTTTTATTGCATAGCATAATTGTTGCATCTTGGTGTCAGGGGGAGCTGAGAGTTCAGTTCAATACATTGAATCCTTTTCACTTCTCTTCGTCCCCACTCAATTCATTCATATTCTTTGACATCAGATGCTCTTGGACCTTAATGCCTATTACTATCATTTCCCTATCACCTTCACTGAATAACAATATTGCTTCTGGTTTAGTACATTGAGCTGTGGTTATTGCAATTTTTCATTTATAAGAATCACACTTGCAAATTGAAAGGAACTAAAGGTTTAACCTTTATAAATTGAAGAGTTAAGTGTCTGCACTTCAGAACTTGAAATAAAAGAAAACTGTTATAGCTCTTAATCTCTGTCTCATGGTTAGAATAGAAAAAGTTTTTTTAATGCCTGAACGTGTTAAACTGGTAATGTCTAGGAAAGGTGAATTAGAGTGTGTATTTTTTTTAAACAATCACTCTAAAAAGAAATCAGGGCAGCAGTAAATAAGAACATCAATGTAAAGAGCTGAACACTGTGACAGAGCAATGGCTGAATTGCACTGAGAAACTGTGATCTCCTCCAAGGAAGCAGGAGAATTCATAAGTCATGAAGTGCTTCAGGCTATCTCTGTTCATAGGGTCAAATCTATAGGGGGAGTTTTCACCAAGTAACTAGGGGTACTGGCCTCTGATCAAGGTGTACCCTTAATGTCAAAGGTGAAAATTGTTCCTTGTAGGTCTTGATCTGAAATAGATCTAGTAGTTTATGCCTAGTAACTGGGGGTACCTGCCTCTAATCAAGGTGTACACCTAATGTCAACAGCATAAATGCCACTGGTCTATTCACTTAGCTCAGTTTCTGAAAATTAAAAGGTGAAAAACAAACTGCTGTAACCCTTTGAAATCATGAGTGTAAATTATTTTTCTCAATACATATTCAAGTTGTCTTTCTTGAACTTCCATGTTTAATCACAAAGGGTATTGTTTCTGACTTATCTATTAAAACAATGTGCCCTAGATTCATTGCTATAAATGGAGTCTATAACTCTTTTTCAGTGGTCAGCTGCTTTACTCTATCTTTATCACTGTTAAACCTGAATTCTTTCAAAACTGTATATTGCTGACTCTTATGCTTTAATAGTTGTCTATAATCATGCTCACTCTCTGAACCAATGCTTCAATTGTTGTGTAGTGACCCCTTACCTTATTCATGTTCTTTCCCTCCTATCTCTCTACCTTTTGATTATGTCACAAGAGGAGATGTGTTTCATCCGTTCATATTCCTTTCTCAAAGGGGAGAAACAATTCAGGGGGAGTTATACATTCAGGGGGAGAATGGGTTGTTCTAAGGGAAATCTGCATGTATACTGCATTTAGCATTCATGTTGTGCCATTAAGGGAGAGAGAGAGCCTTTCATGTCTTAGTCAAAGGGGGAGACTTTCATTCAATCATTGCATGCATATTTGTATTTCTCATCTCAAACTATTTTCTTTTTGATGAAGTCAAAGGGGGAGAATAGTTTGACATGAGTCAGTGTGACTCATAGTGTTGCCATCATCAAAAAGGGGGAGATTGTTGTGCCTCTGTGATTTTGATGATAGCAAACACTATGAGTCAACATTGCATATCATGAACATCTCTGTCTAAATGAAAGTCCTGCTTGAGCATATAGGAAGTCTGTACATCGTCTGCTCTCCATGCATATGCAAAGTCTGTACAGCCAGTGGATCTCTTGATTTAAAGTCCATACATTGTCTGCCCGCACACACAAGTCCATACATTGCTTTGCAGCATGCATGCACGTAGAGTCTATACATTCTCTGTTGATATGTTTATGTTGTAGTTCAGCAAGTCTGTACATCGCATATGCACTCTCAGATCTGTGCATATGCTATTTCCTGTACAGAAATGTTGGTGCATGTGATAAGCCAATGCATTTCATGTCTCGTGCATATCCGTCTCACTTAGCGTCTCTATGCATGGTGCATGTGATAAGCCAATGCATTTCATATCTCGTGCATATCCGTCTCACTTAGCGTCTATGTGCATACCTTAAGGTCGATGCATATGGTGAGCATCTAGTCAGTGCATGTTTAGGTCTCATGCTATATTACAAAGTCTATACATTCCTAGCTTTACCTACGTTCACTGTTTTAGCACACACACGAAGTCAGTACAGCCTGTGTGTTACACTAACACAAGCCTGTACATCATCTAGTTGCACGCCACACGGTTGAGCAAGTCTATACATCCGTTAAAGTCTATACATTCTTTGCGGGTATGTTCATGCACGCACTCAAAGTCTATACATTGCCTTGTAGCATGCACGCACACACAAGTCTATACATTGTCTGGTCGCACACACACAAGTCTATACATCGGTTGTTTCATTCATACATAAAGTCAGTACATAATGCTTTATCTCTACTTGATCGACTGAAGTAACTCTGTCATTAAACTGGCAGATGTCTGGGCACGTGATCCAAGGTTGGCACATGGCACGTGATCTGAGGTTATCTCTGGACAGAGAGGGCACACGCCCTGCACACGCCCTACTTCTGATGCTCTATAAATACCAAGCTTCTTCCTCAAGAGGAAGGTGATCGTGATCGAAGCAGAAGGGGCAGAAGCAGAGAGATAGCCTGCATGATCCAGAAGAAGAAAAAGAGTGAAGAAGAGAAAGAGAGAAGAAGCAGAAGAAAAAGAAGAGAAAGAGAGAGATAGAGAGCTTGAGCAGAGAATCGGAAGCATCCATTGAAGAATCTGGTTGTCTGGAAATTGGATCAGATCCAAACCAGACTTGCTCCTGCGAGAGCTACATTTTGCATTTCATTTACAGCTTTCAGTCGCTGATTGTTTCCCATTTTGTGTTTTCTTTTAAACCTTTCTTCAAGCTGTTTGCCAGCAGTGCAAGCTGTGATGCACAACGGCGAGGTGGATGCCTCGGACGGATAAGCTGTATTGCCCAGCGGAGCAAGCTGTGAGGCTCAGCGCAAGCTGTTAGACAGCGGATGGCTAAGCTGTATTGCCCAGCGGAGCAAGCTGTGAGGCTCAGCGCAAGCTGTTAGGCAGCGGATGGATAAGCTGTATTGCCCAGCGGAAGCAAGCTATGATGCTCAGCAGTTGTAGGCAAGTTATGAGGCCCAGCTGTTCAAGCTGTTAGTCAGCGGAATCCACACTCTAGTTGGAGTGTGGGGTGGACGTAGGTCTGGAGGACCGAGCCACCTAAAAACTCCTCTGTGCAGTGGTTTGGATTCAGTATATGCTTCCGCTAGATGAATGCATAGGGACGATATGGTTTGATTGCACACTGTGTGTTTCATTGTGGTATTGAGAGTCCTTTGACATTGTTCCTAAGTCACTAATCAGTTCATCTATAAGCATATCAGTTGACTAAGTGATTTTGTAAATTCCGCAATTGCTCATTGGGCTTCTGTTAGTATCAGGAAGAATTTTTAATTGAGCAAAACTTTTAAAGGGTTGATTCATTCACCCCCCTGTGAATCCAACACATCGAACCCAATAGATACCCTACTAATTTCTTGCTTTCTCTCGTGATTTGGAGCCGAACGGTGTTTGAGCGGGTTTTCCTACTTTAAGGGCGAAAGCATGTTTCGGGGGTGTGAGCTGAGATCACCATTGCAAGAGATGGTTTTTAGTTTAAATGGTATCATTGTTGACGTGACTTTCCGGATAGCATGTTTCGGGGGTGTGACGCCAGTGGACTCATCTGGGTTTTCTTCTAGTGAGGAGGTGCTTCTGTCACATGACACGTGACTCATGGCTTTCGTGATTGGTTTCTGTCATTGTTGATGTGACTTTCCAGATAGTCTGTGTTCGGTTTTACCCGAGGTCAATGTAGCGTACACGACGGTGAGATCGTGTATGTGTTGATGCTTTTAGACCGTGTGGTCTTGAGTTGGGCTTTTGTCTCTATGGATGAGCCTGCATGACTGAGGCATCGTGATGTGTTCTGGCTGTGTAGCCAGAGTTTCTTGATATCGGTTTAGTGATTCCCGACTATGTGTCTGGGGATTCGTGTCCTTGTCAATTAGGAGTAGTTTAGAGGGCCGAGGTTCGATAGGCTCCCGTGTTTCTATTCAGTACGACTTTCCTCTTTACTTTTACTGTCATTCTTGCTCCTGCTGTTACTGCTTTGCTGTTGTTGTTTAGCACTGCTGTTACTGCGTTGTTTTGTGGTAGGGATCTGCGGGACCCCTACTGAGCCAGTGAGACGAGGCTCACCCCTGACTTTTTTGGTGTAGCTGTTCTTCCTCTTGCATTGGAGGTGCAGTGCAGTGGTTCTTAGTTGCCAGCTTTGCCAGTGTTGGACTTCCCCCGACTTGAGAGTACGTTATGTTTCCTGTTGTACTGTACTTTAGTTGGATTGGACTCTGCTAGCTCTGTAGTTTAATTGAAAATGTAATTTTATTTCTACTATTTTAGCAATCTTGATCATAATAATTAATTGTTTACTGCTTTATCTTGAAGTTCAATGTACTTAACACTCCTTTCTTTCTCTTCAGAGCTTTCCCGCTCTTGGGAGGCCTCTCATGTTAGGGTACTAGGCCCAGATACAGAGGGGGGTGAATGTATCCTTCAATGAATAATGGCCAATTAAAAACTCAGATGCTAGACGCAAACACAGAATGAAACGAATTCAATTAAACTTATGAGCAAACACAAGGAGCGCGCCTATCCAAGCATCTAGCGGAAGCAAGCACATAAAGCAAACCACTGCTCACTAGACTTTTTAGGTGGTTCGGTCCTCCAGACCTACATCCACCCCTCACTCCCAACCGGAGTGAGGCTTCACTAGCCAATGCTAGACAAGCAGACTCAGTCTGCAAACAGTTGCTGCCACACAGCTTGACCAGGGGAACAACCTCCCCTCTTCCTACCAACCGGAGGGACCCCTGGACTTGCAACTCGCAAGCCCAGAACCGGAGACAAGTCTCCCTTCCTCTGACCAGAGGGAACCCACAAGTAGCTCCCAGCTACTTGCAACCAGAGATCAGATCTCCCTTCTCCTGATCCACAGGAGGAACCCGACCTCACTATTGAGAATCGAAAGAACAAGGAAAACCAAATAAGAAAAAAAAAAATAGAAACACGAAATGAAAATAACTTCAGCAAACAGAACGCTGAAAAGTGAAATGCACAATGTGGCTCTCAACGGAGCTGACTGGCCTGGATTTGATCCACGGTCCAGTAGACAGATCTTCAGGTAAGCTTCTCTTCCTCTTCTCTTCTCTCTCACTTTCTTTTTCTCTTCACCCTTACGAGCTCTCTAACTCTCTCTTTCTCTTCTTTTCCTTCTGCTCTTCTTCTCTTTCTTTTCTTCTGGATTGAACTCTCTTCACTTCTCCTTTTTTTTTCTTTTTCCTTTCGATCGCCCTTCATCTGTGGACGAAGGCTTCCTTATATAGCAGCAGCAGCAGGTGGTTAAGGTGCAGAATGCGTGTGCCTCCCACGCTTCATCCAGAACCTTCTTGCCACGTGCCCTTCTAGCATTGGTTCCTTTAGTATCGGATCACGTGCAGCCCAGACACCGGTGAATGTTCTTCCTCGGACCTGCAAGGAGATAAAAACCATTAACACTGAGGGCCACAAGAACTAAAATTGCATGAGGTATGTGATAGCAATACGAGATGCACAAGATTATTACAGTACGAGACAAGGAGAGAATGACACGAGGTCAGATGCAAACAGCACGAGGTAAAAAGAGAACGACACGAAGTATCACTGTAACAAAACAAACACTACGAAGAGAACGACACGAGATACATAATAATAAAGCTAACACCACAAAGAAAATGACACGAAGTCAGAAGAGAACAGCACGAGGTGAGAAGGAAGTCTCACGGAGTGAAAAAGGTAGACAGACACGCGATCAGAAGGAACCGGGACGAAGATAGAAATAAACAATCATGAGGACATAAACACAAGAATAACACGAAGACACGAATACAAAAGTAACACGAAGACATGAATACAAAAACAACACGACATAACAAACAGCAAAGAGAACGGCACGAGGTGAAACGACACTTTACTAAAAAGACTTGAATACACATGAAAAACAACTCGAGTACTAAGTTGTTCGAACGTACGAACGACTCGAAGATGAAAACGACACGAAAACAACATGGAACAATTCAGAGACATGAGGTCTAGGAGAAGCAACACGAAAACAGACATAACAAAGAAACGACTCAAACTAAGAATGACATGGAGACAACACAGTTAGACTCGACTTGAGATGAGGTGAAGTCTGTACAGACATGAATGTTCACATTGTATAGAATTTGAAGCAAGTGACCGAGGCAATGTGTAGACTTTACCCAATGTACAGACTTGGTGGTCTTGAACGTAGGTAAGGCAACGCAATGTATAGACTTGCTCAAACGAGTGAACAGGTCGATGTACAGACTTGTCCAATGCATGAAGCACAGTCCACTGTATAGACTTGATGCCTTGAAGGCAATGTACAGACTTGAGAGTGCAACAAATGGACTTTGAAACGCAGAGGCTGTACAGACTTGCATGAGACGCTGGGTAAGACGGTGGATGTATAGACTTTGGATGAGACACACAGAAGGATGATCCAGCGTGTAGACTTTGAAGAATTAGGGGTGACACAGATGGAGCGACACGAGGTGGTACAGAAAACAGCAAGAGGTGCTGCAGTGTTCAGCATGCGCTGGAACAAAACACGACACGAAGACAACCAACAAGCATTGTTGGAACAACACGATGTTGAAAAAGACATCACGAAGTGAAGTGAACACAACCAACACGAAGAATGAAAGGAACAGTACGGACATGCAGGGTATTAACTCATAGCAGTTTTTCTTATTAATCATGGAAAGTTCGAATGCATAACATTACTCATGATATCTGATTAAAAATAACAATATTTAACATAGTGATGCACATCATCAAAACACTAGGGAGGTCACAAAAGTCCAACAATCTCCCCCTTTTTGATGATGGCAACACTATATTAAATGACAGAGATGAAGTGCATGAAGATAAGCTGTGAAAATAAGCAATGCAGACACATAACACACTCGCCTCCTCTGACGACTCCCAAGAGCTCCCCCTGAACACAACATCCACTTTCCTTCGACTAGAAAACTCAGGACACTTATCTTTCGCTCCCCCTCAGCAAAGCACAAAAGCACAAGCAAGACACTCTCCCCCTTTGACATCATCAAAAACTAGGGGCAGGTCTGAAGATATCACGAAAAGATAATTGCTGACAGTGGAGAGAAAACAATAGAGAGTATGGCTGATAAAGGAGAGTTATTGAGATGTTTAAGCAATTAAGAACGCCATTAATTTTATGTGAGGATTTTGAGGATCAGTTAGTCAGACTGTGCAAAATGGTGAATGAAGATTTGCTCCATACACAGAACCAGATTCTAAGCAAGTAAGGTACAAGATACCAGTATGGTCAGAGTAAGTCTTTACTCAGAGAGTATAAAGCAAGGAAGTCAGGAAAAACAAAGACCTGTGGTATTGAAAACAAACAAACCAAGACCTAAATGCCAAGTGAGCAGAATCTGGATACCAAGAGAAAGAAAATTTTTCAAAGATGGTCAAGATCAAAGATAAATCTGTCAAGTACACCTTTGACATTAGGGAGACACCTTGTTTAGAGGCAGGAAACCCCAGTTACTTGGTGGCAAGACCACATTACCCCTTCTGACAAGAGGACAGAGATAGTATTCTAACTGGTGTTGACATTAAGGTGACACCTTTACCAGAGGCCAGACACCCCAGTTACTAACCAGATATATACCATAGCTCTGTATGATCAAGACAGCTAATTAAGCCTGATTTACTGCCATCTCATGACATGGAATTCTTTCACTTCATTGATGAAAGTCCCAGTTACTCAATGAACAGATAACAAGATTTGTAAAACTTCTTTCATGAATTTTTTTTTCATTAAACTGCACTTTAAGCCTTGTAAATTAGTCTTGACTCAGTTTGAGAACAATACACCAGTTCCAAAGTTTTTCAGACAAAAACACTATATACCTCATTTCGGACTCAACTTAGACTAAGTAGGTATGCTGTACTGGCTAGATCAGAAGTCAGTTACAGTGTAGGAAGATAGTCTTGAATTCAGATTTTGATCTCAGTGGGACTAACAGCCGAAATTCCAACAAGAAATTAGATGAACAGTCTTAACGGATAAAACATTCAAAAAATTCTTTTATCCACCTACTCAAACTGATTCTCTTATAAGGTCAGCAAAAGTCCGTTCAAAGTATGTTCAGATTTGGCCAAAAGAGCATGACACCAATTATTAATCTAGCTCCCCTGAGACCTTGACACCAACTCAGACTTAACCAAGACAACCCTCAAAACACCTCAAGGAAAACAAAGTGGTATCAATCAGTACGAGTGAATCATCAAATACCCATAATGAGGTTATTTTCAGCAACTGATAATGAGAAAAGATAAACATAAGAGCACATGACAGATTATTTAGAGATCAATTATTCAATCATGAAATTCTGTAAATACCTAATTCTCTGCGCAATGTGCTAAATTTTTCAGTATCCAGTGGCTTAGTGAAAATATCTGCAATTTGTGAGTTAGTGCCAACATGGATCAATTCAAAGGTCTTCCTAGCTACTTCATCACGAATAAAATGATGCCTGATTTCGATGTGTTTAGTTCGAGAATGAAGTACAGGATTCTTTGCAATGTTTATTGCACTAGTATTGTCACAAAAAATGGAAGTGCAACCTAGCTCAACTGAGTAATCCAGAAGCTGGTGTTTTATCCATATAACCTGTGTGCCACAGCTCCCTGCTGCCACATACTCAGCTTCAGCAGTAGAAAGAGCCACAGAGTGTTGCTTCTTGGATCCCCAAGAGACTAGGCATCCTCCTAAAAATTCGCAGTGACCACTAGTACTTTTCCTGTCCAATTTACATCCTGCATAATCTGCATCTGTATATGCAATGAGATCTAAACTACATGATGCAGGATACCAAAGACCTAGATCATGGGTAGCAGATAAGTATCTAAAGATTCTTTTTACAGCTGCCAAATGTAATTCAGTAGGCCTAGACTGGTATCTGGCACACATCCCTACACTAAATTGAATGTTAGGCCTGGATGCTGTTAAGTAGAGGAGTGAACCGATCATACCTCTATATAATTTAGCATCCACTTCTTTACCTTTTTCGTCTGAATCTAGTGAGGAGTTGGTGCCCATGGGTGTTGAGATAGTCTTGAGGTTGGTCATTCCAAACCTTTTCAGCATCTCCAGAGTGTACTTGGTTTGATTTATGAAACAACCATCCTCCATCTGTTTGACCTGCAGCCCAAGAAAATACTTTAGTTCGCCAACTAAACTCATTTCAAATTCATGAGACATAGATTCAGAAAATTCTTTACACAATGTTGAATTGTTAGATCCGAAGATGATATCATCAACATATACCTGGACCACTATTAAATCCTTTCCGAGATTTTTGGTGAAGAGGGTTTGGTCAACCTTACCTCGAGTGTAGCCCTTGCTCAAGAGAAATTCAGAAAGTCTCTCATACCAGGCTCGGGGAGCCTGCTTCAATCCATAGAGGGCTTTATTCAACCTAAAAACCATGTTAGGCTGAACAGAGAAATTAAAACCTGGAGGTTGTTCAACATATACCTCTTCCTTCAATATCCCATTTAAGAATGCGCTTTTGACATCCATCTGCTGCAGCCGAAGGTTCCTAGAGCATGCAAATGCAAGCAGAATTCGTATAGCTTCCATCCTAGCCACTGGGGCATAGGATTCATCAAAATCCACACCAAATTCCTGACTGTAGCCTTGAGCTACAAGTCTTGCTTTGTTTCTAGAGATAGCTCCGTTCTCATCAACTTTATTCTTGAAAATCCATTTAGTGCCAATGACATGAGTGTTATCAGGTCTGGGAACTAGTTCCCATACAATATTTTTCTCAAATTGATTTAATTCCTCACTCATGGCGGATACCCAAGAATCATGTTTTAAGGCTTCTTCCACAGATTTGGGTTCCACCTGAGATACCAATGCAGCTAAGTCCTGTTCTTGGACAATTCTAAAATGAGACCTAGTCCTAGGAGGATCATGCAAATTTCCTATGACATTTTCACTAGGGTGGTCTTTGTGAAATATTATCTCACCTGAGGGTTCACCTACCTCAGCTGCTCCTTCTTGCTGTGAGTTTTCTGGTTGAGCAGCTGGCTGCATTTCTTCTTCTTCAATTCTCTCCAAGAAATCTCCCTCATTAGATGGCTCCCTGTCATCATCCATCACTTTGTTAGAGAAACCATTTTCATCAAACACTACATGCGGTGTTTCTTCGACAGTTTGGTCAGCTTTATTGAAAACTCTGTAAGCCCTTGAAGTTTCTGAATATTCGAGAAAAATTTCAGGAGAGCTCCTAGCTTCAAATTTGTCCAACCCATTCTTACCATTATTGTGAATAAAACATTTCGAGCCAAAAACTTTAAAGTAAGAAATGTTTGGCTGCTTACCCTTGAGAAGTTCATAAGGAGTTTTCCTATGAGTAGATCTTACCAAGGCTCGGTTCAGGATGTAACATGCAGTGTTCGCAGCTTCAGCCCAAAATCTCCTTGGAAGTCCACTCTCAATCAGCATAGTCCTGGCCATTTCAATTATTGACCTGTTTCTTCTCTCAACAATTCCGTTCTGCTCCGGTGTCCTGGGAGAAGAGAATCTGTGAGTCACTCCCTCTTTTGAGTAAAATTCAGAAAATGAAGAGTTCTCAAACTCTCCTCCGTGGTCAGACTGAATAGTAATGATATTATGTTCACCTTGCAGTTTGATTTTATTGAAAAGTTCTTCAAAGTGAACAAAAGCATCATTTTTATTTGCTAAATAAAACAACCAAGAGAATCTAGTGTAGTCATCCACTATGACTAATCCATATCTCTTACCTGACAAACTTTGAATGCGAGTAGGACCAAAGAGATCCATGTGCAAGTGCTGCAGCGGTTTAGATGAAAGATTCTCAGTTCTCAACTTAAAAACTGCACGAGTCTGTTTACCTAGTGCACAAGCATCACATAGCTTGGATCCTAACTGAAATCTTATTCGGGGCAAACCTCTAACTAGGTTATGCTTAGACAGTTTATTCAATGTAGACAAACTAGCATGGCCTAGACGCCTATGCCAGTCAAACGCAACCTGTTCAGAATTAGCAGACATACACAAGTGAGTTTCAGGATTATCATCCAGGTCTACGATGTATACATTGTTTACTCTATGACCTTTGAACATGACGTTATCAGAATTCAGCTCAAAAATAGTACAGGAATTGTTGTCAAAGAGTACCTTGTGTCCTTTGTCGCAGAGTTGACTAATACTTATCAAGTTGTGCTGAAGTCCTTCTACAAGATACACATCTTCAATGGAGTTAGTAGAGGACTTACCAATTGTACCAATTCCAATTATTCTTCCTCTGTTATTTCCACCGAATTTGACCAGGCCCCCAAACTTCATTTTCAGTTTGCTAAATTTGGACCGGTCTCCTGTCATGTGCCTGCTACAGCCGCTGTCAAGATACCACTTGTTATGCTCGGCTGCCAGGCTAACCTGCGAAAGTTCAGACAAAGTAATGTGGGACCCAATTCAAATTGGGTCCAAAGACATTTTCAATTTATCCAAATCACACTTAGGAACCCACATTTGTTTTACTGTTCTTTTCAGAGGTTTCATGTAAATTGATTCTTCCTTCTTGGCATTTCTCAGTGGGTGTTGAATGAGCCTATTCCTATTAAAATTATGCTGTTTCCGAGCAGAGAAATTGTTGTTTGGCCTCTTAGAGGAAACACGTGTGTGCTGAGCATAATTCATGTAGCCATTTTTATTCAAATGAAAATTGTGCTGAAGGTGATGCATATTCGCATGCTTTCCTTGATAACTATCATGCTGAATTTTCTTAGCGAAACTGTTCACCTTTCTAGTGACATCCATAGGAATGGTCGTGTGAGAACCCTTGTTCCACACCTGTTGCACAGGAACAGTTCTAGTCTCAGGATTTCCTGACTTAGTTTGCTGACCAGTGGGTTGAGTAGATTTGCTGGTCGAAACCTTCAATGTAGAGACAGATTTGGAGCTGGATGGGGTTTCTAGTTTTTCTTTGCCCTTGGCGGGGCAGAACGTGACAGTTCTGAATTCAAAGGGTTTTTTACTTGTGGGACTGTATCCTAATCCTTCCCTATTGAAGTTTACTCTCGACCCCAGAAGGGCATCCAGATTGTTTCTCCCCTCTGTAAATTTTTCTAGCATTTTTCTTTTGTCCTCAATCTCCTTCTGAAGCTCATTACATTGGTCCAGGAGTTCCTGATTGACTTTTCTAACCGCCTCATATTTTTCTGTAATCAGTCTAAACTCCTTTTTACTCTCTTCAGTTTTACTCTTCAGCTCATTCATCCTAGCTAGATTTTCCTCTCTTTCCATTCTAAACTTCTTGATCTCACTTCTAGCCTGATCTAGCTCAATGGCCATCTCCTTGATTTTCATGTTGTCCGTAACAGCAATAGAGTGTTCCTCAGAAACAGAGTGAAACTTTCGTTTAAGCATTCTGTGCTCCTTGGTTAGAAAATTATATTTAGCTAACAGGTCGCCATAAGCGTCCTCCCAATCATCCAAAGTAAAATTCTCAAATAAGTTCGTTACCTCTTCCTCATGGTTGGCCATGAGGCACGTCTTCTCTTCATCTTCACTGGACGAGGTGGCTTCTGGATCCTCCTCCTCGTCACTCCATGTGCACAGCATGGCTTTCTTCTTCTTGTGCACCATCTTCTTCTGGTATCCGGGAGCCTTAGCTTGCAGCTCTGGACATTCACTTTTCATGTGACCAGGTTTCTGACAATGGTAGCATGTAACCTTCTTAACAAACCGGTTCTTCTCAAGTTCTCGTTCAGGAGACTTCCTTGCAGCATTGAATCTCTTTCTCCTGTAGAATTTCCCTTTAGTCCTCAGGAACTTTCTGAATTGCCTGGTGAGCATGGCCTGCTCGCTCTTGTCCAGGTCTGAGAATCCGTCAGAGTCTTCGCTGCTACCACCACTGTTGCTGCTGCTGCTGCTCTTTTTAGTATGTCGTGAGACCTTCAGAGCAACATTCTTTCCCTTTCTGTCATGTCCATCATTCCCTTGTCTGAAGTTCATTTCGTGGGTCATGAGAGACCCAATCAGCTGGGTTACTGACATGGCGGATAAATCTCTTGATTCCTCTATGACGGTCACCTTAGTATCCCAGATGGGAGTTAGGGACCTAAGGATCTTCCTGACAATGTCTTCTTGCTGAATCTCCTTTCCAAATCCTCTCAGACTATTGATGATCACAGACAATCTAGCATACATTTCTGTGATCGACTCCTCTGGCTTCATTTTAAACAACTCATACTGAGTTGTAAGCATATTGATCTTGGTAGCTTTTACTTGAGATGTGCCCTCATATATTAACTGCAATTCATCCCACATTTTCTTTGCAGTCTTGCACGCTGAAATCCTCAAGTACTCTTCAGGGTGGACGGCGCACTGTATGATGCTAAGAGCTGTCCAATTCAGTGCAGAGAGTTTTACCTGTTCCTCTGTCCATATATCTTCGTTCGGTGGAAGTTGGTACGGACCATATGTAATTACTCTCCAGAGCTTGTGGCTTTGGGCCCTGATAAAGACTTCCATCCTGTTCTTCCAGAAAAAATAGTTATTACCATCGAAGAAAGGGGGACGGGTGATTGACTGCCCTTCAGCAATGTAGCTGCGAGGACCAGCGGATCCGTTTCCCTGGCCGTTGGACCACATATTGGGAAATACCCGCTCTGATACCAAGTGTTAGGGTACTAGGCCCGGATACAGAGGGGGGTGAATGTATCCTTCAATGAATAATGGCCAATTAAAAACTCAGATGCTAGACGCAAACACAGAATGAAACGAATTCAATTAAACTTATGAGCAAACACAAGGAGCGCGCCTATCCAAGCATCTAGCGGAAGCAAGCACACAAAGCAAACCACTGCTCACTAGACTTTTTAGGTGGTTCGGTCCTCCAGACCTACATCCACCCCTCACTCCCAACCGGAGTGAGGCTTCACTAGCCAATGCTAGACAAGCAGACTCAGTCTGCAAATAGTTGCTGCCACACAGCTTGACTAGGGGAACATCCTCCCCTCTTCCTCCCAACCGGAGGGACCCCTGGACTTGCAACTCGCAAGCCCAGAACCGGAGACAAGTCTCCCTTCCTCTGACCAGAGGGAACCCACAAGTAGCTCCCAGCTACTTGCAACCGGAGATCAGATCTCCCTTCTCCTGATCCACAGGAGGAACCCGACCTCACTACTGAGAATCGAAAGAATAAGGAAAACCAAATAAGAAAAAAAAACAGAAACACGAAATGAAAATAACTTCAGCAAACAGAACGCTGAAAAGCGAAATGCACAATGTGGCTCTCAACGGAGCTGACTGGCCTGGATTTGATCCACGGTCCAGTAGACAGATCTTCAGGTAAGCTTCTCTTCCTCTTCTCTTCTCTCTCACTTTCTTTTTCTCTTCACCCTTACGAGCTCTCTAACTCTCTCTTTCTCTTCTTTTCCTTCTGCTCTTCTTCTCTTTCTTTTCTTCTGGATCGAACTCTCTTCACTTCTCCTTTTTTTGCTTTTTCCTTTCGATCGCCCTTCATCTGTGGACGAAGGCTTCCTTATATAGCAGCAGCAGCAGGTGGTTAAGGTGCAGAATGCGTGTGCCTCCCATGCTTCATACAGAACCTTCTTGCCACGTGCCCTTCTAGCATTGGTTCCTTTAGTATCGGATCACGTGCAGCCCAGACACCGGTGAATGTTCTTCCTCGGACCTGCAAGGAGATAAAAACCATTAACACTGAGGGCCACAAGAACTAAAACTGCATGAGGTATGTGATAGCAATACGAGATGCACAAGATTATTACAGTACGAGACAAGGAGAGAATGACACGAGGTCAGATGCAAACAGCACGAGGTAAAAAGAGAACGACACGAAGTATCACTGTAACAAAACAAACACTACGAAGAGAACGACACGAGATACATAATAATAAAGCTAACACCACAAAGAAAATGACACGAAGTCAGAAGAGAACAGCACGAGGTGAGAAGGAAGTCTCACGGAGTGAAAAAGGTAGACAGACACGGGATCAGAAGGAACCAGGACGAAGATAGAAATAAACAATCACGAGGACATAAACACAAGAATAACACGAAGACACGAATACAAAAGCAACACGAAGACATGAATACAAAAACAACACGACATAACAAACAGCAAAGAGAACGGCACGAGGTGAAACGACACTTTACTAAAAAGACTTGAATACACATGAAAAACAACTCGAGTACTAAGTTGTTCGAACGTACGAACGACTCGAAGACGAAAATGACACGAAAACAACATGGAACAATTCAGAGACACGAGGTCTAGGAGAAGCAACACGAAAACAGACATAACAAAGAAACGACTCGAACTAAGAACGACATGGAGACAACACAGTTAGACTCGACTTGAGATGAGGTGAAGTCTGTACAGACATGAATGTTCACATTGTATAGAATTTGAAGCAAGTGACCGAGGCGATGTGTAGACTTTACCCAATGTACAGACTTGGTGGTCTTGAACGTAGGTAAGGCAACGCAATGTATAGACTTGCTCAAACGAGTGAACAGGTCGATGTACAGACTTGTCCAATGCATGAAGCACAGTCCACTGTATAGACTTGATGCCTTGAAGGCAATGTACAGACTTGAGAGTGCAACAAATGGACTTTGAAACGCAGAGGCTGTACAGACTTGCATGAGACGCTGGGTAAGACGGTGGATGTATAGACTTTGGATGAGACACACAGAAGGACGATCCAGCGTATAGACTTTGAAGAATTAGGGGTGACACAGATGGAGCGACACGAGGTGGTACAGAAAACAGCAAGAGGTGCTGCAGTGTTCAGCATGCGCTGGAACAAAACACGACACGAAGACAACCAACAAGCATTGTTGGAACAACACGATGTTGAAAAAGACATCACGAAGTGAAGTGAACACAACCAACACGAAGAATGAAAGGAACAGTACGGACATGCAGGGTATTAACTCATAGCAGTTTTTCTTATTAATCATGGAAAGTTCGAATGCATAACATTACTCATGATATCTGATTAAAAATAACAATATTTAACATAGTGATGCACATCATCAAAACACTAGGGAGGTCACAAAAGTCCAACATCTCAGAATCCAAGTGGTATCGGGTTTACCCGGTATCCAGAGTTTGGGTCATCATAGTTGGTATCAGAGCGTGTGTTTGTGAAAGTACATGGGAATTCGAGATATCGCAGTACTCAGAGTTCGTAAGGTCCAGTACAATCGCGTGTGGTCGTGGTCTCGATTGTGCTACACTGGGTAGAGTTTGTCGGCAGACGTGAGTCTGTGGTGCTGTGGTTGAGATTTTTTCTGTGGCTTATTCAGGTGGCTAATGGGTATATCATTGGTGTGATGGCCGTGCATGTTCTCTGAGGAGATTAATGTTGCTTTGGCCATCTCAGCTTGAGGTTTGTTCAGCACCTGAGGTGCTTGAGGTGTTAAGGTTGTGTTGAGGTGGCTGTTTGATGCCTGGACTGAGAGAGTGATCGGGTGAACCTAGGATTTCCTTCTTGGTGAGCTATTGTTAGTTGAGCTTGATCTTTCTCATTCTGTCTTGTGGCATTGTTTCGAGGTAAGCTTTGGAAGTGCTATCTCCGCGAAGCCTTAGTCCTATGTCTGCTTATGTGTGGACTGTGTTAGTTCTGAACATGATTTGCTCTTGTTCGGCGGTGGCTTGGTTTTGAACCCAGATTAAGGATTTGGGGGCCATTATGCACCGTGTTCGATGTGCCGTGTATGGTGGCTGTTATGCTGTGAAGGTTCAGTAATTGTTTCGGGATTGGAGGATAAGCTGAGGCAGGCGCCCTTTGTGCCTTGTGCTGTGGCCCTTGGCATGATGGTTTGCACTATGGTGACTTGTGATCGACTGTTGACGTGATCGGCACTGGAGGCGTGGTACATTGCAGTTTCATGAATTGCGATGGCGTCGAGAGGTGTGCTGAGATGCGGATGCCGAGATATGTGTGATGCTTGTGTGCATTGTGTTGAGTGCGCAACGGAAGCGTGTGGGCACATAACCCACAAGTCGAGGATCGTTTGGTTGGAAGATTCTGACCAACCGAGAGGATTGTTTCCTCGGTATGTTCATCTTGGCTATATATGCCTCGATGTTGTTAGATGACGTGCCGTTGCTTGAAGCATTGTGGGTGTTGGCACTGACAAGTTTGAGAATTGGGGAAATATGTCGGTGTATATGCTGGTCGAGTACCCTTTCTTCTGTATTTCTTGGAAGTTGTGCTCTCGGGACGCATCGTGGTCCAAGAGATGCATTTTTCTGAGAGGTTGTTGTGGGTCCTTGTTGGTAAGCTGTGAACGGCTAGTACCTTTTAGCCATGTGGTCAGCTGTAATTATGCATTGATGTAACCCAGCTTGTGATTGTCCCATGGTTCTGTGTTGATAACGAAATCGGGATTTGCAGGTGTTGCTGGTTGGTGTTTATGTTCAGCTTGGGAGGAGTTCCCTGTGAGTCTGAGTTCAGATTTGCGTGGACCGAGGTCTTGTCAGTTGGTTTTGCTGTAATCTTCTACCGTGGTAGAGTTGGCATGGAAACCCGAATTAGATGTAATGTCTGAGTGAAGACTGACTTGATTGTGTTTGTGGTCCAGTGCTGTCATTGGCATTCTACGTGCCAATTTCGATCATTATTCATGGCGCGAAAGCCGATGGTTGGAGCAGTCAGCTAAGAGGACTGTGTTCCTTTGTGAGAGCTGATGCTTGTGTGTCTGCCATGTTTGCGTTTTATCGGTGGTTGTTTCGTGGCATGGGTCGTGTCTCCTTGTTTTGTGAGATGAAAGCGATGATGCCTTGTTTCGGAGGTGCTAGACTTGTGTTCCTTTGTATGCCATGCTCGTTTTGTGGATCAATGAGCCTTGAGATCTGGAGCCTGTGCTTGTGATTGTGGTCTGACAGTGTCCCTCTAAATTATGTTTTTCAAGAATTGTGTTATCGTGTTTTGTGTGTTTAAGGTTTGGCTGGAGCTTGGAGAGCATTGCTAGCGTTTGGGGTTGTTCTTCCCTTTTCCCTGTTGACTCCTTAAATTTTGAGGATGAAATTTCTTTAAGGAGGGGAGGCTGTAATACCTAGAATTCTTCAGATCAGAATCCGAGAGCTTCCGGAGCGCTTTTGCGAGTCCTGATAAGTGTTTTACGATCCACTCGAGTTTTTCCCTTGTATAACTTGCGGAACCCTGTGGAGAGTTAACCGTTGAGTATTGAGACTCTGAGACATTGCAGATGCGTTGTGTTCTTTCCGAAGATCGCAGAGACTATTTTTTCATATTTCTCTGATTTCATGGAATTTCGGGGCAAAAATCAGATTTCATAAATATTTCTATTTTCTTTTCCTTTTGAACCCTCCCTCTCTCCTCTCTCTCCCCACTATGCTCTCACTCTCTCCCTCCACTCTCTCTCCTCTCTTCTCCTCTACCCCGGGGCGTACGACCGTGGCGGAGGTGGACGAGGTGGTGACGGAGTGGAGCTAACCTGGAGCGTGATAGCGCGAGAATCGGAGCGTGGCATTGGCGTGATCCCATTCGTGGATTCGAAGCCGACGTGGGTTGTTCGTGTGATTGTTTTCGGCGTGGTTTGGCCGTTTCGACGCGCGAGATCTTCAGTAGAGGTAGGGGCATGGATACCCTACTGATTTCCTGCTTTCTCTCGTGATTTGGAGCCAAACGGTGTGAGTTTGAGCGGGTTTTCCTGCTTTAAGGGTGAAAGCATGTTTCGGGGGTGTGAGCCGAGATCACCATTGCAGGAGATGGTTTTTAGTTTAAATGGTATCATTTGAACCCCTGGCATGTCAGGATTCGATTCCCGCCAGTTTAACTCCGTTTCGTTGTGATTTGGGGCTGGTATGAGGCCGTTTCCCCACGTAAGTCATTTTGGGTCGATTCGTGGGAATCACCCATTTTTAGCCGTTTTGTGGTTGGTTTGATCCCTTCCGGCTTGTGGAAGGTTGATATCATGTCTATGGGTGTTTCCCCGTCGTTTAGGAGCGATTGGGGCGTGGAAAGACCGAGTTTTGAGCCTTCCTACGATTTTCACACTGGTAGGGAGTAGCGGTCAAATCAGAAACCGCTACTTGGAGAAATGGTATAAGGAGGACCGCTATCTGGCTCTTAAAGGTTTCTATGTCGGTTTTCAGTTGCGGTCTCGTGACCGATCGTGAATTGGTAGTGACGGCCCTATGCTGACCGCCATTTCCTAGAAACGGTCCCAGGGAGACCGTTATTTGGTTAAGTCAGTTCCTTGTAGCGGCCTTGCTACTGACCACCTTATGAAGTGACGGTCAGGCAAAGGACCGCCACCAGGATGGCTTATCGTGCTTTTTCTAGAAGCTTTCGAGGCAGTTTGGAGATGGCAGTCTGGCCATGACCGTCACCTTCAAGAGACGGCCCTGTGAGGACCGCAACTTGTTAGTAGCGGCCCTGAGTAGACAGTTTCCTGCATGTTTAACCGTGCAAGTAGCAGCCCTGCTGAGACCGTCACTTGGCTGGATAGTCAAGTAGCGTCCAGGGTTAAGAGCGCTATTAGTCTGGGCTGTTTAGTAGCGGCCAGGGAGATGACCGCCACTTGCCCAGAGTGTTCTTTCGCATTGGGTTGGCCTCCAGTTGTTTTGGCTTTGACCCCTTGGTTAGCCCATTATTCCGTGGATGTCTTGGACGTCCTATGAGGGCTGCGACCGTGTTATAGGGTGTCTGGGAGTGCCATTGTACCGAGCGGTATTCCGTGTTATTTCGAGGGTCATTATGGTTTCCGGTCAACCCGGTTGTCACCAGTGGTTGACACGTGACCTCGTGAGTGTCTCGGTTATCCCGTGAGGATCGAGACCTGGTTTTGGATGCTAGGAGGTATTGCCTTACCTTGATTTACGTGTCCATATTATTTGAGAGTTTTGGTGATCCCTCATGTTCCGTGTTTTGTGTTATGCGGAGTTGTGAGTCCTTTGAGTGGCCTATGGGCCGAGGACTTCCGATTGATGTGGATCTGGCTATTGTGTGTCACTTCCATATGTTTTATCAAGGATTGACTTAGGGACTAGGCTGATTGGCGGCGTGTTACCGCTTTGTGCGACGATCTTGACCCGAGTCTTGTGACTCAAGGATCATTATTTTAGCAGGTCTAGTTGGCTGTCTTGAGTCTGGCAGTAATTCTGTGTGCTACCTTGTGCTTCGTGGTACTTGCGATGGGTACGTGCATGGCCTATCCGTACTTTGCTATTTTGAGAGTCTCTGTGTCTAGTGAGTCTCCACTAGTCGTAGCCTGATGACACTTTCCGTGTGTCGGCCCACCTGGGAGTGGTGGCGGGGCGTGTTCCCGGTAGAGACAGTTTGTAGGCTAGTTGCCATGGGCCCCTTTGTCTTGCTGTGAGAGTCCTACGGGAATGGAAAACTAGCTAGAGGCCTGGCTCAAGACATTGAGCTTGTGTGTGCACATGTGGTCAGGGGCGTTGGACGAGCGCCGACGGGCGTGACCCTGACTAGTCACTCGTTACTGTTGTTCCTTGGTTCTAGTTCAGTGTCTTAGTTACCGCGTTCGAGGCGAGTGGGAGATGCTTGAGGCGCAATGTAAGACGTCAGTGGATGCATCTGACTTTTCTTCTAGTGAGGAGGTGCTTCTGTCACATGACATGTGAGTTATGGCTTTCGTAACTGGTTTCCGTCATGGTTGATGTGACTTGTCGGGTAGTCTGTGTTCGGCTTTACCCGAAGTCAATGTAGCATACACGACGGTGAGATCGTGTATGTGTTGGTGCTTTTAGACCGTGTGGTCTTGAGTTGGGCTTTTCTCTCTGTGGACGAGCCTACACGACTGAGGCGTCGTGATGTGTTCTGGCTGTGTTGCCAGAGTTTCTTAATATCAATTTAGTGATTCCCGACTATGTGTCTGAGGATTCGTGTCCTTGTCGATTAGGCGTAGTTTAGAGGGTTGTACCCCTAAAACCAATCGTAGTTTTGACCCATACCACGGGTCTTTTGGCATTGCTGTCTCATGGCCGAGATGGAGTCCCTGTTTCATGAGTTTTATGCTGATACCCTATTTCTTGGAGATTGAATGACCCTCCGTCGGATATTCCTTCCGTCGGATTGGAAATTCTCTCTCTAAGGCCTCCGTAAGTCTCCGCTAGCCTTGGAATCCCTCAAGGCGGCTGAGCGGGTTGTACCCCTAAAACCAATGAACCATTGTCTTGTCATGTCACTCTGAAGAAACATGACGCCCTAGCCATCATGGAGTGTTGTTTCTGGTGTTCTATGAGAGTCCTGTCACTATCTAAAATTAGCGTCCATTATAGTTGACGCCATATTGGGATTTAGCATCCATCACAGTTGACGCGACTTCTTTCATGCCTGTACTGTTCACAGAATTAGCTACCACCACGGTGGACGCGTGTTCTGTAATTGGCGGCGGCCTGAGTGGACTCCAATTTGTCCCAGATTCATGAGTGTCCTATTTTTCATGAGAGATTTATCGCAAAGTCATCTCTACAAAAGTTCTGCCCTTGAATTCCATGAATCTACCTTAATGTTCCTACAATGGCTTATTCCTTCGGAACTCTATTGGCCATAAAGTATAGTGGATGTCTAGATATTTACACGACCCAATGCCTGAAGTTAATGGGGCCTGGTCTAGTCCTGGGAAGAGTATCTGAAAGTACTTGTGCCCATGGGAGCTATATTGACCCTGGTGTGGCATTGCACCGACTTTCTAGATTACTCTATGGCATTCCTCTCTCTCTCTCTCTCTCTCTCTCTCTCTCGTGACATGAAAATACATGTTATTACTTGACGTGCTTGACTCGACATGGTACTTGCTAGAATTTAAATAGCCAATTCTCATGACGTGACTTGATATTACATGCTTGATATCCTTGTTAACTTTGCTTGATTTATTTTAAAATCTTGCTAGTTCAACTCTATTGCCTCTATTATTCCTTGTTCCATATTATCTTGAGTACATTCATGCATAGCCGTAATGCATTTCATGTAACATGTAGTTTACTTAAAGCAAGCTTGCTATTGAGATGTAATTCCTACTGAGCGTTCGCTCATCTAGTGTTTCCCTTAATTTTTCATGTAATACCGATGACGAGACTCAATATGGACAAGAGTGATGAGTGTAGAGCCGTCCCGTATACGTGCTTGATCGTCGAGTCATGTCTTTTGTTTCCTTAGTCAATCATTGTAATTTTTCTTTTATTGAGTCTAGTGACTTTGGAAGTATTGGTAGTTGTACTTTGGAAGTATTAGTTTGATGAATAAATTGGACTTGGTTATTTCTCTTTAGCACACTCTATCTATGTGTTGATTACCTCGTGCTCTGATTGACATGAATGATATAAACTCGTTGCACACTCTCGAGTTCCTTCTGCGCTCGGGACGTGACAATTTTTGTGGTATAAGAGCCTAGGTTTTCAAATTACCTAGGTTACCAAAGTCCAAGGATATATTTCATACCTTTTACCCGGTGAGATGGGTAGAGCCTTGGGTTAAGTCAATATAGGAAGATAAAACCTATAATTAATCACACTAATTAATTATTTAAAATTCTTTGTAGGATCATAGCCGTCGAGAGAGCTCAATGGCGTGACATGTAAAGGACCGTCCAAGGTCTCACTCAAGCGCTGCAACAAGTGGCGCAAGGTGGTATGAACCGTGGAGCGGGAGATCTCCACAAGAGCTTTAAAAATATGAACCCACCCATGTTTACCGACTCGTCCGACCTAGATGACGGCGAGAACTGGATAAAGGAAATCAAGCATATATTCCGCGTAATGCAATGCACGGATGAGGAGAAAGTGTTATTAGCAACCTTTCAACTGGAGCGGGATGCTCGATTCTAGTGGGAGTCCATGGAAGCAACCTTGACACATGAACACATTACATGGGGCGAGTTTGTTGACCATTTCAATAACAAGTATTTCTCTGATAGAATTCAGGATAAGAAAGTTGCGGAGTTTGCCGCACTCAAACACAGGAGCCTGTCTGTGGCAGAATACAAAGCATAATTTTCTAGCGTATCCCGTTATGCACCACATCTAGTGCATACGGAGAAGATGAAGGTCCAGAGATTTTTCAATGGGTTGAAACCGCAATATATTACACAACTGGCACCAATGGACGTGCAAGCCTATTCCAAAATGGTTAGGTGAGCACAATTGCTGGAGGATGCCACAAAATTGTCTGATCGGATCCGTGGGAGAGATAAGAAGGAACATGTTACTAGTTCTGGATCTTTTAAGGCCTCGTCCACAAAGAAGAGGTCTAATGGTGGAGAAGATCACTCCAAGGAAATAAAATTCAAGAAGAATGATAAGCCATTTTCTATTACCACCTGACCGTCCAAAGAGATCTGCAAGCACTGCGATAAGGTAGGGCACAAGGTCGAGGAGTGTTAGAGGAGACTAGGAGCTTGTCTCCGTTGCGGGAGCCGTGATCACCGGATTCTCGATTTCCCTCTATTAAATGAGCAAACTACCAACGACAAGTGCCCGGTAAAGAAGCAAGGCCGTCTCCAAGCATTGCAAGAGGCGGAGCAAGGTGAAGGTGGAATAGTGGAAGGCACATTGAATATCTGTTCCAAGATTGCATGTGTCTTGTTTGATACAGGCGCAACTCATTCATTTGTTTCTCAAAGATTTGCTGCTTCATTATCTGTGAAACCTATTTTGTTAGAAACGTATCTAGTTATCTCCACTCCTCTTGGAACTGGATCCGAGATTAAATACCATTACCCAAATAGTGAAGTCCTAGTTGAAGGGCATAATCTACCCGCCGATCTAGTATGCATGGACATGGAAGGGTATGATGTCATTCTAGGCACAGATTGGCTATCCACACATAGGGCTATCATAGATTGCCGGAAGGGTTTAGTAACTTTTAGTGATCACCCGGAGCTTATTTACTCTAGCCCCTGGAGTCGTAACAAGTCACCCCTTATTTTGGCTCTTCGAGCTAGAAGACTGATAAGAAAAGATTGTATGGCTTTCCTTGCCCTTGTAACTATAACAGAAGTTAAGGAATCAAAGCTAGAAGATATTCGAGTGGTTAGGGATTTTTACGATGTATTTCCGAAGGATTTGCCCGGTTTACCCCCGGAAAGGGAAGTGTCTTTCACAATTGACCTTGTCCCTGGGGCCGGCCCTGTTTCTAAGGCACCTGATAGAATGTCCCTCGCCGAATTAAAGGAGCCAAAGGAACAATTAATGGAGCTATTAAAGAAAGGATTCATTAGGTCGAGTACTTCCCCGTGGGGAGCGTCCGTCCTATTTGTCAAGAAGAAGGATGGATCCATGAGGTTGTGCATAGATTATCGGCAGCTAAATCAACTCACTATCAAGAACAAATACCCACTGCCGAGGATCGATGAATTGTTTGATCAGATATCAGGTGCCCAATATTTTTTGAAGATTGATATCAGGTCTGGATACCATCAATTAAGGATTAAAGAAGAGGATATTTTCAAGACGGCATTCAGGAGCAGGTATGGGCATTACGAATTTACTGTTATGCCTTTCGGACTAACAAATGCCCCTACAGCCTTTATGTAGTTGATGAATAGCATATTCAGGTCGCATCTGGATCAATTTGTTGCGGTATTCATTGATGACATTTTGATATACTCCAAGTCCGAGGAAGAGCATGAAGAGCACTTAAGGATTGCATTACAAGTATTGAGGAACAACCAACTTTATGCAAAATTCAGCAATGTGAATTCTGGCTTGAGGAAGTATCATTCTTGGGGCATGTAATCTCTAAGAAGGGGATTTTTGTTGATCCATTAAAGGTTGAAGCGGTGAAGAGCTGGGAAAGACCCGTTAATGCTATCGAAATTCGTACTTTTCTTGGTCTGGCTGGTTACTACCGGTGATTCATTAAGGACCTCTCCAAAATCACTGTTCCTTTGACAAGACTAACAAGGAAGGAGAATCCATATGTATGGACCGAAGATTATGAAGAAAGCTTCCAAACTCTGAAAGACCGCCTGACCACTGCCCCAGTATTAGCTTTGCCAACTGAAGGGGAGAAATTTGAAGTATATACCAATGCATCTGGCGTCGGACTAGGCTGTGTGTTAATGCAACAAGGGAAGGTAGTTGCATATTCTTCCCGGCAACTTAAGAAGCATGAAGAAAACTACCCGGTGCATGACCTAGAGTTGGCCACGGTAGTATTTGCTTTAAAGATCTGGAGGCACTATCTTTATGGAGGACAATTCATTGTGTACTCCGATCATAAAAGTTTGAAGTACTTATTTTCTCAAAAGGAGTTGAACATGAGACAAAGACGTTGACTAGAATATCTCAAAGACTTCGACTTCTCTATACAATATCATCCAGGAAAGGGTAACCCCGTAGCTGATGCCCTTAGTCGAAAGCTAAGAGCATTACTAGCCAGTTGCATGATCCAAGAATGGAAGATGTTGGAATAGTTTTCTAAATTAAACCTCAAATTGGATGAAGAGAAAGGATGTGTCACTTTATCTCACATGAGCATACATCCTAACTTACTCTCCGAAATCAAGGAGCTATATGATGATGACCCAGTAATAGTGGAAGTTAAAAGCAAGATGAACGAGCAACCTGACTTCAAGATAGCATCTGATGGAAGACTATTGTTCCATGAAAGGACTTGTGTACCGGATTGTCTAGAATTGAAGAACAAGATTCTAGAAGAGGCTCAACGATCAAGGTATACTATTCACCCAAGAGCTACCAAGATGTATCAGGACTTAAAAAGGATTTTTTGGTGGCCCAATATGAAAAGAGAGGTAGTGGAGTTCATTTCTCGCTGCCTTACTTGTTAAAAGGTCAAAGCGGAACATCAAAAGTCCGCCGGTAAATTACATCCCTTAGACATCCCTAAATGGAAGTGGGAGAATATAGGGATGGATTTCGTCATGGGTTTGCCTAAAATGAAGGGCGGACATGACGAGATATGGGTGATTATTGATCGGTTGTCTGCACATTTTTTGCACATCAAGAGTAAATGGTCGGTTGATGCGCTAGCAACTTTATATATGAAAGAGGTAGTCAGATTGCATGGAGTGCCTGTCCCAATAGTGTCTAACTGAGACCCACACTTTACATCACACTTCTGGAAGGGTCTACAACATTCAATGGGGATGAGACTAAAGTTTAGCACGGCATTTCATCCCCAAACAGATGGTCAAACAAAAAGGACAAATCAGGTTGTGGAAGACATGCTCAAGGCTTGTGTCATAGATTTTGGTGGGAGTTGGCACGATCACCTGCCTCTGGTGGAATTTGCCTATAATAATAGCTATCAAGCTAGCATCCAGATGGCACCATTCGAGGCTTTATACGGAAGGAGTTTCCACTTACCAATATGCTGGTATGAAGTTGGGGAAAAGCAACTTCTAGGCTCGAAGCTAGTAAGAGACACGACCGAAAAGGTACAGATCATTAGAGAGAGACTTCAGATGGCTCAGTCGAGACAAAAGACCTATGCCGACACTAGAAGGAGAGACCTCAAGTTCCAAGTCAGAGACCATGTATTCCTTAAAGTTTCCGCAGGAGGAGGAATTTGAAGATTTGGTGTTAAAGGTAAGCTTACGCCAAGGTATATCGGTCCCTTTGAAGTTCTGGAGAGGGTTGGCGAGGTTGCCTTGCCACCTCAATTATTTGAAGTCCACAATGTATTCCATGTCTCCATGCTCAGGAAGTATGTTCATGATCCATTCCATGTTATAGAACATGACAACCTGGTGATTCAAAAGGACCTAACTTGTGAACAAAAGCCACTAAGGATACTTGACCGTGAGGTTCGTGTGTTAAGGAACAAGACTATCCTCATGTTGAAGATTCAATGAAGCAAATGCTCAGAACAAGAAGCCACATGAGAAACAGAGGAGTCAATGCGCAAGAGGTTTCCAGAATTATTCTAGTTGTGAGTAATATGCACCCTCCATATTTACATGCAATTGAATTTGGGGACAAAATTCTTTTAAGTGGGGGAGGGTGTAGCACCCCGATAAAAATATATAGGAATAAAAACCTATAAATCAAATGATAAATGTTCTATATAGCCCAACCCAACTGGACTAATGGGTTGATAAGGCCTAGTGAATGGGCTAGTATGGGCCCCTGTGACAACATATATATATAATCAAAAAGGTCTTTTGGGCTTCTACGTTAAAACCCATTAGAGTGTTCGAAGGGGTATAGGTCGACTCATGTATAAGGAGCTTTAGGGTTTGGATCAAACATGGAAAGCGGCTGAGGTTATGGAAGGATAAGGTCGATCAAAGGGAGGTTTTGCATTTTAGTTGCATTAGGAATCCTTGTTAGAACTCGAAAGACCAAGGTCATTATAAATGCAAGGCCCTGCGATAGCAGAAGCATCCTGTTATTGCTGCTGTTCGTGATCGGGTGCTATTGTTGCCGTGGGAAAACTGTGGAGCCTTCTTCTTCCTCATCTGCTACCTGTGCGTTGACGTCCTGATCTTATTCCCATCCGTGTCTGCATCCTCAGCATCGCCAGACGACTTCCTCTACTTCCATTTGTCTTCCTCGTCTACAAAGCGCTGTTATGACTATTGCAGTGGGCGAGAAGAAGAGAGCATCTTTTTCCCTGTCCCTATCTTCTCTGCTTCCTACTTCTTCCCCGTTCAACTCAATCAAGGTAGGTTATCTCAATAACTTAAGCATAAGACGATAGCTAAAGGTGTTGCATGCATATAATTCGTGTTAGGGATCCACATTATGTGTCCATGATCCTTGTTTCCATGCGTTTTACGTAGTTTTAGAGCTTTCTGTTTCACTTGAAAATAGCGATCAGTATAGAGGACGCTATTTAATTGGCACCTATCCAGAAGGGCGCTGATTATTGAATTAGCGACAGCCTGGAAAATGCTAATTAATGAGCGTCCACTACCCCTGGCACTATTTCTTTTCGCATAATTAATAATTAACGCATGTTTAAAATTAAATAAGTATGGAACCTGATGTGTAAAAATTGATATTTTAGGTGACTAGGATGATCTAAGGGGGGGTGAATAGATCAACCTCAATTTGCGTCCTATAGCAACCAAATGAAATGCGGAATGGAGATCGACTGCGACGAACGCTATACAAACGGTTTAGCTAAGGATTTAATAGATAAACGATGAGAGACCAAACAATCACACACGATGCAAGGAGAATTTTAGGTGGTTCGATCTCAACCTTGAGATCTATGTCCACCCCTTACTCAATCGAATAAGGATTCTACTGAAACCACAGCTTAAACCCGCTGATCCACAGCTTCGGGGATGAATCCCTACAGACTGCTGAGCAATCATAGCTTGCTGTCCGAGGAACCAATCCTCGCCCGCTGAGCAATCATAGCTTGCTGTCCAAGGAACAAATCCTCGTCCGCCGAGCAACACAGCTTGCTCCGCTGCCTAACAACTTGAAGAAAGATTCTAAGAGAAAATGAAAAGAATAAAACAAAACAGTGACAGAACTTTAAGACAATGTAGCACGAATGAGCAGAGGACTCTAGATCTGATCTTGAAGTCGGAACCTCGATAGCTCTTCAAGAAATTTTCAGATCTCCGGTACTCTATATTCAGTAGCTCTCTCTCATACTTCTACGATGACCATTACACTCTCAGCTTCTCCTCTCCTCTCTAACTCTTCTCCTCTTAGCTCAATGGCTCTCTAGCTCACTCCTCTCTCACTTCTTCTCAGACTTTCTTTCGTTTCTCCTCTGAGACTCTCTTTCTTTTCTCCTCTCAGCTCACTTCTCTCCGGCTCTTCTCTTCTGCTACTTTTTCTTCTTTGATCTCCCTTATATTGAGTCTACGGGCAAGATGCCTTATATCTAGTTGGGATGATTCTTGTGGTCCCCACAAGATTCCTTCTGGGCGCGTGGAGGGAACACTCCGCCTAAACGGAATTCTGGAAGGTGCTATTTCGAGAGTCCACGTGTCAAAACAAATCATTTGAGTAGCAACCACATGGCATATCATTCTGTTGGACTATCCACCTTGGGTCACGTGCTAAGCGTAGTCACTTGTAATCCCTCGTGAGCTGTTTGACTCTTAGACGAATTCTTCATTGAAGGTATTTAAGCAAGATCTGGATGCTCTATGTCTTGATGTTCCTGCCAAAGTAGATGTGGAAATTCATTATCATCCTCATTATTATGTAGCTTATGAGATATCGTGATATATGCTAAGGGAAAGTAGATGTAAGCATTTTCATGAGGATTAGACAAGCATATGACAGAAAGCATGAGATGATGCAGATGCATCGATGCATGCATTGACATGTCTATTTAACATGGTGAGCAAATGTAATAAGATAGCAACAATAGCAACGACCTGTACAAGATACAGGTTGACCTGATAACAGGATAACAAGAGATAAATGCACAAACATGTACAAATGCCTCGATGCATAAACTAGGTGCATCAACCAATATATCAGACCTGCTGAACGCATGAAGCAAAACACATCAATTGACTCGACCTGTATAGTAGACAGGTCGACCTGACAGAACAACAGATAGTACTGCATGTACTGCTGCATCAATGCACTAACTTATTGCATCGACCTTACAGACTGACCACATGAACTGCAGCATCGACCTGAATGCACTAAATGCATGTGTATGCATCGACTTGCTTGACCGTGAAATGCGTGGATGCATTGACCTGATACTGCAGACGCTAGCAACCTTTATACCACAACATCGACCTAACTTGTTTAACACATGATTATGCATCGACCTGATAGAACATAACCACTACATGTGCATCGACCTAATAACTCTAATTAATATAGATGCATCGACCTGTATAAGTATGAATGCATTTTAACAGACTTATTCAGACATGAAGAAATGACATGCCAACACACAGTTTTTGCCCATCATCAAAACCAAATACCTGACCTAGTTTATTGCCTTCATGGCCTAGGGAGGACACAACATTCTCCCATTTTTTGATGATGGAAACACTGTGAGTCAGAATTAATAAGTTTTTCATGAGAACATGAACTCTCTCTCTCCCCCTTAGATAACCTCTGACTGACCCAAGAAATTCTCTCCCCCTTTGACATCAGCAAAAATAAATAAATGAAGTCGATAGGAAGAATAATGCAAGAGGGAATATCATGTAGGAGTTGAATGGCAATGGTTGAGAGTGAGAAAGTCATGAAAGACACAATTGAACAGATTTCCAATCTGAAACCGCCTTCATTAGTAAAGCAATCAAATGTCAAATTCTTCCGTCATAAGACATCTGATAATGCAACCCTTATAAATTCTGGTTTAAGAATGATGAATCTAGAATTTATCAATGAAATTCTTTGAATAAGTTTGCATGTACACTTAATAGAAATAAACCAGAACTCCATGATGATATCTTGTTTAATCTCACTTTATCTTACTCAGTCAAAGTCAGTGATATTCTTAGAAGAAACTAGGACATGTATTGAAATTAAACATTTTAGACAGTTCTGATTTTCCCCTCAGGGTTACAGCATGTTTTCCTTTGAACTTTGGTCATAATTTTCTTTTTGGCTCATGATTTGACAGAACATTCAGGTATAATTCATAGCTTTTTACGTAAGAGTACACGTTTATCAGACGCCAGTACCCCTAGTTACTTAGTGGAATTTACCATCCTGTTTCATTTTTGAATAGAGATAGTATAGACACTTCATGACATAAGTTTACTTCATTTCTTTGATGAAGTACTCAGTTTCTCTGTGAACTCTAGCCATTGCTCTACCAATAGAGCTTTGAAGAACACTTTTGATGATATGTTGCCCTTTGGTTTTTCAGAGAATTTAATGATTAAGAACAATACACAATCCAGGTTTCTCAACCAAGTTTACCATGAATTTTGAATTTTTTGAGTCTGAGAGACTTCACAGAACCTATTATGTGAGAGATGGTTGAGACCTATTAAGTGTAGAATACACCATTAGCCATTGAATTTAATCTTTAAACTTCTTTGATTCATTAGAGTTAAACCATCAGTTTACTCAGTACATCACAAATTCTTATAAGAGAAGTGATGTGACACCAGATGCAGCAATAGATTTGATCCCTAGGACTTGATTCGCAATCACAACCACAAGATTGGGAGCAACTTGAGAGTCGCCGTCACACCGCGCGCACACGTTTCCCGGGGTGACTCGATGATGCCGAGTTGAGATTGTGGAGAAAGCCCCTGGCTGGCTAGAGGACCAGCACCGCTAAGGTTGTCCCTCCCGAGGATATGAAGCCCACAAACAAGGGCGGCCGGGTGCCTTGGGGGCACTAGGTCACTCGCTCACTATCATCCACGGTGACCACACAAGGGTTGGTGGCTCCGGGATCGGGCACTCTCTCACCGACCAGCAGATAAGTTTCGCAGATATGAAATGAATAGGAGTAAATGAGCAAGGGTAGAGGCTCACCTGGCTGGTTTGAGGAAATCAACCCCGGTCGGAGACGAGGGCGAGCGGGGAAGTGTGGGTCCCCGCACACTGCGCCGATGAAGCTTCAACCTGTTCAACTTAATACAACCACTACACCTCACACATGAGGGTGGACTTGGGGTGGGGATGTTTGTGTTACAATTCAAACACTACCTCCACGCAGGGAGGGGCAGTGAGCCGGCCAGGCGGGGAGGGGAGATTCGCCGGAAACGCGAAAGGTGAAGCCGTGGCCGAATCTGCCTGCTCTATGTGATAGCTGACTGACAGTTGGTGTCGAGGCCGTAGATCCTGTTCTGGAATTTCTATGATGGTGAGACCAGTGGGGAACACTTCGTATCTGGAACCTGGATGCCTCTGAATTTTTCTGAATTCTTCTGATGAAGTTGCTGGTCCGGGACGAGGTTCGATCAGGGAGACAATATCTGGGCGCGGCAGCTTCCTGTTTCTGACAGCAGTTTGCAGAGACTGCCCCGACCGCTCCCGTACTCTGAATCATGAACCGCTGGAGGCGTTGGAATCGTGGACAAGTCCTCTTCACATAAAAACTGACGGGGAAGCCGTCTGATGTCGGAGAGGGCTGGGGGACTCAGAATGGTGGAGGCAGGTCGTTGCAGGCGGTGGGTGGCAGACCCGCGCAGCCGAGGGAGAAAAATGATAACTTTTGTCTCCGGATGCCGATCGACGTTCCGCTTCCTGATTCTGAAAGCAGACTGGACGAGGTAGAACTTTGTAGAAGAGCTCTTTGCCTGATGCTTCCGCGGTTCGTCGTGGTACAGCTTCTCCTCTGGTTCAGGTACTCTGCAGGGGGAGCTTTGCGCAGTCAGGGGAGATCGGACCTCCCGGGTAGCACGGATCTCGGATGGGGATGAGACCACCGCCGATGCGAAGCTGACTGGTAGAGCTTTCCGTCGATGTAGGCGATGCCTTCAAATAATGTCGAAGGACATCGGTGCAGCTTCTGAAAGTTACCTTCTCTCTGCTGCCTGCGAACCAGAACTGGTTCTGCTAGTATTGGAAGGGGTGGATGGAGGAGATGGTGGTGGAGGGGCAAGGGGAAGAAGATGGATGGCTATGGGAGAGTAATGGACGTGGGAAGGGGAGTGCAATGGAGGGGAAGGGCAAATAGGAGCAGTGAGGGGGAAGAAGGGCGCAGCTAGTGGGGATGGGGAGTGGGTGGTGGGGAGAGGGAGTTCCCTCTTGGAGGTGGAGTGGAGGGGGCGCAAATGGGCTTGGGGAAGTGGGGAGGCTTCTTCTTGATTTGGGTGGAGGGTTAATGGGTGGTGTTAATGGTGGCCTAGGGAGGTGGAGGGGTTGTCTTGGGGAGGGGAAAGGTTACTTGGGAGAGGGGATTCTCTCTTGGGAAAGTGAAGGGTTGTATGGGGAAGGGGAAGGGTTGTATGGGGAAGGGGAAGGGAGTTATGATGATTAATGGCCTTGGGAAGGTGAAGGGGTGGGGTGGGGTGATGTGGCAAGGAGAAGAGATAGAGAAGGGGGCAAAATTTGGAGAGAGAGGGGGAGGAGTGAGAGAGGGGGCCGCCCCCTTTAGAGAGAGAGAGAGCTAGAGAGAGAGAGAGTAAGAGGGAGAGAGAGAGAGACAAGAGGGGACAATGCAAATGGCTAATGCTTTCTTTAATACTTCATTAACCTTCAAAAGAGGGATTGGGGTCCTATTTATAGGAAACCCACTTTTACATATAAGACCCTGACTTTTAACATACTAACAGATAACCAAGGAAGGGGGGTGCGCCCATGGGCCTAGCCCAAAGAAATTGGCCTAATAGCAAGCACCATAGCCTAATGAGACTCGAACTTAGGGAAATGACTGGATAACCTAGGTACAAGACTCAAATAAAAGGCAAATTACATGATTATGACTCAAGTAAAAAGGAGAAAACAACAAGATGACCCAATGGTAAGCACTAAGGTCCAATCCAGAAGAAGGGCTGCTTCCTAGCTCCCTCCGGGAGGGAGAGAGGTGCCAAGCCAGAGGGAATCGTGAGTGATGCCCTCATCAAGAAGATTTCTTGACTTTATAGCTGTCGTCGGGGGTTTTTATCTTTTATGCCGATGACCGGGGTGAAGGTAGGAATACAGTGGGGGAGGAAGATACGGGAGTTTGATGTATCTCGGGTATCCTCCTTCGTGGCCGTAGGCTTCTCACGGTGGTACCGGGCACTCTCCTTTTACGGAAAGCCGAGAAGGGTCGAATGGCACGGAAATGTAGGGGTGTAGGTTAGCTAAGCAGGGTGCGGGCGTGCCAGTCGATTTCTCGACAATCACCTATGGAACCAAGGATTGACCGGGGAAGTGTCACCAGGATGCGGCACATGGACTCGAGAGGTCGGGCGACACGTGGATCGATGAGGGTTCCATGGGTGTGAGTGCGCAGGTGATTGTGGGAATCGTGTACTAGACGTCTTTCCCCACCGACTGCAAGCGATCGGTGTATATTTACATCGAATTAAATCCGAAAACCTTCGTTCTGTGCTGAAGAGAAGCCTGTATGTGTCTGAAGCCATGGGTGGAGGGCCGGGAGCATTCCGTAGCTGTGGGTGCACTTTGGTCTTGGGGGTGATGGCTGGGGTCAGGGATATTAGGCACGTGTGCCGAATGGTGTAGGTAGAAAACTGGGGCCCGCATACGGGCGCATGCGTTCAACTGGTTTTAAGTTATATGAGAGCCACATGGGCTTTACAAATGGGCCGAGGAGGCCAGAATACAACTAGCGAAGGCCGCGGGACAATTTCGACATGTGAGTCAGTCCCCGAGTCAATGCATGGTATGGCGGTTACCCGCGTGTTTTATAGGGGGCTCCCTATAGGGAGATTGAGACATGTCCGACTACCTGGGTGGCAGGGGGCGGTTGTGGGCTGGCGCCTGACGGAGGTAGGATGTGGCTCGAGGTGAGTGGTCGGGTCCGGGCCTCGGGGGCGAGAGGTAGTCACATGGCCCCATGTCGGTCGCTGGTGCGGCGTCGTGTCGTGTACATGGCCATGGTGGGTTGTCATGCATGGGCGGACCCGGGATGCGGGTGTATTCGCCGTTGTCATAACGCCTTACGTGCGACGGGAGCGGACATGTGTATGATGGCTAGACGCCACGTGAGGGGAGTGCGGACATACCCTCAGCGTGTGCGAGCCGATCTACAATCCAGCCACGTGCACGCCTTGCTCCTTGCGTTCCCGACCCTTGCCGAAAGTCTCGGAAGCCCGAGGGTGCGGCAGTTAGGTCAGGTTGTATTGATGTGTCTGTCCGGCCTGTATGTTCTTGCCTGTGTGCATGTCCCCCTTGAGCTTCTAAGGGGTGGAATTTATAGGAATTTGAAGGGACAGGGGTAGGGTTTAGACAGACCAAGTTGGAGGTCCAACTTGGTCCAGGTAAACCCTAAGGAAACACTTTTTTTTTGTATTACAGAGTGGGGAGGTAGGGTTTAGGTGGACCAGCCCAAGGGGCTAGGCTGGTCTGGTCTGCCTAAACCCCTCACGGAGGGGTTTTTCTTTTATTAAAAAACCCTTTTTCTTATTTGGAATGGGTTTGGGCGGACCAGCCTAGGGGTCCAGTCTGGTCCGCCTAAACCCTGGGTTTGGGCGGACTGGGCAAGGTGTTTTTTCCTAAAAAAAACTTTTTTTATTATGTAAAGGGTTTAGGCGGACCAACCATAGTTTAAAAGGTCTTGAGGCAGTTGTGAGGCGCTTTCTGTAAGCCTCATAAGGCGTAAGCCTTAAGGCACAACGAGGCGTAAGCCTTAACTAGAGAAGAAAATAATCTTAAAACCATAAAAATACTAAAAATAATAGTGATTTTCATGTGTTAATGTTATATCAACTCAATGATAAATTTATGTAATTTCAAAAGTACTAAATTATGAGTCAGTTGTCTAGTGCAGTTGGTTTGTCACCCTTCCCCATATGGGGGAAGGCCCGAGCTCGAGCTCGATTATCCCCTCCTTGTTAAAAAAAAGTATCTACCAAGAAAAAAAATTGAATTATGTTTTAAGGACAACAAAAGAAACGTAAATTTTGGGAGTACCCTACAACACTTCATTACATCATCTTCTTAAGTGATGCACACGTCTCAATGAAATACCTTGAGGCGGTGAAGGCGGTGAGGCGTACCATCTAAATCAAAAAAAGGCGTAAGCCTCAAGTAAAAGACATGAGACGTATGCCTCAAGGTGTTTTTGTAGTGCCTCACCTTGAGACTTAAGCCTTAGTGCCTTGAGGCACCGCCTTTTTAAACAATGGGACCAACCTGAGGGGGTAGGCTGGTCCGCCTAAACCCCTCCCAGGGGGATTTAGGCAGACTGGCCAGGGAGAGAGAGAGGGCGGTCCCACCACTATAAAATCACTATTTTTATGTAGTTTCTTCCTAATTTGGCTAAGAAGAAAAGGACAGGGAGGATATGTGGAGCTTACTCGTGCGCGTTGACTGAGAGTTGAACCCCTCGTGTTGTCGCGTGCGTCCTTCGCCTTTCTTCCATGTACCGATACGACGAATGAATCCCTACGTGAACGTTGCACCTCGGGATTAGGGAATGGTATGGACTGGGACTGAACGGGGCTGTGGGGCCATCGGGCTGGGAAGAGGGTGCGCCCCCCCCAGGGAGTTCGCACTCCCTGGGGGCGAGGCCGCCCCCTGGGGCGAACCAGCCCTGGGCGAGCCGCAACCCCGAGGTATGGCCCCCGGGGGTCTTCTGTTGTTGTCTGGGGGTGTCCTTTAAGGGACAAAGGGCTCCGGGATGCTGGGATTAGCCCATGGGGGCTTGTTGTTTTGAAGTCGTAGTTTCCACTCGCGAGGTGTTCGGGTAAATGCCCGACACACCCCGGGTTGTCGAACGGCCTGGGTAACTGGTTGAGAGGCCTTGGAATGGGGCTTGGGCTGAGGATGTGAGCTCGTAGAAACTGAGAGGAGGCACTTTGGGCACTTGGGCCTGGTCTTGAGGCGTGTGCCGCATTGCACGGCGGGCTTGGTAGGGTAGCCTTGGGTTGACTCGAGAGCTAAAGATAAGCGGCTCGTCGCCGTGTGTCTGAGGGTCATGATCGGTCCCGACTTACTGGAGGGTTATTGTGGAACCCGACTGGCGTGCTGGAACCGTGGATTGACCCGCAGTTTGTTGTAGAAGGGCTGGGACATATGCGCCCACAAGGTGTTCGGGGAAGTGCCCGACACTCGTGTTTGAGCCGTATACACATGCTGCGGGCCTCCAAAGCCTGTGGTTGACTTAGTTAGGTCTCCCTATGACCTTGGAGGGTTGAAAGAAGGCTTCTCGGAGTAAGCCCTTGACCTCTTCACGGGGTGCCACGTGGCGTGGCTTGTAGTCAGGGCGCCCACGAGTTGGCCCGGGTGGTTGTATAGAACGCGGACAAAGTTCGTAGTTGAGGGGTCGGGAGTGGTCCCGACTGATTGCTAATGCCACCGTATGCCTCGGCCGGCGGGTTAGGGCCGTCGGTCAGGCCCGCTGGGTTGCCAGAGGGGCTAGATAGCCCATGCCTTGAAGGTGTTCGAGGAAATTCCTGAACTCTTATTTCTGGGTGTTTTACTGGGGAAATTATCCAGGTACAACAAATGCCCCCCACGGGGCATTCGTCGGAGGCGGGGACGAGGACGTGCGGCCCGTGAGCCCCTTTTTCTAAGCTGTTGTAGTTGTATTTTGAAACTTCATGTGCCTTTATTTTGTTGCATTGCATATATTGCCTTTCTAGTGTACTGACTATTTTTGTGTGCTCCATCTTGTAGCTATGGCACGATTTGGCAGAGACGAGAGGGTCCCGAGACGTGCGGTCCGGGAGGAGGATCATTGGGTGAGGAGGACTGAGAGTCCCATGCCTCCCTTGGGCCCGCAGATCATCACTACGGTTGGCGTGGAGCATCTTGACTCAGGGCACACGGCGATAGCAGAGGGCCCAGTTGGTGAGCGTGGGAGCGGAGTTGGGGCCGTGGAGTTGGCCCGGGTTTCAGAGGCGGGCGGGATCTACTCTTACGACCACAACGGAGGCTACCCAGTGGAGTTTCCACTGGACCGTCACTTGTTAGAATTCATGAGGAGCTTCGTCCCGCCTGGCATGGAGGAGGGAGATTCCTGAGTCACTGGAGTGCGCCGCCGATTGGAGCGGGCGATCTTGGTAGGCAGGGACAGTCTGCATGGGATCGTCCCCTGTGGTTTTCTGAGCTTCTATGGAGACTACTGGAGGCAGTGTTAGTTCCCCAGTGCTGAGTGCCTGGGCTTCTTCAGTAGGGCGGATCAGTTTGGAGTCCGCGTCGGAGTGATGGGTCCTGCTTCCTGGGACTTGCACGGACACCATTGAGCAGAGACAGAGGGCAGCCCAGGGTTAATGTTGGGGCCGTCAAGGCTGCAGTATACCGGGGAGGGCTATGACGACCACAGCCTTTTGTCTGGGGTTTTATGGCAGACTGCGGTTAGCTGGCATGGCCGTTGGGCAGTGATTCTTTCGCACAGATACCGCTAGGGGGCTACTGAGTGGCTGATGGGCATTGTACACCATTACAGGGTGCTGCTGGACCGGGCCGATATCAGATACTCTGTGACCACGACTTTGTATGGGTATCCCTGCTATACGGGGCTTCTGCAGGCACTGGCAGAGCACTTCAACCGCCGGTGGAACACTGTGGCGACGTCCGAGGGAGAGACTTCATTAGATTTGTGGTCTCTGTTTAGGATTTTTAGGCTGCCGATCAGTCGCGAGGGCTACGAGGACATAGTGCTGGACGACCTCCATCGCAGCCACACAGATGGACATGGAAGATACTGGATTCCTTATAGCTACCGGTATTTGCTGAAGACCTGGAGGGACTTAGCCGTAGTCAGGAGAGAGAGGGCCGCACAGACTCCCAGGGTGCCGCTGAATGTGTAGATCCTCCGCTTCTACAACGTGCCCTTCTATTTCTATCAGGAGTTTGCGAGAGACCAGACCCCGTGGGAGGAGTACACCGTGGTGGAGTTGCAATTTCGGACGTACACCCAGTAAATCTATGCACCACGGGAGGGGTGGAACCCCCATGGGTTGCCGGACGTGACCCATTTAGCAGCGTACTTGGCGTACTGGCTGGTGACGTTCGTGGTCTCGCATGGAGAGGATGGTCTGCTGAGGGTGGAGTTGTTGTGGCCTGCGTGCTTACTGGCGGAGGGACGGAGGTTGGTCTTGGCTCCGGCAACCTTGGCCAACATTTACCAGGGACTGGGGGTGCTGGCTGTGCACCCGACGCCTCGTGAGCGGAGTCTGCTTCTGCCGACCCATTACCTTAGTGTGTGGGCCGGCCTGCTGTAACCGGGGTTGGTGACTCGAGGGTCAGTGGCGATCCAGGCGGCACCCCTGTTGTTCAGCTTTATCGGGCAGCCAGACGGAGACGCAGTTGCACAGTTGGAGGGGGCCAGGAGAGTCCTATCCTATCTGCCCGGCAGGGGCGAGGAGGGGCTTCCTTTTAACGGCGCCACGAGGGACTCCCACCTGATCCTGGTGCCTTCGGGTGACGAGGCGATATGCGCCCTTCCTTACCAGTAGGAGCCAGACGCAGCATTGTACACGAAGTGGGTGATGAGCACCTGGCCAGTGGTACTGGCACTACACCGGTCCGTGATGAGTTTTTTGGAGCTGTATTACCCGCACAGGTTTGCCCGAAACCTCGGGTATGACCAGGGAATCCCACCGAACCAGGAGTTCCCTCTAGCAGGGCCGGCAGTATAGAGGCCGAGATGCCCACTTGCTAGCTGCGGCATGGTGGGACTTCTACTATCGTCGAGAGCGGGAGCGACTGCCGACACCTGTGTTGGGGCGCAGGGGACGGTTCGATGTTCATTACGCCAGGTGGTGGTTCGAGCACAACCATCTGTATCATCAGAAGGCCTCGGCAATCCGGAAGGCCGAGGAGGACCGTCTTTTGAGGGAGGATCTGCCTCCTATTCCACTGGACGATGAGTACTTGTTGACTCGCTTCTTCCAGATTCGTCGGGAGGTCGAGCGGCTGGCGCAGCAGGCGCCCCAGGGCAGCCGGGGTTCGCTGTCTGTGGGATGGAGTAGTAGCGGGGCGTTGAAGCCCCTTAGGCAAATGCGGTTGGCGCCTGCCGATATTGGAGCTGGGGCATCCCGACCGAGGTTGCCAAGGAGTTGGTGGGCCCAATTCCTGGTCGATTGTGACTTTGGGAAGAAGGGCTCACTGGACCGGGTGCTCCCTGAAGGGAGCTTTGCGAACACAGCGGTCGATGATAGGAGACGCCATATCGCCCATGCGATCGGGCCTGTTGGACCCGTGGAGCTTGTGTCCCATGTCGAGTGCGCTCACACCCTGAGAGACGTCAAGGAGGCGATCGCGAAGGCCGCATGAGCGGTATGTTTAAAGCCGGAGCAGCTGGTTCTCCTGCCGTTGACTCCTTTCTTGACCTCAGGTGAGACCTCTTCTTTGATATGTTTGTTGACACCCGTTTTTTGCCGATGAGTTGAGTCGTTCCCCTTACTCCCATTTGTTGATGGCTCGAGTTGTCCATCGCTCGTTGGGGCTATTTTCAGGCACGTTTTGGCCCAGTTTTATGAGTGGCCTCCCTCCCTAGTTAGGTCCGAGTTGATTCAGGGCTTAATGGGCCTTGGTTTCAGTTAATCGAGCTTTTCTATAAATTCCAAGTGCCCATGTACATGTGCGGTCAATCTCCAGCCGTATAACGATTGGTGCGGTTGCTTCTGGACCGTCCATATATTTTGGTTAATTTTTTGAATTTTTACCGACAAGTATTTATGCGGTCTTCCCATAGCCGTTCAACATGATGGACGGACGGATAGTAGCCGCTCATCTCTGAGAGTCCTGCGTTTGGTGGTTTTCTCAGATAATTATCCAATTAATCTATTTATCACCAACAAGGCTAGAACGGTGGGTCCTTGGCTGCTCTACCGTTGAACGGTCTCATCTGAGCCGTTCATCTATGAAAGTCCAACGGCGAAGATTTCGGTCAGTTCGATGGATAGTTGGATAATATTTATAATTTATTTGAATTTCCACCGACAGGGTTGGACGGCCAGGACATGGCCGCATATCCAGTTGAACGGTCTATCGTAAGACCGTTCATCCGTTCGATTCCTGAAGTTCAACAGATTTTCTCTCTCTATCCTTGGTTTTATCCCTAACTTCTCCCATCATTTTCTCCGCGGATGCTGAACCATTGTGAGTGCCGTTTCGACTGGATAAGAGATAATTTGATTACCTATGATTTTCCTTTGATTATCTCGACCTGAAAATGCTTCTAAACCCTAATTTTGAGCTAGGACTTTAGGTGCTCTATAAATAGACCCTAAACGCTACCTTTGAAAAGGGGGGGAGATTTTGGTCGATGACGAAGCCCTGCCGAATCCTTGAGCGACCTACGACCAGGGAGGGAGGCCTTCTACGTCCATATAGGCCTCCGATCCAGGGAGTAATTTCTTTTTTGAGTCTTTTTTTATCTTTGATAGTCTGTCATTCCCTTTTGGTTGCATGCATTATTCTCCCACGTTTTCATTGCTTGCATTGTCATTCACACACCCTCCCACGTTTTTGACGCCCCCAAGGGTTTAAAACTCCCCAGGTATCCCCTACTTCACTTAGTTACGTGTTTTTTTTTAAATGTTAGCATTTACTACACTCTATAATTCTGATAGTGGGTTTTTCATTGTGTTTACACTCTGTTTCGTAGGTCAGCAACTCACTAACACGAGGCCCATCCTTTCTGGCCGATCGGAAAGGGTAGTGGTTGGACCCTTTTACAACTTTTGGCGTGGTGGCCTTGTGCGGTTCATAACCAGCCGTTCACGGAGACGTGCGGTTTCCACTGGGCCGTTCTTCTTCATCTTGCGGTCGGGTCAGAGCCGTTCATCCGCCAGAAGTTCCTTATCCCGCATCCTCTGCAGCGCCCTCAGACGGCCTATCGTGTGGCCGCACATCGTTACAGGCGGTTTCTCCTGAGTCGTACATCCTCCCAGCGCTGCTCATAAGGCGAGTGTCTCCCTCTCTTTCCAAGGTATGGTGTGTTCATCACATTAGGCACCTTGGTGGCGATCACAGTTATTTACACTATTCTGTTCTCCTTCTACTGTTCCCATTTATTTTATATATCGATTTAGTAGAAGGGGAGAGAAGACATCTTCTTTTAAGCCAAGTGAGGAGTAAAAATAAAACATGTCAACAATGTTGTTGTGGCTTTATTATTTTCTAAGGTGCATGGTTGAGACATTGTGTTGTGTTTGCTGACAGGCTCTGCAGCGGAGGGAGATCACTCTTCTATAGAGGCTTCTTCGGGGAGTGGCGACGGGGGCCTTCAGCCTAGGCTGAAGCACCCTCGGATAGAGACCAGATCAGTGGAAGCTGGCGAGTTCTCTCGGGGACCCGAGGCTGGCGGGCACATTAAGGCAGAGCCGGCTTCGAGTAAGTGTCGTATCTGCCTCTCTTGTGCCCTGTCAGTTTAGCCATGATGATTGACTAATCCTGCATCGCTGGATCTGTCTTATAGCTTCGCCGGAGGCCCGGGCGGACATGACTTTCTCGCCGCCCCAGGAGGTTGACCCATTGCCTGATGACGGAGTCGAGTGTGAGATAGATATGGAGGGGTTCCTTCGCGTGATGGACGAGGCTATCCCCAATGTCAGGATGACGGGGACATCCCTAGCCACTCCATTATTTTTCGGGACTATAGTTGCTCGCCATCGATGCATCATCAATTCTGCCAATTAATTTTGAGTTGTAGCATGTAATTTTTATTTTATTTGAGTCTCTTTATATGTAATTTTTCCTTTTTGAGTCACTTAGTAAGTTAATGGGTCATTAGAGTGGTTAGTGGAGACAATTGGGCCCAACTAGAGGGCTAGGCCCATGGGCGCCCCCTTAAGGACTTGTCTAGTCATTTGTCTAAAAGTCAGGGTTAGTTTGGTCATAAGGAATTATGTAAGCCTATAAATGGGCCCCCACTCCCCTCATATGTAACAACTTTGAATATTTGAATAGAAGAAAACCCCTTTGAGAAATTCTCTCCTCTCTTCTGGAGTGAGACTCTCCACCTATGTTTCCTCTCTCTCTCTCTCTCATATCTCTCTCTCTAAGGGCCCCCCTCTCTCTCTTCCCCCTCCCCCAAATTCGAATTTCCCCTCTCTCCTCCCTCCCTTCCCTCCTCATTAAAGCCATATCCCTTCCCCATACCCTCATTCAATTAGTCCCTCAACCCCTAGGTGGAATCCCCCCCCTAGACACCCTTTCATCTTCCCAACACATCTCTTCACTTCCCAAGCCCCCTTTAACCCCTCCCAAGCCTAAAATTCAAACTCCCCCCTCTTTCTCTCTCCCAAGCCCCCCTTGGTCGACCTCCCTTGACCCTTCAGCTCCTAGGGTCGCCCCCCCATCTCCCCCATTCCTCCTTGGCCATCTCTCTTCCCTCTCCCATTCCACCCCCTCTCTTGTGCTCACCCAGCCACCACACTGCCATCTCCAGCCCGATTCGCCCTCACCATTGATCTCTCAACTCCCCATCAGCCCTCCAGCCACTCCCCTCTCTTCCCCACAGCCATTAGCCAACCCCATCTCCCTCCTAACCGTCACCACCCCATCAATCATATTCCTTTCAGCTTTAGACCCTGTCCAGGGTCGCAGGCAGCAGAGCAGTAGCAGTTTTCATAGGCAGCCATGACCTTCCCTCAAGGCTTCAGGTGTGTTAGCGCAGCAAGAGTGATATAGAAGGGGGGGATGAATAGATCACTCCCAATTTGTAGAAACTTAAGCAAAAAATAAATTCTACTGCTAACGCACCTCCTTAACCCGTACACAAAGAAATGTAAATGAGAATAAAGAACTGATCACATGGAAGAAAAGAGACAAGCAGATGAAGAGCGCAGATAATAATAGCAAACCACAGAGGAGGCACTCGGTTTTTTAGGTGGTTCGATTGCAGTCCGCAATCTACATCCACCCCTCACTCCAACTAGAGTGAGGATTCCACTAGACGATGCTGGATCAATGCAGACTCAGTCTGCGAACAACGTGCTGCCACACAGCTTGAACACCAAGGGAAACAAATCCCTCAACCAAGTTCTGCTACCCACAGAGCTTGAAACCTGTTCTAGCTCCCAGCTAGAACACAACCGGAGAATCCTCTCCCTTCCTCCACACACCGGAGGGAAACTGTTGATGACAACCAGTCACTAACACCACCAGAGATCACGGATCTCTCTTCCTCTGCAACTCAGAGGGAAACTGGAGTAATACTCCCTTCCTCCACACACCAGAGGGAAACCAATTCAAATCAGAAGGATGAACAAAATGAAACGAAAGCAGAGTAGAAACAAAAACCAATGAAGAAGAGATCGGTTCTGAAACCCAATACAAATGTAGCTTCAAATAAAGCAATTCATCAATCCACACACACTACTCTCTCTCTCGAACAAACTCCTCTCAGATCTGGAACTCTCTGCTCTTTTTCTTTTCTGGATCGTGCAAACTCTCACCAATGGCTTCTGCCTTTTCTTTTCATGATCTTTTTCTATTGAAGGATGAAGCTCTATATTTATAGCATATATTGGCGTGTGGCTGCCAGGTTCCCGCTCATGCACTTTTTGGCCAGATCATTTGAATTTCGACCACATGGCAGCATCCTGACCAGGTTGCCATCCACGTGTCATGCGCCTGTTGTCTTGGATCACGTGCCAGGTGCCAACCTCGGTTCACGTGCCCAATCATCAACCTGAATCGCCTGCAGACAGACAGATGGAATGTATAGACTTAGTTAGTTCAGGCTATTAACATGAATGTATATACTTCAGAACCTTCAACTGATTAAGTGTGTACAACGTGAGAGAGTGTACAAACTTAATGAAAGAAGCGCATGTGTGAAGGCAGTGTATAGACATATGAGCAATGTGCATGAATGGTAGTGTATAGACTTATGAACAATACAGACGGATGGCAGTGTATAGACTATGAACAATGCAAATGAATGGCAGTGTATAGACTATGAACAATGCAAATGAATGGCAGTGTATAGACTATGAACAATGCAGACGAATGTCAGTGTATAGACTATGAACAAGCGCATGTGAAGGCATTGTATAGACTTAAGAAGAACAAAGCAAACAAGCCTTACTAATGTGTACACTTAACAAAGCTTCAGCCACTGTATAGACTTCACGAAGCCTAACCAGTGTACAGACTTGGAACCTGTGTGAGACTCTTAATAAGACTGTGAGCAGTGTGTAGACTTGATGCTCAACGGAAATGTATAGACTTCGACAAACTTGAGCCAGTGTATAGACTATGCCAGGGTGAGACGATGCAATAGACACTCGGCTGTACAGACTTGGACAGTTCTGTATGAGGCGATCGGCTGTTGAAACGATGTACAGACTCTGGATGTGAAGGCAGTCTGTATAGACTTGATGAACCACTATGGATGTGTGGACTTGAGCGAATGAAGCCGATGTACATACTTGGCAAATCGAAGCCTCTGTACAGACTTTCCTAAGACGCAGTTCAATGTATAGACTTGAACGAATGAGGCCGATGTACAGACTTGCCTAAGACGCAGCATGAGACGCTGGCTGAGACGGACGCTGTACAGACTTTGAAAAGCAGTTCAATGTATAGACTTGAACGAATGAGGCCGATGTACAGACTTGCCTAAGACGCATCATGAGACGCTGGCTGAGACGGACGCTGTACAGACTTTGAAGACTTTGAACGTTTGAGCAGCATGCAATGTACACACTTAGTGATGTACAGACTTGGCCAGGAAAGCGTAGGGAAATGTTGAGTGTATGGACTTGGCCAATGCGTAGGAAAAGATATCGAATGTACAGAGTTGGTGAATCACAGACCAGTGTATAGACTTAGAGAAATGAAGTCTAGTGTATAGACTTGGAGAACTGTTTAATGTGTTGGGTTGGCGTTGTATAGACTTGGCTTTGAACACTTGGGCTGAAGGCAATGTGCAGACTAAGCGATGTATAGACTTTGCCCAAGGAACCGAATGTATAGACTTTGTTGAAGCTATCTCTGAAGCAATGTTCAGACTTTGCAAACAAGACTCTGGGCGATGTATATATTTACACTATCGGATGTGTAGACTTCATGACAATGCAGCATCCAGTGTATAGACATGAAGTTTGACAATCCAATGTATAGAGTTGAAGCTTGGAAGGATGTATAGGGTTGAGCTGAACTAACTTTGGCAATGTGCAGACTTGACTGGTCGGGCAGTGTACAGACTTAGAGAATTAGGATCAATGTGTAGACTTCAGTTAGAAGGTGCCCGATGTACAGACTTGAAGAAGATATGCCAATGTACAGACTAAATGGATCAAGCTAGTGTATAGACTTTGTGCCCAAACTATCAATGCTCTGATGCGTCGACCCACCCTTGCTGATGAGTCGACCCACTACTGTTCATATTAACCAAACAGTGTAGATAGAATCAAGATAGCATGCTTATCTGACAACCAAATGAACTGTACTCACTCACATGATGAAACAGCATTAATCTAGAGATAGAAGATTGATTTATAGTGTGAGACATCATCAAAACCATAGGGATGCAACAATCTCCCCCTTTTTGATGATGACAACACTATGAATCAAGCAATATCAAGTTTCAACAAGAGATTTATATCAGCTGCAACAAACAAAGTAAATTCAAGGCATGCACATGCAGATGAATTATACAATCCCTACAACACACTCTCATCTCCCCCACAACTCATAACCATAACTTCCACGAAGCAACATGACTCCCCCAAAGCTCAAGACAAATCCAAGACTCACTGATATTGCAGAACTTCTCACTGAAATTGCAGACATTGCAAACTTCTCTCCCCCTTTGACATCAGCAAAAAGAACTACAGAATGTATGACAGTGCTGGAAACATGAGGACTAAGGGCAGTAACTTCTTAGTGCAGAAAGTCACGAGTAGGTCTTAAGAGAATAAGTGAGTTTCTAATCTCAAGAGAAGATTCTTTATACTTCAGTACATAATAGAGAAGTAGAATGATAGACAAGTTTATCAGCATACATAGTGGATGATTTAGAGCAGGAGTTCACAAGTATGGTCAGATATAGCTGATCATTCAACTATCCCACAAGACAGCAAGAGACTAAATCAGAGAGGTGTTCTCAAGGTATTGAAGACAAGCAATCCATTAGTTGCATAACAACTAGGAATTTTTTGTTGGAGATGATTTTCAAGAAGATCAATGAGTAAGTTGGTAGTTCACTCCTTTGACATTAGAGAGACACCTTGATTAGAGGCCTGAATCCCCAGTTACTCAGAGTGAGTACCTCATTACTTCCTCCCTTTTTTTTTATTAAGGAACAGAGTTAGTAACTGTGGTTTTTGACATGAGGAAACACCTTGATTAGAGGCCAGAGTCCCCAGTTACTCACCAGCAAGCCACCATTGCTCTGTCATGTCTTTTCATTCATTTTAAGCATTTGACACCTCATGACATGGGAGAAATATTCATTTCATTGATGAAGCTCCCAGTTTCTCAGTGATCAAAACAGAACATTTTTGTTCAGTTAAGCCCTTGAGTTAAAGAGATAGAATGATTGAAAACAATACCAAAAGGACTATTTCTTGGATTGAGTCTTGAAGTCTAGATTTCAAGTTGATTGGGTCAGATATCAAGACATACAAGTTTTTGGCCTGAACCAGAATCAATGACAATGTAGGAAGATATACTTTATGCAATTAGTCCAGATCTCTGAAGAAGTACTAAAGGAAAGATTCTAATCTGGAGATTAGAGTTACTGACTTATAGACTTAAGAGATAAGTGACACTCTACTGTCTGAGAGAACCACTCTAGATCAGTCATGCAAGACCAGCAAAATTACACATCTGGACAGCCCTTTTGAATCTGTCAAAGAGCTTCTCTTCTCACATCACAACTCAGCTCCCCCTAAGACATAGCATTCCTCAATAAAACATTTCAGCATAATCTCAAAGCTTCCCCTTACTCAAAGCATTCCTGTAAGCTAACCGGTAAGCATTCTGAACTCCCCCTTAAACCAGCATGAAAGAAGGCTAAACATCAGACAAACACAACTCCCCCTCACAACAAGAACATGCTTCATAATTAAGACAATTTGTATAAGCCTAATTCTCTTCTCAATGTGGTGAATTTTTCATTATCCAGAGGTTTTGTGAATATGTCAGCAATCTGATTATTTGTGCCTACATGAATCAGTTCAAAATTATTCTTAGACACCTCATCTCTTATAAAATGATGTCTTATCTCTATGTGTTTGGTTCGTGAATGTAAAACGGGATTTTTAGCAAGATTGATGGCACTAGTATTATCACAATAAATTGGTGTGCACCCCAGGTCTACTTGGTAGTCCTGAAGCTGGTGTTTAATCCATATTACTTGTGTTCCACAACTCCCTGCAGCCACATATTCAGCTTCTGCAGTGGAGAGGGCCACAGAATGTTGTTTCTTGGAGCCCCAAGACACTAAACACCCACCCAAGAATTCACAATGGCCACTAGTGCTTTTCCTGTCTAGTTTACAGCCTGCATAATCAGCATCTGTGTATGCTACTAAATTAAATGTGTGAGATGCAGGAAACCATAAACCAAGAGAATGACTAGCTGACAAATATCTGAAGATTCTTTTAACTGCAGCTAAGTGTAATTCAGTAGGTCTAGATTGATACCTTGCACACATTCCTACACTGAATTGTATATCTGGTCTAGAGGCTGTCAAGTAGAGAAGTGATCCAATCATACCTCGATAAAGTTTGGCATTTACTTCTTTACCTGTCTCATCTGCATCCAATGAGGTATTGGTGCCCATGGGTGTAGTAATGTGCTTTAAGTTTTCCATGCCAAACCTTTTGAACAGTTCCATTGTGTATTTGGTTTGGTTGATGAAGCACCCATCTTCTAGCTGCTGTACCTGCAATCCAAGAAAATATTTTAGTTCACCAACCAAGCTCATTTCAAATTCAGCAGACATCATGGTAGAAAATTCATCACATAGTTCATGCTTAGTTGATCCAAATACAATGTCATCTACATATACCTGAACTATGATGAGATCTTTATTTATGCCCTTGGTAAATAAAGTTTGATCAACTTTACCTCTTTTGTAGCCCTTGCTGATCAGAAATTCAGACAATCTTTCATACCAAGCTCTTGGAGCCTGCTTTAGACCATACAAGGCTTTGTTTAACCTGAAAACTTGGTTAGGTTGAAGAGAATATTGAAATCCAGGAGGTTGTTCAACAAAAACTTCTTCTTTAATAACTCCATTTAAAAAGGCACTTTTAACATCCATTTGTTGGAGTTTTATATTCCTTGAGCATGCAAAGGCAAGCAACAATCTTATAGCTTCCATCCTAGCAACAGGTGCATAGGATTCATCAAAGTCTACACCAAATTCCTGACAGTAGCCTTTGGCTACTAATCTGGCCTTATTACTCGAGATGATTCCATCTTCATTCATCTTATTTTTGAACACCCACTTGGTTCCTATGATATTTATACCATCTGGTCTTGGGACAAGCTCCCAGACATTATTCCTTTCAAACTGACCTAATTCCTCACTCATGGCATTGACCCAAGCTTGATCAGCTAAGGCCTCTTCTACTGTTTTGGGTTCAATTTGTGAGACTAATGCAATTAAGTCATCATTATTCACATTTCTAAAATGAGACCTAGTCCGAAGAGGATCTTCAGGATTGCCTATGACTTTATCTAAAGGATGGTCTTTAAGAAATCTGATATTTGTTGAAGACTCACCTGTTTCTCTTGGACCTTCCTGATTTGGGGAATTTGTTTCTCCACTCGGCTGAGTCTTCTCTTCTTCCTGTTGGTCTTCTAGAAAATCTCCACCATGATTGGAATCCCTGTCAAGATTTTCAACATTAGAAACATCTTTCTTTTCACTAAAAAGGATGTGTGGAGACTCTTCCACTTTCTGATCTGATATGTTAAATACCCTATATGCCCTTGACACTTCAGAGTAACCCAAGAATATTCCAGGTGAACTCTTGGCTTCAAACTTGTCTAAATCTTTCTTATCATTGTTATGAATAAAATATTTTGCTCCAAAAATTCTGAAATGAAACAAGTTTGGTTTCTTACCTTTTAGAAGCTCATAGGGTGTTTTCTTGTGTATGGGTCTTACCATGGCCCTGTTGATTATGTAGGTTGCTGTATTGGCCGCTTCTGCCCAAAACCTTCTGGGTAATTTACTTTCAATCAACATGGTTCGGGCCATCTCCACCACTGTTCTATTTCTTCTCTCCACAATCCCATTTTGTTCAGGTGTCCTGGGAGAAGAAAACCTGTGAGTTAGTCCTTCTTTGTCACAAAGATCAGTAAACATGGAGTTTTCAAACTCACCTCCATGGTCAGATTGAATAGAACTAACCTTGTACTTCCCTTCTTGTTTGACCTTATTGAAAAATAGATTAAACTTTTGAAATGCATCACTCTTATTTGCTAAGAAAAATATCCATGAATATCTAGAGAAGTCATCTATGATGACATAGCCAAACCTGTTTCCATTAAGACTCTGAGTTCTAGTTGGACCGAAAAGGTCCATATGAAGAAGTTCCATTGGTCTAGAAGACAATGGCTCAGATCTTAATTTAAAAGAATTTCTGGTCTGTTTGCCTAGAGCACAGGCATCACATGCTTTTGATATTGAGTTGAATTTAATTCTAGGCATGCCTCTAACTAAATCATGCTTGACCAATTTATTTAAAGTTGAAAAGCTAGCATGACCTAGACGTCTATGCCATTCAAAGGCATCATTTTCAGAATTGGCAGATAAGCAAATAGTAGATTCAGATTTCTCATCTAAGTCTACAATGTAGACATTATTAATCCTGTTGGCTACAAATTTAACCATGTCAGAATTTGTTTCAAGGATTTTGCATGAACTATCATCAAATACAACCTTGTGACCCCTGTCACATAATTGACTAATGCTAATCAGGTTGTGTTGAAGCCCTTCCACAAGTAAGACTTTTTCAATGGAGTTTGTGGAAGACTTACCTACTGTTCCAACTCCAATTATTTTACCTTTGTTCTTTCCTCCAAACTTGACCAGACCCCCTGGCTTCATCTCTATCTTGCTAAACTTGGATCGGTCTCCTGTCATATGCCTGGAGCAGCCACTGTCGAGGTACCACTTGTTGTCTTCAGCTGCCAGGCCGACCTACACAGATACATCAAGCAGAGTGATTTGGAACCCAAGATGAGTTGGGTCCATTGACATTGTTCAAATCTCTGATCAAGTGTTTAGGTATCCAGATTTGTTTCAGCATGGTTTTCTCTGGCACCTTCCTTTCTGGTTTATTAAAGTTGAATCCAGCTGAACTGGAGAAGTGAGTTCTATTCCATTCATTAGTCTTCCTATTCCTAGGAAATTTCCTGTAGGCTTGTTGATTAGCATATCTTTGACCATGAAAGTTATTTCTCCAGTAGGTCCTGTTTGGACCCATCTGATTGTTTTAATTCCAGCTCTTATTCTGATTTGCTTTCTTGGTCCATCTATCATTTGTGTTCTGGTAAGTGGGCTTAGTGTTATTCTTCATAAAATTCATTCCCATCTTAAATGGTTGTCCAGTACTGATTTTTGTGTTTTCTTTAGGACTTTGAATTTCCTTAGAGCTGTTTGAGCTGGATGGTGTGTCCAGCTTTTCTTTTCCCTTCTCTGGGCAGAAGGTAATGGTCTTGAATTGCAAGGGTCTCTTGTTGGTTGGGTCATAGCCTAGACCTTCCTTATTGAAATTGACCCTAGTCCCTAGTATAGCATCTAGGCTAGTCTTTCCTTGGACAAACGTTTCTAAGACTTTCTGTTTGTCTTCCAGCTCCTTTTGAAGGGACTCAGAATTTTTTAGGAGCTCAGCATTTACTTTCTTCACAGCTTCATATTTCTCTGAATTCACTCTAATTTCATTCATGCTTTCTTCAATTTTAGTTTTGAATTCATTGAGCTATTTTTGACTTTCTTGAATTTCTCCCTTGAGCTTATCATTTTCTTTCCTTAGTGAGGTCATTTCTTCTAGTTGTTCTTTTAGCTTCTCATTTTCCTCACAGACCAGAGTTTGTTCTTCAACATTTGTGTTAAATTTTCTTTTCAGAACTCTGTGCTCTTTACTAAGAGAGTTAAATTTATCTAACAAATCACCATAAGCATCCTCCCAGTCATCAATTGAGAAATTTTCAAAAACGTTTATTACCTCCTCTTCACTGTTTGCCATAAGGCAAATTCCATCTTCATATTCTTCTGAGGAAGCTTCTTCTGGGTCTTCTTCTTCCTCGCTCCATGTGCAGACCATCGCCTGTGGCTTCTTCTTCTTCTGCACCTTTATGTTTTTCTTCTGAAGATAGGGACCCTTCTTCTGGAGGTCTGGGCATTCGCCTTTCATATGTCCCTGTTTGTTACAATTAAAACAAGTCAGTCTCTTAGGATTTCTATCCCTGTAATTAGTAAATTCAGCACTCTTGTTGAAAGAGTGTGGCTTCTTCTTCCTAAAGGTCTTTCCCTTTTTCTTCAAAAATTTTCTGAACTGTCTAGTGAGCATTGCCTGCTCCTCCTGGTCGAGATTTGAAAGACCTTCAAGCTCAGACTCAGACTCGGGGCTACTGCTGCTGCTCCCACTGTTGCTACCCTTGTTGCGGGATGCCCTTAGAGCCACATTCTTACCCTTCCTCTCACTTCCTTCTCCACCTCCTTTGAAATTCATCTCATAGGTCATAAGAGATCCTATGAGTTCATTCACAGTCAAGATAGTCAAATCTTTTGACTCCTCAATCACAATGGCCTTAGTGTGCCATGCCGGGGATAAAGATCTAAGGATTTTCCTGACTATATCTGCCTCAGCAAGATCCTTCCCTAGCCCTTTAAGAGTATTTGTGATTAAAGACAACCTGGCATACATCTCAGTTATATTCTCGTCTGCATTCATCTTAAACATTTCATACTTAGAAGTGTAGAGATTTACCTTCGAGGCTTTCACTTGAGCTGTACCTTCATAGATCAATTGCAGCTCATCCCACATTCGCTTGGCAGTTCTGTATGCAGATATACGAGCATATTCCTCTGGATGAACAGCACACTGGATGATGTTCAGCGCCGTCCAGTTGAGTGAAGAGAGCTTGACATGGTCATCTGTCCAAGCATCCTCGTTTGGTGGCAGATCATATGGCCCCACCGTGATTACTCTCCACAGTTTATGACTCTGAGCCCTGATGAACACTTCCATCCTGTTCTTCCAAAACAGATAGTTACTACCATCGAAATAAGGAGGGCGACTAATGGATTGACCTTCGGCCATGAAGGTTCTAGGACCACTAGGATTTCCTTGACCGTTCGTCCACATGGCGTAAACCTGCTCTGATACCAATTGTTAGCGCAGCAAGAGTGATATAGAAGGGGGGGGATGAATAGATCACTCCCAATTTGTAGAAACTTAAGCGAAAATAAATTCTACTGCTAACGCACCTCCTTAACCCGTACACAGAGAAATGTAAATGAGAATAAAGAACTGATCACATGGAAGCAAAGAGACAAGCAGATGAAGAGCGCAGATAATAATAGCAAACCACAGAGGAGGCACTCGGTTTTTAGGTGGTTCGATTGCAGTCCGCAATCTACATCCACCCCTCACTCCAACTAGAGTGAGGATTCCACTAGACGATGCTAGATCAATGCAGACTCAGTCTGCGAACAACGTGCTGCCACACAGCTTGAACACCAAGGGAAACAAATCCCTCAACCAAGTTCTGCTACCCACAGAGCTTGAAACCTGTTCTAGCTCCCAGCTAGAACACAACCGGAGAATCCTCTCCCTTCCTCCACACACCGGAGGGAAACTGTTGATGACAACCAGTCACTAACACCACCAGAGATCACGGATCTCTCTTCCTCTGCAACTCAGAGGGAAACTGGAGTAATACTCCCTTCCTCCACACACCGGAGGGAAACCAATTCAAATCAGAAGGATGAACAAAATGAAACGAAAGCAAAGTAGAAACAAAAACCAATGAAGAAGAGATCGGTTCTGAAACCCAATACAAATGTAGCTTCAAATGAAGCAATTCATCAATCCACACACACTACTCTCTCTCTCGAACAAACTCCTCTCAGATCTGGAACTCTCTGCTCTTTTTCTTTTCTGGATCGTGCAAACTCTCACCAATGGCTTCTGCTTTTTCTTTTCACGATCTTCTACTGAAGGATGAAGCTCTATATTTATAGCAGATATTGGCGTGTGGCTGCCAGGTTCCCGCTCATGCACTTTTTGGCCAGATCATTTGAATTTCGACCACATGGCAGCATCCTGACCAGGTTGCCATCCACGTGTCATGCGCCTGTTGTCTTGGATCACGTGCCAGGTGCCAACCTCGGTTCACGTGCCCAATCATCAACCTGAATCGCCTGCAGACAGACAGATGGAATGTATAGACTTAGTTAGTTCAGGCTATTAACATGAATGTATATACTTCAGAACCTTCAACTGATTAAGTGTGTACAACGTGAGAGAGTGTACAGACTTAATGAAAGAAGCGCATGTGTGAAGGCAGTGTATAGACATATGAGCAATGCGCATGAATGGTAGTGTATAGACTTATGAACAATGCAGACGGATGGCAGTGTATAGACTATGAACAATGCAAATGAATGGCAGTGTATAGACTATGAACAATGCAGACGAATGTCAGTGTATAGACTATGAACAAGCGCATGTGAAGGCATTGTATAGACTTAAGAAGAACAAAGCAAACAAGCCTTACTAATGTGTACACTTAACAAAGCTTCAGCCACTGTATAGACTTCACGAAGCCTAACCAGTGTACAGACTTGGAACCTGTGTGAGACTCTTAATAAGACTGTGAGCAGTGTGTAGACTTGATGCTCAACGAAATGTATAGACTTCGACAAACTTGAGCCAGTGTATAGACTATGCCAGGGTGAGACGATGCAATAGACACTCGGCTGTACAGACTTGGAAAGTTCTGTATGAGACGATCGGCTGTTGAAACGATGTACAGACTCTGGATGTGAAGGCAGTCTGTATAGACTTGATGAACCACTGTGGATGTGTGGACTTGAGCGAATGAAGCCGATGTACAGACTTGGTAAATCGAAGCCTCTGTACAGACTTTCCTAAGACGCAGTTCAATGTATAGACTTGAACGAATGAGGCCGATGTACAGACTTGCCTAAGACACAGCATGAGACGCTGGCTGAGACGGACGCTGTACAGACTTTGAAAAGCAGTTCAATGTATAGACTTGAACGAATGAGGCCGATGTACAGACTTGCCTAAGACGCATCATGAGACGCTGGCTGAGACGGACGCTGTACAGACTTTGAAGACTTTGAACGTTTGAGCAGCATGCAATGTACACACTTAGTGATGTACAGACTTGGCCAGGAAAGCGTAGGGAAATGTTGAGTGTATGGACTTGGCCAATGCGTAGGAAAAGATATCGAATGTACAGAGTTGGTGAATCACAGACCAGTGTATAGACTTAGAGAAATGAAGTCTAGTGTATAGACTTGGAGAACTGTTCAATGTGTTGGGTTGGCGTTGTATAGACTTGGCTTTGAACACTTGGGCTGAAGGCAATGTGCAGACTAAGCGATGTATAGACTTTGCCCAAGGAACCGAATGTATAGACTTTGCTGAAGCTATCTCTGAAGCAATGTTCAGACTTTGCAAACAAGACTCTGGGCGATGTATAGACTTACACTATCGGATGTGTAGACTTCATGACAATGCAGCATCCAGTGTATAGACATGAAGTTTGACAATCCAATGTATAGAGTTGAAGCTTGGAAGGATGTATAGGGTTGAGCTGAACTAACTTTGGCAATGTGCAGACTTGACTGGTCGGGCAGTGTACAGACTTAGAGAATTAGGATCAATGTGTAGACTTCAGTTAGAAGGTGCCCGATGTACAGACTTGAAGAAGATATGCCAATGTACAGACTAAATGGATCAAGCTGGTGTATAGACTTTGTGCCCAAACTATCAATGCTCTGATGCGTCGACCCACCCTTGCTGATGAGTCGACCCACTACTATTCATATTAACCAAACAGTGTAGATAGAATCAAGATAGCATGTTTATCTGACAACCAAATGAATTGTACTCACTCACATGATCAAACAACATTAATCTAGAGATAGAAGATTGATTTATAGTGTGAGACATCATCAAAACCATAGGGATGCAACAAGGTGGAGTGTCTTATACCGGTGGAAACCTCGTCAAGACAGCTTCGCAACGAAGTTGGTCCCGCCGGCATCCGAGCTCGGAGCTGTTCAGGGGAGTAGATATCGCCGGACTGTGCTTCTATCCCCTGACTGGAGACCTGAAGCTGAGTGCAGAGGCTTCCACGACCAGCTCGGCTGAGCTTCTGGTGCGATCTTCGGAGGGTAAGAACTAGGTCCAGTCCTCTTTCAGTACCAGAAAGAAGGAGGTGATTCACCTGCTTGAGCACCCGGTTCCGGCCATTCTCGTTGAAGGTCACAGACTGCTCCTGTCTGTCCAAGTTGGACCGACCCCCACTCTTCAGCTCAGAGCTTTCTTTTTCGACCTCCGATTGTGGTCTCGTTAGCTTTCGTTCGAAGCTACTTTGTCTAAGGTCGTGTCACCACCAATTTTGCTTCCACCGGCATTCGGTAGCGCCCGGGGCAGCTTCGGCATCAGTACCCCTCAGTTCTGCTTCAGTCAGAACTCAGTCTGACCAGCCGAGTACTCCGAACTACAACGGCGGCCGGTGTCCGCAAAACGGTGCCGAACTTGTATGATCCGTTCTCTGGTCAGTCCCGGTCGTCTCAGCGCTAATCCTGCCTCCGGCAACCTTCGGAAGAGCTCGTGGCTGTCCCGACACCCTGTCCTGCAGTCCCAGATCGGGCAGAACAGAGCAACTGGTGAAGACGACGGTGCAGCACCTCGGCTCGACCTCCGGACGACTACCAGGTCCTACGGCTGACTTCTAACTCGCCCCTAGTCGACTCAACATCAATCCTGCCTTCCTGCAGCACCGGGAGACGCCCGCAGCAGCTCAACACCCACTCTCTACCGCGGCTGGTCACATCGGGCAGATTCGGGTGTATCGGCTTTTCCCCTCCCCTCGCTTGGCCGGCTGAAGGCCCCTCCCTGTGTGAAGGTAGTTTTGGATGTAATTTCAATTAATCTCCACCCCGAGATCCCCCTCCTGCGAGAGGTGTAGTGTTGTACTTCCTTGATTTTTAGGTTAGAGCTACACTGGCGCAGCGTGCGGGCGCGTACCCACGCTTCCCTGCTCGCCTCATCTCCGGCCGGGATCTGTGTATTCACACCGATCAGGTGAACTCCATGCCACATCCCTTGCTGGTTTACTATTTCTTATTTAGTATTGCCTTTTAGCTCCGTCGGACAGTGAGTGAGCGCCCGATCCAAATTTCCCACCAATTGAGTGGCCACCGTAGAGTGAGGTGAGAGCAACCACTTAACCCACACCCTTGGCGTGTTGGCCGCCCGTGATTTGGGCATCCCTGGCCCTTAGGGGTCCATCCCAAGCTAGCCAACCCTCTGGAACCTCAAGGTCCAACCACGGACCCTCATCCCGATCGCCGCTCCACCTACGGACCCGAGTGTGCGCGTCACGGGTGAGTCCGCTTGAGTGAGTTCGCCGTTCGGTTCATGCTTGATTACTAGGTCCAAGGGGTTGTTCGGTCTAGTGCTGCATTTCCCCTTAGGGTGTATCACATCAAATTGGTATCAGGGCAAGTTCTAGACTTGTCTCTACTAAGTCTTGTCCTAGGGCCATTGCATTTATCACCCGTTCATCATGGCCACTTTCTACTTAGCCTACTCGTCCCGCTTGGACCCAATAGACGTCTTTGTGTTTGATGGATCCCACCCTAGTTTATATCTAGAATGGGAAAGCTTCATAGATCACCACTTTGGGAGGTTCACCCTGTCAGGGTCTATGCAAGTCAACTATGCCAAAAGTTTGCTCTGGCGCCAAGCTAGGAATGAATGGCAAAACATTGTAGTCTTAAGGGAAGTTGGAAGGCAAGAGCCCATCGACTCTTGGGTTGAGATGAGAAATGAACTTAGGAAGATTTATGCCCATATGGACCCTCTTATCACCATAGAGGAAGCCCAAGCTCCCAGCAATAAGGAAGAAGAGCCTCAATCTTCCCCCACCCCGCATGGTCCGGATCCTCAAAAGCCATGCACCATCACACATGGCACCCTTACCATAGATGAGTCCATACTCCAATTGATGGGGGCATCAAGGGCTAATGGCTTGTATTAGTGTGTATTATGGTTTGTATTGGCTTGTATTAGTGTGTTTGTTGATTTTTTTTCATTTGGGCTCCTTTGTAAGGCTTTTAATAAACCATTGGGCCACATTCCATGAAAAGTCCATTAGTGGCTTTCCTTTATTAGGTCCATTAAGGGGGGTTATATCATATTGGACCTTAAGGCCTTCAAAATGGACCTTAAAGCCACTTAAGGCCCAATTGGACTTTTCCCTCTCATGGGCTATCTAGATTGGAAGGTCCATAGGTTAACCATGGGTTCATGGGCCAAGTAGATGGTCTTGGCCCTTGGTCTCCTCATTTGGCCCATGAAGGGGGGCGCCCCCTATTTTGTCTTATTAGGCTAGTTTGATTTAATTTGATTAGCTTATGTAAAGATGCTTTGACCACATGTGATAATTGGGATTTGACATCCCCAAGATGCCCTTCACCCACCCTAGATCTGAGGGTATGGGAGGTCAAAAGCCAAGGGAGTCAATTCATACAAATGCCATGTATTTTCCATTTACAAAATTTTAATGAAGAAAAATTGTTGAATTGGCCAAGAGCTTCTTGCGCACCCCTCTCTCCCCCTACTGCTCTTCTTCTTCCTCCAGCCCTCCAGGGTGTGAGACCCTCTTCTATCTCCTTCTCTCCCCCTCTGGATTCTATCTCTGCCACCGCCGCCGCCGTTCGTGCCGCCATCGAGCCACCACGAAGTAACTTCCGAAGTTCTGTCCAGATTATTATTTTGCTGGACAGAGGCTCACTCCAAGAATTTTAGCTCCCAACTCCCACATCTTCTGGAGCTGAGATTTTCAGAGTAGGTTCCCCACGTGAACCCCCACCTCCAGTAAATTTCCCTTGAAATCAGAGCTTCATCCAATTTTCTTTTCCTTTTTAGCTTTTGGATCCACCAGATCTGTCTCTATTCAGATCTGTGTAACAACATCTCTATGTTTCCTCGTTTCGACCCACTTCCCCTTATTTTCTTGGGTCACCAATTTTATTGGGGATTCTGTCCACCACCCCCATCATCCAAAAATTTTCTTAGAATTTCTGGAGTCCTTTACCTATTTTTAAATATCACTGTCATATCCCAAAATCAGTTCTATCTCTGCTGTCCAGATCCGACCCACCAGCATCATAAATTCTGTTTCCCCTATTAAACCTCCACACGAAATTCTACAAAAAATATCTCCATCTTCCTTACTTCTTTCTCTGCAACTTTCATCAAGGAGTCAAGTTCTAGATCCGAAGTTCTTCCTTCGGTTAACTCGTGTTCTCAGGAAAACTCAAATCTACCCTGTCAGATCTGGGTCTGTCAAATAACAACTTCTAAATTCGACAAGGGCCAGATCCGGGATAGTCAATTTTCTCTCTTTGGCCAAAGATCGAATTACTTCAAGTCTGCTTTCCAAAGGCGCCAGTTTTGTGTCGATCCGACATCGGGGCTGATCGCAGCAGTTGTTCTCACTGGGTCGCGCGCTGAAGAACAGAAGCTCAAGCCCGTGGACAGCAAGCCGTACCGACCGCCCGGCCGGCTGACTCACCCTCCACAAGGCGAACCAGCATGCCGCCATCCCAGGGAGCGTCCCTCCAGGCGTCCCCACCACAGTGGCGCCACTCCGGTCCCACTCGGCCCCACTGACCAGCACATGGGCCCCACGTTCGTAAGTACGCGTGCCGCCGAAGCTATGCAAGAAGCTGTCCGTCAACCCGAACCCGCTACTCCTGGGTCCCACTGTGTAGCCCTTTACCTCCCTGCGTGGAGTGGGCAGTAAATTCATTACTGTAATTTAATTAATTACTATTCTGGGAGTACAAGTTCAGCCGGGGTCGTCTTCCCCAAGCCCGGCGTGTGGAGGTATCATGTTCGCTCCTTTACTCAGCGTTTGCTTTATTCATATATACTTGTTTATGCCGCTGCTAGAGAGCATGCTAGGGTAATTATCTCGCTATATATTGTTATTCACTGCTGCGAGCGAGACAGTGAACCCGTCCCGTGACCCGATCCGAGCATGAAATTGTGAGTTGACCACCCTAGCTCACTGCCGGTTTCTCAACCGTGCACGTCCGTACGCTTCCCTCATTAGGGGCGATCGCGAGCTTGTTTAGAGTCCGATGGTAGCATTTCCAATTGGAGTCGAGTCGCGCGTCTGTCCCGCATCACCAATGGCTCAAATAAAGTCCCACCCTCCCTAGCTCACCACCATTGGGACATAAATCTCAAATTGTTCCCACCCGGCCTCCCCATGTCACTTTCCAAACCTTCTACTTTGTTGGAGACTTGGGAGACATAGTGGATTGCCTATATTGGCAAGTCCACTTGACCGGCTTGCTTGCTATGGGACCATCGGAGCCTAGCACCATTAACTTTGCCCACCCCACCATTGACTCCATCACCTCCGTTTGCACGAGTGGGCATTGCACTATTGAGATCCTCCTATTTCTCCCCTTGGAGGAAGAACCCACTATGGTCTACTCCCCACCCATTGAGATCCCAAATGCCTTAAACGGTCAACTCACTAGAGATCTTAGACCAATTACTTTGGAGGAGGATGACTCACCACCTTGTGAGGACCTTGGGGACATGGAGTTCCTCTCTCTAGGTAGTCCTTACCATGATCCCTTTGATCCCCTCTAATGGGAGCCTAGTTACCCATATGACCTACCCACCTTACCCACAACCCACCTTTCCCTACCCCAACCAACCATGTTGGACCAAGTTCACCTCTTCCAAGACTCGGGCCACACAAAGGGAACCATCGCCATAGGCAACATATGCCTAGGAAGTAAAGAAGAGCCCCTCTCCATAATGCCCACCTTCCTAGATCCCTTCGACCCTTTCACATGGAAGTTCAAAGGCCGTCCCACACCCATACACATGGAAGTCATCTTTGGGATAGGAGTGCATAAGTCTTGGCACAACACACCACTTGACATGATTAGAAAGCCGGGTCCTTTCATTCACATCACCCACATGTCAAGTAGGAAGCATGAGTGGTCCCTATTTGGGTGTAACAGTCCTCCCCGATTCAGCATTGGTCTTATGTATGCTAGGAGCCTTCATGGATGTCCCGGTCCTCCAGCATTCATCACACCCATGCATAAGCGGGACACCTATGGATGCCCCGGTCCTCCCAAATCATTCAAAGTCTTCATAACATCAATGCACGATAGGTCTATATGTGGTTGTCCTGGACCGCCTTTGCATACCACACATTTCCCACTCACACTGCATCATAGTGCACAGCATATGCATCCAAGCAAGCATCAAGCAACGAGCGGTGAGATTTACAAGAAGCAGGCAAAAGCTCATAAGCGTCGCTTGGAATTCTAAGTAGGCAACCTAGTGATGGTGACTTTGGAGTGCCTCTACCCTAGGGTCACCTCCACATCGAGGGCACGAGGACTTGGACCTTCCCAAGTTCCGACTGGCTTTGGCAACCCGGCTTTCGGGTTGGACTTACCGATGGGTTTTGAGATTCACCCCATTTCCCACGTGGCAGACTTGGCACCCTCTAAGGGCACCGCAGTGGATACCATTGAGAGCTTCGAGCCTACGCAAACCTTTGTGAGTGACATCTCGGAGAGTCTCCACAAATCAGCATGTGAGTCCGATGTGTGCACATGGAGGTAATACTTGGCAAGCAGGGAACCATCTAGCAAGAGGGTGTGCCTGAGCCACCTTGAGAGGATGAAGGACCGTCCCCTGGTTACAGATGCAGGGTTGAGTTGGGAGATCGTGCTTTGCCCGAAGCTGTTTTGGTGTGCCTCCAACCTGGTGGACTCATACTCGATGGAGTCAAGTTCTCCGCACCTCGGGGGCATGATGGGGACATCCCCAGCCACTCTATTTTTTTTTCGGGACTACAGTTGCTCACCATCGGCACATCATCAATTCCCCCACTTAATTTCGAGTTGTAGCATGTAATTTTCATTTTATTTGAGTCTCTTTATATGTAATTTTTCCTTTTGAGTCACTTAGTAAGTTAATGGGTCATTAGAGTGGTTAGTGGAGACAATTGGGCCCAACTAGTGGGCTAGGTCCATGGGCGCCCCCTTTAGGACTTGTCTAGTCATTTGTAAAAAAGTCAGGGTTAGTTTGGTCATAAGGAATTATGTAAGCCTATAAATAGGCCCCCACTCCCCTCATATGTAACAACTTTGAATATTTGAATAGAAGAAAACCCCTTTGAGAAATTCTCTCCCCCCCTTCTAGAGTGAGACTCTCCACCTATGTTTCCTCTCTCTCTCTCTCATATCTCTCTCTCTAAGGGCCCCCCTCTCTCTCTTCCCCCTCCCCCAAATTCAAATTTCCCCTCTCTCATCCCTCCCTTCCCTCCTCATTAAAGCCATATCCCTTCCCCATACCCTCATTCAATTATTCCCTCAACCCCTAGGTGGAATCCCCTCCCCCTAGACACCCTTTCATCTTCCCAACACATCTCTTCACTTCCCCAAGACCCCTTTCACCCCTCCCAAGCCTAAAATTCAAACTCCCCCCTCTTTATCTCTCCCAAGCCCCCCTTGGTCGACCTCCCTTGACCCTTCAGCTCCTAGGGTCGCCCCCCCATCTCCCCCATTCCTCCTTGGCCATCTTTCTTCCCTCTCCCATTCCACCCCCTCTCTTGTGCTCACCCAGCCACCACACTGCCATCTTCAGCCAGCTTCGCCCTCACCATTGATCCCTCAGCTCCCCATCAGTCCTCCAGCCACTCCCCTCTCTTCCCCACAGCCATTAGCCAACCCCATCTCCCTCCTAACCCTCACCACCCCATCAATCATATTTCTTTCAACTTCAGACCCTATCCAGGGTCGCAGGAAGCAGAGCAGCAGCAGTTTGCAGAGGCAGCCACGACCTTCCTTCAAGGCTTCAGGTGGAGTATCTCATACTGGTGGAAACCTCGTCAAGACAGCTTCGCAACGAAGGTGGTCCCGCCGGCATCCGAGCTCGGAGCTGTTCAGGGGAGCAGATATCGCCGAACTACCCTTCTATCCCCTGACTGGCAACCTGAATCTGAGTGCAGAGGCTCCCACGACCAGCTCGGTTGAGCTCTTGGCACAATCTTCAGAGGGAAAGAACTACGTTTAGTCACCTCCCCGAGCACCCGATTCCGGCCATTCTCGTCGAATGTCGCAGACTGCTCCTGTCTGTCCAGGTTGGACCGACCCCTACTCTTCAGCTCAGACTTTTCATCTCCGACCTCCAATTGTGGTCCCGTCAGTTGTCATTCGAAGATACTTCGTCCACGGTTGCGTCGCCACCAATTTTGCCTCCATCGGCATTTGGTACCTCCCAGGGCAGCTTCGGCATCAGTACCCCTCGGTTCTGCATCAGTCCGAACTCAGTCAGACTAGCCAAGTACTCCGAACTACAGCGGCCGCTGGCGTCCACCAAATGGTGCCAAACTCGTATGGTCCGTTTTCTGGTCAGTCCCGGTCGTCTCAGCGCTGATCCCGCCTCCGGCAACCTTCGGATGAGCTCGTGGCTGTCCCGACACTGACACCCTGTCCTGCAGTCCCAGACCGGGCAGAACAGAGCAACTGGTGAAGACGATGGCGCTGCACCTCGGCTCGACCTCCGGACGACTACCAGGTCCTACGGTCGACTTCTACCTCGCCCCTAGTCGACTCAACATCAGTCCTACCTTCCTGCAGCACTGGGAGACGCCCGCAGCAGCTCAACACCCACTCTCTACCCCGACTGGGCACATCGGGTAGATTCGGGTGTATCGACTTTTCCCCTCCCCTCGCTTGGCCGGCTGAAGGCCCCTCCCTGTGTGGAGGTAGTTTTGGATGTAATTTCAATTAATCCCCACCCCGAGATCCCCCTCCTACGAGAGGTGTAGTGTTGTACTTCTCTGATTTTCAGGTTAGAGCTACACCGGCGCAGCGTGCAGGTGCGTACCCACGCTTCCCCGCTCACCTCGTCTTCGGCCGGGATGGTGTATTCACACTGATCAGGTGAGCTCCAGGCCACATCCCTCGTTGGTTTACTATTTCTTATTTTGTATTGACTTTTATCTCTGTCGGATGGTGAGTGAGCGCCCAATCTAAATTTCCCACCAATTGAGTAGCCACTGCGGAGTGAGGTGAGAGCAACCACTTAAACCACGCCCTTGGCATGTTGGCCGCCCGTGATTTGGGCATCCCTGGCCCTTAGGGGTCCATCCCAATCTAGCCAACCCCCTGGAACCTCAAGGTCCAACCTCGGACCCTCATCCCCATCGCCAGTCGACCTACGGACCCGGGTGTGCGCATCACGGGTTAGTCCGCTTGAGTGAGTTCGCCGTTCGATTCATGCTTGCTTGCTAGGTCCAAGGGGTTGTTCGGTCTAGTGCTGCATTTCCCCTTAGGGTGTATCACATCACAGGACTTTTGCCGACTTTGAGTCATGGGAGGCCTCGGCGGACGCCCAGCCAGGTAGGGACTTCTGGGACTGGACATACTCTGATTATAGTTGTGCTTGATTCTGGGGGCTTAACATGGTTGCCGGTGTTGTGCAGAGGTGGCTGAGACATCAGGGACCACAGCTCCTTCTAAGGTGCAGGGCAAGGCGCCCCTGTCGGTTGGAGGGCAGGAGCTAGCAGTGACCCGGGATGGCCCAGGTAAGCATTGAATTTCTATGGAGGGGGTTGCCCTCCCATCGTTGCATAGTAGTTGGGCCGGAGATGCTGACTGTGCTTATGTTGTCATTTAACAGGCGAGGACCCGACTGCTACTCTGGAGATGATTCAAGAGTTAGTCAGTGCTGGTCCGTCGGTGTCCCTTCCCTCTTTCGAGGTAGAGCCGGGAGCGGTGGGCGCCTCAATTTCATCTGTTACCGGAGGTGCACCCGACTTGCTTTTGCAGTTACTGGCAGAGGCGCCTCTCTCTCCTTTACCATCCGTGGTGTCTGCCTGCACCGTAGGACCAGTCGGGTCTTCCAGTATGGGACCCTCAGGTATGTGACTGGGGACTTAGCCACTTATGGTAAGCCTTTCATGTCATCTATTGACGCTGGGATGCTTTTTGGTGTTGGCCACAGATACTTCTTGGCCTCTAGAGGAGGGTGAGCTTCCCCGTGACACTACTGAGGTGGTGGCAGAGAGACCCTCTGCGGCGACTTTGACTAGAGACGATGAAGAGATCATCAACATCGAGGGAGTTTCGGAGGGGAGTGCTCCGGCTGGTGAGTCTTTTGTTTGAAACCCTTAGCTGGAGAGTCACCTTTGTGTGAGGTTGGGCCGTGTAGTGACCTCGTTTTCTTTGTTGGTTTGCAGGGGCATGTAGTCTGGCCACCTCTAGGAATTCATCGGAGGTTTCGTCAGGCTCTTTGGGCGACGGCAGCTCGACCATGAAAATAGAGGAGAGTTCGAGCTCGAGCTCTTCCTCTTCTGGGGTCTCTTCTGGCGAGGAGGCTAAGGCTAGGACCACTTCCGGAGGTACATGGGGGTTCCCCCCATTCCCATTTGTTGTTTGTCGCTCTTTATAGCAGAGTGCTGACGCATTTGGGTTGCGTGCAACGTCGAGGTCGGAGGATGAGCACACATCGGCTCCCGATGAGAGCGGACAGGAGGAGCCTCCCGCCTCACCCGTGGCTGCTGGAGACGATCGGGTCGTAGAGGAGTCACTGCCCACTCCGACCCCGGCGGGTGATGTCATTGAGACGGAGGATAGGTTGCCTTCCCTGACCCCGGCGGGAGACGCCACTAGCGCGGAGGGACTTGCCCTAGGCAAGAGCCAAGACTTGTCTTCGTCTTAGGTTTTCCACCTTATCTGTCGTAGGAAGTTCTGCACATATTGCTCACTCCCTTTGGTGTTTGCTGGGGTTATGCAGGCTCTGCTGGAGTTCTGACCACGTCAGGTGACCTCTCCCTAGGTTTAGGAGTCGAGTGGCCTACATCCACCTGTCCGCCAGGGCCACTATTGGAGATGAGTGCAGGTGCCGCCCTGCTCCAGAGGGCCTAAGGTTACCTGCAGAGTGACCCTCTTCCTCTCCCAGAGGGTCTGAGGCAGCGGCTGCGAGAGTGCACCCAGGGCTACCACGCGCTTGGCTTCTCGCGTGAGCTCTGGATGTCTAGGTTATTCAGGATCTGGGCCGAGTATTTGTGACTCTGCGATGCTCAGGAGCAGAGGACTCAGAGGCTGGCGGCGATCTCAGAGGCGCAAGAGCAGCGGGCCTAGCTTGTGTCAACCATAGCTGAGCAGAGGGACCATGTCGAGGCGACCGCGTTGGCGTCCGAGGACCGCGCCACACAGCTGGGGAGGTAGAGAGCCGGGCTGAGGTCTTGAAGAAGGCATTGGAGGAGCAGCGATCGATCATCGAGGGCGCTCGAGTTGAGTGGCAGACGGCCGAGACGATGGCCAAGGATAGCGCTCAGCTTTTGTCCACCTTAGAGGCGGAGCTTGCTGCTGCCGACTCTCGCCTTGCGACCCTGGAGGAGAGCGAGGCTGGGATGTGATTGTGTCTCTTTTCCCCTTTTGGGTTTGTATTATCTAAGCTGTTTGGATTTTTTTACCCCAAGGGCATGTCTTGGGCTCTTTTGACAGAATATTAATGACAAACTCCCAGGTTTCTGTTGTCATTCCTTAAGTCATCCTGCTCCCCTTTTTCTTTATGGGACTGTTATGTGCGCAGGGACGGGCGACCACTTGCTGTCAGTCGCGCTTGTTTTTCCCACGACATACTGGTGTACGTGACAGGGGACTGGATGTCCAACCTTGGGCACAGGGATGAAGGGACTGAGTATGGAGAATAATATATCTGGACGCTGGGTACTGGGTAGCCAGAGGACTAGGCGTCGGGGGTAAACCCCTTGAAAGATGGAAGCTTGCGTGACGTGAAGCCGACATAGACCCATGGGGTGTGACGGTCCAAGCAGTTTAGGACTACTGGGGTGATTCAGGGGTGTATCGGTCACAAGCCGAGTAGTAGAGTATCGGCTAACATCATGTTGTCAGTCGGAAATGTAATGTATGCTAGCCTGGAAGACTGGAACTGAGCCGGCTGGGTGGCCTGGGGGATATAGCGGCGAAGCCTAGGACTGGGACGGGGACTGGAGGTTGAAATTGGAATTGTGACTGGAGATGGGGACTGGAGCTGGAGCCAGCCGGCGGGCCTGAAAAGGCATTGTAGCCGGGCTAAGGCGGGTAACTGGGCGGCTACTCTACGAAGGTGTCGTGGCCGCAGTTGGAACTGGGGGTTGGGCGGCTGGCCTGCAAAGGCGCTGTAGTCGAGACTGGGACTGGAAGCTGTGCGGCTGAGCCTGTAAAGACGTTGTAGCTGAGACTGGGACTGGAGGCTGGGCGACTGAGCCTGTAGAGGCGTTGTAGCCAAAACTGGGGCAGGGAACTGGGCGGCTGGCCTGTGAAGGTGTTGTAGCCGAGACTGGGGCTGGAGACTGGGTGGCTAGCCTGTGAAGGTATTGTAGCCAAGGCTGGAACTGGAGGCTGGGCGGCTGGCCTGTGAGGGCATTGTAGCCGAGATCGGAACTAGAGGCTGGGCGGCTGGCCTGCGAAGGCGTTGTAGCCGAGACTGGGGCTGGAGACTGGGCGGCTGGCCTATGAAGGCGTTGTAGCCGAAACTGGGGCTAGGAACTGGGCGGCTGGCCTGTGAAGGCATTGTAGTCGAGACTGGGACTGGGAATTGGGCTGCTGGCCTGTGAAGGCGTTGTAGTCGAGGCTGGAACTGGAGGCCGGGTGGTTGGCCTGTGAGGGCGTTGTAGTCGAGACCAGAATTGGAGGCTGGGTGGGTGGCCTGCGAAGGCGTTGTAGCCGAGACTGGGGCTGGAGACTGGGCGGCTGGCCTGTGAAGGTGTTGTAGCCTAAACTGGGCTGGGAACTGGGTGGCTGGCCTGCGAAGGCGTTGTAGTCAAAACTTGGGCTGGGAACTGGGCGGTTGGCCTGTGAAGAAGTTGTAGTCGAGACTGGGGCTAGAAATTGGGCGGCTGGCCTGTGAAGGCGTTGTAGCCGAGACTGGGGCTGGGAACTGGGCGGCTGGCCTGTGAAGGCGTTGTAGCCGAAACCGGGGCTGGGAACTGGGACTTGGGGTGACCGACCCTTGAGGGTGTAGTGGCCACCATTGTTGTGCAGTGATGCTGAGCTCGCCATCGGCGAGATGTCACGATCGATAGCTTTCATCAGCGAGGGAGAGAGTTTTTTTTTTCCGCTTTACCAGCTCTGTCACCCTTGCAGTTTTTCGCTAGAGCTGGCCCCCTTTTACTTTTTTCGGTGCGCCCTTGCGGGTTTTCACACTGAGAGGTTACCCGATTTTGCCTGAGACGCCCTTTCGGATTTTCACCTCAGCTAGGTTGGTGGCAATTTTTGCCCCCGGTCGTCTCTTTGTAATGAGGACGGCCAGGTCTGCCGGAGTATCTCTATTTTTAACCCCATTATATATATATATATGAAATTATTGTCCATAGCATGCTGCTGTCAAAGGACGTAATCTGGAACTAGAGATTGTGGATGACTGGATATTGTTCCTCTCTTAATAGGGGTTTTCACAACTTATCAAGTTATGGTGATGAGGGCCATTTTGTTGTGGAGGGATGTGACCGGAGTTATGACTGGTGAGTCTGGGATTACTGGGAGAACTAGAATTATAATGAGACTTGGGAGCTCTAGATTTACAAGAGGTGTGGGAGGTAGTGGGGTGGACTGGTAAGAGTCTGGGGATAGGCTGGGACTGAAATTTGCTGGGATGGCAACTGGGATGTCGTACCGCCACAGAGAGTTGTCGGCCCATCGCATCGAAGCGAGGGCCGAAGGTGGCATGAGTTGAGCAGGGTAGTGTAAGATTAACTGGAGATCGTAGGAACAGTGCCCTGGCAATGTGAGTTGATGGAAGGTTGATATTCGGTGGGGCTAATGATTTGCCGAGGAGTGGGTGGAACGCCACCCTGACTGGCGGGGAGTGGAAGACTTTCTTGTTATCGGCTCTACCGCCCTTTCGGGTTTTCGCCAGAGCCGACCCCCTTTAGCTTTTTCCGATGCACCCTTGTGGGTTTTCCGTCGAGGGGTTCCCCCATTTTACCTGAGGTGCCCTTTTGGGTTTCCGCCTCAGCGTGGTTATTGGCCTTTTTTCCCCCAGTCACCCCCTTTGCGATGAGGGTGACTGGGTCTGTCGGGGTATCTCTATTTTTAACCCCATTTTTTTCTTGATTTTTTTTAATTTTATTTTTTGACTTACCTGGGAGCCTGACGGCTGTACTGGTGCCGATGCGGAGGTGCCCTTACTCTCATTGTGATGAGAACAAGGGCAGGGAATTAGTCCCCCAGAATGCCTGGCGGTGGTTCTGGGAGGGCTTGGATGGCCCCACTGCTTGACTAGGAATTGAAGACTGGAAGGACTGGCTGGTTAGACCCTTCCGAGGGGAAGGCCGGCCTCACTGGTAGTAGCTGGGACGCGCGTCTTAATCTGGTTGGCGCACGAACTCATGTTCCGGTGCATAGTATAGCTTCATATGCTTGCCATTGAGAGGCGGGAAGGGTATGTGACCTTTGTGGTCGATGACCATGTATGCCCTACCCTCATAGACGTTGCGGATGATGTATGGACCTTGCCAATTTTGCTGCAATTTTCCACTGGGGAGTCCCGCCATGACTCCCTTTTCCTTGATCATGACGAGGTTGCCTTGTTTGAAGGCTCGCTGCTTGACGAGCTTATCATAGGCTCGAGTCATACGGGCCTGGTATACTTGCAGATGTTTGTAGGCTTCGAGTCGTTTGCCCTCTAGATCGGCCAGCTCCTCTAGCCTTCTCTGGTATTCATTTTCATCTGGGCCGGCACGGCCGGTGTCGATTGCCACGCGATAAGAGGCTAACTGGACTTCAATGGGGATAACGGCTTCTGCCCCATAGGCGAGGGAGAACGGTGAACACCCCCCGTAGGGGTTTTGTAGATCGTCCGGTAGGCCCATAGTGCCTCGAAGACCTTGTCCCCCAATCACGTTTCCGGTGGCTAACCATTTTAGCCAGGAGCTTGCAGAGGGTCTTGTTGAAGGCTTCCGCTAAGACGTTAGCCTGGGGGTTGTAGACCGAAGGGTTCTCCAGTCGATGTGAAACTTGGCCGCTAGCTAGTATACATCCCTATTCTTGAACGGTGTCCCACTGTTGAACACGATGCGACTGGGGGTACCGAACTGGTAAATGATGTTATGCCGGACGAATCTAACCACCACCTCACCGATGACCTCTCGCAAGGGAAGAGTCTCTGCCCAGCGAGAGAAATAGTCAGTGGCGGCCAAGATGTATTTATGGCCCTTGGAAGATGGTGGGAAAGGCCCTGCGATGTCCATGCCCCACTCAGCGAAAGGCCAAGTGGGGGCTATAGGACGCAGTGGGTTAGGAGGTCTTCTAGGTACTGGGCCGAAGGCTTGGCATTGATGGCATGTACGGGCGTATTGGATGCAATCCACGTACATGGTTGGCCAATAGAAGCCTTTGAGCTTGATGTTGTGCTTATTTCGATCTCCGGCCTGGTGCGTGCCACACAATCCAGAGTGAACTTCCTGCATGATGGCTCGAGCCTCTGCTGGAGAGACGCATCTCAGGAGAATTGACTTGTCCTTCTCGTGGACGAGTCGATACAAGGAGTCGCCAATCAACTCATAGGATGTTGCTCGGCGGAGTAGCTGAACCCTTTAAGCTCGGTCAGGAGGGAGCCACCCTTTCTTGAACTTGATGATGGGCTCGCGCCAATCTTCTTTTTATGGAGGAGTATTCTGGTCAAGGTTTGGTGACACATATTTTTATAAAAATGCATAGGTGTGCCAATCAACAGAGTGACAAATTTATATCATGCGCTCGATATGACTTGGTCAGTCGATTGTGAGGTTCACGTCGAGACCAGAAGTCCAACATATCATAAAGGTTATGACGTTAATTACATCCTCCGAGAAGGAGGAAAACCCTTGATTAATTGCCAAGATCGACGCCACTCGCGGTCGAATGATAATGACGTACAAGACGTGACGTAAACATGAAGCTACGTAGGCCTCTATGCTTCCTTTTATTCATGCAAGAGGAATTAAGAGTTATTATGTTCACACTTCGATACGAGGTGGGGAACTTAGGTCTGAAGACCACCACCACGCATAGTGACACTTCCAATCGAGCGGGACCCGGCCTTCTGTTAGACGCCATTTTATATACCTAAGTGAGACTAAGCACACAAACATGCATTATTTTCACAACATAGGTGATTATGAGGGTTATTTACCAGAAGCATGGAAAGCACAGGATATCACCATGCTTATGTGGGCACGTGTAGATATATATATATACATATATATATATATGTATATATACCCATAATGTATATATTCGTGGGTATTCAGCCAGAGAGGCGCATAGATGACTGAGTTAACGACAAGCGCTTCACGGGTGGAAGGGAAATATATATATATATATATACATATGTATATATACCCATAATGTATATATTCGTGGGTATTCAGCCAGAGAGGCGCATAGATGACTGAGTTAACGACAAGCGCTGCACGGGTGGAAGGGAAATCAGTGCGAAGTGCACCGAGGCAGTGGTGAGAAGGGCATGGGTAGTATAGGTGTTGAGCTATGGTTTGATGGTTTTGATGATAACTAAACTTCATGTGTGATGGAGATTGTGAGCTGTGGTCTTGATGATAACTAAACTATGTGACATATTGTGTGCTTCATTAGTGGAAATCATCTTCATGATAAACGAACTCACATGTTGCTATATTATCTTGCAGGTTGCTATACTAAGTTGGCTGATGTTGACTCATGCAAGCTGCTCATTAGTCTTTGGAGGTTTCATGTGAAGACTATGCTTCTCAGTAGAATGGTTGAGTCCTTATGGATATGAAATTGATTGCATGGCTTTGTGTTGTATAAATGCATAGCCATTTCATTACATGCTTTGGTGAGGATTTCCTCTGGTTCTTGTATATCTGAATGCATGAGTGATGGCTCCTAGTCATTCTGATCATATGGATTAAATGCTTTGAAATAGTTTGTGGGAGAATTGGGTTGAAGTTGGGATCTTTACATTCGTTGGTTTAATATTAACTTGCTTCTAAATTCCCAGAAAGTGTAGGTTAGTATTTCCCACATTGTGATGGATTCAAGGTAACAATTTACATTGAAATCCATGGTGATACTCTTCTAATATTGAGTTGAAGGAATGGGTACTCAAGTGCTTTCATACAGATCTTTCATGGGGGACTCTTATATGCCTCATGCTAATGCTTTTGTAATCATATCTCATGTCATTTGGGTCTCGGTCTCAAAACTAGCTTCATATGTTAATGCATGACCCATATATTTTGATCTTGATCTAACATCTTGCTTTATCATATTTTTCAGGATGAAAAATCATGGTTGATCTTCATGGGATTATGGTAATATTTAATCAATTGTTTCCCATTGATTTGATGGTGTTTTTACTTATTTTCAGGCCCAAACTAGAAAGGGTCGACCCATGGGGTCGACCCTCTCAGGTTCTGTTCAAACAGAATCAAAACAGACCAATTTTCTTGAAATCTGCCTGAAAGGGTCGACCCCTGGGGTCGACCCATGGAAGGGTCGACCCCTGTAACCCAGAACCACAAATGTGGTTCTGTTTTGGGTTCTGGGAACACGAGGGTCGACCCTGTGTTGTCTAGTGGACAGCGGATCTAGAGGGGAGGGGTGAATAGATCTGCCCCTCTTTTCGCAATGTAGCCTTCTATAAAGCTAGATAAAAAGAATTGCAGCGGAATAGAAACTAGCTTGGAAGTATGCTATGATTCACTTAGCAAGATAAGCAAGATATATAATAATTCGATCCTAAGCATGCATCTAGAACGAATCAATCACACAAGCAAACCACACTAGACAGGATTTTTAAGGTGGTTCGGACTGAATCCTCAGCCCTACGTCCACCCCTCACCAAAACCCGGTGAGGCTTCACTTGTGCAGCGCACCAAACCGCAAATCAGAAACCACCGATTGCCTTCCTACTCACTAACAGTAGGGATGTCAACCGCAAATTGGAACACCCTCCAATTGCCTTCCTACTAACCACCGGTAGGGACGAATCACAACTTCAATATTTGACAATATTGAAAGTAAAACAAATGTGAAGGAACTAAAACAAGAGATTGAGTTATGAGTGAAAATGAATTGGCCCTTGTATGAAATGTTGATCAGCAACAAGGCTCCTCTTGGCTTCAACTCAATCTTCTTGATTCACCCTTGATTGGATGAATGTTCTTCACGGAGTACTGTTCACGTGAACAGTACCTCTTCCTTCAATTCTTCTCTCTTGATCTTCTCTTTGAATTTCTTTGAATGAATGAAGGAGATGATGAAGCTACCTTGAACCTTGATTGCTTCTTTAGCTTCTAGGAGTTTGAATGCTTTAAATATCACCTTGGATGAGCTTGAAAGAGCTTGAATGGATGAAGATGATTTCCTTTGAAGAACTTGAATCAAACTGGCTTCCTTTGATCACTTTGATAGCCTTGCTTTGATGTAATCTTCCCTGAAGATTGCTGACTTTGATTTGAGCTTGATTCCCCTTTGATTGGATGAAGAACACCTTCACGAACTACTGTTCACGTGAACAGTAGCTCGTCTCCAAGCTCTCTTGCAACCTCCCTTGCAGCCACCCTTGTAACCCCTTGAAGCATTAGGGTTTCCAACCCTCTTGTATTGGTTTTATAGACCTTGAATGGTCTATGGACAAGCCTTAGACCAGATCTAAAATTTGTGGGTGATTAGGTGGCTTTTGGATTAAAGAAATCCATGTAGAATGGCCCTTTTCGAAGTTGGAAACAAAGTCAAAAATGAAGGCTCGGGGCTGGCGGTCGACCTGCAGCTCCTGGCGGTCGACCGCCACTGAAACACCTGCAACCGGGCGATCCCTGGGAAATCCGGTCGACCGCCACTGGCTGGCGGTCGACCGCCACTGAAAAACGTGCAGCCTTGGCAGTCCCTGGCTGGGGCGGTAGACCGCCCCTGTGCTGGCGGTCGACCGCCAGCTGGGCAGAGCCCGGGTCACCCCGGGTCGGTCCGTTGGCCGCACCAGCTCCGTCGCTTGAGTCCGTTAGCCGCCCGTTCATGTCTGTGGCATCGACCTTGATTGTCTTGAAGTTTTATTACTGAGTCTTCAAGCCAAATTTTGTTCCGGGGGCTCCGCCCACGGAAACCCCCTCAAGGGGCGCTGCCCCCAGGTCGATCCGCGTGCGAGGGCGCAACATTGAGCTTTCAGGTGCATATCTGTCATGAACAAAACATCACATATGTCAGTCATAAGATAGTGGAAAAGAACAATGACTTATAGTGTTTAGCCATTATCAAAACCAAGAATACCAAATGACTCATATGATCATAGATTGATGTCGAATGACCTAATTGATCACATGATGACTCAAATGACTACAGGGGCACAACACCCTGGGGTCGACCCCTGTAACCCAGAACCATATTTTTGGTTCTATTTGGCTTCTGTGAGCCCGAGGGTCGACCCTGGGGTCGACCCTTTCCGGTCAGACGTCCAGCCACCATCTTTGACCGCCGTTTTCTTGCCCCTAAAGTCTTCCAATCCGAGTCCAAAGCCCCAAATCACTCCACAAAGTGTGGATCTTGTCTCCAAGCTATTTCTTGACCGACCTAAACACATATATACATCTCATTGGGTTGTAAACCCTAAGGAGAGACTAAGCTAGCTCTGAAATTTTGAATTTCTTTCTATCCTTGTATGTGCAGGTTGCAGGCAGCAGCTCCAGGGCTTCTTCCACCATGTTGTGAGCGTGAATGTGAAGGGAACAAGCTGCAAACAAGTTTCCAATCGGTCCCCAACTGGAAGTTGCGTGGAGAATCAAGCTACAACTTCAATTGTGCTAGAATCCTTCATCATCCTTCAAGAACGATATAAGGGGAGTCAAGAGAGATCCAAGAGTGATCCAAGGGAGATCAAGATGGTGTTGTCCAAGGAAAGGAAGAGCCAAGCAAGCCCGGAGTAAAGCTCTGATCAAGTGGAGATTGAAGCCACATTCAAGATCAACAACATAGATTCAAAGGGGAGCTAAATCAGGAGTTTTTCTCTACTGTGTCTCATTGTGTTTTAAGTTTCAGATTTGTGTTTCTTATAAAGTGCATACTTGTGTGTGTGTGGATCGTTGTTGAATCTGTGGTCATTTGTGTGTGTTGTATTTGATTCATGTGTGTGCGTAGGTCTTCCTAGATCTACGTGTGTGTGAGGTTTGCTGCACTTGTCACAGTGTGTGTGCGTTTTGTTGATCCGCCTGTTGGATTGTGTTGGAGACTTCGTCTCCGTGCGTGTGTGTGTGCATTGGGGCACGTCCCCGTGTGTGTGTGCAGGCGTCGTCCTGCGTGTGTGGTTGGAGTGTCGTCTCCATTTGGGGATTTATCCCCGAGTGAAGCCTCACCTAGTTTGGTGAGGGGTGGACGTAGGGAGCCTGTCGAGGTCCCGAACCACCTTAAAATCCCTGTGCATCGTGGTTTGCTTTATGCGTTGGCTTAGTGTGATTGTTGAATCCTTTTATATAATCGTCTGGGAACGGTGAGATTGAGAGAATCTGTTTCTTGGCTTAATCAACTTTCTTAATCTTGTTGAAAAGAATTTACTCCACCTCGCAGCATTCGTCTTATCATCTAGTGTGAGGATTAGTGTAAGCTGTTATCTAACTTGCTGTTCAACATATTTGATGATTTAATTGTTGTTTCTTTACACTTGTTAAAAAGGGAAAGAGTTTCCTTAAAATTTGTAATCACCCAATTCACCCCCCCTCTTGGGTGTCATTGATCGTGGGACCCAACAATTGGTATCAGAGCTAAGGCTCTAATTTCATAGATATAACGATCTAGAGTGATCCGGATCAATGACTACCATGATGTACGCCTTGAACTCTCCACCCGTGTTTGATGGCTATAATTTTGATTTGTGGTTAGGAAGGATGTGTAGTATAGTCAATTCATACGACCCTAAGCTATGGAAGCTTATTTCACATGGTCCTCATGAATTGCCTAAAGACAAAAGTATTTGGACTGAAAATCAAAAGCACATACATGATCAAAATTGCTTGGTTTTGAAGTTGCTTAATGCTACTGTTGATTATAACTATTTTCCTTTTGTCTCCCATTGCCGCGAAGGAAATACTGGATGGATTAGCAGACCTCAAGGAGGAGCTTAAAGACAGATGTCTTGTAGCGGGCACGAGTGATCAAGGGAGTGATCAGCAAAGTGGATCAAGCTCAAGGGTAAATTCTGACTCCGATTGTGAAGATGAATTTAACTACGAAGAATTGTTGAATGCCTATGAAGAGCTTGCTGAAAAATACAAGAAGTTAAAATTTGAAAACAAAAAATTGAAAAAGAATGTTGGTCAAAATAAAAGTGATTCCTCATGCAAAGAATGCTCACACCTTAAGGAATTGATTGATGGTTACATGTTTGACATTGAAATTCACAAAGATCAAATCTCTTCCTTGAGAAATGAAAATAAAGAGCTGAAAGTGAGAATGAGCCTTATGGACATTGGCCAAATTGAATTTGTTCATGATAAGAGACTTGAAAAAGAAAATGAAGAATTGAAACAGTTGAACAATGCCATGTCTGAAAGATTGTTGTTTTTAGAAAAAGGAAAATATGTGACTTTGGAAGAGTGTGAAGATGTGAATGAAATAAGGCAAGAAGTTAAATGTCTTAGAAAAACCAATGCCGTGTTAAATGTCAGTCTTTCCACTTGTGAAGAAGAACTTGCCAATTCTGAATTGCACATTTCATCTCTTGAAAAAGAAATTTCTGACTTGAATGCTTCATTGTCTAAATTTGTGAATGGCCAAGAAAACTTGGATAAATTGCTGGGCATGAAAGTAAACTTTCAAAAAGAAGGGCTGGGTTTTAATCTAGTGAACAAAAAGAAAATTGAGAGTAAGCTACACACTTCTTTTGTTCATACCACTTGTGCACCCAGCACCTCCACATCTCGCTCCCATGAACACACTATGTCTAGAACTCAATCAAATCTGAAAAAGAGTGTGGATGTCCAGAATGTACATGCTAGAAACATTCATTTAAACTTCCATGCATCTAAGAAAAGAAATGTCTCATGTCTTTACTGTGGAAAACTTGGACACATGATGCATGATTGTTTCATTATGAAGAATGATGATTTGAGAGCATGTAGAAATCATGCTGGTTTGAAAAATACAAAGAAAGCATTCACCACAAAACCTTCCATGTATTGTAATCATTGTGGTAAAAGAGGTCACACAAAGTCACAATGCTGGTTACTCATAAAGAAAATGAGTTTTCACTCAACACGTCATGCTCACGTACACAAACCAGTAGAGCCAATGAGAAAGAAAATTGTAATGCCACATGTTTCCCCCCATCACTTTAGAAAATCTGGAAATGTTAAGTATGATTGTTTTCTGAAGAAAATTGATGATTTGAATGTTGTTAAGAAGTGGAAGCCACGTGCCAAAGATGCTGCTAACCCACAAGGACCTAAGATGGTATGGGTACCTAAGAATGCCAAATGAGAAATCTGTTTTGCAGGTGTGCCATGGAGTGTAAAGTATGAAATCTGTTTTCAATCAAGAAGGTAAGGCACATGGACCAAGTGGCATAAGCCAAGTTGGAATAAAAATAAAAAATTGAATTTGAAGATCAGGTGATATCCCTCCTACTTTCTGTAGTGACTCTGTCATGTTTTGACTTACTCTCGGTCATATAGTCATGTAATCTTGCATATGTCTGCACATGCATTTCATTCACAGTTGTTTGCATATTTATGCGCATATCACTTGTCATATAGCATCTTGTTGTAGGAGAGCTTGAAGATTCTTCAGATCATGATTTCACTACATATTTTGAGTTTGCATACACCTTCACGCACTGTCTTGCATAAGTTGAACATTCTGAATTCATGTCATGATGCATAGCAATCCTCCTACCTTCATCACCCTTGACTACATAGTATATCAAATGGTGACATGTGGAATGGCAGGTTATGCCTGTCTGAAAGCTATCACTACGCGTGAGGTGATCTTTGGATCTAAGTTCTCCGCCTGGTACTATGAGTCGTTTACTTAAAAGGCTGCATATGACATTGGATTGTTACTAAACATCTTGCATTCATGCACACACTAAGGGGGAGCAACCACATTCACTATATGAGCTCAATGCTTAGGTTCACACATGAGTCATGCAGTGCATCTTGAGCTATCTAGAGGATTTTGGTTGTTAAAATAATTTGTGATGCCATAGTTAATGAATTTGAATCAAAATTGACAAATCAATTCTTGTTGTTCTTGGATGCAGATTGCACTCCCAAAATCCAAATGCTGATGGGCTGGCCGTGACCAAATTTGAATCAAATGAGGAATACCTTGCAAGGATGAAAATGATAAAAATTTCCTCAATCCACCACCGGGAGATAGGAAGTAATCCTGATAGTACCCAAGACATGGTATGAAAAGTGTGTGTCTCTGTTAACAAAGGATGGGTTCAATAGGTGAAAGACTTGGAAGAAACATGATTCTCAAGGCAAAGGTAAGAAAGCAAAATCTGAAATATCAACCTCCGTGAGGTTGGCAATCTCAGTGATTGAAGGCTTCCAATCTTGTCTCATGAACCAAGGTAATTCAACTTTGTTAAATCATGCAATGACCTTTTTGTCACTTGGTGATACCTTTAAATGACAAGTGTTGATTCTAAAAAAAAAAAAATGAGTTGTTATTTACTAGCACGCTGTGACAAATTGGTTGAATCTAGGTTGATGTGATGAACACACTTAATTGATTTAACAAAATGAAAACCTTGAGAGATGTGCATGAAGTGGTTGGTTACTGAATGTCACTTGAATTGAATTGCATGTCTGGTATATCAAATGACGTTTGTGAAAGAGTGGATTATATCCACTTGGAGGCATTCCCTATGCATTGAGTTGGGTCTTTGGACTAAAATCTCCACCTCGTACCAGATCTTGATTGGCTTGTGATTGATTAATTGTTGAATGAATCCTTGAGATGAGTTATGTGAATTGAAAATATGTTTATGATTAAATGATCCATACATTTGACTTTTGGATGAACTCTCATTTCAAAACTTGTGAAAGACCTTTGAAAATCTATTTTTGAACAATTCTATAATTTGGGTTGCATTGCTTACTTTTGATCATTTATGCACCCTTATTCATAAAGGTCTTGTCATAAATAATGTTTGCTGATTCATGGATTGAATGTGGATGAACTCAAAAAGAATTCTGTCACACTGGTTTGGTAATCAAAGCTATCATCTTATTTTTGCATATTGTCTTTCATTCTCATACTATTATAGGTTAAATGCACCAGAATCCAATGCATTAGGTGCATTTAGTCCACTTAAATGAAAAACTAAAAACACACACTTTGCACCCATGTTAATTTCTACATTGCATTAGAACTCATGCATTAGTCACACTTAGTTCATTCTGTTGGCATCCATTCAATTGGTATCAAATTATCCATTCAATTGGTATCAAGTTGACATCACATTGCTCGCATGCATGTAATAGTGCATTTGCATAAACTCCAAATGTGTGCTTGTGTGTTATTATATACTATTCACCCCCATCCTTGAATTTTCTATGACCTTATGCCTTCTTGATAAATAATGTTGCATTTAAGTCATTATTGGTGTGCTTTGATGCGGGACGAGACCACGGACACGACAAGCTCGTGACTGTCCCTTAACGAGGGAAGCGTCGGACGTGCACGGTTGAGAAACCGGCAATGAGCTAGGGTGATCGGCTCTCTCGTGTGCCCGGATCGGGTCACGGGATGGTCTCGCACTCTCTCGCAGCAGCGGTAATGAATAGATAAAGCGAGCTAGATATCCCTACACATGCTCTCTAGCAGCGGCATAAACAAATATATATGAAGTAAGTAAAATGCCAAGTAAGGGAGCGAATGCGATACCTCCACGCGCTCGGCGTGGGGAAGACGGACCTGGCCAAAAACTCGTACTCCCGGGAAACTTAACACACAATAATTACAGCAATGGGAACATGCCCACTCCACGCAGGGAGGTAAAGGGCTATACAAATGGGCCCGGGAGGACCGAATTCAGGTTGACGGGCAGCTTCGTGTGTTGATTCGGCTACACGTGTGTTCACGACCGTGGGGCCCACGTGCTGTCCTGAGGGGCCGTGTGGGACCCAGTGGTACCGCTGTAGTGGGGACACTCGGAGAAGCGCTCCCCGAGCTGGCGGCACGCTGGTTCACCGGCCGGAGGCCGGGCGGCTCCGTTCGGCACCAGTCGGAAAAATCGATCGAAAATCTGCCGATTCTGTATTTCAGCGCGCGCTCCGGCGAGAATGGACGCTGCGATCAGCACCGGTATCGGAATGCGACGAGATCAGAGCCGTTGGAAAGCTGCTTCAAAGTACTGCAATCTGGTGGCCTTCAGAAAAATTCACCAAATTTGTACTTTGTGTTGGCGAATTTTATATGCTGCTGTTGTACAGTAACCGAAGACTCAGATCTGTAGAGAACTTTCATGTTGATTGCCTTTGACCGTGAAGTAGATGTCCGAATTTGAAGATATGTTCTTTAGCAAGGTTGTAGGAAATCAAACAAGGAAGTCAGGACTATTTTTGGATCTAGATTTAGAGGTGGTGGTGATTTGTTCTGATTTTGGAAGTGGAGGGTGGTCGGATCTGGGATATGACTAAAAACACTGTATTAGAGGAAGAACATGAATTTCTAAAAATAGATAGAAGGCTGATAAAAAATTAAGAAAATTTTTGGAGGTAGGGGGTGATGGACAGAACTCCCAGTAAAATTGGGAGGGTTTGTACAAATCAAAAAGATGGTGGGAGGGGGAGAACTCAGAGGTTCTGTCACTGTAGATAGAAACCTGGCAGATCTGGGATGACAGATTGGACGAAAAAGTAAAAATAATAAACGATGGAATTATGGTGTGAAAATTTAGGTGGATCTTGGGATGAAAGGGCTGAAAATACCATAAAAAATTCAGATCACTCCAAGCTCGTGGCGGAGACAAAAAATTCATGGAAGCTGTAATGGTCGGACGAAGACAGAACTGCAGAGGCGGCTCGATGGCGGCACGAACGGCGGCGGCGGCGGCACAGACGATCACCGGAGGTTGAGAGGGAATGATAGAAGGTAGAATCACTCTAGAACTTGAGGTTGGAGGAGAGGAACCAGAGGGAGAGGGGCTGGGGGCACAAGAAGCTCCTTGGATTTCACAAAATTTCTGATTTTTTCATTGATTTTCACATAAAAATACAAGCTTTTATATGGTTTACATCAAATGCAATATGGACCCTTGGATCTAGGGAAGGGGAATCAAGGGCTGGGATTAAGTGTGAATCACACACAAAAATTAATAATCTAATAAGGGGAGAGGGGCGCCCCCTTGACCATATAGTAGAAGGTTGAATGGGGGTTGAATGGTAGGTGGCCTACCTTGGACAAAATGGGCCACTTGTCTACCCATGTGGCATATGACTAGTCCAACCTTCTAGATGTCCACCTAGGATGGTTGACCAGCCCCACAAGATGACATGGACCAATGGGAAAGGGCTGAGGGCCCCCTTGCTGGTCCTACTAACAAATTACATAGAAATCTACACAATCTACGGGAGTGACGCATTGGCCGATAAAGCCGTACAATTGCGCGTATACTTTCCCGTGGATATAAAAATAAATTAAAGGATATAAATGCAATATGAAAAGCACTAGCTCGGCGTCGATTCCCATCAACTCTCCCCGGGTGGGAAGAACTCGACCCCGTCGAGTAGGGGTAGGGATGCTCGAGTACTCCGGCGGATCCGTCACCGTGCCAAGTAACGCAGGTACGCTCCACTCCAAGTGACCGTCACCTGCTCATTCCATATATACTTGATATGCGCAAACTGCTATGGGCTAAAGGTGGACGCTCCGAGTGGGGCACTCTCAAAAGGAAAGGAAGCAGCTTGAAGACTCACTAGGAGTCACCGCTGAGTCCCTGTAGGTGACTGATCCGGGTATAGATGTAGAACCGATCCCATACTCATCGAGTGAGTCCACTCGCCTCTTACTCATAAGAGAATGACAACGAGCTTGCACAAGACACATGCAGACTCTCAAACTACACACAAACCATGCAAACAAATCACACAAAACAAAACACACAAGGAAAACACTCTGACTCATATATGACCCTAGACGAAGGTGATAGCATCAATCCCACTAGGTGGCTGCATCCTGGGTGACAGGAGAGCTCTCCCAATCTTCCCCCCCAAGGCATAGTACTCATCGGCCACGTAATTGACACACTCAAGCTCGGGAGGTGCGGACTCTCCAACACCTAAGGCTAGGATGGCGCGAGCGGGACACTCACTGGCAATGTGGCCAAATCCATGACAGTGGAAACACTGCACTCACGATTGACTACTCTCCCCTATAAGAGGGGCCTTACCCTTATCCTCCCGACGGGTAGGGGGCGTAGGTAACAAGGGTGGAGGTGTAGGCGCCGTGGGCAACAGCGGGGGAAGTGTCGGGGCCAGGGGGCGGGCCATGTGTGCCGGGGGATGGGCAACGGATGCCGGTGGATGGGGTGGAGGTAGATCCCGTGGTGGGGGAGGTCGAGGTCTAGGAGCGAAGTGCTCCTGACGGGCGGGCTCCTGAGGATGAGCCATGGGTCCCCTCGGGTATGAACCTAAGGAGCCATGGGAATCACTACGGGAAGGAGCGGGACTCCACCGAGGAATAGACTCGAACTCTCCCTCGAATTGCTCCATCTCGAGAGCAACTTGATATGCATCCTCCAACTTGTCCACCTTGCGGCGGAGAAGCTCATACCGTAGATGTGGGCGTAGACCACGCCGAAATCGAGAGACGGTATGGGAATCCTCCTCCGTGGCATCGCATCGCAAGTAGTATTCATCAAATTCGACGATGTAATCCGAGATGGACCGGTCTCCTTGGGTGAGACTTTGCCACCTCTCTATAAGACGCTGGCGGTAGGAGGTAGGGAGGTACTTCTTCCTAAGCTTCTCCCTCATATCGGTCCATGTATCGATCGGGGGTTCTTGATGATGAAACAATAGGTTCTCCATGTTTCTCCAATAGGTTTGGGCTTGGCCTAAAAGTTTTATCCTGGCATACTTGACTTTTCGTTGGTCCGACATCTCGAACCACTCAAAATATCGGTCCATACCAGCCTCCCAATCAAGGTAGACCTTCGGGTCTAAGGACCCGTCAAAGGTGGGAGGGTCGGCCCGAACGGTCCGAATGGCCCGTTCATCCATATCTTGGTCGTGGGTACGCCGTGTATGGCGATGATCACGACCATGTCCCCGATGCTCATTATCAGACTCGTAGTCATGCACCTCGGGGACTTCGTGCCTCCTAGTAGCTACCCCTTGAACCCTTGGAGTCGCGGGTTGATGAACCGGCTCTGGTTGACCTTGTGTAGGTGGGGCGGGTGCCTGGATTGGGGCAATCGGGTGTGTCTCGGCTGGTCCTTTCTCTAGTGCGGTGACTCTCCCGACCAATCCCTGAACGGACTGGCTTGACCCGGCGGCCCTATCCTCTACGGCCTTCATCCTCTCTTCTAGGAGGGTGCCTAGATCATTCACCTGGGTACTCAACCCTTCCATCCTATCCACTCGGGTGCTTAACACTTCCATGCGATCACTCAACCCATCCATTTTTCCCATAAGAGTTCGGAACATGGTGGCCACTTCATCGGAACTATAAACTCGGGATTTCGCCATAGGTGGTGGTGGGGGTGAGTATTGAGTACCTCGATGAGTGGGCATGCAAGACACGGAGTAGGAGACACCGACTAATGCAAATGCACACTACAAGATGATGAACCTAGACGTAACCAAAACTCGGTACGTGGCAGAGATAACCGATCCGAAGATCACTCGCACAAGTGTGCGGCCTTCCCGATAGGCGTAGCCTAACGTTCGGACAACACCTTTTGATATACCGAGTAAAGGGATGCAAATGCAAAAGACACTTTTTTTGTTTTAAAACAATGACCCTAAACACGACTTAGACAACGACTAATGACTAGACGTAAATGTCACTCTTTTTTTTTTACACCCTAGACTCAACCTGGCTCTGATACCAAATTGATGCGGGACGAGACCACGGACACGACAAGCTCGTGACTGTCCCTTAACGAGGGAAGCGTCGGACGTGCGCGGTTGAGAAACCGGCAATGAGCTAGGGTGATCGGCTCTCTCGTGTGCCCGGATCGGGTCACGGGACGGTCTCGCACTCTCTCGCAGCAGCGGTAATGAATAGATAAAGCGAGCTAGATATCCCTACACATGCTCTCTAGCAGCGGCATAAACAAATATATATGAAGTAAGTAAAATGCCAAGTAAGGGAGCGAATGCGATACCTCCACGCGCTCGGCGTGGGGAAGACGGACCCGGCCGAAAACTCGTACTCCCGAGAAACTTAACACACAATAATTACAGCAATGGGAACATGCCCACTCTACGCAGGGAGGTAAAGGGCTATACAAATGGGCCCGGGAGGACCGAATTCGGGTTGACGGGCAGCTTCATGTGTTGATTCGGCTACACGCGTGTTCACGACCGTGGGGCCCACATGCTGTCCGGAGGGGCCGTGTGGGACCCAGTGGTACCGCTGTAGTGGGGACACTCGGAGAAGCACTCCCCGAGCTGGCGGCACGCTGGTTCGCCGGCCGGAGGCCGGGCGGCTCCGTTCGGCACCGGTCGGAAAAACCGATCGGAAATCTGCCGGTTCTGTATTTCAGCGCACGCTTCGGCGAGAACGGACGCTGCGATCAGCACCAATGTCGGAATGCGACGAGATCAGAGCCGTTGGAAAGCTGCTTCGAAGTACTACAATCTAGTGGCCTTCAGAAAAATTCAACAAATTTGTACTTTATGTTGGCGAATTTTATATGTTGCTGTTGTACAGTAACCGAAGACTCAGATCTGCAGAGAACTTTCCTGTTGATTGTCTTTGACCGTGAAGTAGATGTCCGAATTTGAAGATATGTGCTTCAGCAAGGTTGTAGGAAATCGAACAAGGAAACCAGGACTATTTTTGGATCTGGATGTGGAGGTGGTGGTGATTTATTCTGATTTTAGAAGTGGAGGGTGGTCGGATCTGGGATCTGACTAAAAACACTGTATCAGAGGAAGAACACGAATTTCTAAAAATAGATAGAAGGTTGATAAAAAGTTAAGAGAATTTGTGGAGGTAGGGGGTGATGGACAGAACTCCCAGTAAAATTGGGAGGGTTTGGACAATTCAAAAAGATGGTGGGAGGGGGAGAACTCAGAGGTTCTGTCACTGTAGATAGAAACCTGGCAGATCTGGGATGACAGATTGGACGAAAAGGTAAAAATACTAAACGATGGAATTATGGCGTGAAAATTTAGGTGGATCTTGGGATACAAGGGCTGAAAACACCATAAAAACTTCATATCAATCCAAGATCGTGGCGGAGACAGACAATTCATGGAAGATGTTGTGGTCGGACGAAGACAGAACTGCAGAGGCGGCTCGATGGCGGCACGAACGGCGGCGGCGGCGGCACAGACGATCACCGGAGGTTGAGAGGGGATGATAGAAGGTAGAATCACTCTAGAACTTGAGGTTGGAGGAGAGGAACCAGAGGGAGAGGGGCTGGGGGTGCAAGAAGCTCCTTGGATTTCACAAAATTTCTGATTTTTTCATTGATTTTCACATAAAAATACAAGCTTTTATATGGTTTACATCAAATGCAATGTGGACCCTTGGATCTAGGGAAGGGGAATCAAGGGCTGGGATTAAGTGTGAATCACACACAAAAATTAATAATCTAATAAGGGGAGAGGGGCGCCCCCTTGACCATATAGTAGAAGGTTGAATGGGGGTTGAATGGTAGGTGGCCTACCTTGGACAAAATGGGCCACTTGTCTACCCATGTGGCATATGACTAGTCCAACCTTCTAGATGTCCACCTAGGATGGTTGACCAGCCCCACAAGATGACATGGACCAATGGAAAAGGGCTGAGGGCCCCCTTGCTGGTCCTACTGACAAATTACATAGAAACCCACACAATCTACGGGAGTGACGCATTGGCCGATAAAGCCGTACAATTGCGCGTATACTTTCCCGTGGATATAAAAATAAACTAAAGGATATAAATGCAATATGAAAAGTACTAGCTCGGCGTCGATTCCCATCATGCTTCATATTGTACACTTTGGGGGGAGTAAAAGTGCATCTATTTAGGGGGAGTTGTATTGTTATGTATTCATGATATTTTTGGTATACATGCTGGATCAAATTCGTACATTTCATGCACAAAATGTGAAAATGAGTGTTAAAGATAAGGATATATGAATTTCTTTTCAACACTCTCGAGATGTTAAACTGGCTGCATGTATATTGCAGAGACAGTTGAGGAAAAAGCTACCTACCTATCTTTGTTGAAAAATTTGAAATGAAAATGTATGGCAGAGCAATGCTCGGTCTCACTGAGTAAACTGGGCACATGTCACCTGAGACGTGATGTGGTTCATATCTGAAAAGTGTGGACTAGTATCTCTGTTTAAAATGAGGTGAAATGGTTCAGTATTCTGAGTAACCGGGGATTCTGGCATGAGCTCCATGCATCTACTCGCGTAAAAAGGAATCATTTTGAACCTGATCACTCTTGAAAAATTCTGACTATCATGTGATACTGGTTGAGTTGAAAAAAATGACGGTGAAAACTCATTATGGTAGAGCGTAGCCTCCAATACACTGCTCTCAAAATTGAAGTGCAGTTTGTAAGATGTCTCCCTGTGTTGATCTGAAAATCTGAATATCTAAATTGAAACTATCACTTTTCATGTTACTCACTTACACATCTGAGAATTTGATTTAATATGTATTCAGAAAGTTAATTGATTGCATTAGCAATTGCATTAATCTCCTATATAATTGGAAAATCTCCCATGTGCTACACATGTGTATTCCGATTGTCATGACTCTCTTGCATCTTTCCTATACCCATCCCCTCTTATATAAGTATAGGGGAGCAGTGTTGCATGTATATATATACATGTATCTATTTGTTTGCTTGTGTATGCATCTTACATGCCATCCCTTGCATAAGTTGCATCTCATACATTTCAAACCACAAATCAAAAATTAAAAATCTGGAAAATACTGAAAACTAAAAATTGAGTGGACTTCCCATACTATTTTCTTGCTCAATAAACTTTTGTGTTTGCTTGGTAAATGGGGAGAAAGATTGGGCATAACCAAGTAATCAGCATTTGGTATCCTCTCTATCCAATAATTGGTTCTCTAGTCAACAATTGGTGTTTCCCATATATTCCATGAACCCACTTATTTATAAATTACTCCTGCTTCATCAGAATTTCAAATGTGGATTACTGTTCCTTGCACATTTATCATGCTACAATTTGCACCGCCTTTGTTTCTTCTTCATGCGAGAAAATGATTGGCATTACCCCGCTTTTTGATAATGTCAAAGGGGGAGAAATATTTCATGTGTGATTCATGATTGCTGGATTCGTTGTGATTCATGATTGCTGGATTCGTGATTGGGGGAGAAAACCATTCCAAAATTTCATGTGAGATTTCATGTGATTCATGATTTCATGTATCATGGGGGAGATCATTTTGGTTGCCATCATCACTAAGGTTGTCATCATTCATCACTCAGTTTGTCATCATCAAAAAGGGGGAGATTATTGAGCTATGGTTTGATGGTTGTGATGATAACTAAACTTCATGTGTGATGGAGATTGTGAGCTGTGGCCTTGATGATAACTAAACTATGTGACATATTGTGTGCTTCATTAGTGGAAACCATCTTCATGATAAACGAACTCACATGTTGCTATATTATCTTGCATGTTGCTATACTAAGTTGGCTGATGTTGACTCATGTAAGCTGCTCATTAGTCTTTGGAGGTTTCATGTGAAGACTATACTTCTCAGTAGAATGGTTGAGTCCTTATGGATATGAAATTGATTGCATGGCTTTGTGTTGTATAAATGCATAGCCATTTCATTACATGCTTTGGTGAGAATTTCCTCCGGTTCTTGTATATCCTGAATGCATGAGTGATGGCTCCTAGTCATTCTGATCATATGGATTAAATGCTTTGAAATGGTTTGTCGGAGAATTGGGTTGAAGTTGGGATCTTTACATTCATTGGTTTAATATTATCTTGCTTCTAAATTCCCAGAAAGTGCAGGTTAATATTTCCCACATTGTGATGGATTCAAGATAATAATTTACATTGGAATCCATGGTGATACTCTTCTAATATTGAGTTGAAGGAATGGGTACTCAAGTGCTTTCATACAGATCTTTCATGGGGGACTCTTATATGCCTCATGCTAATGCTTTCGTAATCATATCTCATGTCATTTGGGTCTCGGTCTCAAAACTAGCTTCATATGTTAATGCATGACCCATATATTTTGATCTTGATCTAACATCTTGCTTTGTCATGTTTTTCAGGATGAAAAATCATGGTTGATCTTCATGGGATTATGGTAATATTTAATCAATTGTTTCCCATTGATTTGATGGTGTTTTTACTTGTTTTTCAAGCCCAAACTAGAAAGGGTCGACCCATGGGGTCGACCCTCTCAGGTTCTGTTCAAACAGAATCAAAACAGACCCATTTTCTTGAAATCTGCCTGAAAGGGTCGACCCCTGGGGTCGAACCATGGAAGAGTCGACCCCAAGGGTCGACCCCTATAACCCAGAACCACAAATGTGGTTCTGTTTTGGGTTCTGGGAACACAAGGGTCGACCCTGGGGTCGACCCCTATAACCCAGAACCATATTTTTGGTTCTGTTTGGCTTCTGTGAGCCCGAGGGTCGACCCTGGGGTCGACCCTTTCCGGTCGGACGTCCAGCCACCATCTTTGGCCGCCGTTTTCTTGCCCCTAAAGTCTTCCAATCGGAGTCCAAAGCCCCAAATCACTCCACAAAGTGTGGATCTTGTCCCAAGCTGTTTCTTGACTGACCTAAACACATATATACATCTCATTGGGTTGTAAACCCTAAGGAGAGACTAAGCTAGCTCTGAAATTTTGAATTTCTCTCTATCCTTGTATGTGCAGGTCGCAGGCAACAGCTCCAGGGCTTCTTCCACCATGTTGTGAGCGTGAATGTGAAGGGAACAAGCTGCAAACAAGTTTCCAATCGGTCCCTAACTGGAAGTTGCGTGGAGAATCAAGCTACAACTTCAATTGTGCTAGAATCCTTCATCATCCTTCAAGAACGATATAAGGGGAGTCAAGAGAGATCCAAGAGTGATCCAAGGGAGATCAAGAGGGTGCTGTCCAAGGAAAGGAAGAGCCAAGCAAGCCCGGAGTAAAGCTCTGATCAAGTGGAGATTGAAGCCACATTCAAGATCAACAACATAGATTCAAAGGGGAGCTAAATCAGGAGTTCTTCTCAACTGTGTCTCATTGTGTTTTAAGTTGCAGATTTATGTTTCTTATAAAGTGCATACTTGTGTGTGTGTGGATCGTTGTTGGATCCGTGGTCATTTGTGTGTGTCGTATTTGATTCATGTGTGTGCATAGGTCTTCCTAGATCTACGTGTGTGTGAGGTTTGCTGCACTTGTCGCAGCGTATGTGCGTTTTGTTGATCTGCCTGTTGGATTGTGTTGGAGACTTCATCTCCATGCGTGTGTGTGTGTGTGTGTGTGCATTGGGGCACGTCCCCGTGTGTGTGTGCAGGCATCGTCCTGCGTGTGTGGTTGGAGTGTCGTCTCCGTTTGGGGATTTATCCCCGAGTGAAGCCTCACCTAGTTTGGTGAGGGGTGGACGTAGGGAGCCCGTCGAGGTCCCGAACCACCTTAAAATCCCTGTGCATTGTGGTTTGCTTTGTGTGTTGGCTTGGTGTGATTGTTGAATCCTTTTATATGATCGTGTGGGAACGGTGAGATTGAGAGAATATGTTTCTTGGCTTAATCAACTTTCTTAATCTTGTTGAAAGGAATTTACTCCACCTCGCAGCATTCATCTTATCATCTAGTGTGAGGATTAGTGTAAGCTGTTATCTAACTTGGTGTTCAACATATTTGATGATTTAATTGTTGTTTCTTTACACTTGTTAAAAAGGGAAAGAGTTTCCTTAAAATTTGTAATCATCCAATTCACCCCCCTCTTGGGTGTCATTGATCGTGGGACCCAACAATAGGTTAGTGCAATATGCACCGAGGCAGCGGCAGCGAAGGACTTGGGTAATATGGGTCGGTGCAATATGCACCGAGGCTGCGACAGTGAAGGGTATGGGACATATAGGTCGGTGCAATATGCACCGAGGCAGCAACAGCGAAGGGCATGGGTAATATGGGCCGGTGTAAGTTTGAATGGGGGTCGGTGTAGATTTGGGTTCGGGAGGAGCTGGGTCGGTGCAGGCTGAGCGGCGATGCGAGCCGAGTCTGTGCAGATTCGAGCTAGCGAGGAGCTGGGTCGGTGCTGGTTGAGCGGCGACGCGAGCTGAGTCGGTGCAAGCTTGAAGAGGAGGCAAGTGATATGGAGTCGGCGCTAGTGGTGAAGAGGCATGAGGGCCGAGTCGGCGCTAGTGAAGAGGGGGTGCGGTATGGGCTGATACGGTGGCGTCGCCACCGGATTGGATTGTCACGCCCCGAGCCTTTATGACAGCGGAAGACTCGCTCGAGGAACGCGAACAGCTGGCATGGTAAGCCTCTTGCAATCAAGAACGATCAAAGCGCAAGACAATCACACATAAAAATGCAATTGCATAATAATTAATCAAACTCCAACTTTATTTCATTAATGATCAAAATATTCTTTTACAATAACTCTTCAACCATCTCTAATCCATCAGACTCAAGAAAAGGAAAAATTACAAAGACTCGATCTAAACAAGATTGACTTCCTAAGTCTTCACTCTCATTTTGATATGGTTCTCATTCGCTCTCAGACCCGCTAGTTGTATAACCCGAATCTGAATTCAAATCACTTGTATTTCCTGAAAAAGATTGGAAATAGGTAATGAGCACACTTGGCCAGTAGGTATCTTCGCATCAACATGAATGTCACTATTAAAGTAATTAGCATTTTAGCTCTAAAGAATTTAAGTAAAATCATGCGAAATGCGATCAATCACGCGAGTAACCAAAGTAACAAAACGATCATGTAAGATAGAATGAGAGCAAGAATGAACTAGCAAGAACGTAACAAGAATATGATATTGGCCTTTCATAAACAAGAATGTATCGTGAATGTACTAGCAAGCCACATAATCATCACTCTAGTATCTTTTGCTTATGAGCAAGTACTTCATGAATTTTTGTGGAATATCAAGCAAGAAAGTCATGTACAAGAATGTCATGTCGTGCCGTGAATTTTCACTAATTTATAAAGAAAGCACTCCCAGCGTAATGCGACGCTAGTAGCATCATACCCCATGAGTTATAATAGTATGTTTTCGACAATCAGTCGAGGGGACTCGCATAGAGCCCTTGAACACAATCAATGCTCGATCGCATCTTCAAGTACAAATCAAGTTACTTCCACGCATGTAACAATAAAGTATGGCCAAGAATGTAATAAGTTCAATAAGTTCATGATAACAATAATCAATGAATGAACACTTTAATTTAGAATATGAGAGATCAAGAATGACTTATACTATGTTATGCTCATGGAAATAATTCGGCAGCATAACGGTACATTCCTTATTTTCCATAAATTAAATTAGGTATCTTGACTCAATTTGGTAAGTCCTAGACCATTATTAATCCATCTAGAACCTTGGAAAATCAACCCGTGGGTCAAACCTTGGGTTAAAGCACTCAAACATTGTGACGGTCAAGGACTAGGCCGTTACATAACGTGACGCTCCAGTATTGGGCCGTTACAATGGTCTGAATCCGAAAGAAACAAAGATGGACTCAGTACATGTGACGGTCGTTTCTTGGGCCGTTATATGAGCCTGATAGTCCAACCTTGATCCGTTACATATCCAAAAACCAGAAACTATCGATAGTGTTTTCTAATGATTGGGCTTTCATGGTACAACCAACTCGGCGTCCTAGTGAGAATCCCAGGCTCGCGGAGAATTACGGAGGCCTCGAAACAAGATTTCCTAGTCCATTGGAAGGAATATCCAATAGAGAGGTCCTCTTGTTCAAGAATAATGTTCCTATAGTGTAAAGTGTGAACTAATGGCCATATATCAGAATATATGCCATGTACTTAGAGAAAATGACTCTATTGATAGAGAGAGAATGTGTAGCAACGTGAAACCAAGATAAAATTCCGTCCATACATCATTAAAAATCCATGATTTAAAATACAAGACTATAGAATTTTGGCACATGAAATTAACATAACTTAAAATAACTTAAGATGCCTTTAAACATGCAGCTTCTATTATGAACCAATTAATAAACTCAAAATCATATTAACAGGTCAAAACTTAGATAACTAGGCTTATTTATAAGTAAATTAACTATTTTTCTAATTCTGTCTACAGTTCTCCTGACGGTCGAGAGTGGGGGCGTCACAGTGATTATGACGGTTTATCGTGGGGCCATTATAATATTGTAATGCTCCATCTATGGTCCGTCCGAGACAACAGAGCAAATTTTCATACAACAGAGAATGTGACGGCTTATCGTAAGGCCGTTACAGTTTGTGACGGTCTAAGTATGATGCGTCAGAGTCCATGCTAATAGTATAAAGAAATTAATAGACTATGATTTGAAACCATGTCATGTTTTGAAAAGATTTAACTATCCCAATCATGACAAAACGAAGTAAAGGTCATCTAGATGCATAGGTTGCAGTGAATTGACAAGATAATATCTTTGGTATTTGATTAGGGCTAAGGATATGTATGTATGCATGAACCCACTAAAACATGAAATCCATGATCTATAGTGCATGAAATCAAGCACAATCAGAGGGGTTTTATCCGTAACAAGATGTTTTTGCCAATCATGAGATGACCTACCGCTTAACTGGGCTTTAAACTTCTAATTTGAGCCTGAAAGACGTGCCCTAGTTCTCCCTTTCCAGTGAGTTTTTAGCAACTTCGCGCTGCTCTAGCTCCTCAGCCTCTTGACCTAAGAACGTGAAATTTTGAGGGTAAGAAGATGAAACTAAGGTGAACAAAAAGTTCTAAATAACCGAACTCTAATTATCTTATTTAGACGTCCTAATATCTTGATTTTCAGGGGTCTTGCGTTCAGTTTCCTAGGTTGCTAAGGTCCGACCAGCAACTTTGGAAGCTTCAATCTCCTTGGTTGGTTGATCTCCTAGCATGAAATTTGGAGAGCTATTAGTCTAAAGTATTATAAATAAAACCTTCTGATAAACTTAACCGAAATTCTATCTCCTTACCTTGATTCTTCACAAGCCAAAAGTCAGGGTCGCTCAGTTCAGAACTGTGTTCTATTTATAGGGATTTGGCTAGGGTTTGAGGATTAGATCGATTCTAGAGTCCTTAGTTGGCCAAAACCTGGTCCCTAAGAGTCCCTAGTAACCTTACATATTCTCCTAATTAGGTCTCTTGCAGATAGGATCCCAAAGATCTAATCTTTTTGCTCGTTCTTCTACTCACGGAACTGACAGAGGTGTAACGCATCAGGTCTAGTGCGTTACATAGCTGTAGCGGTCGCCCGATAGACCGTTACATCAAACGTGTATAGAGTTTCAATTTATTAAAACTTTTTTATTCATTTATCCTTCTAATTATCTATATAAAAGAGTATTTATCTTTAAAATTCGTGGATAGGCTAAATAACCTTCTAGAATATGGGTCAAACTTAATGGGCTTGGTCTTTAACTCTTTTGGATCTTATTTAGATAGGCTAGGTTAATTATTTTAACACAATTGGGCCTTATAATAACTTATTAATCCAATAATCTATTTATTAATTTATTTAGGCCTTTATAAATTCTAGAAAACCCAGAAATTACCTATATAAATTTTGGGGCACTACATGGATGGATGCACGGGCTGAGACGGTGGCGTCGCTACCGACTCGATCTCGCGGGTAGCGGAGTCGGTGGTGTCGCCACCAACTCACAAAGACTTCCCTTGGTTTAGTAGCCCTTGAGGTTTTATTTGTTAGGGGGGAAGAACAACAGAAAGCCCTCTTTTAGACATTATCTCTTCGCATTATACATGCTTGTGAGAATTGAGAAGGGTATTAACGCTCCGTCACACGGGTTAAATTAACTTCAAAGGTCTTATTTACCCAGTTCATTAAATCTGGCATGTGCGAGGTTCCTACTCGAACAAACAGGCAGGCAATCATCGAGCACCTGATTGAGACATATTAAGCATTGAACTGCGTAGGGAATAATGAAAACCATCGACGGAGTTCTGAACTTTTCTGGAGAAAATTTGACAGCATCTCCCCTACGTGGGAAGATGTTCAGTCAAAAAGTGGCATGGCACACGCCGGGCGGTACCAAACCAAAAACATGCCGAGCAGTTCAGAGGAACTGTCTCGACCCTCAGAAGCACCACCATGCAAATCTCGAGGCTAGCCTACGGGAAAATTCACGTAACAAAGGGCGATGCAAGAGGATCAGAATGTAGCCGTATGAACGGCCTCTTTGATAACCCACTCGTGCAATGAGATTCCAGAGGGACATGTGACAGGTCGATAGACCCCCTGGAACTCAGAATGGGGCTGATTTGGCAAACAACGATCGGTGATTGTCCCCCCCCCCTTTTTATCGTTATGTATGTAGTTAGAAACGATCGAAAATGCAATTCACCACATCCTGCACCTCCATCGCCAGATGAGCTTGAATGCTCTGGTAGTCATAGTCATCGGAGGTGACTGTGCTCATCATCAATAGAAGCAAGATGGGAGAAAAGGGGGGCAGAATGTTTGGAAACAATTTGTAGAACATAAGAGGGGATGTGTGATAGCCATGGAAGAAACGGATAGGAACTATTGCATTGGCTGTCAGAGCACGCTGGTGTCCCTACAACTGATAGGTTCGAGTGAAGGGACACTCAGCAGCTCTCCATTTGAAATCTAGTCGAGCAAACCCAAATTCACAAACTACGTTGTAGTATCGATAAGAGACATAGCCCTGGGGGGGGGGTTATTATCGCCCACTACGGGCGTGGCCATGAGCCATTATTGCACGGAAAGACAGTAAAAGCTTCAGGAGATGAGGGCTCACAGGATTTATAGTGGATTTAGCCCGAAGGGCCTCCTCACGCTCGAAGGAAAACCGAGAAATCTCAAAGCGAAAGCGGTAGAAACATTACGGTTAGTGACCCAAAAAAAATGGATTATGACAGAAAGAGATACATTCGAGCCGCAGCAATGAACTAGGGCTTTATTCTATTCAATCTTGTTGTCGACTACAATCAGATCAAGAGGAGGGAGTACAGCGCTCGAAGGGGCCCTCCAACAGGAGAGAAAAAGAAACTACTAAAAGGCAAAGGGAAGAGCTAATCGGAGAAGAACACGGAGCTGGTAGACAGTATAGAACTCTTTCTCAGAGCCACCTACTTCTTTCTCTCTCTGATCCTCTCTTCCTCTCCCTTCTTTCTTGGTTCACCCTCTTCGCTCGATGGATTCTCCCTTCTTCTGATTTTTTGCTCGATCCCCCCTTTTTTGAGGGCCAAGGGGCCCTTTTATAGGCAGATGCCTAAAACAGGGCATCGGAGCCCTGACGGGATGGGTGAGCTGCCACTGCCTCAAGCGCTAGCCATGCTGCCGACTTGGTCGCAGAGGGGAGGCCATCGCCTCGAGTGCCAACGCCACCGGATCGAACGCAAGTGGCTCCACCGGCTAAAACTCCCATCGCTGTCGACTCAATATCAAGGTGCCACCAACTCATTTGTAAGGGCATTTTTGTAACTTTAACATTTTATCCCAAAATTAACCCGGTGAGTGCTCTTCGTTCGGAGTAGCTTCGAGGTTGGTGCAGTAGTCCTGGACTACGTTTTGAAGTGTTGATTCGGGGCTTCCTCAGATTTTTGGGACATGCAGAACCCGTACCGATTTTCCCATGATTTGCACTGATTCGGCCTTCGGCACTATAGTTCATGCGACCAACTCAACTTTGCATATGTGCAGGATATCCTTATTGAGTGGACTATCCCTGGAAGTATTTTCATCTTGGCTGGGCATCCTTTTGGCCACTTACGGACCTTTCCAGCGCGATGTGTACCCGAATCGGGTAACCCAGGTTTTCTCCTGATTTGGCGTTCGGCACGTTGATTCGTGCCGCCAACTCCACGCTGTGGACACGTGGGATGTCTTCATTAGGAGGGGCATCCCTCGAAGTATTTCTGTCATGATTGGATGACTTTCTGGCCACTTACGGACCATTTCGGCATTCCGCATGTCTTGATCGGATCACTCGAAGTTTCCGCTGATATTGCCCTCTGTTATTTATTCCGAGGTGCCAGGGACATTCCTTCATCTCAGGGAGGTTTCTTCATCATGCGGGAGCCACCTGTTACATTCTTGTCCCAGTCAGACGGGGTAAGAGGTATATCAGGCACGATCATCTCGATGCCGGTTTTGTAGGCTCTGACCCTCAATAGGCCTTAAGCGAGCTGTGGTGGGTGTCTAAACCCCAGATGACAGAATGTCGATTCCCTGGCACTTCCTGTAGGGTGGCCCGAGGCTTCAGTGGTCCGAGGGGATCTGTCTATGACTTTCGGTTGACTCCTTTGGGAAGCGTGATCACTATCCGATCACATTTTATGTGTCAACAAGGTCGTGGACCTCATAAATGGTGAGACCGGTGTTGTCTTCGAGTGAGCTCGACATCAGTCTCCTGTGTTTAATGACGATGTCGACCTCGCCCTCGGGCGGGAGCTTGATAGTCGCAGGCAATTTCGCCAGGGCGTCTGCCTGAGCAATGTTGCCTCTAGGGACATGATCTATCTCAAAGAAATAGAATTTCATGGGTTAATCTAGTGACGGCGGCGTGGTACGGGACCAACTCTGGCTTCCGCACGTCATAGATGCCGAGGACCTGCCGGACTATCAGCTGGGAGTCCCCGTAGGCTTTGAGGCATTTGATGCCCATGTGGAGAGCCATTTGAAGCCCAATGAGTAGAGCTTCTGATGTGGCACAGCCCAAAGACCACTAAATATGATAAGGTGACCCTAGGACTTAGACCCGCAAGCATACAAGCGCTCAATGATTCTCACAACGACGATTTCTGCTCACTCGGTTCACACGTTCACCCGGTGGGTCCGGGAGATGATGGTGAGGGTCCGAGGCGGGACCCAATTGTCCTAATGGACTTACAATGCTAAGGCTGACCTCCAATGGGCCAGGGAGTCACAACTTTGTGGGTGGCTGGCCCGCAAGGCGGGGTGTGGGGTGGCACTCACTCACGGGCCGCGGTGGGCACGATATTGCTTAAAATGAATTCCGAGCACTCTCTTACCGTCCGACGGGCATTCAAGGCAATACTACATTTGCAGAAATGAAGCTACAAGGGTGTGATCAGAAGCTCACCTGATCGGTGTAAAGACACCGATCCCGTTCGGAGACGAGGGCGCGCCGGGAGGCGAGGGTATACACCCGATCGCCGCGGCGATGGAGCTTGACCTGAAAATGTGAAGAGGTACAGCACTACGCCCCTTGCAAGGGGGGGATCTTGGGGTGGGGGTTAATGTATTACAACCAAAAATTACCTCCACGCAGGGAGGGGCCTTCAGCCGGCCAAGCGGGGAGGGGAACGAGCGAGATAGAGTCGACTTTCCGAGCTTTGCCGATTCTGCCTAGCTTCTGTAATTCTGGACAGAGGGCCGATGTCGATGCTGCCAATAATTCCACCGAACTTGGAATCTCATGAAACTTGCGCCAAAAGCTTGCTAACCGGAGAGGGGTGTGGCTTGAATTTTTTGGACGACGTTCTGATCTGGGGGCTGACTGCTCCAGCGACTGGAAGATGGATGCAGCTCTGGTCTCTGGCCGAGCTCAGTCTGAAACAGCAGGTTGCAGAAGCTGCCACGATCGCTCTTGAGCTCCAAATTTGGCACTGCTAGACTCGTTGGAATCGTGGATGAGTCTACTTTGCATAAAAACAAACGGCGAAGTCTTCTGATGTTGGAGATGAGCTGGGTGTCCAGAGAAGTGGACGGTGGTCGGTGCAGACTGTGAGGAGGCAGACCGGCGTGGGTGTGGTAGAAAATTGGTATCTCTGGTTGTCGGATGCTGAACGGGGTTCTGCCTTCTGTTCCTGGACGCTGACAGGGGGAGGAAGAACTTTGTAGAAGACCTTGAAGACTGGTTCCTTCAAGGTTTGTCGTGGGAGAGTCTTCTCTGCCGCTCTGGCTCCTGGTCTGAGAGGTTCTGCGCAGTCTGGGAAGAACAGCCTTCACGGACGGCCATGAACTCGGAATGGAGTGATTTCACCTCGCCTGCGAAGAGCACAGGGAGGCCTTTCCATAAAGTTAGGCCACGCCACCAGCAGAACCAGGATGCAGTCGTGGATGTCGCTGCAACAGAGTGCTAAACTGCAGGTCGGCCTGCACACAAAGCTGGAGTGGAGAAGAGAGGAGGGGGTGAACTTGGCTTGAGGGGAGAGGAGGGGTGCGACCTAGGGAGCAAGGAGGGAAGGGGAGATTCGAATTTGGGCTTTGGAATGAGTTAATTCAGCCTTGGGAAGGTGGAGATATGCTTAGGGAAGTGAAAGGGGTAGGTGGTGGTTGGAGGGTGGGATTTTGAGTGGTGGAACTTCCTTGGGACTAGGTGAGGATTAAAGAGGGGTTGTGGGAAGTTGTGGGGAGTTAATGGAGGTAGGTGGGGGTTGGAAGTGGTTGAGAGGGGGAGGAGAGAGAGTGAATTTCGAAATTTAGAGAGAGGAGGAGAGAGAATGGAGAGATAATGAGAGAGAGAGAGATATTGAGAGAGTTTGAAAGGGTTTTCTTCAATATTCATCAAAAGTTGAATACAAGAGGAGAGATGTGGCCTATATATAGGCAACCATTCTTTACATGACCAAAATACCCTTGACAATAAGATAAAAGACCGAGCATATCCTAGACTCAATCCTATGGGCCCATAACTAAAGTAATAAGGCCCAATTAAACATAACAAGGGAAATGGACTAAAACCATATGACTCAATAAAGGAAAATACATAAGATAGGACTCAATAAAAAGAAAATACATAAAATGAAACTTGGGAAATGAAGATAACAAGTGTAGACCATGATCAATCCATATCAAGAGTGTGCAGGCGATCAAAGCTAGAGGGGTGTCGGGAGATGCCCTCATCAAATCCCCCGGGGTGGGGAGAGCTCGACCCTGTCGAGTATGGGTCTGCCTGGCTGTCGTACTGCTCCATCATGTCGGGATCCAAGCATATCAAATCCTCCCGACTCACCCATGTATCCTCGATCGGGGGACGGCTCTTCCACCTAACCAGATAGCGCTGATACACCCTGTGCCTCGTAATGATACTCTGCTCATCCAGTATTGCCTCTACCTGCTCTCGTCGGTCTCTCAAGCTAGAAAGTGGAGTCCCTCCGGGAGTGTCTCTCATAAGGGGGGGTAAAGGCTCAAGCTCCTCACTGGGTTCCACAGCGGGGTCTTTATGGGGTACCAGGTCCGCCACACTGAAGGTAGGGTGCACCCCATAGCTTTCTGGTAGGTCAAGCTCATAAGCATTGCTGCCAAGTCGTCGTAGAACTCGAAAGGGTCCTGAACCGCGTGCCCTCAATTTGGAGGCAGGTCCCGGAAGGAACTGCTCTGTCCTCACCATCACCGAGTCTCCCACTTGGAACTCGTAGTGGCGCCGATGAGCATCTGCCCGCCTTTTGTAAGTCTCATTGATCCTTCCTATATGCTTGCGAGAATGCGTATGCCATGCATGATGATGCGATATTAGTGCGAAACGAATGGTATGCTAAGGTGGACCTGGGCAGCCAAATGTAGACCGATCACACTTTGATGCTATGAAGACTGTGGTAGTCTTAGGAGGGCCGGGACATCCATAGATGAACCTTTTATGCATGGGTGTGATAAATGTCGGGGGACCCGGACATCCATGTATGCTCCTATCATGCTTAAGACTCATGATGAATGAAGGTGGGCCAATACATCCGAATATGGTCCACTTATGCTGCCTACTTGACATGTGGGTGATGTGGATGAATGTACCCGACTTATGAATCATGTCAAATGGTGTGGTTGGCCTGGACACATGCATGTTTATCCCAAAGGTGACTTCCATGTGCATAGATGTGGGATGACTTTTGAACGTCCACGTGAATGGGTCGAAGGGATCTACGAACGTGGTTATGGGGTGGGGCACTTCATCAATCCCAAGGTGTTTGTTGCCTAAGGTCAAGGCTCTCATGTTGTAACCCGATTCTAGGAAGGGAGGAGTTTGGGTCGACATGGGCGATGTGGGTAAGGTGAGGTAGGTGGTGAATAGGGAAAGTGGGTCACATGGAGATTTAGGCTCCCATAGAAAAGGGTCAAAGGGATTATGGTAAGGGTCACCTAGGTAGGGGTACTCCATGTTCTCAAGGTCCTCAAATGGCGAATCATCTCTCTCTAAGATAATTGGGCCAAGGTTGCTAATGGGTTGGCCAATCAAAGTACTTGGGATCTCAATGGTTGGGGAGTAGACTAGGATGGGTTCCTCCTCCATGGGAAGAAGGAGTATGATCTCACTTGTAAATTGGCCATTGGTGTAGATGGAAGTGATGGAGCCAATGGTGGGGTAAGCTAGGCTAATGGTGCTAGACTCTGATGGCCTCATGGCTAGCATATCGGTCAAGTGGACTTGCCAATGTAGGTAGGCCACTAAGTCTCCCAAATCTTCTACACAATAGGAGGTTTGATAAGTGACATGAGGCTGAGTGGGAATGAGTTGGGATTGATGTCCCATGAGTAGGTGGCTTGGTTGTAAACTAGGAATGGTGATGCCTCGCTTGAGCCATAGGAATATGGACTTATCTATGGTGATGGTGTCATGGGGAAGGGTGTATAGCTCTTGAGGAACTAGGTTAGGGGGGTGGGTGAGTTGTATGGCCCTTGGATTTCCTTGATTTTGGGAGGTGGATCCGAATTGGTATCCCTCTCCACTTGGGTAGGTGTGTGGGTTGCAACTCCTAAGGACAATGGGGTAGGAAGGTCTATGGTGGGTGGGTTGGTGTTAGTCGAGGCATGGCGCACTCGAGGAGGTGAGCAAGGTCGGACATGGGTTGGACTTGGGAGTGGAAGTAGTGGAGGCCTAATTTGGGGTAAGATTGGTGTAGGAAGCGGGAGGTGGGTTGGGTGAGGGGTTTTGGGTTTTGGGGTGGTGGCCATTATGGGCCTTGGTGGAGGGGTGGACATGGTGTCCACATGGTTTTTAATGGTGAGGGTTGGATGAGTGGTGGTCACCATGGAGGGAATTGGGTTGGTTAGGGGTCTCTTGCCCTTGGGATCACTTGGGGTGGAAGTGGGGGCTAAAGGGGCTTGACTAGTGTAGGTTAGGGAAGGGGGTTTTGGTTGGGATGTGGGGGACCTCATGGGGTTAGGTGGGGAGGTGGAGGTCTTAGGTACTTGGGTTTTAGTGATAAGGGTTTGGACGGGTGGGGTGGGAGGAGTGGGAGTGCTCCTTGGGTTTTGGTGATCCGAGTGGGAAGGGGACACATACCTAGCCCTTAGTTGATCCTTCATGTCCTCCCATGTGGTGAGGGGAGCTTCCCGTCTAATTATCCTTAAGCCCTCAATTTTACACCAATGAGTTTGAGCCCTTTTGGTTAGTTGTATTTTGGCAACCCATGCCTTTTCATCCTCGTAAATATGATACCAATTGAAGTATTGGTCCATTGTAGCTTCCCAATCTAAATATTTGCTAGGAGAGGTCCCATCAAAGGTGGGAAGTGGGAAAGGGGCCATCCTATCGTCCGTCCTTAGGGCGGGCCTATTTTTTCCAAGTTGGTTGAGTCGGCCTGATATGTTATCAAGCCGCTCATTGGCATAGGTCAAGGCTTTCATGAAGTAGTTGAAGTCATGAGTGTTAGTGGTAGGCATCCCTTGGGGTTTTGGATTCATTGTGGGATTGGAAGATGTAGTATTGGGTTGAAAGCGAGTACCACTACGAGTGGTCATGCAAGGTTGGGTGGGCTATGCAAGGGTGTGCGGATGCACCTATGAAAGACTTAGTGTGACCCAAGACTAGACTTGTAAGGACAAGCCTATGACCGCTCTGATACCACTTGATGTGGCACAGCCCAAAGACCACTAAATATGATAAGGTGACCCTAGGACTTAGACCCGCAAGCATACAAGCGCTCAATGATTCTCACAACGACGATTTCTGCTCACTCGGTTCACACGTTCACCCGGTGGGTCCGGGAGATGATGGTGAGGGTCCGAGGCGGGACCCAATTGTCCTAATGGACTTACAATGCTAAGGCTGACCTCCAATGGGCCTGGGAGTCCCAACTTTGTGGGTGGCTGGCCCGCAAGGCGGGGTGTGGGGTGGCACTCACTCACGGGCCGCGGTGGGCACGATATTGCTTAAAATGAATTCCGAGCACTCTCTTACCGTCCGACGGGCATTCAAGGCAATACTACATTTGCAGAAATGAAGCTACAAGGGTGTGATCAGAAGCTCACCTGATCGGTGTAAAGACACCGATCCCGTTCGGAGACGAGGGCGCGCCGGGAGGCGAGGGTATACACCCGATCGCCGCGGCGATGGAGCTTGACCTGAAAATGTGAAGAGGTACAGCACTACGCCCCTTGCAAGGGGGGGATCTTGGGGTGGGGGTTAATGTATTACAACCAAAAATTACCTCCACGCAGGGAGGGGCCTTCAGCCGGCCAAGCGGGGAGGGGAACGAGCGAGATAGAGTCGACTTTCCGAGCTTTGCCGATTCTGCCTAGCTTCTGTAATTCTGGACAGAGGGCCGATGTCGATGCTGCCAATAATTCCACCGAACTTGGAATCTCATGAAACTTGCGCCAAAAGCTTGCTAACCGGAGAGGGGTGTGGCTTGAATTTTTTGGACAACGTTCTGATCTGGGGGCTGACTGCTCCAGCGACTGGAAGATGGATGCAGCTCTGGTCTCTGGCCGAGCTCAGTCTGAAACAGCAGGTTGCAGAAGCTGCCACGATCGCTCCTGAGCTCCAAATTTGGCACTCCTAGACTCGTTGGAATCGTGGATGAGTCTACTTTGTAGAAAAACAAACGGCGAAGTCTTCTGATGTTGGAGATGAGCTGGGTGTCCAGAGAAGTGGACGGTGGTCGGTGCAGACTGTGAGGAGGCAGACCGGCGTGGGTGTGGTAGAAAATTGGTATCTCTGGTTGTCGGATGCTGAACGGGGTTCTGCCTTCTGTTCCTGGACGCTGACAGGGGGAGGAAGAACTTTGTAGAAGACCTTGAAGACTGGTTCCTTCAAGGTTTGTCGTGGGAGAGTCTTCTCTGCCGCTCTGGCTCCTGGTCTGAGAGGTTCTGCGCAGTCTGGGAAGAACAGCCTTCACGGACGGCCATGAACTCGGAATGGAGTGATTCCACCTCGCCTGCGAAGAGCACAGGGAGGCCTTTCCATAAAGTTAGGCCACGCCACCAGCAGAACCAGGATGCAGTCGTGGATGTCGCTGCAACAGAGTGCTAAACTGCAGGTCGGCCTGCACACAAAGCTGGAGTGGAGAAGAGAGGAGGGGGTGAACTTGGCTTGAGGGGAGAGGAGGGGTGCGACCTAGGGAGCAAGGAGGGAAGGGGAGATTCGAATTTGGGCTTTGGAATGAGTTAATTCAGCCTTGGGAAGGTGGAGATATGCTTAGGGAAGTGAAAGGGGTAGGTGGTGGTTGGAGGGTGGGATTTTGAGTGGTGGAACTTCCTTGGGACTAGGTGAGGATTAAAGAGGGGTTGTGGGAAGTTGTGGGGAGTTAATGGAGGTAGGTGGGGGTTGGAAGTGGTTGAGAGGGGGAGGAGAGAGAGTGAATTTCGAAATTTAGAGAGAGGAGGAGAGAGAATGGAGAGATAATGAGAGAGAGAGAGATATTGAGAGAGTTTGAAAGGGTTTTCTTCAATATTCATCAAAAGTTGAATACAAGAGGAGAGATGGGGCCTATATATAGGCAACCATTCTTTACATGACCAAAATACCCTTGACAATAAGATAAAAGACCGAGCATATCCTAGACTCAATCCTATGGGCCCATAACTAAAGTAATAAGGCCCAATTAAACATAACAAGGGAAATGGACTAAAACCATATGACTCAATAAAGGAAAATACATAAGATAGGACTCAATAAAAAGAAAATACATAAAATGAAACTTGGGAAATGAAGATAACAAGTGTAGACCATGATCAATCCATATCAAGAGTGTGCAGGCGATCAAAGCTAGAGGGGTGTCGGGAGATGCCCTCATCAAATCCCCCGGGGTGGGGAGAGCTCGACCCTGTCGAGTATGGGTCTGCCTGGCTGTCGTACTGCTCCATCATGTCGGGATCCAAGCATATCAAATCCTCCCGACTCACCCATGTATCCTCGATCGGGGGACGGCTCTTCCACCTAACCAGATAGCGCTGATACACCCTGTGCCTCGTAATGATACTCTGCTCATCCAGTATTGCCTCTACCTGCTCTCGTCGGTCTCTCAAGCTAGAAAGTGGAGTCCCTCCGGGAGTGTCTCTCATAAGGGGGGGTAAAGGCTCAAGCTCCTCACTGGGTTCCACAGCGGGGTCTTTATGGGGTACCAGGTCCGCCACACTGAAGGTAGGGTGCACCCCATAGCTTTCTGGTAGGTCAAGCTCATAAGCATTGCTGCCAAGTCGTCGTAGAACTCGAAAGGGTCCTGAACCGCGTGCCCTCAATTTGGAGGCAGGTCCCGGAAGGAACTGCTCCGTCCTCACCATCACCGAGTCTCCCACTTGGAACTCGTAGTGGCGCCGATGAGCATCTGCCCGCCTTTTGTAAGTCTCATTGATCCTTCCTATATGCTTGCGAGAATGCGTATGCCATGCATGATGATGCGATATTAGTGCGAAACGAATGGTATGCCAAGGTGGACCTGGGCAGCCAAATGTAGACCGATCACACTTTGATGCTATGAAGACTGTGGTAGTCTTAGGAGGGCCGGGACATCCATAGATGAACCTTTTATGCATGGGTGTGATAAATGTCGGGGGACCCGGACATCCATGTATGCTCCTATCATGCTTAAGACTCATGATGAATGAAGGTGGGCCAATACATCCGAATATGGTCCACTTATGCTGCCTACTTGACATGTGGGTGATGTGGATGAATGTACCCGACTTATGAATCATGTCAAATGGTGTGGTTGGCCTGGACACATGCATGTTTATCCCAAAGGTGACTTCCATATGCATAGATGTGGGATGACTTTTGAACGTCCACGTGAATGGGTCGAAGGGATCTACGAACGTGGTTATGGGGTGGGGCACTTCATCAATCCCAAGGTGTTTGTTGCATAAGGTCAAGGCTCTCATGTTGTAACCCGATTCTAGGAAGGGAGGAGTTTGGGTCGACATGGGCGATGTGGGTAAGGTGAGGTAGGTGGTGAATAGGGAAAGTGGGTCACATGGAGATTTAGGCTCCCATAGAAAAGGGTCAAAGGGATTATGGTAAGGGTCACCTAGGTAGGGGTACTCCATGTTCTCAAGGTCCTCAAATGGCGAATCATCTCTCTCTAAGATAATTGGGCCAAGGTTGCTAATGGGTTGGCCAATCAAAGTACTTGGGATCTCAATGGTTGGGGAGTAGACTAGGATGGGTTCCTCCTCCATGGGAAGAAGGAGTATGATCTCACTTGTAAATTGGCCATTGGTGTAGATGGAAGTGATGGAGCCAATGGTGGGGTAAGCTAGGCTAATGGTGCTAGACTCTGATGGCCTCATGGCTAGCATATCGGTCAAGTGGACTTGCCAATGTAGGTAGGCCACTAAGTCTCCCAAATCTTCTACACAATAGGAGGTTTGATAAGTGACATGAGGCTGAGTGGGAATGAGTTGGGATTGATGTCCCATGAGTAGGTGGCTTGGTTGTAAACTAGGAATGGTGATGCCTCGCTTGAGCCATAGGAATATGGACTTATCTATGGTGATGGTGTCATGGGGAAGGGTGTATAGCTCTTGAGGAACTAGGTTAGGGGGGGTGGGTGAGTTGTATGGCCCTTGGATTTCCTTGATTTTGGGAGGTGGATCCGAATTGGTATCCCTCTCCACTTGGGTAGGTGTGTGGGTTGCAACTCCTAAGGACAATGGGGTAGGAAGGTCTATGGTGGGTGGGTTGGTGTTAGTCGAGGCATGGCGCACTCGAGGAGGTGAGCAAGGTCGGACATGGGTTGGACTTGGGAGTGGAAGTAGTGGAGGCCTAATTTGGGGTAAGATTGGTGTAGGAAGCGGGAGGTGGGTTGGGTGAGGGGTTTTGGGTTTTGGGGTGGTGGCCATTATGGGCCTTGGTGGAGGGGTGGACATGGTGTCCACATGGTTTTTAATGGTGAGGGTTGGATGAGTGGTGGTCACCATGGAGGGAATTGGGTTGGTTAGGGGTCTCTTGCCCTTGGGATCACTTGGGGTGGAAGTGGGGGCTAAAGGGGCTTGACTAGTGTAGGTTAGGGAAGGGGGTTTTGGTTGGGATGTGGGGGACCTCATGGGGTTAGGTGGGGAGGTGGAGGTCTTAGGTACTTGGGTTTTAGTGATAAGGGTTTGGACGGGTGGGGTGGGAGGAGTGGGAGTGCTCCTTGGGTTTTGGTGATCCGAGTGGGAAGGGGACACATACCTAGCCCTTAGTTGATCCTTCATGTCCTCCCATGTGGTGAGGGGAGCTTCCCGTCTAATTATCCTTAAGCCCTCAATTTTACACCAATGAGTTTGAGCCCTTTTGGTTAGTTGTATTTTGGCAACCCATGCCTTTTCATCCTCGGAAATATGATACCAATTGAAGTATTGGTCCATTGTAGCTTCCCAATCTAAATATTTGCTAGGAGAGGTCCCATCAAAGGTGGGAAGTGGGAAAGGGGCCATCCTATCGTCCGTCCTTAGGGCGGGCCTATTTTTTCCAAGTTGGTTGAGTCGGCCTGATATGTTATCAAGCCGCTCATTGGCATAGGTCAAGGCTTTCATGAAGTAGTTGAAGTCATGAGTGTTAGTGGTAGGCATCCCTTGGGGTTTTGGATTCATTGTGGGATTGGAAGATGTAGTATTGGGTTGAAAGCGAGTACCACTACGAGTGGTCATGCAAGGTTGGGTGGGCTATGCAAGGGTGTGCGGATGCACCTATGAAAGACTTAGTGTGACCCAAGACTAGACTTGTAAGGACAAGCCTATGACCGCTCTGATACCACTTGATGTGGCACAGCCCAAAGACCACTAAATATGATAAGGTGACCCTAGGACTTAGACCCGCAAGCATACAAGCGCTCAATGATTCTCACAACGACGATTTCTGCTCACTCGGTTCACACGTTCACCCGGTGGGTCCGGGAGATGATGGTGAGGGTCCGAGGCGGGACCCAATTGTCCTAATGGACTTACAATGCTAAGGCTGACCTCCAATGGGCCAGGGAGTCACAACTTTGTGGGTGGCTGGCCCGCAAGGCGGGGTGTGGGGTGGCACTCACTCACGGGCCGCGGTGGGCACGATATTGCTTAAAATGAATTCCGAGCACTCTCTTACCGTCCGACGGGCATTCAAGGCAATACTACATTTGCAGAAATGAAGCTACAAGGGTGTGATCAGAAGCTCACCTGATCGGTGTAAAGACACCGATCCCGTTCGGAGACGAGGGCGCGCCGGGAGGCGAGGGTATACACCCGATCGCCGCGGCGATGGAGCTTGACCTGAAAATGTGAAGAGGTACAGCACTACGCCCCTTGCAAGGGGGGGATCTTGGGGTGGGGGTTAATGTATTACAACCAATAATTCCACCGAACTTGGAATCTCATGAAACTTGCGCCAAAAGCTTGCTAACCGGAGAGGGGTGTGGCTTGAATTTTTTGGACGACGTTCTGATCTGGGGGCTGACTGCTCCAGCGACTGGAAGATGGATGCAGCTCTGGTCTCTGGCCGAGCTCAGTCTGAAACAGCAGGTTGCAGAAGCTGCCACGATCGCTCCTGAGCTCCAAATTTGGTACTGCTAGACTCGTTGGAATCGTGGATGAGTCTACTTTGCAGAAAAACAAACGGCGAAGTCTTCTGATGTTGGAGATGAGCTGGGTGTCCAGAGAAGTGGACGGTGGTCGGTGCAGACTGTGAGGAGGCAGACCGGCGTGGGTGTGGTAGAAAATTGGTATCTCTGGTTGTCGGATGCTGAACGGGGTTCTGCCTTCTGTTCCTGGACGCTGACAGGGGGAGGAAGAACTTTGTAGAAGACCTTGAAGACTGGTTCCTTCAAGGTTTGTCGTGGGAGAGTCTTCTCTGCCGCTCTGGCTCCTGGTCTGAGAGGTTCTGCGCAGTCTGGGAAGAACAGCCTTCACGGACGGCCATGAACTCGGAATGGAGTGATTCCACCTCGCCTGCGAAGAGCACAGGGAGGCCTTTCCAGAAAGTTAGGCCACGCCACCAGCAGAACCAAGATGCAGTCGTGGATGTCGCTGCAACAGAGTGCTAAACTGCAGGTCGGCCTGCACACAAAGCTGGAGTGGAGAAGAGAGGAGGGGGTGAACTTGGCTTGAGGGGAGAGGAGGGGTGCGACCTAGGGAGCAAGGAGGGAAGGGGAGATTCGAATTTGGGCTTTGGAATGAGTTAATTCAGCCTTGGGAAGGTGGAGATATGCTTAGGGAAGTGAAAGGGGTAGGTGGTGGTTGGAGGGTGGGATTTTGAGTGGTGGAACTTCCTTGGGACTAGGTGAGGATTAAAGAGGGGTTGTGGGAAGTTGTGGGGAGTTAATGGAGGTAGGTGGGGGTTGGAAGTGGTTGAGAGGGGGAGGAGAGAGAGTGAATTTCGAAATTTAGAGAGAGGAGGAGAGAGAATGGAGAGATAATGAGAGAGAGAGAGATATTGAGAGAGTTTGAAAGGGTTTTCTTCAATATTCATCAAAAGTTGAATACAAGAGGAGAGATGGGGCCTATATATAGGCAACCATTCTTTACATGACCAAAATACCCTTGACAATAAGATAAAAGACCGAGCATATCCTAGACTCAATCCTATGGGCCCATAACTAAAGTAATAAGGCCCAATTAAACATAACAAGGGAAATGGACTAAAACCATATGACTCAATAAAGGAAAATACATAAGATAGGACTCAATAAAAAGAAAATACATAAAATGAAACTTGGGAAATGAAGATAACAAGTGTAGACCATGATCAATCCATATCAAGAGTGTGCAGGCGATCAAAGCTAGAGGGGTGTCGGGAGATGCCCTCATCAGCTTCATACTCAGCTTCATTGTTGGTTAGGGATTTCATGAGAGCACAGGAGTTGTACAAAACTCTGCCCTGAGGAGTCAGGAAAACAATGCTGGCACCTACCGTAGTGGCTGGATCTTGATTACTCCGGGTAATTCCTCGGGAAGTGCCATCGAAGTAGAGCTCCCAACAAGGTACACTGGTTGCGAGAGCGCTTTACTGCCAATAATGCAAGACATCTCCGCTCTGTCCAACCGATTATTGTGCTTGAACAGCAAGGGACTCCTCGTCCGGGAGCTCCGAGCTGAAAGGTGAGTCGTCTGGCACTGGATGGGCTACCAAGAATTTAGCAATACCTTGTCCCTTGATTGCTTTTCTGGGAATATAAGTAATGTCGTACTCCATCAGCAGGAGAGCCCACCTTCCCAGTCTGCCTGAGAGGACGGGTTGTCGAAGGAGATACTTCAGAGGGTCGTGCTTGGATATAAGCTCGACTCGATGGGACAGGAGGTAATGTCGCAACTTTTTGACGGCGAACATTAATGCCAAGTAGACCTTCTCGATGGGGGAATATCGGTACTCGACACCGATTAGCTTCCGGCTGAGGTAATAGAGGGGCTGCTCTTTACCTCCCTCATTGACTTGTGCCAATAGAGCTCCTAGGGAAGCATCCATGACAGCAATATAGAGGATAAGGGGTTTACCCTTGACCAGTGCCCCCAGAACTGGAGAAGTAAGGAGGTACTCCTTGATTTGCTCGAAAGCTATCTGGCATTCAGAGTCCCATATAAACGGGGTGTCTCTCTTCATCAGCTTGCCGAAAGGCGCGCATCGACCAGAGAGGTTAGAGATAAACCTCTGAATGTAGGTCAACCTCTCTTGGAAGGACCTGAGCTCGGTGATGTTGTTGGGTGGTGGAAGCTCCCAGATTGCTTTGATCTTCCTGGGGTCCACCTCAATTCCTCGGTATCGGACAATGAAGCTGAGAAACTTGCCGTTGGATACGCCAAAAGCACATTTCATGGGGATCATCTTGATCCCGTATTGTCGGAGACGCTCGAAGACTTGGCATAAATCGCGCAAATGGTCTTCGCACCTTTTAGTCTTGACAACGAGGTCGTCAACGTAGGATTCGTTGGTATTGTGTAGCATCTCGTCGAATATTTTGGTCATGGCCCTTTGGTAAGTAGTGCCGGCATTCTTCAACCCGAAAGGCATGCACTTGTATTTGAAAATCCCTTTGGGGGATCTGAAGGCTGTGTGACCCTTGTCTTTGAGGGACATCCGAATTTGGTTATAGCCGAATGACCCGTCCATAAAGGACAAGGCCTCATGCCCAGTAGTCATGCCGACCATTATTTCTCTGATTGGGACTGGGAAGTCATCCTTCGGACAAGCTTTGTTAAGGTCCCGAAAGTTGACACAGATGCGGACTTGACAATTTTTCTTCTTGACAGGGACTATGTTGGCGAGCCAGATCGGATAGATACACGGCTCGATGAAATCGACCTCTGCCATTTTATCGACTTCGATCGCGACCTGGAGCTCCAGCTCATGGCACATGCGCCGCTGCTGCTGTTTGACTGGAGTGATCAAGGGAGAAATTGCTAGCTCGTGCTCCGATACGGAAGGGTCTAGCCCCGACATCTCCCTGTACATCCAGGTGAAGCAGTCTTTGTACTCAAGCAGGAGTTGCTTGTAATCCTGCCTTTCTGCCTCGATGAGGAGAGCGCTGACGAATGTGGGCTGGGGGGCTTCATCTTCGCCCAGGTTGATTTCAACGAGCTCATCAACGATCGCTTGGTCGCCATCCTCTAGCTCGGGTGGAGCGGGTTAGAAGTCGATGAAATCCTCATCATCGGTGTCGGCTTCATGCATTTCTTGATTCTGGAAGCCACTAGTTGACGTCGATGGGACTGGAGAGTGGTTGTCGCTGGAGCGCACCAGGGATTGGTCCGGGTCGCTAACTTTTGGCCATCAATCGTCAACCGGGGTTACTGAGGTCTCCCCAGGGTTTCCTACTAGAGCCGACGATCCTATACAGTCGGCGTCCCGGATACCTCCCTAGTCGGGAGAGCCTGTTGAACCAGGTCCTTCGACATGCTGGGTGGCAGGAGGAGCTTCTTCGGTCCCTTTATCTTGGCAGGGGGGAAAGGATGATTCCTCGACTGCTTGGACTGGAGTGCCAGCTTTGACGGGGATCGAGATCAGGATCTCTTCTTCCTCATCTCCAGAGCTGTCGAATTTGGCTTTGACTTTAGCTCGGTCATCGACTGGCTATGTTAAGCCTATGACATTGACTGCGTAGTAGGTGTGAAAGTCTAGGCCTTGGTCATAGCCAAGTCCCCTGGTATCCTTATAGAAGGACGGGAGTTGCCCCCGGACCTAAGAAGGGGTCCACAGTCGGTGAAAATATTCACGTCGCGCAGAATTTTGCCATTGAGGGATGTGTTGCTTTAGATTCATTTCCCGAATATGCAGCGGCAGGTCATCCAGTACTTGGACTACTTCAGGGGTATCATTGGCTCACCTGGACCAGCCGAAGTCATCCTCCGGTGGGGCTTGAGGGACCATGTCTCCCTTATAGAAGACAATGGGTTTGTCCCTGCTGGCCTTCTTCTTATTTATGCGCTGTCGCTTGAAGGTGACAACAAATGTCATCAACGACTCAACGATGTATTCCTTGGATGCACATGGGAACTGGATGTAGTATGGGGGCAAGCATATACTCTTGCCAATAGCTCGACTAATGAGGTTGGCATCAAAGTCAATTTTGTGCCTTTCGGGGTGATCTGAGGTTGACTTGGAGCTGAGGCACAGCCGATGAAGCTGGGCCTTCTCTTCATCCACGGAGAAGAGATCGTCATCGTCTTCCTCTGAGAGCCAGCTGTTGCTCCTGCTCTAAATCACATGGTACGGGCTAATCCCCTTGAAGTAGAGAGCAGCGTCGGCCAGATTACATTCCGCTAGCATGAACGGTGACAGGTCAACAAAGACCATGTGTTGCTCCCCGTCCTTGGCATACTTGATGCATTGGTGGAGAGTGGACGGGACGACCCAATTTTCATGGAGCCAAGGTCTACCCAATAGCATCTTATATGATGTGTTGGCATCGATGATGTAGAATGTCACCTTGGAGGTGAAATCATCGAGCACCAGGTCAACGTCCACTCGACCGAGGACATCCTCGGTGTTTTGGTTGAAGCCAGATATCTTGACCGCTTGAACCTTCTGGAGGTATGGGGTCATATATAAAGTCTTGAATGTTTTGAGCGGCATGATGTTGACAGCGGCGCTAGCATCCACCAGAATCCGATTCACATCATGCCCATTGACCTTCCCTTTCATGTAGAGAGGACGGTTGTGGCATGGAGGGGATAGCAACATGTCCTTCTCCGTGAAGGAGACGGTGGTTGTGAAGGCTTCATAGGCAGCCACCTTCATTTCCGCGACATGCACTTCGTAAGCTTCTGGCTCTTGGAGTATCTTGACAAGAGTTTCTCTTACCTCTTTACTCCAAGCGATGGCTTCCCAGATTGTAATGCTGGCGGGGAAGCGCTTCATTTGGTGGAGAACCTTCAGGTCGGCTCGGGCTCGAGCATCCTCCAAGGAGGGTAGTATGTCGGGCTGGGCTTTCTGCGAGCTACTGTGCTGCTCCCCATCAGGAAGTTGCACTGCCTTGCCTTTACCACCGGGATCAGACTGACCTTAATCGCTGGTGGGCTCTTGGAACAGGGGTGCCAATGATGGCTCTTCTAGGGGTAACTGGCGGGCTGGCCCATCCTTGTTGGATGGTCCCGCTTGTTCTTTAGAAGAAGCCGGAGCTGGTACAGAGACTGGGAGGCTGGCAGGAATATCTTCAATACCGGAAGGATCGAAGATGCCAGGTCCCTTCCGAATTTCTACCTCCAAAATGGGGGCACGTTCCTCTCCCCGAAAGAGGATTATTCGCTCGGAGTCAAAGGTGGACGGGTGAAGGGGTAGCTCGGGAGTTCTCCCGCGGCCTCTACCGCGTCCCCGGCCACAGCCTGTGTGTTCTGGAGCTGGTTGTAGCCCAAGCGGGGCAGTGGTTCTTTGTCTGGTTCTGGAGGCCACTGGCTCCCCTCGCCGAGAAGCGTTGATGTTATCAGGAGGTGGGATGGCCACCATGTTGCAGGTGCAGCCTCGAAGCATTTCTTCTAGCTTTTTTGTCGTTATCTCCTTATCTTTATAGCACAAGGAGAGCCCATCTGGGATCAGAAGTCTTTCGCCGTTCTTAAGCTTTTGGATCATCTCTTGGACCCAGTCTCTAAGGTGGGCTCGTTTCTGTATTTCTTCCCATGGGATATAGCTGTCGAGTGGGAGGGCACCCGTTTTCGGCCCCGGTGACTGGTTCACCGTTGGCGAGCGCGGCGGGCGTCTTCTTCTTCCCCGTCTCCGGCGAGCTCGGTGGTGTGAATGGTGGGCTCCTCCCCTCCATTTCTTTTCTTCTTCCTTACGGCTGGCGAGGGCATTGCGGCGGCGGGTGACCTCTGCCGTCACTTTTGCCAGCGAAAACTGTGGTAGCAGAGGCGGCGAGGCGAACTCCCCCCCCCCTTTTTCTCTCGGCCCCATGGCCATCTCCTTCTCCGACCTTCAACGGCGGTGGCGGTGGGTCGAGATGGTGGCCGCCACCACCGTTATGTGCTTCGGGCCCTCAACGGCGTAGGAGGCAACATTGGGCCAGGAGGCCCAGTCCAGTCAAGGACATAGTTCAATCAAGCTTTGAGGGATTCAATCGCTAAAATGGCTTCGGGAGGTTCCTCGAAGGCTAGCCCTCAGAACTGATACCCCCGTCGTCCATTCGGCCCAGGTGTTTATCACTTGTGGCTCAGTTTTTAGGGACCGTTCTGGCCTAGCCAGTGGACGTGTTCCCCTTTGTTCTCGGACGCTCCCAACTAAGGGGAGACTATGCCGAAATTTCTTCGGAAACTTCTTCTGATACTATTGTTTTCTGACTTTACCCCTTTCTCAATTACAGCTAATGGCTTCGTCAACCTCTTCAATGGCCGGGCAAGGGGCAAGTGGCTCCTCTACGAGGCGACCAGTAGTAATATGGCAGAACGTGAATGAACTCGACCAAGGACGGGACCGCCTGGCCATTGTTTCAGCATCATCAGATTCAGAGATCGATTCGATGGACGCCGGTCATCTGACCATTTCTGGCAGAGATAACTTCTCCTTCGACCAGAGTCAGAACTACCGAGTCGATTTTCCGAAGGACAAGCACTTGATGGCCTTCCTCGACGATTTCTACTTAATGGGAAAGCGGGATATTATCACGGTGTGAGTGGCTGAGTATAGTATTCTCTCGAGCCGGGACAGCCTGATTGGTTCAGTGGTAAGAAGTGAACCGATTTATTTCCCGGGAGACACCAGACAATGGGACGATGTTACCGGCGTGCTGGAACTGAGTCCGAAATAGGGCATGTTGACTCGCACCCCGAAATTTACATCGGCCAGGTGGGACTTATCAGCAGGCATCGTTCACAAAGAGAAGCCCATATTTGGCCTGTTCCTAGCCCTGTTGAAGTGGGGGTTAAGAGAAGAGCCAATTCTTTTAGATTGTTTGGCAGTCAGGTTCAAACATCAGATTATCGTGGGCTGGTTTGCTGATTGTAAAGCCACTGATGCTCATGCTTTTAGAGACGGGACTATTGAATTTACTGAGTACGTACTCCAGAATTATGGTCCCATCTTGATGAAGGTCGGAGTGTACCAAAGTGTATATGCATCTCGCTTTCGCTACCCCATCTCGAAGGGCTTGTGCTGCGACATGATGGAGATGTTTTGTGACGACCCGGGATCCGAGTACCGGAAAGGAACCGGCACGTCTCGAATCTCGGCCCGCTAACCCACGAGCCCGAAGACTCGGAAGGGTAGAAAGGGATGGTGTGGGAGTACAAGAGAAACTGAAACGACCGCAGAGATAGCATAATAATCAAAAATAAAGTGCACAGAATAATATAAATAAATAAACTGTTACAAGGCCCACAGAGTCTCATGTCCAAAATAAAAGTATAGTCAACAGAAAGAAGAGTACAACAACATGGGGCATCCCCCGGCTCTGGCAGACTGGCAGCTAACCCTGGCTAGAAGAACCACGCTGAAACTCGGCCGCACCTCTTGAAGACCCCACCTCACCTGAAAAGCAGGGGTGAGCCTCATTTCATTGGCCTAGTAGGGATCCCGCGAATCCCCACCTCGCACAGAAAATGAGAAAGCAGAAGGCAACCCTACCTAACAGGAGTACGGTAGAACCAACAAGCTAAAGTAAATAAACGGAAAAGCCATCTACTCTAACAGTACCGTACTACTGAACCTCGGTCCAACAAAACTCGAGTCCACACCTGCCAGCGAATAGGAGCACTACCCACAAGAAGAACGACTGGATGCGTCCCCTGACATCTTACACCGCGTCATAAGTGTCTAGCTACTACGCCCCAGGCGTGAGACTCAGACACGTAACAAGTACCACAACAAGGACTAGCTGGGGTCACGCTCATCAGCGCGTGTCCTAAGCCCCCAACTACGTGTGCACACACAGACCATCTGCTCTAGGTCAGGTCCTCTAGCTAGTTTTCCCCCCCACCGGACTCTGGTGGAGAAGGCAAGGGGCCCTATGGTAACCAGCCTAAAAACCGCCTCTCACTGGGTCTCGCTCTCCACCACTCCCAGGTGGGTCCGCACCCGCGTGCGCATGAAGCTACGACTAGTGGACAGGTCACTGGAAGTAAGGACTGACTCACGGAACCCATCGATGAAGAAACGGAACCGCACACGCTTTGTGCAGCGAGAAGCCTGACGGTCCACCCCTGGGCCGTCACAGGCTGTGACGCGCCTACACTAGCGCGTCACAGGGCTCTGACGGTCCAGCCCTGGAGCGTCACGAGCCAGAAGGGAAAATAGACTGTGACGCACCCCTCCTGGGCCGTCACAAGCTGTGATGCACCCACACAGGGCCGTCACAGGGCTGTGACGCACCCACACTGGGCCATCACAGGGCTCTGACGGTCCAGCCCTGGGACGTCACAAGCAACGGTGAAAATAGACTGTGACGCGCCCCGCCCGGGCCGTCACAGCACCTGACAGCCCGACCTGGGTGCATCAGGGTGGTTGGGTCCGCCGCTCTGACGCACCCCCACCGGGGCGTTACAGGGCTGTGACGCGCCAGGCCTGGTGCGTCACAGGCCCTGAGCCCCCTAACGGTCAAGAATCAACGGTCAAAAAGCCAACGGTCAGAAGGCTCTGACGGCCTAACCCTGGACGGTCACAGTGCCCAAGCGGTCTATCGTGGGGCCGTCACATCCACAGACCCCTAACGGCTATAACGGGTCTGTAACGCACCTACCTGGGTGCGTTACACCGTGTGACGATCTCTGGAAGGACCGTCACACACACCCGACGGTGGAACGGCGTGAAACAGCCAAAAATTCAAACCACGCCCCCATGCCACCAAAGGAGAGGGGGAAATCAAAGGAGAAGACCCCTGGGGACCCCTAGCATGATTCTAGGCCCTCAAAACGCCGAATCGCGGCTCAAATCCAAAGATCAGGCGAGCTCTCCCCAAAGCATGGTTTTGCCCTAACCTGCTCAAAAACGCCCCTCTCGGCTCCCATTCGGCCTACAAATCGCGGGGAACGACGGGATGAGCATAAGGATTCGTCCCCCTACCTCAATGGAGCGAATGCTCCGCCGAATCGACGCCGAAACCACGAATGAAGCTTTTAGACCCACGAATGCCCCACCTCCCGCCAGGAAAAGAACACCACCGGGACCGCCTCGCCGCCGCCGCCACGCCGTTACAGGAGTGAAGGAGGCCGCGTCTCGGTCGCCCGGGGAAGAAGCACGGTGCGTGGTGGAGAGGGCGCTCTCCAACGGTTGGAAAGGAGGAAGAAGAAGAAGAAGAAGAAAGGTGGAAAAGAAAAAGAAAAAGATATGATATTTATAGAAATTTCAAAAAAATTGGAAAAATCCCAAAAAATAGAAAAATACACCTCCTCGATCCTCTCGACGCGCTGATCACAATGGTACCACTCGCGGGTAGGTGAACGACCCGGTTCACCCGCTACAGGGTTCCGTAGGTGTTTCCGAGACACACACGCGGGAATCGGAAAACACGCGGAAGAAGCCGCGGAACACGTTCCGGGCCTCCGAACTGACCCGAATCACACGGATCCGAACACGAAAGGTGTCCGAAATGAAATTTCAAACACAACGGAGTCGGACACTCCTAGAAACCAGATCCGGGACCCACGAAGAAGGATCCGAAAGTGTCCGGGACATCACAGCCCTCCCCCCTTAAACAAATTTCATCCTCAAAATTCAAGAACAAAAAACGCAAGAACGGGGGAAAGACTCACACAAACAAATAATGATACAACTCCCGCATCTCATCCTCGCGCTCCCAAGACGCCTCGCCGCCAGAATGACGCTGCCAGACCACCTTGACTAGAGGAATAACCTTGCTCCGTAGGCGCTACTCTCGCCGATCCTCAATGCGAACAGGAAACTCCGGAAGGGACAGATCTGGGGTCACCTCAGGCCAAACGGCATCCTCGAGAACATGGGAATCATCGGGCATGTACTTCCGAAGCATCGACACGTGGAACACATCATGCACGGCGGAAAGCTCTGGAGGTAGCTGCAACCGATAAGCAACTTCCCCAACACGCTCAACGATGGGAAAGGGACCAAAGTAGCGGGGACTCAGCTTCCCACGCCTACCGAAACGCATCACACCCTTCATGGGAGAAACTCTGAAGAAAACTCGGTCTCCCACAGCAAAGCTGAGAGGTCGCCTCCTCCGATCGGCATAACTCTTCTGCCGGCTCTGAGCCGTCAACATCTTCTGCCGAACGAGATGCACCACCTCAACACACTGCTGCACCAAATCTGGTCCGGTCAGGGCACGCTCGCCCACCTCAAACCAATCAAGCGGAGTCCGACAAGGTCGCGCGTACAACGCCTCATAGGGAGCCATACCAATGCTCGAATGATAGCTATTGTTATAGACAAACTCCACCAATGGCAGGTGGTGGGTCCAACTCCCTTGCCATTCTAAGCAACACGCTCGCAACATGTCCTCCAAAGTCTGGATGGTCCGCTCAGACTGACCGTCTGACTGAGGATGATAGGCCGAGCTAAATGCCAACTCGGTGCCTAGAGCCTTCTGGAAGCTCCTCCAGAATCCAGAAGTGAAGCGGGGATCACGATCGGACACAATGGAGATGTGGATTCCATACAATGGAACGATCCGCTCTACATACAAACGAGCCAAGTGCTACATGCTCCAACTGATCTTGACCGGCAGTAATCATGCCATCTTCGTCAGTCTATCCACTAGCAACCAGATACTATCCTCCCCGCTGGACATCCTCGGTAACCCAACCACGAAATCAGTGGTCACGTGGTCCCACTTCCACGCAAGAACATCCAAGGGCTGAAGTGTGCCTCTTGGTCGCTGGTGCTCAGCCTTCACCTGCTGACAGGTCAAACACCTGGCCACAAATTCCGCTACATCTCTCTTCATGCCAGGCCACCAAAACTGCCTCTTCAGGTTCTGGTACATCTTAGCCGACCCGAGGTGCACGGCATACCGACTCCCATGAGCCTCACGTAATACCGTACGCCGCACCTACCCCTCGGCTGGCACGTATAACCTACCTCTGAACCTCACGGCTCCATCCTCTCCGAACTCCGACGCGGCCATCGACATAATATGAGGTAGCTCGGGGTCCGCTCGCTGAGCCTCAGTCACCTGTCGACGCACCGCGGGCGTGACAGTCAGACTCGCAAGGACAGCCGAACCCTGGTCCTGAGGGACCTTGAGCCTAAAAGTCATGGCCGGAACCTGCTCCCAAAGCCTCCACTTTCTCAACAACATCCGACTGACCATTACTCTCCTACTCAGAGCATCAGCCACGACGTTCATCCTGCCAGGATGATAAGACAGAGTGAAATCATAATCCTTCGTATACTCCATCCACCTCCTCTGCCTGAGGTTATGATCCCTCTGGGTGAACACATACCTCAAACTCTGATGGTCAGTGAAAAGCTCAAACCTCTCGCCGTACAAATAATGCCTCCAGATCTTCAGAGCGAAAATCACCGTCGCCAACTCAAGATCATGAGTAGGGTAGTTCGCCTCATGTGGCTTCAACTACCGCGACGCATACGCCACAACTCTCTCATGCTGCATCAACACAGCACCGAGACCTACCCCGGAAGCATCCATACACACCACGAAACCACCCGAGCCAGATGGCAACACCAAAACTGGAGCAGTGGTAAGCAACCTCTTTAGCTCCACGAAGCTCCGCTCACACTCCTCTGTCCAGACGAACGACACCTCCTTCCGCATAAACCTGGTCATCGGGGCTGTAATACGAGAAAAATCCTGAATAAACCACCGATAATAGCCTGCGAGTCCCAAGAAACTCCGAATCTCCATGACAGAACTCGGCCTTGGCCACTGTACCACAGCCTCGACCTTAGCCAGGTCCACGAAAACACCATCACCAGAAATCACGTGCCCCAAAAAGTGCACCTCACGAAGCCAGAACTCACACTTACTGAGCTTCGCATACAACTGGTGATTGCGCAACGTCTGCAGCACCACACCCAAATGGTGCACATGTTCCTCAGCAGACCGTGAATACACAAGGATATCGTCCACAAACATGACCACAAACTGGTCCAAGTATGGATGAAACACCCTATGCATCAAATCCATGAACGCTGCGGGGGCATTGGTGAGCCCAAACGGCATCACCAAGAACTCATAATGCCCATACCTCGATCGAAACGCCGTCTTCTCCACATCTGACTCTCGAATCCGCAGCTGGTAATAGCCCGATCTCAAATCGATCCTCGAAAACACCCGAGCCGACTGAAGCTGGTCGAACAAGTCATCAATCCAAGGCAACATATACTTGTTCTTAACAGTCGCTTGGTTCAACTGACGGTAGTCGATGCACAGCCTCAAACTACCATCCTTATTCTTCACAAACAACACCGGCGCACCCCACGGGGAATAACTAGGATGAATATACCTCTTGGCCAGCAACTCCTGCAACCGCGCCTTCAGTTCATGCAACTCCGCAGGCGCCATCCGATAAGGGGCCTTCGACATAGGCGCCATACCCGGCACCACCTCAATCACGAAATCAATCTCTCGCTGTGGTGGCAACCCTGGTAGCTCCTCAGGAAAAACATCGGAAAACTCACACACGACAGGAATGTCCTCCACCTCAGGACACTATCGATCACTCAAAACCACGGATGCGAGAAAGCCCTAACAACCCGCATCAAGCAAGCGACGTGCACGGATAGCCGAAATAAGCAAGCGGGAAGAGGAAGACCGAATACCTTGGAAATAGAAGGTGGGTCCACGAGGCTATCGAAAGTAGACCTTATTAGAGCCGCAATCCACCAAGGTATGATGAGCCTCGAGCAAATCCATGCCCAAAATCACATCGAAGTCCTGAAGCGGTAACGCGTAGAGTCTAACCGGCAAGTTCTGCCCTTCCACCCACATAGGTACCTTCTCAAAGCAGTACGGGGTGATCATGAAGTCACCGGTAGGCAACTCCACCGCCAAGTCATAGGACACCTCGGTCACTGGGTCCTCCACACTCTGAGCAAAATCCTCCGAGATAAACGAATGAGAAGCACCTGAATCAAACAAAACACGAGCCGCACAACCCAAAATCGAAATAGTACCTTCCACCAGATGCGACGCCTCCCCCTCTGCCCGGGTCATGTGAGTCACTCTGCCTCGGGATCTCTGCCTCCCTACGGTAGCTGACCGTGACAACTGAGGAAACTGTCCCTACCGCTGGTACTGCTGCGACTGTGATGACAACTATTGGGGCTAAAACTACTGCTGCTGCCAAAACTCGTGCGGCTGGCTCGGTCTCTGCAGACAGTCACGTGCCATGTGCCCTGGCTGGTCGCACCTAAAACAAATCACAGGCACTGAACACGGTCTACCCGGATGAGAACCATCGCACCTAGGGCAACCACCCCGCGAACCGATCATCGAACCCTGACACTGAAAAGCCATCGGCTGCTGAACACTGTCCATCGACTCCTGCTTCGACTCCTTACGATCCTGACGCCTCTTACCAAAACCATCTGCCTTAAGCAGCTTCTTAAGCTTCGATCTAAAGGATGACGACCCTGGCGCAGGAGCCACAGACTGCGTCGCCGCTGATCCACCTGCTGAGAGCTGGACGGTACTCTGCTGCTGCATCCCCGTCGGCTGGCGGAAATCTGCCTGCACCTGACTAGCACTGCCCTGCCCTCGAACCTTATGCAAATCTCTCTCCAACACTGCTGCCGCCTTACATGCCGCATCCAAAGTGGTCAAACCTAACGCAAGAAGATGATGCCTCAACTCTAGCCTCAGACCACCCACAAACTGATCGGTCTTCACCTCCTCATCTGCCATGATATGAGGAGCATAACGGCCCAACTCGATAAACCTGGCACGGTACTGCATCACCGTCATGTCACCCTGAGTCAGCTCCATAAACTCATGCAACCTCTGCGACCTGACAAAGGATGGACAGAAAGCACGCTCGAAAGTCATGACGAACTCCTGCCACGTAATCTACCGAAGAGGACGGGACTGGAACACTGAACCCCACTCTGACGTCCACCAAGTATGGGCCGCTCCATGAAGACGATGAGTAGCCAACGCTACCTGCTCCTCCTCGGGACACTCCATCGCACTGAAAATCCGCCGCACATCATCCAGCCACTCTCTGGCCACCTCAGGATCTGGCTGCCCACTGAAGAAGGAGGCTGGAACAGCAAGAACTCCTTCAGCACACGACCATGACCACCATGAGCCCGGTCCTCACCAGCATCACCGCCCTGCTGCTGACCTCCCTGCTGCCGCTGAAACACATACTCAAACATACCTCGGAAGAAATCGTCCATCCCCGGAGCTCTCGCATCTCCAGCTACACCCTCGGAAACTGAAGCCCTGCTCTGCTCCTCCGGACCACCACTAGACTCTCCCTGCTGGGGACGAGCCCTCCTCCGTGGCGCCATAACACACCTGGCATCAAGAAAACAACCACAAATCAATAAAACACGCGCGGCCCTAAGCCAGTCGCCGACTGTACAGGACATTCATGGACCTTCTGGACCACCGCAATTCGTTTCAAGTTCTGATATACCTCCACAACCTAGGCTCTGATACCAGCTGTGACGACCCGGGATCCGAGTACCGGAAAGGAACCGGCGCGTCTCGAATGTCGGTCCGCCAACCCACGAGCCCGAAGACTCGGAAGGGTAGAAAGGGATGGTGTGGGAGTACAAGAGAAGCTGAAACAACCGCAGAGATAGCACAATAATCTAAAATAAAATGCACTGAATAATATAAATACACTGCTACAAGGTCCACAGAGTCTCATGTCCAAAATAAAAGTACAGTCAACAGAAAGAAAAGTACAACAACACGGGGCATCCCCCGGCTCTGGCAGACTGGCGGCTAACCCTGGCTAGAAGAACCACGCTGAAACTCGGCCGCACCTCTCGAAGACCCCGCCTCACCTGAAAAGTAGGGGTGAGCCTCATTTCATTGGCCCAGTAGGGATCCCGCGAATCCCCACCTCGCATAGAAAATGAGAAAGCAGAAGGCAACCCTACCTAACAGGAGTACGGTAGAACCAACAAGCTAAAGTAAATAAACGGAAAAGCCATCTACTCTAACAGTACCGTACTACTGAACCTCGGTCCAACAAAACTCGAGTCCACACCTGCCAGCGAACAGGAGCACTACCCACTAGAAGAACGACCGGAAGCGTCCCCTGACGTCTTATACCGCGTCACAAGTGTCTAGCTACGACGCCCCGGGCGTGAGACTCAGACACGCAACAAGTACCACAACAAGGACTAGCTGGGGTCACGCTCGTCAGCGCGTGTCCTAAGCCCCCAACTACGTGTGCACACACAGACCATCTGCTCTAGGTCGGGTCCTCTAGCTGGTTTTCCCCCCCCACCGGACTCTGGTGGCAAAGGCAAGGGGCCCTACGGTAACCAGCCTAAAAATCGCCTCTCACTGGGTCTCGCTCTCCACCACTCCCAGGTGGGTCCGCACCCGCGTGCGCAGGAAGCTACGACTAGTGGACAGGTCACTGGAAGTAAGGACTGACTCACGGAACCCATCGACGAAGAAACGGAACCGCACACGCTTGGTGCAGCGAGGAGCCTGACGGTCCACCCCTGGGCCGTCACAGGCTGTGACGCGCCTACACTAGCGCGTCACAGGGCTCTGACGGTCCAGCCCTGGAGCGTCACGAGCCAGAAGGGAAAACAGACTGTGACGCACCCCTCCTGGGCCGTCACAGGCTGTGACGCACCCACACTGGGCCGTCACAGGGCTCTGACGGTCCAGCCCTGGGCCGTCACGAGCAACGGTGAAAACAGACCCTGACGCGCCCTGCCCGGGCCGTCACAGCACCTGACGGCCCGACCTGGGCGTGTCAGGGTGGTTGGGTCCGCTGCTCTGACGCACCCCCACTGGGGCGTTATAGGGCTGTGACGCGCCAGGCCTGGTGCGTCACAGGCCCTGAGCCCCCCAACGGTCAAGAATCAACGGTCAAAAAGCCAACGGTCAGAAGGCTCTGACGGCCTAACCCTGGACCGTCACAGTGCCCTGGCGGTCTGTCGTGGGGCCGTCACATCCACAGACCCCCAACGGCTATAACGGGTCTGTAACGCACCTACCTGGGTGCGTTACACCGTCCGTCACACACACCCAACGGCGGAACGGCGTGAAACAGCCAAAAATTCAAACCACGCCCCCATGCCTCCAAAGGAGAGGGGGAAATCAAAGGGGAAGACCCCAGGGGACCCCTAGCATGATTCTAGGCTATCAAAACGCCGAATCGCGGCTCAAATCCATAGATCGGGCGAGCTCTCCCCAAAGCATGGTTTTGCTCTAACCCGCTCAAAAACGCCCCTCTCGGCTCCCATTCGGCCTACAAATCGCGGGGAACGACGGGATGAGCATAAGGATTCGTCCCCCTACCTCAATGGAGCGAATGCTCCGCCGAAACCACGAATGAAGCTTTTAGACCCACGAATGCCCCGCCTCCCGCCGGGAAAAGAACACCACCGGGACCGCCTCACCGCCGCCGCTGCCACGCCGTTGCCGGAGTGAAGGAGGCCACGTCTCGGTCGCCCAGGGAAGAAGCACGGTGCGCGGTGGAGAGGGCGCTCTCCAACGGTTGGAAAGGAGGAAGAAGAAGAAGAAGAAAAAGGTGGAAAAGAAAAAGATATGGTATTTATATAAAATCCTGAAAATCGAAAAAATCCCAAAAAATAGAAAAATACACCTCCTCGATCCTCTCGACGCGCTGATCGCAACGGTACCACTCGCGGGTAGGTGAACGACCCGGTTCACCCGCTATAGGGTTCCGTAGGTGTTTCCGAGACACACACGCGGGAATCAAAAAACACACGGAAGAAGCCGCGGAACACATTCCGGGCCTCCGAACTGACCCGAATCGCACGGATCCGAACACGAAAGGGGTCCAAAACAAAATTTCGGACACAACGGAGTCGGACACTCTGAGAAACCAGATCCGGGACCCACAAAGAAGGATCCGAAAGGGTCCAGGACATCACACGTTTTGTCTCGAGTACAACACCTTCTATACTACGGAAGGTGAGACTTCCTTAGACTTGTGGAGTCTACATCAACTTTCTAGCCTTCCAATTGATGGCGAGCCATATGAGGAGGTTTGCTAGCCTGACTGGATTAAAGACCGCACTGACGGCGAGGGCTGCTGTCATATCAGAATTGCCTATCGGTACCTCATGAAGGTGTACCGTACACTGTGGTTGTCCATTCAAGGTACTACAGAGTCTTCTTCATCCCGCTCGCGCAAGGAGCGGAAATGGGTGCGCCTGGGCTTATGGATGGAATACTTCTTCGAAGGTGAGCCGAAGTACAAAGATTTTCCTTCCGTCGGAATGGCTCCGAACAGACTGAAGATGCGGTCTTGCCGGAAGACACATTTATCTTCTTCTCTTTACAGAGGGCGCCAGAGTGGTCCTAACCCAGCGGGATTGGACCCCATTACTCATTGTGCGGCCTACTTGACATATTGGTTGTGCACATTTGCTATGCCACAAGGTGATGAAATAGTCATCCGCGCCGAAGCCATATATCCGGCGTGCTTAATGGCATGGGGTGTGAAGTTGTCCCTCTGCCCTGCAGCATTATGTTTGATTTACAAGATGTTGGGAGATATCCACCGTAGCCGTCTCCCAAGGACCTTGCGGACCATTGGCCCTCTTCATTTCTTCCATGCCTGGGTGTGTTCATTATTTCTGGAGTTTTCTCCCAGGTCATTGCAATCTCCAAACTTGTTCCCGAGAATGTTAGAGTTCGCCGATGCCGAACCACAGCAAGTGTCAGATCAGCTTTTCTCAATCAGGGGGAAATTGACGAAAGTGCCAATGAATGCTCCTGGGGCCTTACATTTCTGGTGTTTGGCTGCTCATTCAAACCCTTTGGCGAATTGGCTAAGAGAATGCAAATTCGGCGAAGTTGAGCAGTATGTTCACCCTATCTCGGGCAAGCCCAGTGATAAGCCGTCATTAGAGCCAAAGCTGGTAGACTGGGTTTTATCTATTAGACCCAGTGTTTTGGTGTTCAGAAAGGGCATCAGCACTTACTTAGAGCCTTATTACCCCTTCAAGTTTAGCAGAAACTTTGGTTATGACCAACAGATTCCTTCCTCTTCAGTAGAGTTCCCATTGAAGAGTCGATCAAGAGGAGGAGGAGCTGCTGTCGAAGAAGCCCGCATGTGGTGGGATTAATTTCATCGCTGCGAGGCTACTTCTTTTTGGATGCCAATTCCTGGGCGTTTTCCCCGAGTGACGCCAGAATATATTAAATGGTGGAATGCTCGTACTGGCTTCTATCAGCTTTCTCGGAATGACTGCTGGGACGTTGCCGAGCGTCGATTCTTGAGCTCCCAACCTTCCACCGTGTTTGAAATTGATCCTTATCATCTGCGGAGGTTGAAGTCTCGTAAAGATGCTGAGGTATAGGCTTATTTAGCAGCATGGAAAGCTATCAAACAGAAGTCCAAGCCACAACCGGTGCTTCCAGAGATTAATAAGGACAGCTTCACAGAGACTCTTCAGGGCCTGTGTAAAGTTAGCAGCGACAGGATTGCTCTTCAGCAGTTTCCGCTACCAGTGGAGGAGCCTATCACAGCCCCGGCTTCATGGCGTCCCGAGACTGATCGCCTACGCCCGTATAAGAGTTTTGTAAGGAAGGAGGATCGGGGACCCACCTTGTACGGCCAAACTTCTTGGCTTTTTGTTTTGTTGTGCTTTCACGGCCTTTCTATCAATGATAAGGCCGAGGCTATATTGGAGAGACCTCTCTTCATCACCTTCAAGTATGCTGATGGATGGGGCATGAACCATCTTGGCCTCTATCACTGCCTATCAGCCCATGGCCACGAAGACTTGGCACTCCTAGCTGAACATTGCATCAAGCTAGGTGATATTTGCTAGCTAATTCAAGAGGGATCTTCTAGGAACAAGGAGCCCTCATTATATTATTGGGCCCTCTCTCCATTATATTCGGGTCCACCAGGTACATGTTGTTTTAATTCTTTCATGCTTCTTTACCCATATATACATCTTATTCACATAGCCACCCTGTGGACGCATCATTTCTCTACAGATTTCTCGGCTTCTAAAGTAACTCTAGAGTATCGGTCTTTAATTGCCAAGGCCTAGAAGCCAAGCTATTTCGAATCTCTGCCTACTACCCCGACTACCACGCCTTTACCCGCCAAGGGTTCTCGGAAGTGGGAGAGGTCTAAGGTCAAGGAGGCAATTTCTCGGGCTAAGAGGGCCCGGGCAAAAGTTACAGTGGAAAAGAGGACTGCGCCTGCGGAGCCTGTCATTCCATTGCCTAATATTCCGACCTTCCAGGAGTTCAAGATATCACAGGAGCAGGCGGCTCCTACGGCAAGTATATCTGCCTTGAATTCTTTTCCGGGGTAGAACCCTTGGGGCTTCGTCATTTCTGCTCCTTTCATTTAAGCACCACAGTTTCCTCCATCCCAGCTATTGAGGAAGCGATAATTAGCAGCGGTGCGGAGGAAATTGGGGGCGCTGAAATATCCGCCACTCCGATCACCACGGACCTTCCCTCTCCAACGCCCAGTCATGGCGATGAAGGTAAGATTATAGCCCACGGGATCCCTATTGCAAGCACTTCATTTCACTGCTTTTCTTCTCACTCCATTTTTATCTGCTTAATCATTCAGACGTTGTCCGTTTGGAACCTGCCGAAGTTCCTTCTGCAACATCTCCTGCCCAGAGTACTCGGCCAACCCGACGGTGCTCCGAATGACTGGCCGTGTTAGCCCTTCAGAGAGTCTCTTCAGGGGCGTCGCTTGACAGTTCAGTGCGCCCTACGGGCCCAGGCACGGCAGTAGCAGAACTGACTGAATGTTCTTCCTCGGAGGAACTTGTAGAATATGAACCCTCCAGTGATGAGGATGAGCAGGATGTAGGGTCGGAGGCTAGCACACCTTCCCTATCGTATGGAAGCGATTTTGCTGCATTCAGCCCTCCCCGGCTAGCATTGGGCCCTTCAGGTGCACCAGGTCCCGAGCGGGAAATTTCTTCAGCTTTGATGCATCCAGACTTGGGAGCCCTGGGGGTCACTAGTTCAATCCTCATCTCTTTGGAGGTAATATTTGTGTTCTTCCATGCGAGCTTCAGCCATGTCTTCTAGCATGTGTATCTGAAGGTTTGACATAGCTATTGGCTTATTTCTTTTGTTCCTTTCCTCGGAAGCCCATGATTTTAGTGGGGTTGAATTTGCCAGCAATGACTGCTACCACCGCTTTCTCCCCCTTTCAAGCAACAGGGACGGCCTTCGCCTCCATCGCGGGCATGGTGCCCATATTAAGGCCGATTGCTTTGAAATTCCCGGGCAGGCCCGGTTCTGTGTTGGACACAAGTGAGTCTTCGGCACAACAACTCCAGATCCAGTCAGCGGAGTCCGGGCCAGAACTAGCTGACGTGGCTATTATCGAGGGTACATCAGGAGTGGAATTGGAAGAGGAACCGGCCAGGGATGGCGGTGCTTTGACTATCACAGCCAGCGTTGAATTGGAGCAGCCAACCCCAGTGGGACAGCACGAACTGCCTTCCTCAGAAGGTGTAGGAACTCCTAAAGGGGTGGACAGTGGGACAACAGTCCCGCTGTCCGTAGCGGAGTCTGAGTTGGAGCAGGTGGCCCTGATTAAATGGCATGAAGGACCTCCTTTAGAAAACATATAGCTCCCGGGAGAAACGGCCATCCTATCTATCACCCCCAGGACCGAACTGAAGGAAACATCAGAACCGACGGGGCAGCTGGAGTTTGCTTCTGAAAGTGCGGGCTTTGAGTCTACCGACCTTGTCCCTCGGTTGGATGGAGGACTTGAAGTGCCTACCACGACAGCTATCGACTCCGTCGTACAGACGGAAGAGCATATGACACCCCTTGTCTCTCTGTCGGCACTGTCTTCATCTTCTTCGGAGCCCATTGATGACCTCTGAGCCAAAATTGATAGTTGAGTAGAGTTCCATCTCCCCGATGCACCGTCATTCAGCTTGCAGTCCTTAGATGAGATGGTGTGGCAGAACTTAGAGACGCTCAAGCAAACTGTGCTGGCTCGTCGGGACTTGTCTTACATCCAACTGAGGGGGCTGCCTGAGTCCATATCACGCACCTTCATAGCCTTCGATTGCCCCATGTAGGACTGGGTGCCGCGAGTAGTATTGTTACTTAAGTATGTAAATCGGCGAGAATTTATTGAGCACGGCCTGAGGGACTAGCTGACCACCTTGGCGCTCTAACGGCAAGAATGCCATACTACTATACGGGCTTCCACAGAGTTCATCAGCCAGCGCAGGAGTATCACCGAGTGAGCTGTTGAACGAGCTTCCTTCTTGCGGCAACGAGTTTCTAAACTCCATGCCGAGCTGGCTCAGGCCGAAGAAGACTTGGCTTGCACTGAGCAGCTAGGAGTGCGATGCTCGGGAGAGGCCGAGTTAGCGGAGAAGCCCATTGGCTCTTTTCAGGAGGAGCTGCGGAGACTGGAAGTCGAGGAACGCCGATTGCAGGATCTAGCTGCCCATCCTTCTGTCGGACTTCCGGCACTCGATGATATCTCTCGCCATTTAGGCCAATGATGTGTACTTTCCTCTTTTGTTTTCTTCCTTTTTTGTATGTAGCAGCGCAGGGACTTCATGTACCCCTTTCATGCAATGATATTTTCTTTCAGTCTTGCCTTACATACTTATGCCGGGCTTTAGCTGTGTCTTTATTTTCCTTTCTTCCCCAATGTGAGTGGAGGTACAAGGCTAGCTTCACCAATCTTGGGGTGTGCTAGCTGCTAGGATAGGAGAGCGCTCACGCCTTCAGGGAAGGGGCGAGGAGTTCACTCCACTGCCACGCTACGTCCCCCAAAATCAAGGTTAGGCTATATTAAGTGGAGAATATGCTTTTAGGCCGATGCCAGAGCATTATTATATTCACTGGCTAAACAAATACCGGGACCAAGAGGTAGATTCTTCATTAACAAGGACGAAGGGTCCAAGTTAAAGTCTTGTCCACTGATTTTGTCAATGATGACGAAAATTAGGGCATCGTAGACATTGGGTAAAATGTCGAAGCAAAAAGGGATTTTAATATCATTAACGAGGATGAAAGGTCCAAGTTAAGGTTTCAATCACTGACGTCACCGATGCTGATGACAATCAGGTTAGATGTATTCATCGACATTGGGTTAAATGTCGAAGGAAGGAATGGTTTTAATATCATTAACAAGGACGGAAGGTCCGAGTTAAGGTTTCAATCACTGACGTCATCGATGTTGATGACAATCAGGGTAGATGTATTCATCGACATTGGGTTAAATGTCGAAGCAAAAAATGGTTTTGACATCATTAACAAGGATGGAAGGTCCGAGTTAAGGTTTCAATCACTGACGTCACCGATGCTGATGACAATCAGGGTAGGTGTATTCATCAACATTGGGTTAAATGTCGAAGCAAGAAATAGTTCTGACATCATTAACAAGGACGGAAGGTCCGAGTTAAGGTTTCAATCACTGACGTCACCGATGCTGATAACAATCAGGGTAGGTATATTTATCGGCATTGGGTTAAATGTTGAAGCAAGAAATGGTTTTGACATCATTAACAAGGACGGAAGGTCCGAGTTAAGGTTTCAATCACTGATGTCACCGATGCTGATGACAATTAGAGTAGGTATATTCATCGGCATTGGGTTAAATATCGAAGCAAGAAATAGTTCTGACATCATTAACAAGGACGGAAGGTCCGAGTTAAGGTTTCAATCACTGACGTCACCGATGCTGATGACAATCAGGGTAGATGTATTCATCAACATTGGGTTAAATGTCGAAGCAAGAAATGGTGTTGATATCATTAACAAGGATGGGAGGTCTGAGTTAAGGTTTCAATCACTGATGTCACCGATGCTGTTGACAATCAGGGTAGGTGTATTCATCGACATTGGGTTAAATGTCAAAGCAAGAAGTGGTTTTAACATCATTAACAAGGACGGAAGGTCCGAGTTAAGGTTTTAATCACTGGCGTCACCGATGCTGCTGACAATCAGGGTAGGTGTATTCATCGACATTGGGTTAAATGTCGAAGCAAGAAGTGGTTTTAATATCATTAACAAGGACGGAAGGGTCTGAGTTAAGGTCTCAATCACTGACGTCATTGTTGCTGATGATAATCAGAGTAGGTATATTCATCGGCATTGGGTTAAATGTCGAAGCAAGAAATGGTATTAATCGTCGAAACAGGCGGAAGGCCTATTCCGATTGGAGTTTGCCGTATAGATGGTGTGTTTTCGGTGGGACATCTAGTGGTGTCCTACTTATAAGGATGTCTTGGGAGAAAACATCTTTATTATATATAGGTATATATATTTTTAAGAAAACCACATTACCGATACAAGGGCCCTTTTCGAGTTTTCGTCCGAATCGGCCCCCTCTTGCTTTTGCCCACACACCCTTTCGGGTTTTCACGTGGCGGGATACCCGATTTTGCTTGCAGCGCCCTTTCAGGTTTTCGCCACAGCGGGGTTATCACCTTTTTTGCCCTTGTCCTAATGAAGGAACAAGTCTGGCGGGGCACCTCTATTTTAAGCCCCATTTTTTTCTTTTTCCTTTTTTTTGATAATTGGGAACAATAGATGACCATCGGCTTGGACCCATAGTCTTTGGTCAATAGAGGGTTTGTTCGTCGGCAAAGACGGATGCCAATGCAAGAGCAGGAATTAGTGTCGATTCGGGCGTAAGGCCCACAATGGCACCCTGGTGTATATATGAATGGCTAGGGCTCGAAGCCTTGTGCTGAAGAGGGGTGTATTCGTTGACAAGATCAAATGCCAAGGCAAGGGATAGAATTAGTGCCGATTCAGGCGTAAGGCCCACAATGGCAATGCTGTGTATATATAGTTGGCTAGGGCACGGGACCTTGCGCCAAAGAAGGGTTTGTTCATTGACAAGGGTGAATGTCAACGTAAGGAGTAGAAGTTTCACCGATTCGGGCGTAAGGCCCGTAATGGCAACACTATGTATATGCGAATGGCTAGGGCCCGAAGCCTTGCGCCAAAAGGGGCTCATTCGTTGGCAGGATCAAATGCCAACGCAAGGGGGGACATCCGCCGATTCGGGCGTAAGGCCCACAATGGCAACAATGTAGACATAGTTGGCTAGGGCACGAGGCCTTGCGTCGGAGAATGGCTTATTCGTTGGCAAGGGTGAATGCCAACGCAAAGGATAGAATTGGTGCCGATTTGGGCGTAAGGCCCATAATGGCAATGCGACATATGAGTTGGCCAGGGCACGAAGCCCTGCGCCGCTAAGCTGTGTATTCAGAGATATGGAGTTAATGCCTGTGCAAAGAAAAGAGTTTTCTTTACCCTCATGGATGTAAGGTCCATCAAGGGCATTTACGGAGGTAGTATTCAAGGCAGGGTTCTTTTCATCCATATGGACGTAAGGTCCATTGGATGTCTTGAAAATAGTGTTCACGGGCATGGATTTACTACCTGAGGAAAGAGAGAGTTTTCTTCTTCCGAACAGACGTAAGGTCCGTTGGAAGTCACGTACGTAAGATTCACGGGTATGGGGTTGATACCCAAGCAAAGGAAGGGTTTTTCTTTACCCAGACGGACGTAAGGTCCGTTGGAAGCATTGCGACCCGGTGGGATTATGGTTGGACCATGGGTGTTTTTAGTCTTCAAGCGTCGGCGCAGCTGCCCGGTATAGCTTCATATGCTTCCCGTTGAGAGGGGAGAACTGAACTGCGCCCTTGTGATCTACAAGGACATAAGCGCCTCCTTCATAGACCCGATTGACAATATACGGGCCCACCCAATTTTCAGTCAATTTTCCCTTGGGGTTGGCTGCCATAACATCTCATCTCTTGACCATAACAAGGTCACCTTTCTTGAATTCTTGCTCCTTGACCAGCTTGTCAAAAGCACGGGCCATGCAAGCTTGATATAACTGAATATTCTGCTGTGCTCGGAGTCGCTTTCATTCCAAATCGGCAAGCTCCTCCAATCTTCGTTCCACATTAGTTTGTTCGCTGTTGACCAAACCATGCTGAATGGTGACCCGCAGTGATGGGACTTCCAATTCAATTGGTACTATCGCTTCTGACCCATACACAAGGGAGAATGGTGAGCAACCAGTTGGGGTTTTATAAACTGTACAATAAGCCCAGAGTGCTTCGTACATCCTTTCTTCCCAATTTCTTTTACTGGAGTTAACGATTTTTGCCAGCAAGGTGCATAATGTTTTATTGAAGGCTTCTGCAAGCCCATTAGCTTGAGGGTTGTAGGGAGACGAAGTCCTCCAATCGATTTTGTATTTATCAACCAACCGGTATATCTTCTGATTCCTGAAATGGTTGCCATTGTCAGAAATGATTCGGCTGGGAACCCTGTCAGCGCCGTCACTTGGAGACGATTGGGTGAATAAAAAGTGTGTTAAGTGTAACACTAAAGATGTGACTAAGGTGAGCACGCGGTGCTCAAAGGAATGAAAGGAGCACGTGGTGCTCTATAGGATCGTGATCGCCAGAGGAGGGAGACTCCTCGAAATAAAAATAACAAGGAAAAGAAAGGGATCGCGGGTGTACCTGTGAATGGGAGACGGTGGGTTCTTTACTTTCTCCTTGGTTGGCCGGCCAACTAGAAGGGTTCCTTTGCTTTGATTACCATGAAAACAAATAAACAAAAAGAGCAAAGTACCGGATTAGCCAATAGGTAGTGTAGCAAGTTGTCTACATAAAAATACAAAGCATGCAGCTGAGAGGTCGAACACACCTGGGAGGTGTTTTTAAACCCCTTAAGTGTTAAGGGATGGAGAATGCATGCAATGAAAGGTAAAGCTTAGGTGATTTGGCGTAGCCAGATGTAATGTGCTGTGATGATTATAGATGATCAAATCGACCATGCAAAGACTAAAAATTAAAATGAGTGACAGAGGAGAGGAATGAGGGTGATCTCCCTCCACCGGACGGTGCTGCAGAGAGAGGGAAAGAAATCCTCTGGCAAGGAGAAGTGGAGGAAATCACAACCAACGTAGTTTATTAGGTCTCCTTCTACCGTCTCTCTGATTGTTCCTCTGGTATGAGCCCTCCTTTCTCTCTTTTTCTAGTATCCCCCCTCCTTTTTCTCTCTTTTTCTAGTCTCCCCCCTCTTTTTTTCTCTCTACGCGAGCGCTCAAAAGAGAGGGCATTTATAGGGAGTGAATTGATTCGATGGGAAAGGATCGAATTACAGCATGGTTTCCTTCGGGAGAAATAGAAAGATGCAAGGAATGGCAGAGAATGGCAATCGATCAAAGAAGGCAACAGCCAATCCGGGGAAGGAAATCCTCGGTCGAAAGAAATGGAATGAGAAATGGCGCCCTAAGCAGTGGGCGCTAATTGGAATAGCGTCCAAAAGGGCGAACGCAAATTCTTGGGGCAAATTTAGTAATATCAAACTTTCCAAAACAAATGGCGTCCACTATAGCAGGCGTTTACTTAAATAGCATCCCTCGGGGAGATCGCTAATTTGTAATCAAAATATAACAATTTTTCCAGATTAAAACCAATTGGCGCCTGTCGTGGAAGCCGCCATTTATTAAAATCGTCGTTAAATAGATAAATGCCCCGAGAATAAGTGTCCTTTGAGGAGGACACTAATCACAAATAGCGTTCGCCACGAAGGGCGCCATTTCCACCAGAAAAATAGAAATATTCATTATATTCAACCCTAAGATGGAATCCACTTGGGGCATTGCATGGTAACATGAGACTTACTAATGCTAATGTCAAATTTTGCGTGTCTACAGCTGCCCCGCCTTGACGTCTACTTTGCAAGGGAGTGAGATGGAATGGAGTGTAGTGAAGATGAAGGGGAATGAGGTGGTAGTGGACTGAAAAGCGGGCGTCAAGGTGTGATGTGACATGCTTATGACACTGACTGTTAGGAATATTTTCGTCGACTCAGAATGAAGCAACCTTGGATGACTTCAAGAAAGCATCAATTGCTCAGATGAAATTGAACCAAGGAAAGCGTGCACGTGGTGCACAAAAGACACCGTTGGAGAGCGATTACCAGCCAATGTGGATGTGCTGCAACCAAGGTGAAATGAGAAAAATAAAAAAAGTGGGATAGGGATCCGATCAACGGTGCTTCCAAGGAACCAGCCTCAGCGGCTTCAAGGAGAATGTAGTACTTGATTCGGAGTGGAATATCTCATGTTGATAATCAGAAACTAGTGGATTCCACTTAAGACCTGAATAAGAGAGTATCTCTAGCAATGAAGCTCAAAGTCCTACATGATGCATGCTGGGCTAAAAGAAAAATTAAAACAAGCTAAAAATGATATAAAATAATCAAGGATAATATTGTTAAACCATCCAGACTTAGTCCAGAAACCAGATCTCTAAGTTGACACTAAGCCGAAGCTCGTTTATCCACGTATCCACTTAGAAATTAGAACTATCGCCCCGAATCTTGGATGACTCAACGGCCTATCCATGTGATCAAGACTTCCCTGGGATTATCACTATTTTTGGTAAAGGGGAACTCAAATTCCAGGTTCATCCAAACCACAAGGTCCTTGATATGCTATAATAACGTAGATATCATATAGTAAAAATGTATACAGTGGAGTGATGTTACCAAGATGTTTCTTGAGCGCCTCAAAAAACCTGCAGAATTTATCCTTCCTATGCTCACGAATAGTCAGTAATGCTCACAAATATCAAAACATTCAATCATTTGAATTAATCTCACCACATGAATAAATGGCGTCCAAGTAGTTGGCCGCCCATTAAAACTGGCGTCTGAGATGACGAACGTGAATTCTTATAAATCAATATGCCAAATTTAAACAAAATAAGAAATAGCGTTCATAATGGAAGACGCTCATTGCCTGCATTTTCAAAAATCCAAATAGGGGAATTGCGAAATAGCGCCTGCTGGAGTAGTCGCTCATTGAAACTGCGCCCAGATCCGTGGATGCGGATTCCCTGACTATATCGGAACTCAAAAACTTACCCAGAACAACCCCATAGCTTTCCCTGAGCTTTGCTATTTGAGACTTTCCCTGTAAAGTGACTTTCCTTGAGAACAACCCCTCCCCAAAATCTAAAATCTCAGGAGCCTCCTTCTTCATTCTGGCAATGCACAGAGACCCTCCATCGTCCTGTAGCCCATGACAGGACAACGTTCAAGGCTCAACACTCATCCATGGATCCACTTGTTCAACGCCCGGGGAAGAAATCCAAGATGGCAATAGCCAAAATTACAGAGGTCGCCGGGCATATTAGCAGGAAAATAATGCTCAAACAGGTTAGTTTATCTTTGTCAAACTTTTTGCCATGTTCACTGCCATGTACATTCTCATTCATTGTTATCCTCCCAAAGCCCATAAACTCCTTAGCATCTTCTTTTGTACTTGCATTCTTACCGCTCTCTTTCTCTTTTCTCAGGAGTATCCTAACATCCCGGGGGCAAGACGGTTCACGCAGAATAAATGGCTCCCGCTTCTCATGTCCAAGATTACTTTAGAAATGCGATCTTATCTGTCTAAATGGCACCTTCTGGGACTGATCACCCATGCCAAACACTATCCGGATGTTCACCTTGATTGGGCCATGATTGGCGCCCTCGTGGAGATTTGGCACCCGGACACCCATGCATTCTTATTTCCCACCTTTGAAGCTACGGTGCTATTGGAGGAGACAGAGATGCTGCTTGGGCTGAAGAGGTTGAAACACAGGGATGAAGAAAAGATGGTGAGCATGACTCAACCTATAGGCGTGACAGAAATCCTCACCGGCCTGATTCCTAGTTCGAATATTGTGAACCAAATTAGAGAGAACAAAGGGCTTGACTTAAAGAAGCTAGCAGCATGGGTATACAAGCAACTAGGCCAAGCCAAAGGGGAGGACATGGAGAACGTGATGAAGGTGCTCATGATCTGCCTAGCAGGAGCCCTACTATTCCCTACAGCTGAAGATTTTTTAGAGGAGGAGCAGTTGAGTGCTATCAGCTCGATCTGGTAAGGGAAGAGGATTGGTCCCGTAGTCCTGTCATATCTCTACAGTGGGCTTACTTCAGCTGCCCTGGGTCGGCCCTTGCATGGGTCCATGCTTCTTCTTAGTTGCTGGGTGGATCTCCACCTTAAATTTGACCCATGCGACGAGTCTCAGCAGTCATCCAGGATCTTCTCCAGGAGCCCACTTTACTACATGACAGGTCTCCTTGGGCTGAGTAACAGGGTGGTCAACAAGGTGCCCAAGTTGAAGAAAAGAGTGGATTGGAGGGAACACTTCAAAACCATGCCACATGATATGTTCACTTATGCACCGGGCTTCCTCAAGACTCACGATCTTCGTGCCCGGCTCTCCCCAGGTGTGTAACTTCAACTTATTGGTGCCACAGATTTCTTCTTATATAATGCTCACAGATGCTTCCCTCAGCTTGGATTGCCTCGGCACCACATGGAAAACCCATCACACCTTCCACCTATCAGGAAGAGGATTTTACCTAGCCGGGAGGATGAGGAAGAGGTCAACACGATCAAAGCTCTCTGGAGGGTGTGCAAGATGCACAAATCAATAGAAAGTGTAGAGGAAGAGGACAGTGAGATGAGAGAGTCCTATGTGAGAGAACTTAGGAAATTGAGGGCCTAAGATGGCTCATGATTGATGATGTATCTTTCATTTCAATTCAATAAAATCAATCCTTTATTTCCCTGAGCCAAAATCAATGACTGAGAATTCCCAAAATCACGGCTGATCTTATGCAGTTTCCAAAATTATTGCTCTCAGTAGAATGGCGTCCAATCCCCTAACCGCTCTTTAAAAGGGCGTTCATCACGGCAGCCGCCAATTCTTTGCCACTTCCTGAGTTTTAAAATCAAACTTTCACAATTAGCGCCCGCATACGAGGGTGCTCATTGGCAAAAATATTCTTTCAGAAATGTAATTTCCCTAAATAACACCTCTCAATCCAGGCGCTCATTCTTAAAATCATTTCATCTTCAAATCATGCTTTTTCACAAACATCGTCTTCCCACAAAGCCGCGACTTAATTTTAATTTCCAGAAAAAATAAAATAAGCGTCCACATATGCGGACGCAGATTCTTTTCGTAACCGAAGACATAACGGGTGCCCTTCCCTCTTTCTCTCTTCTTCTTCCCTCATTCATTCTCCATTCTTCTCTGCAACTTCCAGAGTCCACGAAACCCTCTTCTCCAGCCCTTTCTCTCTCACAACCCCTTTGTTCCCCCTTCTCGATGATGTCTACCCCAGGCAAGCGGCGGCGTGTGACGGGCCCCGACGTCATCGACCTTGGCGACGGTGACGAGGCAGCGGTGGAGGAGATAGAGCAGGCGGCGGTGGTGGAAGATCAACCGGCGGCAGCGGTCAAGGTGGCAATGGCGGAGGGCACCGCGGTGGGGGTACTACCGACGGTGGAAGAAGAAGAAGAAGAGACGGTAGAGGCCGACGACGATGGGGAGGAGGAAGAAGAAGGAGAAGGGGGGGACGGTGAGGAAGAGGAGGATGGAGAGGAAGAAGATGGGGCGACCGGTGCGGCAGCGACGGCGGAGGGCTTGATGGCGGCAGCTGGGATGGTGGCAGCGGCGGCCAAAGGAAGCACGGCGGTGGTGGAGGCTCCGGCGACGACGGCGGTGGCAGAGGAGTGACCCCGGGCAGCGGCTCGACGGCGGCCACGACCCCCCCCCCCCCCCCCCCGGTCGGCCACTGCGGGGGGCGGTGGACGAGGCAGCCCCGAAGAAGGTAGGCCCCCCCTCTTTCTCTTATTTTTTTTTTAAATTTTAGCACAGTTGGGGCAAATAAGGGGTTCGGGAGGAAGGAGATGAACGAACGGCGTCCACACCCGTGGACGCAGAAAACAATGAACGTCCACATGGGTGGACATTAAAAAAATAAAAAAAAAACAACAACAACAAAAAAAACAAATAGCTGCCACAACGGTAGGCGCTGAAAAGAAATAGCGGCCAATAGAGTGGGCGCTAAAAAGAACACATATTTTTTCTTTTAAATCAGGAAATAGTGGATGAATAGCGCCCTTGATGACAGGCACTAAAAGGAAATAGCGCCCAAATCTTTGGACACAGAAACCTTTAAATGAAAACCATTTTTTTAAATCAGAAAATAGGATGGATGAATAGCGCCCTTGATGACAGGCGCTAAAAGGAAATAGCGCCTAGATCTTTGGACGCAGAAAACTTTAGATGAAAACCATTTTTGTTTAATGCTTCTTGTGTTTTGCAGGGTGTGATGAAGACACGGATCTCCTGGGTCTTGGTCCACGCCGCCTACCAGGGCCTTCCAGACTTTCAGAGGGAGAGATTGAGAGAGATGGGGTTTGAGGCGCTCCTATCGATTGAGCCATTCCGCCTGGACTTGGTAGTCATCCAGGTGCTGAAAGAGAGGTGGGATAGGACTAGCAGGGCCTTCCTGATGCCCTGGGGGCATATGGTACCTACCCTAGAGGACATAGTTAGGATCACTGGGTTAAGAGTGGATGGGGAGGCAGTGAGCGGGGTGACTTACCCCGACTATGGGGAGCGGGCCCTTCGGCTTCTTGGCTTGTCTACAGTGTCGGAGGGACCCAGGGACTGTAGGATGGTAGATAGAGCTGAGTTGATGGAGTCCCTCGGGTTAGGCGGGGGGCGTCCGAGGATGGGGGAGTCCCTAGAGGAGTTTGCTGCAATGATGGGCGAGAGAGCTAGAGCCACCTTTTGTCTTGATCCTACCCAGAGAGAGAGAGAAGACCTGGACCTCAAGAGGTTCCTGTTTCTGATGATGGGGAGGCTGCTGCTAGGCACGAAGGGAGATGACATGAACTGTCATTTCTTGAGTGTCCTCGAGGACCTGGAGCAGGTGGGGAGATACGCCTGGGGTGTGGCTTTGCTGGCCCACCTCATTGCGAACATGTCCACCGGGACAGGGAGAGAGACTACCGTTAGTGGCTTCGCACCATTCCTTCAGGTATGCAACTTAAATTTATGTCTATGTTATATGCTTCCATTCCTATTATGCTTTGTGATATGCTAATGATTTGTGGATGTAGGTTTGGTGCTACTTGTACATCCCGATGGGGAGAGCTGCCATCTATCGCCCGGAGGCAGTTCCACTGGCTAGGCATTTGCTTCCGTACGCGACGGGGGGCCCGCACGCCTTTGAGTTGGTGGCAGTACGTCGGGAGCTGCGTGACTTCCCGACATCCATGGTATGTATGCTTATGTATATGCATTTGAGTTAATTACTATTAATGCACTTATAATTATGATGATGATAATGATATGATGATATGAAATGCCAATGCAGGTGGTGTGGAAAAACTACGTGGGCATGGCCGACGACGACCAGCCTTGGGTCGTAGCGGGCTGACCTCTGTTCGGGCGGGAGCTTTGGCTCCACTGCCTAAACGAGATCGAGCCGCTACCGCTCATGCTGGTGATGAGAACACTGGGCTTCCACCAAGAGTGGGTGGACGTGGAGGAGCCACGCAGGATCGGGCGGAAGACCCAAGGATGAGCTGCGACGATAGACTAGCGGCTCCGCTTCCCCAACCAGTACGCCGACTGGCAAAGGGGCGGCACTCTGGTCCTCTCTCGTGCGGAGGAGGGCATGACCTACCTGTGGACCTAGTGGAGGACCTACGGGCACCGGCCTCAGATGAGGCCCCTAGGGGTATGATGTGACACAACCTCGGACTTAGTCAAACAAGCACATCTAAGCATCCAAATGGGCCTTAATGGGCCACCGCTCTCTTCGTTGCACTCTATTCCCGGGGTGACTATGTGATACCAAGGGTGACTTATGGGAATGGACCCTTGCTGGTAGAGGGCCAGCAAGGCCAAGAATTGATTCCCCAAGGTTGGTTGCCCAATTCGATTGGGGCCGACAAAGTGCACTCGGGCACCGGGTCACACTAACCCACGGCGATCACTCTAAGTCATGGACTTGAGGATCGGGCGCTCCTCACGAATTCAGCGGTGCATGAATCAAATATTGAGAGAGCTACACTAGGTGAGCAAGGAAGAGACACTTACTCGACCGGTTTGAAGAAACTGGTCCCGGTCGGAGACGAGGGCGAGCGGGGAGGCGGTGGTTCCCCACACGCCGCGGCGGTGTCGCTTGACCTGCCAAACCACTTACAAAACTACTCCTCTCGCAGGAGGGGGGATCTTGGGGTAGGGATTAATATGATACATTCAAACACTACCACCACGCAGGGTGGGGCCTTCAGCCGGCCAAGCGGGGAGGGGTTGGTGGACCAAAACGAAGAGAAATGAGAACTTGGGAAGTTGCAGCTTCAATCTGGAATTCTGGACAGGGGGTCGCTGTGATGGCTATGCCGGGCTTGTCCGGACTCCAAATTGATCGAAACCAGCTCCTGAAGCTTCCTGACTGGAAGAGGTGGACTCCAGAATTTTTGGGGAAGCTCAGACGGTCGGACGTGGCTGCACCAGCAACAGGAAGTAGCCTCCTCTGTCAGGCCGCAGGTACTGTCTGGACTGTACAGCAAGTTGCAGAAGTGACTGAGCGCCCTCCCGAGCTCCGATCAGCACAAAACCAGCCGCATCATCTTCGTGGTCGAGGTAGCTTTCAGCAAGAGGTGACGGAGATGCATTCAGAGGTCGAGGATGGCCGGGGCACCCAGAAGAGTGGGTACTGGTCGGAGTAGACAGCAGAAAACAGAACTAAATAGATCGGGGGATAAAATTCGTAACTTCTTCCTCCGGTGGCCGAACTGGGTTCTGTTTCTTGATCTTGAAAGATGACCGGTAGAGGAAGAACTTTGATGAAGGGGCTTCAGCCTGAATCTGCTGGGGTTTGTCGTGGCAGAAGGATCTTCCACGCTCTGGTCCAGGATGAAGACCTCTCTGCGCACTGTTGGGAGAATGGCTCTATCTGGCAGCTCCGAACTCCGATCGTGTTGATTCCACCTCGCCTGTGAAGTAGACTGGAAGGCCTTTCCATAAAGGTAGGCCATGCCTTCTGAAAAACTAGGATGAATCCGTGGTTGACGCTGCAACAAGGGCTGTTCTGCAGATCTGCACAGCTCCAACCTACTAGAAGAAATGAGAGGGAGATGTGGCTTCTTTGGTGGAGGGAAATGGTAGGAATGACCTAAGGGAGAGTGGGGGCTCTTGTGGGGTGGAGAAGGGAGGTAATGGTGATGGGGAAAGAGGTGGAGAATGGCTGGAAGCAAGTGCTAGCAGGTGGAGGAGGAAGAGCTACGAATTTGGGGAAGGTGGGTGAGAGGAGAAGGTGAGGGGGGCACAAGTGAGTGGAGGGAAGGGTGGATTTCAAATTCAAAAGGTCTTGGAAGGTGGGTGATTATGTTGGGAAGTGGAGTGCTTGCATTGGAATGGGGTAGATTTGGTTGGAAGGTGGAGGAAGGTGTTGGAATGGGGAGACTTCTACCTAGGAACTAGGGAGTGGAGTAATGGAGGCCATGGGGAAGTGGAGGGCATTAAAGGAGGTGGTTGGAGGTTGGAAGTGGATGGGAGGAGGGAGGAGAGAGAAGGAAATTCGGATTTGGGGTTGGAGGAGAGAGAAAGAGGGGTGAAATAGAGAGATTAAGAGGGGAATGGGTGGGGAATCTCTCCCCTAGGGTCTCTCACCCAAAAACTAGAGGAATCACTCCAATTTGAACTCAAATGGCAAGTTTAACTCAAAAGGATGTAATCATTCATTAACTTCAAATGAGGGGAGTGGGGTCCTATATATAGGCAACCCACTCTTTACAATAAGTCCCTGACAAAATAAACAACTACAAATAACCAAGGGGGTTGGGAGTGCTAATGGGCCTAGTCCAACGAATGGGGCCCAATAGCTTACATTAGACATCATGATGATACCAAACATAGGAAAATAAGTGCTAGACTTAGGGAAATGACTCAAATAAAATGGAAATACATCAAAATGACTCAAAGGAAAACTACAAAATGGATAAGGGGCCTTAATAGAGTGAGGCCCAAACTCAACTAGCTCCTGAATGTGAAGAAGTGGACCCGAGCCAAAGGGAGTCGTGGGTGATGCCTCCATCAAATCCCCTGGGCCGCAAAGAGCTCGACTCCGTCGAGTAAGGGTCCATCCGGCTAAGGTACCGCTCGAGGAGATCTGGATCCAATCGCTGTAGGTCCTCCCGACTTACCCATGAGTCTTCCAACGGAGGCCGATCCTTCCACCTGACGAGATAGCGCTCATAGACCTTGCTCCGGGTGGTAGTGACCTGCTCATCCAATATTTGTTCAATGCGATCACGCTGAGCTCTTTTGGCTAGTAGACTCTCCTCTCGGGTGGGTGCTCTCTCAAAGGAGGGAGTGGGCTCGATCTCCTCACTAGGTCTCACCGTGGGGCCCTTGTAAGACACTAAGTCGGCGACATTGAATGTAGGACTTACCCCATAATCCTCGGGGAGATCTAATTCATAAGCATTCGCACCAATACGCCTCAAGACCTGGAAGGGCCCAGTCCCACGTGGTCTCAACTTGGAGTTGGCTCCTGGGGAGAGCCTCTCCGTCCTCACCATCACAAAGTCACCCACTTGGAACTCTAAGTGACGCCGGTGAGAGTCGGCCAACCTTTTATACGCCTCATTTTTCATGCCAATGTGCTTGCGGATTTCCTCATGCAACTCTCTAATATGTTGTGCAAAAGACTCGGCAGAAATGGACACTCTAGCATGCTGGGGAAGGGGAATGAGATCGGATGGCTTTCTTGGTTTGTACCCATGCACTGCTTCAAATGGACTCATCCCTATTGACTTATTGACGGAATTATTGTATGCAAACTCAGCCTGTGGTAAGATGAGATCCCAATTTCCGGGCCGATCCTCAACAAGACACCTAAGGAGGTTCCCTAGACTCCGGTTGACCACTTCAGTTTGGCCATCCGTTTGGGGGTGGTAGGCAGTGGAGAATTTGAGGATGGTACCCATCATGTGCCAAAGAGTCTTCCAAAAATAGTTAGTGAATTTGACATCCCTATCGGAGACTATGGTCTTGGGTAGCCCATGGAGGCGGACTACCTCATCAAAGAATAACCGGGCTATATGGGAGGCATCGGAGGTTTTGTAGCATGGGATGAAGTGGGCCATTTTGGAAAATCTATCAACCACCACATAGATGGAGTCATGCTTCCTAGAGGTCTTGGGTAAACCTAGCACAAAGTCCATGCTCAAATCTTGCCATGGGCGGTCGGGAATGGGAAGTGGGGTGTATAGGCCGGTGTTTTGTTTTACTTGTTTGGCCGAAGTACATGTGCGACATTGACCCACTATTTTGCCTACATCCCTCTTGAGGCTTGGCCAATAAAATTGACCCTCAACTAAGGCAATGGTCTTGTGGACCCCAAAATGACCGGCTAACCCACCGGCATGTAATTCCCAAACCAAGAAGTCTCGAAGAGATGTCCGAGGAATGCAAAGCCTTGGTCCCTTGAAGAGGAATCCATCCTCTAAAATGAATCCTTCATGCTCCTTGCTAGAATGAGTGGTCAAGTTGGCATATATTTGTCCAAAGTCGGGGCAACTAGGATAATCATCCTTGACCTTGTCAAAGCCAATCACTTCCACTTGGATAGTGGATAACAAGGACATCTTCCTACTAAGGGCATCCGCGGCCTTATTCTCACTCCCGGCCTTGTGTTTGATGACAAAGGTGTAGGATTGTATGAACTCAACCCATCGGGCATGTCGGGCATTCAACTTTTGTTGGGAATTGAGGTATTTGAGTGCCTCATGGTCGGAAAAGATGACAAACTCTTTGGGAAGCAAATAATGTCTCCAATGTCGGAGGGATTGGACCACGGCATAGAACTCCTTGTCATAGGTGGAGTATCTAGTCCTAGCATCACATAGCTTCTCACTAAAGTAGGCGACCGGGTGTCCCTCTTGACTAAGAATCCCTCCTATCCCAATCCCGGATGCATTAAAAGTGACCTCAAAAACTTTAGAGAAATCGGGAAGACATAGGACCGGGGCTTGGGTCAACTTTTCCTTAAGCTCAAGGAAGGCTTTAGAGGCGGCTTTGGTCCAAACAAAGGTTCCCTTTTTGAGACAATCAGTTATTGGGCCGGTGATAGTGCTAAACCCCCGAATGAATCTCCTATAGAATGTGGCCAACCCATGGAAACTTCTAACCTCATGAAGGGTGTGGGGTTCAGGCCAATCAATGATAGCTTGGACCTTGTCGGGGTCCATGGAGACTCCTTTGGTTGACACCACATATCCTAGGAAGGTGATGGTAGTGGTCATGAAATGACACTTTCTTAGGTTGGCAAATAAGCTCTCTTGCCGGAGGACGGTGCAAACTTTCCTAAGGTGTTCGAGGTGGGCTTCATGGGTGTGGCTATAGATGAGAATATCATCAAAGTATACCACTAGAAAGTTCCCAATGAAAGGCCTAAGTGCTTCCGTCATAAGACGCATGAAAGTACTTGGGGCATTAGAAAACCCAAATGGCATGACTAACCACTCAAAGAGACCATCCTTGGTCTTGAAGGCTGTTTTCCACTCATCCCCGGGCCTTATCCTAACTTGGTGGTAACCACTCTTGAGATCTATCTTAGAGAAGATGGTGGCTCCAGCTAGCATGTCCAACATGTCATCAAGCCTAGGGATAGGGAACCTATACTTGACGGTAATCTTGTTAATGGCCCGGCTATCCACACACATCCGCCACGATCCATCTTTCTTGGGGGTAAGAAGGGCCGGGACGGCACATGGACTCTTACTAATGCGGATGAAGCCCTTCCTAATGAGTTCCTCTATTTACCTCCTAAGTTCGGCATGTTCCGTAGGATTGAGGCGATAATGAGGAAGGTTTGGAAGGGTGGCTCCCCGCACTAGGTCGATTGCGTGTTGCACATCACGCATGGGAGGGAGTTGGTCCGGGAGCTCTTCCGGGAACACATCATGAAATTCTTCCAATAGTTGTTGGATCTCTATGGGATGGGGATTAGAAGGGGTAGGTTCCCCTAAGCATATGACAATCGCACACAAAGGCACCCCTTGAGCAATTTCCTCTTCAAGCTCTCTCCTAGTGATGAGATGAATACCCTTGGTCAACCCCGTGGTTCTACTTTGTTTTGGGGTTTGGATAAGGGCTTGAGTTGGAGGGGTGGAGTTCCCCGAGACTTGTGGAGTGGTGGGGTGTGATCCTTGAGGGAGAGTGTCCCTCTTGGGCATGGGACGAGGTGGGGAAGGGTTAAGACGGATAGTCTTACCCTCATGCTCAAAGGTGCATATGTTGCTTCTTCCTAGAATGGTGGCATCCACATCATAGAGCCAAGGTCTTCCTAAAAGGATGCTACCCACTTCCATAGGTATGACGTCACACCATATTTGGCCATGGTAGGAAGAGAAAGTGAGAGGCACTAGGCATTGGGTGTTGACCGGGATGGAGTTGTTGTTGATCCATGAGACCCGGTATGGACTTGGGTGGGGAGTGAGAGTAAGCCCAAGGAGCTTGACGGTGTCGGGTGACACAGCATTAACACAACTACCACTATCCAAGATCACTTTCCTCACATGGTTTTCTATCTTGACAAAGGTGTGGAAAATTGAAGTCCGTCGCCAATCCTCTTCTTGAGGTTGGGTGAGAGTGCACCTAATGACTCCTAGATGGGAGTTGTTTGAAGGAGTGAAATGATCTAGACCCGACTCTAGACATTGGGCTTCATACTCCTCTTCCCAATCTATTAAGGCTTCATGTTCCTCAATGACATTTTCTTATTCCTTTTGGGGTTGGACTTCTTCCTCAATAAGCAAGCTAGATAGCCCCTTAGATGGACATTGCCCCGCAAAATGACCATACCCATGACACTTATAGCATTGTTGGCGCCCACTTCCCGGGGTGGCTCCTACACTTGGGCCATTGGGGTTGTCATCCTTCCGTGGAAGAGGGTGACTAGGAGCGGGTTTGTTTGGAGTGATGGGTGGGGGAGGGTTGTAGGACCTTAAAGGGGCATTCCCACTTGGGCTAGGAGCTCTCATGGGGGTGGGTGGAATGGGACGTGGTCCCATGTTTTTGGGGTCGGTGGGTCGGGGAGGGATAAATCGGGAACTCCTAGAAAACCTTTCCACATCTCTAGCAATTTGGTAAGCTATCTCAAGGTTATCAACATCTCTCATGAATAGTTCCCTCTTGATGTGGCTTTGAAGCCCATTCCTAAAGCGGGATAAGGTGACATCCGCATCCTCATGGACTCCACACTTTAGAAGATAAGAGTCAAATTTTTCAATGTACTCTACCACGGTCTTTCCTTCTTGGGTGAGGCTTTGCCATTCATCTAGGAGCATTTGGTGGTAGGTTCGGGGAAGGTATTTGTTCCTAAGTAGATTCTTCATATCCGCCCAAGTGTTAATAGGCTCATCCCTCCTAATCCGCCTTAGACCCTCTTGATTTAGCCAATAAGTTTTGGCCAACTTAGTGAGATGCATCTTAGCCAATCTAACTCTTCTTTGGTCGGACATGGGGTACCATTCAAAGTATTGGTCCATGGCGGTCTCCCATTCTAGGTAAACACTAGGTTCATGTGAACCGTCAAAGTTTGGGGCCTCTACCTTGATCATCCTTAAAAGGGGGTCATCCGGATCATCCCGTGGACGCCGGTCATGGTTTTGATGGGGGCGAGGTATCTCATGCTCATAATAATGGTCATAGTCCATTTCATCCCTATAAAATTCAGCATGTGGGTGATGGGCTCTTGGGCCGTTGTTCCTTGGGTGGAACTCATCCCTATGAGGCTCTATATGTGGAGGGTGGACTCTTGGGCCTTGGTTCCTTTGGGGAAAACCAATCCTATGATAATCACCATGTGGTGGAGGGACTCTTGGCTCATTGATTCTTGGGTGAGGATCTTCCCTATGAGGTTCATCTTGTGGAGGGGGAATTCTAGGCTCATTGTTCCTTGGGTGGTACCCTTGGTCTTCTAACCGAGCAATTCGGTTGGTAAGGGACTCTAGTTGGGCAAGGATGGTTATGAGGGCAGCCTCTACCCTTTCTTGGGGTTCCTCCCTAGGAACATCTTGGTTGAGTTGGTGAGGATTGGGATCCATGGTTGGAATCGAAGATGAAGAACCGGGTTGGTAGCTAGTACCACTACGGGTGGACATGCAAGACAAAGGGCCAAAGTGGTTGGACACACAATGTAAAGGTCCTAGGACTTAGACTTGATAGAGACAAGTCAAGGACTTGCTCTGATACCACTTGATGTGACACAACCTCGGACTTAGTCAAACAAGCACATCTAAGCATCCAAATGGGCCTTAATGGGCCACCGCTCTCTTCGTTGCACTCTATTCCCGGGATGACTATGTGATACCAAGGGTGACTTATGGGAATGGACCCTTGCTGGTAGAGGGCCAGCAAGGCCAAGAATTGATTCCCCAAGGTTGGTTTCCCAATTCGATTGGGGCTGACAAAGTGCACTCGGGCACCGGGTCACACTAACCCACGGCGATCACTCTAAGTCATGGACTTGAGGATCGGGCGCTCCTCACGAATTCAGCGGTGCATGAATCAAATATTGAGAGAGCTACACTAGGTGAGCAAGGAAGAGACACTTACTCGACCGGTTTGAAGAAACCGGTCCCGGTCGGAGACGAGGGCGAGCGGGGAGGCGGTGGTTCCCCACACGCCGCGGCGGTGTCGCTTGACCTGCCAAACCACTTACAAAACTACTCCTCTCGCAGGAGGGGGGATCTTGGGGTAGGGATTAATATGATACATTCAAACACTACCACCACGCAGGGTGGGGCCTTCAGCCGGCCAAGCGGGGAGGGGTTGGTGGACCGAAACGAAGAGAAATGAGAACTAGGGAAGTTGCAGCTTCAATCTGGAATTCTGGACAGGGGGTCGCTGTGATGGCTATGCCGGGCTTGTCCGGACTCCAAATTGATCGAAACCAGCTCCTGAAGCTTCCTGACTGGAAGAGGTGGACTCCAGAATTTTTGGGGAAGCTCAGACGGTCGGAGGTGGCTGCACCAGCAACAGGAAGTAGCCTCCTCTGTCTGGCCGCAGGTACTGTCTGGACTGTACAGCAAGTTGCAGAAGTGACTGAGCGCCCTCCCAAGCTCCGATCAGCACGAAACCAGCGGCATCATCTTCGTGGTCAAGGTAGCTTTCAGCAGAAGGTCACGGAGATGCATTCAGAGGTCGAGGATGGCCGGGCACCCAGAAGAGTGGGTACTGGTCGGAGTAGACAGCAGAAAACAGAACTAGATAGATCGGGGGATAAAATTCGTAACTTCTTCCTCCGGTGGCCGAACGGGGTTCTGTTTCTTGATCTTGAAAGATGACCGGTAGAGGAAGAACTTTGATGAAGGGACTTCAGCCTGAATCCGCTGGGGTTGGTCGTGGAAGAAGGATCGTCCACGCTCTGGTCCAGGATGAAGACCTCTCTGCGCACTGTTGGGAGAATGGCTCTATCTGGCAGCTCCGAACTCCGATCGTGTTGATTCCACCTCGCCTGTGAAGTAGACTGGAAGGCCTTTCCAGAAAGGTAGGCCATGCCTTCTGAAAAACTAGGATGAATCCGTGGTTGACGCTGCAACAAGGGCTGTTCTGTAGATCTGCACAGCTCCAACCTACTAGAAGAAATGAGAGGGAGATGTGGCTTCTTTGGTGGAGGGAAATGGTAGGAATGACCTAAGGGAGAGTGGGGGCTCTTGTGGGGTGGAGAAGGGAGGTAATGGTGATGGGGAAAGAGGTGGAGAATGGCTGGAAGCAAGTGCTAGCAGGTGGAGGAGGAAGAGCTACGAATTTGGGGAAGGTGGGTGAGAGGAGAAGGTGAGGGGGGCACAAGTGAGTGGAGGGAAGGGTGGATTTCAAATTCAAAAGGTCTTGGAAGGTGGGTGATTATGTTGGGAAGTGGAGTGCTTGCATTGGAATGGGGTAGATTTGGTTGGAAGGTGGAGGAAGGTGTTGGAATGGGGAGACTTCTACCTAGGAACTAGGGAGTGGAGTAATGGAGGCCATGGGGAAGTGGAGGGCATTAAAGGAGGTGGTTGGAGGTTGGAAGTGGATGGGAGGAGGGAGGAGAGAGAAGGAAATTCGGATTTGGGGTTGGAGGAGAGAGAAAGAGGGGTGAAATAGAGAGATTAAGAGGGGAATGGGTGGGGAATCTCTCCCCTAGGGTCTCTCACCCAAAAACTAGAGGAATCACTCCAATTTGAACTCAAATGGCAAGTTTAACTCAAAAGGATGTAATCATTCATTAACTTCAAATGAGGGGAGTGGGGTCCTATATATAGGCAACCCACTCTTTACAATAAGTCCCTGACAAAATAAACAACTACAAATAACCAAGGGGGTTGGGAGTGCTAATGGGCCTAGTCCAACGAATGGGGCCCAATAGCTTACATTAGACATCATGATGATACCAAACATAGGAAAATAAGTGCTAGACTTAGGGAAATGACTCAAATAAAATGGAAATACATCAAAATGACTCAAAGGAAAACTACAAAATGGATAAGGGGCCTTAATAGAGTGAGGCCCAAACTCAACTAGCTCCTGAATGTGAAGAAGTGGACCCGAGCCAAAGGGAGTCGTTGGTGATGCCTCCATCAGGGTGTGTATGCTTTATGCATCTGATTTATTTGAAAGTTCCTATATGATGAATGCTTTGACTAACATGTGACCGATGCAGGATGCTCGTGATGAGGTTGCGGCCGACATGCAGATACGGCTGCATACGTTGGAGGCACAGCTAGGGGCGACCCGGCACAGCCTCAAGGTTCTGGTGAGTTCTTTTTCTACATGCCATGTTATGATTCCTGAAGTTAAGTGTTTACACCACTGACGGTCCTGCCATGATACAGCGTGCCCAGTAGAGGAGGGCGGTAGCGACGGCCGCAAGAGGGGCTTCGAGTTCGAGTGCCCCTACCCAGAGTGCCCCGGATCAGAGCGCCCGAGTCACGGCGTTGGAGGAGCAGCTGGCGGGTGCCGTCCACCGAGCTAAGGAGGCAGAGAGGGAGCTGGAGGCCTCGGTGAGTAAAAGGTTTAATTCAGGTTGATTGTTTATATATATTGCAATTGTCTTATCAATCTGACTTGTTTTCTTTTATGGTGTTGTAGTGGCGAGAGCTCCACGAGGTGATGACCCGGGCGGCATTGGCAGGGACCGAGCTTGCGGTCCGTGACCAACAATTTGCGGAGGTTGAGGAGGGGCGCCAGCGTGCTGTCAGGGAGTTGACCGCGGTGAGGCACTTGGCCACTGAGGAGCTGGCCACGGAGAGACGTCGGGCTGCAGCGGAGCTGGAGTGGGCGACAGCGGAGGAGCGGCGTAAAGTCGCACGGGAGCTAGGGGAGGAGCGACGCCAAGCTGCAGCGGAGTTGGAGCGAGCGATAGTAGAGTTGCCTGGTGCGGGAGAGGCGCTTCCCCGTGACGTGCTGCAGCTGTAGCTGCTTCTGCGGATGGAGCAGCGCAAGCGCGAGCGAGAGCGGACGGAGCGCGATAGTGAGCGGGATCGTGACAGAGCGGAGCGGGACGAGCTGAGGCTTTGTCTCGGTGCAGTAGAGGAGCGGGCGCGGATCGCATAGGAGTGCTACCGCAGAGGTCGTGAGCGGGCAGGAGTCGAGGGGCATCCCAGTGCCTACTCTGGTTCGAGCTTCTTTGCGGGCTCCTCCACCATCGAGAGGAGAGAGGAGGCGGACCGTGCTCGAGCCGAGGCGTCGACAGCGAGCCGAGGTTCGATGGGACCTCCACGGCCTCGCCCTACGGACCCGGATGCTGGGGAGAGCAATCGGCGATGAGAGGAGGGAGGTGGAGAGAGCTAGAGAGTGTTCACTTTGTACTCTTCCTTTCGCAGTGTACTCATATTTTGACAGTTACATCTTTGTAATTTATGCATGATGACAGTTTATAGAAATGGAACACATACTTTTTGTTACATGAGTTGGATGTTCTGTATATACCTGTGTCCCTTGTGTTTCTTTTGACCCTGCATCCACTACTTAGATCAAACAGGTTAGTTAATCTGTTCGACTTGGCCCCTTGCTCACTAAGCAAGGCGCTGCACTTCTTTGACCTTGGTAAGGGGTCAAGGGGACAAGCCTTTAATCAATGAAGGCGAATAAGATAAAATAGCCAAGTATGAGAGTAAATGCAGCATGCAAGCAGATAAAATGAATAATAAAGATGATCAAGCATCGTGCAATCAAGCAAATGACATGTTTTATTTTTTTATTTTTTTTTTGTTTCTTTTGTTTCTCTTTTTTCTCTTTTATTGTCTTTTCTTTTGTCTTTTCTTTTCCTTTTCTTTTTCTTCTCTTTTTTTTCTTTTTTTTCTTTTGTTCTTCCTCCCTTTTTTTTTGGACAATAAAGTGCGCACATCACGAAATCTTACTCGTTCATTACCTAAAATTCATTAGTCATTCTTAAAGAATTTAACAAAGGATCAACGTGCTTAAGTGTTACTTTTGCCCATTCCCCTTGTATGGCACTTCTTCCTAAACTCATATTTACCGCCTCTTGAGCTTAGAGCGTGCCTTAGAGAGAGACGGAAGACCATAATGAGGAAAGTTCACGAGGGGGGTTAAAAGGGTTAGCGGATGCCCTTACCTTATCCTATTGCCTGTTGGGTTTTGATTTGTGGCTTAAGGTGATTTTAGTTGCCCATGCCTGAACTAATACATGCTTACGCCCAGGGTTTTCCCTGCGGGGACTTTGCCCTCTTGACATGTTTAAGATTTTGAAAGAATTTCCTAATGCATGCTTACGCCCAGGGTTTTTCCTGCGGGGACTTTGCGCTCTTGACATGCTATTTTGACTTTGAGGTTAGCTTAAGGCTTTTGGCAGATGCACCCTTTTGGGCCTTGACTTCCACCTACTAGGGCGGCGAGTAGGTTCGGTGGTCTGACTATCCCTGCCTTCCCCCCTCGTAAACCGAAAAGAAGAGAATGAGTTACACTTTCCACTATCGGTTTGGTGTGGACTTTCCTCAGATTCCGTGCCATACGAGGTTCGAGGGTTAAACGTGAAGTGTGTGCGGGTGTTGACCCACCTGTTAAATTGTTAAGAGTGAAAAATGAATTAGAGATATTGATCTTTCATGCTTTGTTGTGATACACGCACAATACCAGCCTTTTTTTCCTTTTCTATTTTTTTTGGATTTTTGTTTTTTTCTATTTTTGTTTGGATTTTATCAGGGGTAATATTTCTTCAAATACAAACCGTTCCAAGGATGAGTCAGCTCTTCCCCTTCTGCGTTAACCAATTGATAGGCATTACCAGGATATGCTTCTTTTATCACATATGGCCCTTCCCAGTTTGGTTGGAGTTTTGAACGGGGTCCACCAGGTTTTACAAAGATTTTTTTAATTACCATTTCACCGACTTTAAATTTTCTCTCAATTACTTTCTTTTGATAAAACTGTGAAAGCCTGTTTTGATATACTCTTGCGTGTTCAGCGACGGCCAGGCGTCTTTCGTCTAAGAGCTCCAATTGTTCAAGGAGAGACTCGCGGCGCTCGTCAATTGATAACTCCTTATCCAATTGAACCCTAAGAGAGGGTACGAGAATCTCATACGGGACTACCGCCTCCATTCCATATGTGAGAGCAAAGGGAGTCTGCCCAGTGGGTGTACAAATGGAAGTGCGATAGGCCCATAGAGATTCAGTTAGCTTCTCTGGCCAATCCGCAAATTTGTTAGCTTCACAGGTTTTCTTAATGATTTTAATGAGCGTTTTGTTTGTTGCCTCTGCTTGTCCATTGCCCTTCGGGTAATAAGGAGATGAATGATGCAATGTAATGTTATACCTATTGTAGAGGTCCTGAAGCTCTTGAGAGATGAATTGTGATCCGTTGTCGGTGACGATGGTGCATGTGATGCCGAACCTTGCGGTGATGTTCTTCAGGATGAATTTGCACACGGTTGACGCTTCAATCTCCACATAAGCTTCCGCTTCCGCCCACTTGGTGAAGTACTCCGTGGCCGTCAGTGTGAAGGATTTCGGTTTGGCAAGGAGGCTAGGGTCACCAAGGGGTCCAATGATGTCGAAAGCCCACATGGAGAAAGGCCATGGGGAGGACATAGGGTGGAGTGAAGAAGCCGGAGAATGAATCTTGTCGGCATGCAGCTAGCACTTGACACACCTTCGAACATAAATCAAGCAATCCTCTTCTAGAGTGGGCCAATAGAAACCTAGCCTAAGAATCTTCTTAACTAGGATCTGACTATTCATGAGGCCACCACACACTCCTGAATGTGCCTCTTCCACAATCTTCCAAGATTCATCATCGTCAAGGCACCTTAGCAAAACACCGGTGAGGCCCCTTCTGTAGAGCACACCTCCAACTAAAGTATATCTCTGAGCCACTCTCCTGATTGCCTTCTTTTCTTCTGCAGTGGCTCCTTCGGGATAGGACTGATCGTGGCAATACCTGGCAATCTCATAATACCACGGCTTCTCTTCATCAGCCAGTTCTTCTTCCCAATCCATTAGCATAATTTCCTTGCTCTCGATGATTTCACCTTCCTTAACCTTCTTAAGCACCTTCTCCTGAACACTAAGAAAAGCTGGATCATGAATAGCTGGAGTGTGGCACTTATGGACAATAAAGGAATGGAAGTCCCGTTCAAGGAGGAAAACCAAAGAGGAAGCAAGGGAAGCAAGAGCGTCAGCTAAAATGTTCTGGCTGCGAGGAGCGTGGATAAAGATTAACTTGGTGAGGAGCTTGGCATAAGCGGAGACCAATTCCTGATAGGGCTTGAGTTTAGGATCAATAGTGCGGCATTTGACGAGCACCTGGCGGAGAATCAGTTGACTATCGCCCACAACCCGTAATTGGGTGACACCAAATTGATGAGCGGCCTGGAGACCGGCAAGAAGAGCTTCATACTCAGCTATGTTATTGGTGACAGGAAAGGCAAGCTGAGCAGCAAGTGGGATGGTGACACCCTCGGGCGTTAGAAGGACCATGCCGACACCCCTACCAAGAGAATTAAAAGCCCCATCAAAATGTAACGTCCACATGGGGTCAGAATGTTGATGATGGACATTAATTCTTCATCTGGGAATTTTGACTGAACAGGATCAAAATGGGGGATAGGATGATGAGCCAGATGTTCTGCAATGGCATAGCCTTTAATCACCTTTTGCTGAATGTAAAGGATGTCAAACTGAGAGAGGAAGCTTTGCCATCGTGCTAATCGATCAGTGAGGATAGATTTTTCAAGAAGAAATTTGATAGGATTCATGCGTGCAATCAAGTGAACCTCGTGAGCTAAGAAATAATGCTTAAGTTTCTGAACTACCCAGACTAAAGCTGCGCAGGTCTTCTCCATAGCCGTATACTTCTGCTCACAGGGGTTGAGAAGCTTTGACAAGTAGTAGGCTACCCTCTCCTTACCTTCTTCGTCAACCTGCGCAAGGACAGCACCTACTGAGTTATCCAGGACCGAAATATAAAGAACTAATGGTTTGCCTGGAACTGGCGGCCTCAGGACAGGAGGACTGGACAGATAGTCCTTTAGTCCATCAAAATCCGCCTCACACTTGTCATCCCAACTAAATTTAACTCCCGATTTAGTAAGCTCGTAGAACGGCCTACACCTTTGTGAATGCTGGGAGATAAACCGGCATATAAATTGCAACCTCCTGATCAAACCCTGAACTTCCTTCAAATTATTGGGAGGAGGCATTTCTCTTATAGCCTTCGCCTTGTTGGGTTCAATCTCAATACCCCTCTTACTGACGATAAATCCTAACAACTTCCCCGATGAAACGCCAAATACGCACTTCTTGGGGTTCATCTTCAACTTATATTCTCGTGATCTCTGCAAGACCTTGGCCAGAACCCCAGGATGCTCGATCCTCGTCCTTGATTTCCCTACCAGGTCATCAACATACACCTCAATGTAGATATGGATCATGTCATGAAAAATCACCATCATAGCCCTTTGGTATGTAGCTCCGGCATTCTTAAGCCCAAAGGGCATGACCACGTAATAATAAGTGCCCCAAGGTGTAGTGAAAGAGGTCTTCTCCTGATCTTCTTCAGCCAAGCGGATCTGTTATACCCTGAGAAGCCATCCATAAAAGAGAGGGTTTCATACCCTGCCGTATTATCAATCAGGACATCAATATGAGGGAGGGGGAAATCATCCTTAGGACACACGCGATTGAGGTCCCAAAAATCAATGCAAATCCTGACTTTACCATCCTTCTTCATGACCGGGATAATGTTAGCCACCCAGTTGGGATAGAGGATGACTCTAACAAATCTAGCCTTATGGAGCTTATCGACCTCTTCTTTCATTTTCAATGCCATGTTTGGGTGGAAACGCCTCAACTGCTGCTTGACCTGAATGGACCATGGCTTAAGTGTGAGTCGATGTTCTACAAGCGCAGGGTCCAATCCCGACATATCCTCGTAACTCCACGCGAATGTGTCCTTATACTCTTGGAGAACTAAAATGAGCGCCTCCTCTTCAGAAGGCGGTAAATTTTCACTGATGAGGACAATCCTAGGGTCTTCCTCAGTACCCAGATTAATTTCTTTGGTTGGTTCTTCTACTGAGGCTGACGGCTCCTCAAATCTCTTCACGCCACTTGCAAAAGCGTCAGCCTCGTCCTCATATTCTTCATATTCCTCGTCCTCCTCCATAATAGGGTCTTCTTCGTTCATAATCTCATAGACACCGAAACCTTCATTGAAGACACCTGTACCCTCATATTCTATTTCTGGCAAGATGATCGGATCCTCAAGAAATTCAGGGACGGCTAAAATTGCCTGGCACCTCCTAGCCAGCTCTTTTAACAACCTACGGGGAATCTGTTTACCCTTGGCTTTCCTAGTAACTACCCCTGAATTCTTAACATTAGAAGTGGAAGAACAACTAGCCTGACTCCTAGACTCTGATGAAGCGGAGGAAGAAGGAGAAAAAGTGGGTACAGAAGATGGTACAAAGGAGGACCCCTCAGCGGAGGGGTAGAAAAGGTCCACTAATGGGCCTTGAACGGGTGGTCCTTGGATCGGGGTGCACCCGGGGAGAAGGTAGGAGGTTTTCTCAATAAGAATACGGGTGGTGGATTGGGGAGTTGGAAAATTGGCATTTTTTTTTCATTTTCAAGAATGGCGAAGCAGTGGACGGAAGAAGAAGAGGAAGATGTCATTGAGGAAAGGGAGAGATTAGAGAGTTGTTTGATCAAATTAGAATCAATCAACTGCCCACGCGGGGGCGAGATAGTGAGATGAGAAAACTACTCATTGAGCAGGGGAATGGTAAATGAAATCTGGAAGGGATTTGAAGAAATTAAAATCATGATCGCGGGCAGTCTGGGAATGTTATTAAAGAACCTGGAACAAACAGAGCGGATCAACGATGGATGAATGGAATGGAGGGAGAAAAGGCCGGCCCACAGCCTATCCACAGTGAAGCCCTCTTCGTAGGGCACATCGGCTCACCTGTGTCTGTATAGTTACTCAGCAACTGCCTTTTATCTGTAATAGCAGCCGGCTTCTCAATCACGTCATGCACTAGCGACGGCCATTCTGGATCTGTTGACATAAACAGTCGACTCAGAGACACAACAATGTCATCCATGTCAAACCATCTATACCATTCACATTCTGGATCATCCATTTTTCTTCTTTTATCTGGCCTCAGGGCCTCTAGAGCTTTATATGAGACCAGCGGGGCCACATGCCTGGCAAACTGTCTTGCATGCACATCTTGGCAATCCAGAACGGAAGTGAGAATTATGGCATGTTCTCTTATCTGCTCAGTAAGTCCCTTCACAAAATGTGTATAAAGAGACAACGTAAGAGGTCGTCTGTTTGGTTTAAATGTGGACGTCATGGGGGTCCACAGCTCTTCCTCAGTCTCAGCTGGCTCTTTCTTGTCTTGCCCTTTGTAACCAAGGCTGCCTCAGGGGATAAGCTTCTGGTTCCTAACGGCCTTGGTTCTGCCTTGTAAATTGACTCCAAGGCCCTTGCCGGACCTGTACCCCATTTTCATCATAATGTTCCATCCTGGGGTAGTTAACAAGCTTTTCTTCTTCTTTGGAGTTAATGCTAATGTGCATGCTACAGCTTATGGCTTCAAGACATCATGCCGCTAGTCGGCAAGGTCCAGAACTGACAGTACGGCATGTTCGACGGCCAAATGAAAGGTACTAAAGTAGCTGACAAAATATCTGTCGTGGGTACGATGGGCATACTAGTCACCTTAACGATGTGCCCCTTATGTGAGAATTTGATACACTGGTGGTTGGTAGAAGGAGAGTGCCAAAATGTAAGGACGCCCCAAGATAGCATTGAAGGTGGGGTCCATATCAAGCACATGTAAATTTATGGTGATAGTTGAAGGGCCTAGCCCTACTTTCAATGTGACCATACCCATCGGCGGCTTCTTAGTGTTATCATACGCCGTCACTGTGATGGATGACGGGCGGACTTCTGACTCTGGAATGTCATATTTCTTCAATGTATTGGGCGGCAAGACATTAATAGATGCACCAGTGTCCACCAAACACTGGCTGACAGCCACTTTGTTTATATCAACCGTGATGCACAAGGCATACGTTCTCGCTGGTTTTGGTGCTAGCTCATGTTCATGAAAAACAATTGCGGGCTGGTCTCCCGCTGGTGTAAGAACTGACATGATCTGCTCAGACGGGATATCTTCATTGACCATCACCCTTTGGAGATATTGTTGTAAAGCCAGCTGGTGAGTGGTCGATCTCCTGATCAGCTCTAATATGGAGATCCTGGCCGGTGTCATGTCCAAATGCTTTAATAAATCATATTTCGTCCCTGGGACGGGCTCTGTCTCTTGTGCCTGCTCTTCTTGCCCCTGTACGGGCTCTTGCTATCTCTGCTGAGGGAAGACCCGATGGAACATCCGCCCACTACGGAGCACCATAGTCAGTGACGGCTGCGCCTCCGTCAGGCTGGAGATGGTTGGAGGGTTGGTGGAAGAAGACAGGGTATCAGAATTAGGGGTTTGAACAGGGGGAGCCGGTCGGGGAACCCTGATGAGGGGCCTTTCCGGCTGGGTGCACGTGGGAGCTGAAACAGTTACTGGCAAAGGGGTCAGATTAGAGGGGATGGGAATTGGTGTAGACGGGGGCATCTGGTGTGCCAAATGGGTGGTAGGGGCTGGAGATCGGATTAACAAACGCCTTGGAGTGGGGGCGTTTTGTGTGGAAGGTGATAGAGGTGAGGGACGGAGAAGAAATGGCCTGGGAGGCATGGAGGTGGTGGAAACAGGTGAGGCTTGTGGAGTGAGTGAAGAAGGGAGAGGATGAATGAGTAGAGGCCTTTGTGGTGTAGGAGTTGAATAGGAAGGAGCTTGATTGGTTGTTCGGATTAGTGAATTGGAGTTTTGTGGAACTGGAGGTTGGTTCGTTCTCAACAAACGGGGGAATTGATTGGTATCTTGGTGATTAATAGAGGAGACGGAGGCGCTCTCTAGGTACCAACCCTGACCTCTCTCCACTTCATGGCAAGTGGTGACAGGGTTGACCTGTTGGTTCTGGTGCTCTGGCAGTGGGTTCTGGACGATTCCCATCTCCGACTGTGCTGCTTGCGCCTGCTGTTGCGAAACTTGCTATACCGGCTGTTGTTGACCTTGCTGAGCTGGTTCCTACTGACGTGGCGGCCTCCTTACCTTCATGGCACTGATGGCTTTCCTCATCTCATCCCAGTTGATTCCTCCTTGATCATTCAAGTCATAAATGTAATCTTTAAACTAGAAGCAATACTCTATGTTATGCCCCGGCTACCGGTGGTAGACACAATACCGAGAGGTGTCGGCATTCGACGCCCGAGTCGCCCTTTCTCTTGGTAGAACGAGCAGGTTGGCGGCCATGAGGGCGTTGAAAATGTCAGGGAGGCTTTCCGGCAAGGGAGGATACTGGGCTCTTTTCGGGCCTACCGGTCTTCTAGGTTGTTGCGGGTCATAGTTGGCCGGTGGGGGCACATTATGGTATTGCTGGGGAGCCGGAGGATTCGGGTTTTACGGAGGAGGTTGAGGCCAGAAGGGCTGCTGGTGCGGTGCTTGGTTAGGAAAAGAGGGTTGCTGGAATTGTGGTGGCGGCCTTTGGTTTGTGATGTTACGTGGTTGTAAAGGGTGGCCGACCGCATTAACCTGCTCGTTTACAATGACACCCTCAGTAGTGGGGCCTCCGCCATTCACCAAATTGCCCTTCCTAGGCACTCTTGGCTTCTGATCAAACATAGAGAGAATAGGTGAGTCTTTCATCTGCGTTTGAATATACCTCGCCCTCTCATACAATTCCTCCATTGTGTTTAGCTTGTTCATTGCCAGAATGTGACGGAACTGAGGAGTAGCATTTGAGACTATCATCTTAACCTGTTCTGTCTCCGAGAGCGTGTCTCTCAACTTTTCAGCCATCGACCTTCATCTATCAGCAAATTGAACAAAATCTTCTTCAAGCGTCATCTTCTCAGCAACCAGATCAGTAACAGACAAAGAAGGGCCCACATGGTCCCTGTACTTCTGCAAAAACCTTCTCTTGACAATGTCAAAATCACCGGCCTCAGTTGGCTCCAAAGAATAGAACCATTCAAGAGCCGGGCCATCCAGAGATCTCCTGAACAAATAGGCCAACGATGCCTTATTGTTTTGCCAGAAGGAGGATTCATATAAAAAGTCCGTCAAATGGATGAACGGGCTTCCCGTTCCATTATACTGGCGGAAGGTAGGCATTTCTGACGGCAGCAAATGAAATACTGGCAAGGTTGGTACAGCAATTTCTGGAGCATCTTTCGGAATGGACATCTTGATTTGTTCTTCTATACTAGCTATCTTTTTTAGCAAGACGTCCGTGTTGGACTTGACTGGGGCCGGATTAGAGGGGAACTGATTTGCCAAGGGTTTTCTCAGAAACGACTGAGCTGGTGGATTCTGGGGTTTAGCAAAAGAATAAGCTGCCGGAACGGGGGTAGGGGTTGTCGGACGGGAAGAAATGACAGCTTGGTTAGCTTGATGGACCACCTGGTCCCTAGGAGAATTGGTTCGGAGGCCACCTGCGGCTTGTAGGGGGTTAGGGGAACTGGAAAGGACAGACTTTCCCTTCAAAGCAGCCTGGATCTTTTGGCGATGTGCCTCATCTAGTTGAGAAAGAGCATTAATCAAATCATCGACATTAAGGGAGGATGCGGCTCCTCCAGAAGTAGATTGGGGTTGGACTTGGGACGAAGAAGGGTCTCCCACCTGGTTAGTGTCGACCACATAGACTTGAGGGTTCTGAGGTTGGGGAGTGAAATAGTGGGTGTGAGCATGGTCCGCCTGGTACTGGACCTGCTGACGGGGAGAGGGTGGATAATAAACAGGAACATAGCTCCCCTCAGCCTGGTACTGCTACTGGGAGAGGTCCACGGTCTGCTCATACTGACTGGCCTCCTCATCTTGGAACTGCTCCAAGCTGGCCATCTCTAGGGTTCTACCTGACCTGAGCATCATGTCCAAAATGACTGTGGAAAAGAGGTTTTAATTTAAAGAATTTGTCAAAGACCACAATCAAATAAGACCAAACAGTATGAACACCCAAAATCGACACAACCAAATGTTTAGATCTAAACCATGCAACAAAGAAGTTGTGATGCATTAATCGCCCAAATTTTAAGGGTTTTGTCCAATTAAAGATGTCTTTAATTGTGCATGGACAAAGGGGTTTTCACACACTATGATGAGCTAAATTCCAATTTGAGTTTTCCGCCAGGAACCTAAATTTCACTCTCTCAATCGCAAGTAGGTCAACTAAACTCCGGGGTGCTCCAAGGTACAACCTGCCTAGCTTCCGTGAGGGAATCCGAGGGTGCGAGGGCTTACGGAGGTCTTAGACAAATAGGTGCCAGCCCAAAGAGACGGAATGCTCAATGGAGGGTGCCTATAGGTCCAAGAAGGGTGAGAATCCTAAAGAGGGTAGAGGGAGGAGGTCCCCCAGCCGTGACGCAACAGTGATGTAGCAGTGGATAGCAGGATACCACAGCAAAACAAACCAATAATACGGGAGCAATAAGCAGAGGTGTATAGCAACAGTGTATATGCAGCAGACAGTAGATCAAAGCAAGTGTATAGGAATAGCAAATGGGTGACAGTGACAGTAAAACAATGGCAGGAGCAATGGCAATACAGTGATGATATGGCAACAGATGGTAGGAACAGATGTAATAATGGTGGGAACAACAAACAAGGTATCAAACAATCAACCACAGGTATTAAAATGTGAACATACAGCAACAGGGGGGGCGCCACAGTGTGTGACAGATGAACAGGGAAATGGCGCCCTTGGGGAAGAACGCTAAATGAAATGGCGCCTGCCTGGGCAGATGCTGATTCAAATGATTTTTTTTATAAGCAGATGAAATGACGCCTTCCCTGACAGGCGTAGATAACAAAAATATCAGAATAACAAAAGGAATTGATGCCCTCCTAAAAGGATGCAGATCATGCAAATTCGAGACAACGAAAGATGGTAAATAAAATAGCGCCTACCCAGAAGAACGTTAAAAGGAACGAGCGCCCGGTATGTTGGACATCAATTCCTCAGCACCACTAAAAACACACAGTCAATCAAACAGATGATCAACAAACAACGGACTCACAGATCGGTAGTAGGGTGATGTGCACGTGGTGCACCAAAGGGATAAGGGGAAAAAGATGCCACGTGGGGCAAATGAGGAGTGGCACGCGTGGGTGCCGATGAAAGGGGTAATCAAAAGAAGGAACACCAAGCGTCCCACCGTGATCGCCAATCTGTGAGTGCCGTCACTTGGAGATGATTGGGTGAATAAAAAGTGTGTTAAGTGTAACACTAAAGATGTGACTAAGGTGAGCACGCGGTGCTCAAATGAATGAAAGGAGCACGTGGTGCTCTATAGGATCATAATCGCTAGAGGAGGGAGACTCCTCGAAATAAAAATAACAAGGAAAAGAAAGGGATCGCGGGTGTACCTGTGAATGGGAGACGGTGGGTTCTTTGCTTCCTCCTTGGTTGGCCGGCCAACTAGAAGGGTTGCTTTTGCTTTGATTACCCTGAAAACAAATAAACCAAAAGAGCAAAGTACCGGATTAGCCAATAGGTAGTGTAGCAAGCTATCCACATAAAAATACAAAGCATGCAGCTGGGAGGCCGAACACACCTGGGAGGTGTTTTTGAACTCCTTAAGTGTTAAGGGATGAAGAATGCATGCAATGAAAGGTGAAGCTTAGGTGATCTGGCGTGGCCAGATGTAATGTGCTGTGATGATTATAGATGATGAAATGATGTGACCATGCAAAGACTAAAAATCAAAATGAGTGACAGAGGAGAGGAATGAGGGTGATCTCCCTCCATCGGACTGTGCTGCAGAGAGAGGGAAAGAAATCCTCTGGCAAGGAGAAGTGGAGGAAATCACAACCAACGTTGGTTATTAGGTCTCTTTCTACCATCTCTATGATTGTTCCTCTGGTATGAGCCCCCCTTTCTCTCTTTTTCTAGTATCCCCCCTTCTTTTTCTCTCTTTTTCTAGTCTCCCCCCTCTTTTTTTCTCTCTACGTGAGCGCTCAAAAGAGAGGGCATTTATAGGGAGTGAATTGATTGGATGGGAAAGGATCGAATTACAGAAAGGTTTCCTTCGGGAGAAATAGAAAGATGCAAGAAATGGCAGAGAATGACAATCGATCAAAGAAGGCAACAGCCAATCCGGGGAAGGAAATCCTCGGTCGAAAGAAATGGAATGAGAAATGGCGCCCTAAGCAGTGGGCGCTAATTGGAATAGCGTCCAAAAGGGCGAACGTAAATTCTTCGGGCAAATTTAGTAATATCAAACTTTCCTAAACAAATGGCGTCACTATAGCAGGCGTTTACTTAAATAGCATCCCTCGTGGAGATCGCTAATTTGTAATCAAAATATAACAAATTTTCCAGATTAAAACCAATTGGCACCTGTCGTGGAATCCGCCACTTATTAAAATCATCATTAAATAGATAAATGCCCCGAGAATAAGCGTCCTTTGAGGAGGACACTAATCACAAATAGCGTTCGCCACGAAGGGTGCCATTTCCACCAGAAAAATAGAAATATTCATGTTATTCAACCCTAAGATGGAATCCACTTGGGGTATTGCATAGTAACATGAGACTTACTAATGCTAATGTCAAATTTAGCGTGTCTACAAACCCCAAATCGGAATATTATATTCTGGCGGAAGAACCTGGCGACCAGCTCTCCCGTCACTTCTCTTAATACCACCGCCTCCGCCCATCTGGAGAAGTAGTCTGTGGCTGCCAAGATGTATTTGCATCCAGAGGAGGAGGATGGCCAGAGGACCTACCACGTGTGCCCCATTGAGCAAACGGCCAGCTTGGGATGGTAGGATGTAGCGGTGCCAGAGGCCTCCTCGGGATGTTAGCATGCTCCTGGCATTTCTGACAAGTCCTGGCAAACTTGCAGCAGTCATCAAACATGGTGGGCCAGTAATAGCCCAACTTCTTTATCTTGATTTTCATTTTCATACCGGCTTGATATGCCCCAGCTGATCTAGCATGCACGTCATGCATGACTTGCATGGCTTCACCAATGGACAAGCAATGCAGCAGGATTTTATTTCTGGCATTCGCCATTATTCGGAACAGAGTTCCGTTTCTCATCTCATAAGAATCTTTGATTCTTATTAACTTCATTCTCTGTTCTTTTTCTTTTGGCAGTTGCTGGCGTTGAAACCACTGTAGCAGATGCTCCCGCCAATCAGGTTGTCGAACTTCTTCTACAGCCATTACTTCATTTTCTTCTCTCGTAACTGGGACATCCATCACACTTGGCACCTGTCGCCTATTGATGACGGTCACATTCAGGCTCTCATCCGACGGGACTACCAGGGAACTAACTAGCTTTGCGAGGGTGTCTGCCTGGGCCTTCTATCCTCGGTTGATGTGCTTTATCTAGATGAAATAGAATTTTGCCATCAGGCCTAGGGCCAGCTGGTGATAGGGCAGGAGTTCTAGCTTCCGGACATAGAACTCTCCTTCGACTTGTTTAACAATTAGCACGGAATCCCCATAGACTTCTAGCATTCAAATCCCCATGGATAAGGTGATTTGCAGGCCGATAATCAAAGCCTCGTATTCTGCCTCATTGTTTGTGCAAGGCTTACTGATTGAACAGGAGGTGTGCACGACCTCCCCCTCTGGAGATTTCAAGACTATGCCTGTGTCGGCTCGAATTCTGCTGGGCCCACTGGCCGTAGTGTCAATTCTGGAAGCACCATCAAAATACAGTTCCCACAATGTGGATTGCGCCTGGTTTGCTTCTAGTGTTTCATCTTCGTGCTGTTCAGCTTGTAATAGAGAATCTTCAGGTATTGGGTGTGCAGCAAAGAAATCTGCAATGGCTTGTCCTTTGACGACTTTCTGTGGCACATAGGAGATATCAAACTCCATAAGTATGACTGCCCATTTCCCCAGACGGCCTTTCAGTGCTGGCTGAGACAATATATACTTTAATGGATCTGTCTTGGAGACCAGCTTAATTTCATGCGACAACATATAGTGTCGAAGCTTCTTGACCGCGAAGACCAGCGCCAGGCAACTCTTCTCAATGTAAGAATATTTCTCTTCGGTCCTCACCAATCTTCTGCTGAGATAATAGAGGGCCTGCTCTTTTCCTTCATCATTATTTTGGGCCAACATTGTCCCTAGAGAACGATGCATGGCTGCTATGTACAAGATAAGCGGCCGCCCTTTTACTGGTGCGCCGAGCACAGGAGGAGTCTTGAGGTATTCTTTCAGCTTCTCAAATGCCGCCTGACATTCTTCATCCCAATAGAACGGGACATCCTTCATCTTCAGCTTGTGAAAAGGGTGACATCTTTCGGACAGATTCGATATGAATCGTAGGATATAGGCCAGCCGACCTCGGAGAGACCGTAGCTCGGAGAGGTTCCTTGGCGGAGGCAACTCCTGAATGGCTTTAACCTTTGCGGGGTCTATTTCAATCCCCCGATGCCTTACAATAAAACCCAGAAATTTGCCGCTGGAGACTCCAAAGGCGCATTTCAGTGGATTCATCTTCAGCTCGTACTGCCTGAGTCGTTGGAATATTGTTCAGAGATCTTGCAGGTGATCCTCTCTCCTTCTGGTTTTGACCACTAAGTCATCATTGTAGCACTCGACAGTGTGGTAGAGCAATTCATCAAAAATTCTGGTCATCGTCCATTGGTAGGTGGCGCCAGCATTCTTCAGCCCGAAAGGCATCCTTTTGTAATGGTAGATACCCTTGGGGGTACGGAAGGCAGTATGAACGCGGTCATGCTCTGCGATCCATATCTGATTGTAGCCGGATGAACCATCCATAAAGGAAAGGGCCTCATGGCCAGTCATAGCATCTATCATGACATATATTATCAGCACCGGGAAGTCATCTTTCGGGCAAGCTTTATTCAGATCACGAAAATCCACACATATCCGGATCTGACCATTCTTCTTTTTGACAGGCACTATGTTCGCCAGCCATGTAGTGTATTGATTCTCTTCGACGAAGCCCACCTCAATAAGCTTGTCAACTTCTTTGCAGATTTGAGTGATGAGCCCCGGCCTCATGCATCGTGGTGACTGCTTCACTGGCTCCACGTCGGGGCTAATCGCCAGTTCATGTTGAGCAACTACGGGGCTAAGCCCAGGCATTTCTTTATAACTCCAGGCGAAACAGTCCCAGAATTCTTGTAGCAATTGAACATATAGATCCCACTCGGCTAAGGAGAGCTGAGCGCTAAGGAAGATAGGTATGGGGTCCTCTTCAGTCCCCAAGTTGATTTCTACCAATTCATCGACAGTGGCCTGCCCCCCATCCTCAATTTCTGAAGGTGCGGGTTCAAGGTCAATGAAACTTGGAACATCGTCGATGTCGTCGAGTTCAAGGACTTCGGCAGTATTATCATTTCACCCTCCGACCTCTTCAGAGGTTTGTAGCTCAGGGGACAGCCGGAGCATAGATTGTCCCGATATCAGGTTCTCTCCAGTTCCCCCTCCATGGGATTCATCAACTGCTTCGATAGGAGTTGGCTCCTTCATTACTGGATTAGGAAGACAACTCTCCAACTCCACTGGAAGTGGGGACCGCTCAGTTTCCACCTTAGCCTGTACTACCACGTCTCTGCGAGAGGCATCTTGTTTCTGTCTAGTTACGTCCATATCGGCAAAAATTGCTTGACGTGTTGCAGCAGCCACTGTATCAGCCAGCTGAGAATGAGTTGTTGTGGTGATAGTGAAGGGACTGCAAGAGGAATTGTACACCTCTTCTTCGACATCTTCATCTTCGCTGTTATTAGTTGTATCGAACTTAGCTTGGAGAGTTACCTCTTCACTGCCGAGTTGCTCCCAACATTTGCAGAGGGTAGCAACTTCCCGAATTTGGTTTTCTTATTGGAACACCGGAGGTTGTTTGTCTTCCACTGGGCTTTCATTTTAAATTGCCCCAGAGGCGCTTCTTCTATTTACGAGAGGATAGAGATGGTATCCACCTCATATCGTCCGCTGTAATAATACTCTTCTAGCGAGAATTCCAGCCCTGGATACTGAGATACGTGCCTGAGTTCCTTGTCAATGCTGGGAGGATACCAGAGCTTTTAGAAGGCCTCAGTCGTCTTTTGAGATTGACCCGCAGGGATATGCTGTTTTATGAACATTCTAGCCATCTTGTCCAAGGTAAAAGGCAACCTCTGAACAGGCACTGCAGCGCTCTCCATGTCTTCCAGGAGGCAACAATCAACATCTTCTTACGCCGCGTGTTCTTCTGTAGCATAGAAGAAGCTGGTGGGACCTTCATCATGGGCCACTTCCAGGGTTCTGAGAGGCCTGACCGTGGGGTGGTCAAGACCGATTATCGGCCTAAAGAGACAATCCGGCACCTTGATATGATCTTGTCGATCCTCCATTTTAAGTTCATTCACCCGTGGGAAGATAGCAGGAGGCGCTGCCCTGCCCACATCTCCTGTGATGGTGATATGGGATACCCCTCAGGGGTTTACATAGCCAGGAAGCTCTCTTTACTGTCTTCACTTAGACCTCTGCCTTAGGCATTTTTTATGGTTATTCTATGTAGAATGGCGCATCCAACATGTGACATTCAAATACTTCAAATGGATGGAGGTCGGCAAATATCTTTTCCATCTTTCCTTCATGGTTATATTTGATACATTGGTGGAGAGTTGAAGGTACCACCATATTTTCATGCAGCCAAGGACGGCCAAGCAGCGCCTTGTACGTGGTGTTTAAATTTATTACATGGAACTGGACCTTCGTAGTGAAGTCCGCCATGGCAAGGGTGAATTCTGCCATGCTGAGCGGGACTTCAAACTTCTGATTGAAGCCCGTGATGCGCATATCTCCGACCTTGTCCAGGTGAACATTAAAGTAATATTTTTGAAATATCTTATAGGGGAGTATATGACAGCTACCCCCGGGTCTACCAGAATCCGGCTTAGCGGCTGGCCGTTCAATTGCCCCCTCATGTATAGGGGTCTGTTATGCTCAACAGTCGGCAACAGCATGTCTTCCTCAGTGAATGTGATATTTGTCGAAGGCGATGCCTCGGCCAAACAGCTCTCATACTAGGCAGGTGTCTGTAGAGCAGTGATAATCGCCTGTCGGGTCTCTTCACTTAGGGATAGGATTTTCCAAATAGTAAATCGAGCGGAAAGCTTCTTCAATAGTTTCATGATTCTGCTGCTTGCCCGGACATTCGATAGCTTCATTTCTTCTGCCCATCACGGTCTGGAGGAGCCCTGCATAGTGGCGCCTGATGGACCTACTTTATCAACTTCCGGTTCTGAGTCTTCTTGTGGCTTAGTGGCTTCATCCGGCTGTTTGTCGGCACCTACCTCCGCCTTGGCTTTATCTCCTTTTGTCTGACTCGATAGCTGCTGAGGCTGTGGGCGTATGCCCCCAGCTGCGGGATTGGCTTCACAGCAGGGCTGCTTGCCCTGGGACTTGTTGAGAAATTCCAGGAAGGAGGGCTTCCTGCTGCTGCCCCTAGCCTGGTTATATAGTCCTGATGGAGGAGGGATTTGAACTCCCTTAACCTCTGGTACGAGTATCTTGTACGGCTGCTCACCCCTGAAGATGATGTTATGATTGGCGGGCGGCGGGCGACCCCACTTTCGACCTGAGCGGGTTGCATGTGTTGGCTGAGAGGTTTCGGCCTGGTTAGCCTCAACAATGGGAGTATAACACATGTCTTCATCTCCATCCTCATCCCCGTGCAGGGTGAAGACGGCGGACAGTGTGTTGCAGGATAACACTATTTCTTCCTTGGCCTTTCGACCCCTTCTTTTCTTCTTCTTTTTCTTTTCAGTAGGCGCCTGCCCCCAAAACATGCTTTCATCCTCTTTCGGGACTTCTTTGGGCTTCTCTTGTTGCTGCAAAGAGAGCTGCTCCAGTTCTTCCCATGGGACATGATCCTTCACCAATAGTGGTTGTAATGTGGGCTGTTCATATTCTTCTAGCCCATTTATATAGGTCTGTAGCCGTTGAAGCTCTGGGCCGACCTTCTTAGGCTCGGGCAAGGGGCTTGGTTTCTTCCGATTGCAGACAGGAATCTTGACCCTTACAGGTTGCTCAACCCAGACTAGAGCTGGGGATGGCGGGGTTAGCCAGGGCGTAATGCCTCGAATTTGTACCCCTTTGGCTGAGTGGGGTAAGGTCTTCTTCTTGCTTCTTGCAGAGACTTGCTGCCATCCATGTTGTTCCTTCAGAGGTGTGAGAAAACACGCCTCATATGTATGCTGCGTACTGACGTCCGCCATTTCTTCAGGTAATGCCTGGTATAGTGATATCATGTTGATAGCCGCCCGCTTCAGCTGGACTTCATGTGGTTGCGTGGGTTCAACCTTGTGCTCCCCCATATCTATCTCTCCCTTCCTTATTAGACCTTCTATAATGTCTTTAAAGACAGCAATTTTCAATTGGGTGCCCCAGCATTCGGTGGTATGGACAAAACCTAGGACTGTCTTGTTTCTTCAGATCTTCTTCCCTTTTGGGTTCAGGCAGAGTAATTATGTCATACTGGGTAACCCAGTCAAACAACACCTTAGTCTTTTCCTTGGGAAAAGAGTAAGCCTTCTTCATCTTGTCCCTGAGTGAAGGGCCCTCCTTCTTATCATCTGCTTTATCCGGTGGAGGCGCAGCGCCTTCTTTAGCTTTATCCCTTTGCTTCTCAAAGGCCTTAAAGTTGATGGTGTTGGCTTCTTTAGGTGCCGAGCGTCGCTCGACCGCCTTTGCTTTTGGTATAGAAGTTCCGGATGTGGCAGTTGAATGTTTCGCCTGGAAGGCTTCAATCTCGGCTACTATATTATTAAGACGGTCAAATGACCTAATCTCCATTCCAATCACCCGTGCTAGCACCTCTCTACGGAGGTTTTGCTTACATATCTGTACGGCGTCCTCCTGGTGCGGGGGCCGCTTGCACCTCATTCCGAGGTTCCTCCACCTCTGTATATAATCAAGAGCCGTCTCATCCGGCCTTTGACAGGTAGCATAGAGTTCGGCTATAGTACTTCTCTTTCGGCCACATGGAATCTTTCTCAGAATCTCTTCTGCATATCTGGCCAGTCGCTAATCGACCCAGTCGGCAAGCTTGAATACCATTCAAATGCGAGCCCCATTAGAGAGGACCCGAAAATTTTCAGTAGATACAACTCGTTAGAGGCCATATCTCCCATGACGGTCATGTAATAAGCTATGTGTTCCTTGGGGGACCCCTGCCCGTTGAACTTTTCAAACTTCGGCGACTTGCTGACTCCCGGGGGAAGCCACTTGGCAGCGTGGTGTGGTGGGTAAGGCACCCTGTAGTCATCAAAATCCATGTATTCACCTTCACCCCGCTCAGCCAATTTCATTTCTATCATCTTCTCGACCATAAGTCGGTTCACTGTTGCAGAATCTACTGGCTCCGGATAGAAGTGGGCTGGCTGCCGGTACGGCATGTTGAGTACAGTTGCCTGCGGAAGCGGGCGCAGCAGAGGTGCCTGATGCAACTGCGGCAGTATTGGAGGTATCAATGGCTGAGGAGCCCTTTGCAAAGGAGCAGCTTGGCCATGCTCGGCTGGTTGAGGCAAAGTGTATAGAGGTGGGAAATCACGGGGATGAACTCCTCCCTGTGAAGATTCTGGTAGTACTTCCGGCTGCTTGGAAGTGGATGTTTGTTCATTGTTATCTTTCAATTGCTTCTTGAGGAGTTCAATCTCCTGCTGATATTTCTGCAACAACATCAACACGGATGGGTCCATAGTCACCGTGCTTGAAGTGCCTTCTGTTGCTTCTCCTGTAGCTCCCTCAGGTGAGGCGTTCAGCAAGAGTTCGTCTTCCTCGGTGGTTACCATATTAACAGCTAAGGTGGCGGTTACTTCGGAAACCTCTCGGTCTTCTTCCATCATCTGTAGTCTTTCTCTAGCAGCTGTGACCAGCCTGGTATCTGCCTCAGGCTGATTAGCTAGACGAGCCAACTCCTGCGGTTCGTCTGGCAAACTGTCACATCTTCTGGCCACTGCGGCCATATTGCAAGTAACGATATTCAAATTCCTCCTATATCTGGAGACACTTCTCTTCACTCATCTTGGGTAGGCCAATCTTTCAAAGACTGACGTTCTCCTCGTCCTGCCCCCTTGCCGTGGTGGGGTTTCTATAGCATCATAGTCTTACTGGAACTGGTCTTCATGTCCATTATCATCCACGGACGAGGCTTGTCCATTTTCTTCTTCCCCGATCTCCATTGGTGGGTACTCCTCTTCTTCAGCCATAGCTGCCTGGAGCAGGCGCTGTTGGCCTAATGAGGGGTTGCCTAAGCCCCTGAAATACCCTCTGACCATGTCAATCATTTCTTCTTGATCCCTCCCCCCGTGGGGAATGGGATATAGCATGTGGCCTTGCACCCGAGGCAGATATGCCAATCGGGCTCTCTCCGATGACTGATGGAACCTTCCCCTCATAATAGGGATACCGGCCTACCTGGCGCAGGCATGGAAAACTTCACAGCGCGGAAGCTCTGCAACCACATGCTCCTCTTCTGAGGCCGCACCCCTCTCATTTTTTCTCCTCCCGTTCTCCCTTGATCTAGGCTCGTAGGGACGGATGGGCGTGTCTTCTTTCCCAGGTTGGGCCCTCTTGGGGACCCACACTTGTTTAAACTTCCTTGGCTGTGTGGCGAGCTCTCTCCAGCCTCGATAACCTTCTTCTTCCTTCTCTGCCCTTCTTCCAAACAAAGCTTGAAAGGAGTTATGAATAGGCGTAGCAGGGACTACCCGGTCAGGGATGGCCTGGGCATCACGTCCGTCGAGGAAAAGGTGAACACCTCCAATGAGGATAGACTTCCTGGACGTCGAGAGGCGCCCAGTAACAGTAGTAGCAGCTTTCCTCCGGATACTCCTCTTCTGACCATTTGTTGCAAATAGGGCGAACCCTATTGGTGGCGTGATGCACCATGCAGCTCACCTCCCTTGTCGGCTTCTTCGATGGGCCCTCACAGCACGGGACCTCGGGAGCTTCGATTTCTTCAGCCTTCTTGACCTTCGTCGGTTCGAGAGACTCGACTCCCAATAATTCAGTAAAGGCTAACCCCAAGAAATTGGGAAAGCCGACAGCGGGCTGGAAGGACCCAAACACGGTGGGCACCGCCAGGTACCCATGGTTGACATGGTTGTTGACGACATCCGAACCGAACACGAGTGCAGCCAGTCCGGTCTCCATTCTTGCTCTCCTGCAATCACAAAAACAGGCAAACGATCAGTATTCTTGGGGAAAGCACCAAGTGGCTTCCTATCTTCGTAAAGAGATGAAGGGAGACCCAGTCTCACCGGGCGTGCCACTTTGGTAACACATATTTTTATAAAAATACGTGGGCGTGCCAGTCACCGGAGTGACAAATTTATATCGGGCGATCAATCTGACTTGGTCAGTCGATTGTGAGGTTCGCGTTGGGACCAGAAGTCCATCATACCATAAAGGTTATGACATTAATTACATCCTCCGAGAAGGAGGAAAACCCTTGATTAATTGCCAAGATCGATGCCTCTCGGGGCCGAATGATAACTACGTACAAGACATGATGTAAATATGAAGCTACGTAGGCCTCTATGCTTCCTTTTATTCATGCAAGAGGAATTAAGAGTTATTATGTTCACACTTCGATACGAGGCGGGGAACTTAAGTCCGAAGACCACCACCACGCATAGCGACACTTCCAGTCGGGCAGGACACGGCCTTCTGTTAGACGCCATTTGATATACCTAAGTGAGACCAAGCACACAAACATGCATTATTTTCACAAAATAGGTGATTAGGAGGGTTATTTACCATAAGCATGAAAAGTACATGATATCAGCACGCTTATGTGGGCACGTGTATATATATATATGTATATTTATACATATATACTTATGTATATATACCCATAATGTATTCATTCATTTATTCGGGGGTATTCAGCCAGAGAGGGGCATAGATGACTGAGTTAACGACAAGCGCTGCAAGGGTGGAAGGGAAATCAGTGTGAAGTTCACCGAGGCAGTGGTGAGAAGGGCATGGGTAGTATAGGTCGGTGCAATATGCACCGAGGCAGCGGCAGCGAAGGACATGGGTAATATGGGTCGGTGCAATATGCACCGAGGCAGCGACGTCGAAGGGTATGGGCCATATAGGTCGGTGCAATATGCACTGAGGCAGCGGCAGCGAAGGGCATGGGTAATATGGGCCGGTGTAAGTTTGAATGGGGGTCAGTGCAGATTTGGGTTAGGGAGGAGTTGGGTCGGTGCAGGCTGAGCGGAGATGCGAGTCGAGTCGATGCAGATTCGGGCTAGCGAGGAGCTGGGTCGGTGCGGGTTGAGTGGCGACGCGAGCTGAGTCGGTGCAGGCTTGAAGAGGAGGTAGGTGATATGTAGTCAGCGCTAGTGGTGAAGAGGGGTGAGGGCCGAGTCGGTGCTAGTGAAGAGGGGGTGCGGTATGGGCTGAGACGGTGGCGTCGGTACCGGCTCGATCTCACGGGTAGCGGAGTCAGTGGCGTCGCCACCAACTCACAGAGACTTCCCTTGGTTCAGAAGCCCATGAAGTTTTATTTGTTAGGGGGGAAGAACAACAGAAAGCCCTCTTTTAGCCATTATCTCTTCGCATTATACATGCTTGTGAGAATTGAGAAGGGTATTAACGCTCCGTCACACGAGTTAAATTGACTTCAAAGGTCTTATTTACCCAGTTCATTCAACCTGGCATGTGCGAGGTTCCTACTCGAACAAACAGGCAGGCAATCATCGAGCACCTGATTGAGACATATTAAGCATTGAACTGCGTAGGGAATAATGAAAACCATCGATGGAGTTATGAACTTTTCTAGAGAAAATTTGACAGCTTCTCCCCTGCGTGGGGAGATGTTCAGTCAAAAAGTGGCATGGCACACGCCGAGCGGTTCCAAACCAAAAACATGCCGAGCAGTTAAGAGGAACTGTCTCGACCCCCAGAAGCACCACCATGCAACTCTCGAGGCAAGCCTACTAGAGACTCATGGTGCTACGGGGAAATTTCACGTAACAAAGGGCGATGCAAGAGGATCAGAATGTAGCCGTATGAACAGCCTCTTTGATAATCCACTCGTGCAATGAGATTCCAGAGGGACATGTGACTGGTCGACAGACCCCCTGGAACTCAGAATGGGGCTGATTTGGCAAACAATGATCGGTGATTGTCCCCCCCCCCCTTTTTATCGCGGTGTAGGTAGTTAGAAATGATCAAAAACGCAATTCACCACATCCTGCACCTCCATTGCCAGATGAGCTTGAATGCTCTGGTAGTCATAGTCATCGGAGGTGACTGTGCTCTTCATCAATAGAAGCAAGATGGGAGAAAAGGGGGGCAGAATGTTTTGGAAACAATTTGTAGAACATAAGAGGGGATGTGTGATAGCCATGGAAGAAATGGATAAGGACTATTGCATTGGCTGTCGGAGCACGCTGGTGTCCCTATAACTGATAGGTTCGAGTGAAGGGACACTCGGCAGCTCTCCATTTGAAATCCAGTCGAGCAAACCCAAATTCACAAACTACGTTGTAGTATCGATAAGAGACATACCCTTGGGGGGGGGGTTATTATCAGCCACTACGGGCGTGGCCATGAGCCATCATTGCATGGAAAGACAGTAAAAGCTTCAGGAGATGAGCGCTCACAGGATTTATAGTGGATTTATCCCGAAGGGCCTCCTCACGCTCGAAGGAAAACTAAGAAATCTCAAAGCGAAAGTGGTAGAAACACTACGGTTAGCGACCCAAAAAAAATGGATTATGACAGAAAGAGATACATTCAAGCTGCAACAACTAACTAGGGCTTTATTCTATTCAATCTTGTTGTTGACTACAATTCAATCAAGAGGAGGGAGTACAGTGCTCGAAGGGACCCTCCAACAGGAGAGAAAAAGAAACTGCTAAAAGGAAAAGGGAAGAGCTAATCGGAGAAGAACACGGAGCTGGTAGACAGTATAGAACTCTTTCTCAGACCCACCTGCTTCTTTCTCTCTCTGATCCTCTCTTCCTCTCCCTTCTTTCTTGTTTCGCCCTCTTTGCTCGATGGATTCTCCCTTCTTCTGATTTTCTGCTCGATCCCCCCTTTTTTGAGGGCCAAGGGGCCCTTTTATAGGCAGATACCCAAAACAGGGCATCGGAGCCCTGACGGGATGGGTGAGCTGCCACTACCTCAAGCGCTAGCCATGCTACCGACTTGGTCGCGGAGGGGAGGCCACCGCCTCGAGCGCCACCGCCTCGAGCGCCACCAGCTCGAACGCGAGTGGCACCACCGGCTGAAACACCCATCACTGCCGACTCGATATCAAGGCGCCACCGACTCATTTGTAAGGGCATTTTTGTAACTTTAACATTTTATCCTGAAATTAACCCGGTGAGTGCTCTTCGTTTGGAGTAGCTTCAGGGTTGGTGCAGTAGTCCCGGACTACGTTTTGAAGTGTTGATTCGGGGCTTCTGCAGATTTCCGGGACGTGCAGAACCCGTACCGATTTTCCTAGGATTTGCACTGATTCGGCCTTCGGCACCATAGTTCATGCGACCAACTCAACTTCGCATATGTGCGGTATATCCTTATCGAGTGGACTATCCCTAGAAGTATTTTCGTCTGGCCTGGGCGTCCTTTTGGCCACTTACGGACCTTTCCGGCGCGATGTGTACCCGAATCGGGTGACCCCAGTTTTCTCCTGATTTGGCGTTCGGCACGTTGATTCGTGCCGCCAACTCCATGCTGTGGACACGTAGGGTGTCTTCATTAGGAGGGGCATCCCTTGAAGTATTTATGTCATGATCGGATGACTTTCTGGCCACTTACGGACCATTTCGGCATTCCGCGTGTCTTGATCGGATCACTCAGATTTTCCGCTGATATTTCCCTCGGTTATTTATTCCGAGGTTCCAGGGACATTCCTTCATCTCAGGGAGGTTTCTTCATCAGGCGGGAGCCACCTGTTACATTCTCGTCCCGGTCAGACGGGGTAAGAGGTATATCGGGCACGAATATCTCGATGCCGGTTTCGTAGGCTTTGACCCTCAATAGGCCTTAAGCTAGCTGTGGTGGGTGTCTAAACCTGAGATGATAGAATGTTGATTCCCTGGCACTTCTTGTAGGGTGGCCCGAGGCTTCAATGGTCTGAGTGGATCCATCTTTGACTTCCGGTTGACTCCTTTGGGAAGCGTGATCACTGTCTGATCACATTTTGTGTGTCAACAAAGTCGTGGACCTCATAAATGGTGAGACTGGTGTTGTCTTCGAGTGCGCTCGGCATCAGTCTCCTGTGTTTAATGACGATGTCGACCTCGCCCTCGGGTGAGAGCTTGATAGCCACAGCCAATTTCGCCAGGGCGTCCGCCTGAGCATTGTTGCTTCTAGGGACATGATCTATCTCAAAGAAATAGAATTTCATGGGTTAATCTAGTGATGGCGGCGTGGTACGGGACCAACTCTGGCTTCCGCACGTCATAGATGCCGAGGACCTGCCGGACTATCAGCTGGGAGTCCCCGTAGGCTTTGAGGCATTCGATGCCCATGTGGAGAGCCATCTGAAGCCCAATGAGTAGAGCTTCATTGTAACAACCCTGGAAAAATAAAGATTTTGAAAATGGATCAAATTAAAATAAAAGATAAGTAAATAGATGATGAAAGCCTAAACGCATAAGAATAAGCCAGAAGGAAAATAAAGCCTTGGGTCAAGGCGCTACTTCAAGAAGAAACGCCCTTATACAAGGCGCTAATTTATGAAAGGACGCCAACATGTGAGGTCGTCAATTCTTAAACGGTCAAAATAAATAAAAAGGAAAGTAGAAGTGACGCCCTCCACCTGGGCGCGTTTTATACAAGAAATGACGCTTGACAAGGCGTCAATTTAAATTAACGCCCTCACTTAGGACGTTAATTCAGTTTGAGTTTCGTTCGACCCAGGAGACTATCCAGAGCAAGTTTCTGGATAACTACGAAGAAGATTGAATAGGGTAAGAACTCTATTAGGGAAATATTACTTCCAATACAACACTAACTCCATTACGATCCTAAAAACCCTATAAATACTCTTCCATCTTCTTCAGTTTAAAGAATAGGGAGGGAGAGCTGTGTTCTTTCTCTACATTCGGAACATAGAAGAAGTTACTTCTCGTCTACTACCACCCTCACTGCTAGAGGATAGCAGTTACCTAGTTCTCAGGAGACTCTGTTTCAAACAGAGTATCATATTCTCTACAGTACCTTCATCTCGATCGTCATCAAGGTAGGTTTTCTCAAGGATTGTAGCCCAAAGTAACTTATGAAATCATATTAATAACATATATTCATCCATGCATATAGTTTTATTGTGGTTTCGAATGTTTTCTATGAAATTTTAAAGAAACGCCCTTGACCAGGGCGCTAATTTAAAAGAAGCGACCCACACCAGGGCGCTAATTGTAGTTTTGACGCCCTGCCCAGGAGTCGTCAATTTCACCTAATTGTTAATTAACCGTGTTTAAAATTTAATATCTATGAAACTAGAATCTAATATGATGCATGATCATACCTGTTGAATCCTGCTATTTTTCCTGTCCTAACTCCATAATTTGTTTTCCTGAAATTTTATTATTTAGAAACTCTACTGTTCATATGAAAATTTGATAAATCCTGAAATAACGACCTCCTGTAAGTCGTCTCTTATAAAAGTGACGCCCTGCACCAGGGCGCGAATTAAAAACTAACGCCCCTCTGTAAGGCGCGTTTCATGGAAATTCCAGAAAATTGGCAATTATGCAAAAATGTTATAAATATAATGGACGCCTGCTATTATAGTCGTTAAATTGTTAATAAACGCCCCTGTATAAGGCGTTAATTTTATGAGTAACGACTTTACCTAAGTCGCTATTTTCCTGTATTACTGTTTTCCATGTTCCTGTTAATTGAGGGTTTGATATATATATATATATATATATGTAAGTATGATATCGGCACCATATTTCCACTCCGTGAATATAGTCCCATGTTTCAAGATGTTTTATCGTTTACCCACTAACTCTCAGTGACATACAAGCTCTCCATTGGACATTCCGTTCCTTTGGACTAGCAAGTTAGTCATAGAGACCTCCGTAAGACTCCTCGAGCCTTGGATTCCCTCAAGGCCGATTGAGCTGGTTGTACCATAAAAACCTATTACACTATTTTTGCCATGTCACTCTATAGCAGCATGGTAATACCGGCCCTCATGTTATGCTAAGTGGATATCATGAGAATATTCTTAATGGGATGAGGACATCATGCCATTAATATGTTGTTCTTATGGACCTCAATTCTATATAAAAGAGTGACCATCTATGTATGGACACTTAATTGTCATGGTACCCAAGTTAGGGAACCAATTCCACCCAGTTTATCGGCATGTCATGGTTTATGTGCTTTGCGTGGATTTTATCGCCAGTATGTCCTTACTCAAGGGCCTTGCCCTTGAATTCCATAAAAATCTTATCTTATCATCCTATTAAAGTTTGTTCTTGAAACTCCTTATTGGCTATAAACTATCGTGGATGTCTAGATCTATCTTGAACGCTGTGCATATAAGGGCCTGATCTGATCCTGGGAGGAGCACCCAAAAGTACTAGTGCCCATGGGAGTTGTAATGATCACGGTGTCTAGCATTGCACCGAAGTACTTTCTCTCTTGATCTTTGGCATTCCACACTCTCTCTTTCTTGCGTGTGTGACTCGACTTGCGTGACTTTACTAGCGTGGCCCGACACGGGCAAAGTACTTGCGTGAAATAGCCAATAATCTATAAAGTCTCTCATGAATATCTCTTGTTTAAGACTCGCTTGGATGTTTGCACGACTTGTTATTCTATTGATTAGTTTTATTTCACTTGCTCAGTTATTTCTACATGCATAGCCATATTGCATTTACATGTGAAAAATTATAATTACTTAAACCCATTGCTAGTTCTTGAGATATAATTCCTACTGAGCGTTCGCTCACTCAGTTTTATTCCAACATTTTTCAGGTAAGCAGGTGGCTAGTGAGACCGAGACTCACACGGGCGGGACAAGTGTGCAAGCGAGCTTCGGAAACTAGTGAACCCGAGTCTTTTATCTTTCTTGAGTCTAGATAGTATTGTCTAGCTAAGTTAGCTTGTCGTCTCTCATTCAGTTATCTTGTCTGAGTCTGTTAGTATGTCGTTTTCTTCCTTTCCATTGTGATGGAGTCTTTAAGTTGGAAAACAAATTCTTGTAAGAGATTTGTATTAGAAATAAAATTTCTATTGTTGTTCAAAATTATTTTAGTCTTATGCGATTGCTCTTGATCATTCACGACTGTTTAACTGCCACGTTCCGAGCAAACGACACGTTCCGCTGCTATCGGTTCGGGGCGTGACAGAGGTGGTATCAGAGCTTCGGCTTTCATATCCTCCATTTATTAGGTCCCAAGGATAGGTCATCCTTGTTAGTCATATCAGAGCTTCGGCTTTCACATCCTCAAGTTATTAGGTTTCGGTGATAGGTCAAGTATCCCTGTCAGTCATATTAGAGTTTCGGCTTTCAAAATCCTTAGATTGTTAAAACCAAGTTATAGGTTGAGTATATCCTTGTCAGTCATCCTATAAGGATTTCGTGAGAGATGGGTAGAACTTGGGGTTAAAGTTATAAAAGAAAAATAAAATATTTACATTTCAATACTATTAATTCTTGAGTAAATAAATTATCTCCCAAATCATCTTTGCAGGAACCTAGATAAAATGGAAGCATCTAAGCCAAACTTTGTTCACGAGATGATCTTAGTGGATATCCAAGCTTACGCAGACCTTGTCAAACGAGTTCAAGAGCTAGAGAAGATGGTGGAAGAAAAAGAAAGAGTTGAAGGGAAGGATCGAACAGATGACTCTGAAAGGTTCACCGTTACTAAGAAAAGGATAAACGAGGCTGATATTTCACAAAGGTGCAAAAAATGCCAGAAATGTAGGAAGTGTAATAAGGAAGCTTCGACAGATCGCTCACAAGATAAGTGTAAATCTTGTGGAAGATATGGTCACAAATCGAAGGAATGTTGGTGGAGTTCGGGTGCATGTCTGCGTTGCGGGAACTTAGATCACAAGATAGCGGAATGCCCCAAGAAGCCTCCGAGAGGAGTTCAAGATTTAACCAAACTTGCCAAAGAGAAGGTTACGGAAGGTACCCCTCACCCGAAATCATAAACGAGCTCTTTTTCCATACTTAAGATTTCTTATGTATAAGCTCATAATAGTTCTCTGTTAGGAATGGAAGTTGCTGGAGCAATTCTCTAAGCTCAATATAAGCATGGACACGAACTTCAAATGTGTCACATTGTCTCATATAAGCATTCATCCAGACCTATTAACTGAAATACAAGCACTTCAGGATGATGACCCAATATTAGTGGAAATCAAGGGCAAACTAGAAGGACAGTCTGATTTCCAATTAGCATCAGATAGAAGGTTGTTATTCCAAAATAGAACTTGTATACCGGATTGTCCCGAGTTAAAGAAGAAGATCTTAGATGAAGCTCATAGATCAAGGTACACGATTCATCCTGGATCTACCAAAATGTACCAAGATGTGAAAAGAAATTTTTGGTGGCCCAACATGAAAAGGAAAATAGCGGACTACGTGTCGCACTGTCTCACATGCCAACAGGTCAAGGCGGAACACCTAAAGCCTGCTGGAAAACTACATCATCTAGATATCCCTAAATGGAAGTGGGAGGATATTGGTATGGATTTCATCATGGGTTTATCTAAATCAAAAGGAGGACATGATGGAATATGGGTTATTATTGACCGATTGACTAAATCGGCGCATTTCTTGCCAATCAAGAGCCGATGGTCAGTCGATGTGTTGGCTGCATTATACATTAAGGACATAGTCAGATTACACGGTATTCCTATCTCAATCGTGTCTGACAGAGATCCCCGTTTTACTTCTCATTTTTGGAAGGGACTACAACATTCTTTGGGAACAAGGCTTAACTTTAGTACAGCTTTTCATCCTCAAACGGATGGTCAGACCGAGAGAACTAATCAGGTCATTGAAGATATGCTTAGGGCATGCATCATTGATTTTGGTGGAAGCTGGCATGATCACTTGCCTCTGGTTGAATTTGCATACAATAATAGCTACCAGGCAAGTATACAAATGGCACCTTTCGAAGCCTTATACGGAAGGAGTTGCCGATCACCCTTATGCTGGGACGAAGTTGGAGAAAAACAACTATTAGGACCAGACATGGTAAGAGATACCACTGAGAAGATACAATTGATTAGAGAAAGACTGCAAGTTGCTCAGTCTAGGCAAAAGGCTTATGCTGATACAAGAAGGAGAGATCTTGAATTCCAAGTTGGAGATCATGTATTTCTCAAGATATCGCCTGGACGTGGCATACGGAGATTGGTGTCAAGGGCAAGCTTACACCAAGATTCCTCGGACCCTTCGAGATACTGGAAAGAGTTGGCAAGGTTGCTTATCGCATCGCATTACCTCCTCAATTGTCCGAAGTACATAATGTGTTCCACATATCTATGTTGAAGAAATATGTACACGACCCATCACATATTATTGATCATGGAGACTTAGTGATCTAGAAAGATCTCACATATAAACAAAAGCCTATGAAGATACTAGATCGTGAAGTACGAACCTTAAGGAATAAGGTTATTCCCATACTAAAAGTACAGTGGAGTAAATATTCTGAACATGAAGCCACGTGGGAGAGCGAGGAATCCATGAGGAAGCGATTTCCAGAATTATTTTGAGGTATATGCTCTACACTCACATATATATTATGGAATTTGGGGACCAAATTCTTTTAAGTGGGGGAGGGTGTAACAACCCTGGAAAAATAAAGATTTTAAAAATGGATCAAATTAAAATAAAAGATAAGTAAATAGATGATGAAAGCCTAAACGCATAAGAATAAGCCAGAAGGAAAATAACGCCTTGGGTCAAGGCGCTACTTCAAGAAGAAACGCCCTTATACAAGGCGCTAATTTATGAAAGGACGCCAACATCCGAGGTCGTCAATTCTTAAACGGTCAAAATAAATAAAAAGGAAAGTAGAAGTGACGCCCTCCACCTGGGCGCGTTTTATACAAGAAATGACGCTTGACAAGGCGTCAATTTAAATTAACGCCCTCACTTAGGACGTTAATTCAGTTTGAGTTTCGTTTGACCCAGGAGACTATCTAGAGCAAGTTTCTGGATAACTACGAGGAAGATTGAATAGGGTAAGAACTCTATTAGGAAAATATTACTTCCAATACAACACTAACTCCATTACGATCCTAAAAACCCTATAAATACTCTTCCATCTTCTTCAGTTTAAAGAATAGGGAGGGAGAGCTGTGTTCTTTCTCTACATTCAGAACATAGAAGAAGTTACTTCTCGTCTACTACCACCCTCACTGCTAGAGGATAGCAGTTACCTAGTTCTCAGGAGACTCTGTTTCAAACAGAGTATCATATTCTCTACAGTACCTTCATCTCGATCGTCATCAAGGTAGGTTTTCTCAAGGATTGTAGCCCAAAGTAACTTATGAAATCATATTAATAACATATATTCATCCATGCATATAGTTTTATTGTGGTTTCGAATGTTTTCTATGAAATTTTAAAGAAACGCCCTTGACCAGGGAGCTAATTTAAAATAAGCGACCCACACCAGGGCGCTAATTGTAGTTTTGACGCCCTGCCCAGGAGTCGTCAATTTCACCTAATTGTTAATTAACCGTGTTTAAAATTTAATATCTATGAAACTAGAATCTAATATGATGCATGATCATACCTGTTGAATCCTGCTATTTTACCTGTCCTAACTCCATAATTTATTTTCCTGAAATTTTATTATCTAGAAACTCTACTGTTCATATGAAAATTTGATAAATCCTGAAATAACGACCTCCTATAAGTCGTCTCTTATAAAAGTGACGCCCTGCACCAGGGCGCGAATTAAAAACTAACGCCCCTCTGTAAGGCGCGTTTCATGGAAATTCCAGAAAATTGGCAATTATGTAAAAATGTTATAAATATAATGGACGCCTGCTATTATAGTCGTTAAATTGTTAATAAACGCCCATGTATAAGGTGTTAATTTTATGAGTAACGACTTTACCTAAGTCGCTATTTTCCTGTATTACTATTTTCCCTGTTCCTGTTAACCGAGGGTTTGATATATATATATATATATATATATATATATATATATGTGTGTGTGTGTGTGTGTGTGTGTGTGTGTGTGTGTGTGTGTGTGTATATATATATATATATATATGTATATATGTAAGTATAATATCGGCACTATATTTCCACTCCGTGAATATAGTCCCATGTTTCGTGATGTTTTATCGTTTACCCACTAACTCTCAGTGACATACAAGCTCTCCATTGGGCATTCCGTTCCTTTGGACTAGCAAGTTAGTCATAGAGACCTCCGTAAGACTCCTCGAGCCTTGGATTCCCTCAAGGCCGATTGAGCTGGTTGTACCATAAAAACCTATTACACTATTTTTGCCATGTCACTCTATAGCAACATGGTAATACCGGCCCTCATGTTATGCTAAGTGGATATCATGAGAATATTCTTAATGGGATGAGGACATCATGCCATTAATATGCTGTTCTTGTGGACCTCAATTCTATATAAAAGAGTGACCATCTATGTATGGACACTTAATTGTCATGGTACCCAAGTTAGGGAACCAATTCCACCCAATTTATCGACATGTCATGGTTTATGAGCTTTGTGTGGATTTTATCGCCAGTATGTCCTTACTCAAGGGCCTTGCCCTTGAATTCCATAAAAATCTTATCTTATCATCCTATTAAAGCTTGTTCTTGAAACTCCTTATTGGCTATAAACTATCGTGGATGTCTAGATCTATCTTGAATGCTGTGCATATAAGGGCCCGATCTGGTCCTGGGAGGAGCACCCAAAAGTACTAGTGCCCATGGGAGTTGTAATGATCACGGTGTCTAGCATTGCACCGAAGTACTTTCTCTCTTGATCTTTGGCATTCCACACTCTCTCTTTCTTGCGTGCGTGACTCGACTTGCGTGACTTTACTAGCGTGGCCCGACACGGGCAAAGTACTTGCGTGAAATAGCCAATAATCTATAAAGTCTCTCATGAATATCTCTTGTTTAAGACTCGCTTGGATGTTTGCACGACTTGTTATTCTATTGATTAGTTTTATTTCACTTGCTCAGTTATTTCTACATGCATAGCCATATTGCATTTACATGTGAAAAATTGTAATTACTTAAACCCATTGCTAGTTCTTGAGATATAATTCCTACTGAGCGTTCGCTCACTCAGTTTTATTCTAACATTTTTTAGGTAAGCAGGTGGCTAGTGAGACCGAGACTCACACGGGCGGGACAAGTGTGCAAGCGAGCTTTGAAAACTAGTGAACCCGAGTCTTTTATCTTTCTTGAGTCTATATAGTATTGTCTAGCTAAGTTAGCTTGTCGTCTCTCATTCAGTTATCTTGTCAAGTCTGTTAGTATGTCGTTTTCTTCCTTTCCATTGTGATGGAGTCTTTAAGTTGGAAAACAAATTCTTGTAAGAGATTTGTATTAGAAATAAAATGTCTATTGTTGTTCAAAATTATTTTAGTCTTATGCGATTACTCTTGATCATTCACGACTGTTTAACTGCCACGTTTCGAGCAAACGACACGTTCCGCTGCTATCGGTTCGGGGCGTGACATTCATACTCAGCTTCATTGTTGGTTAGGGATTTCATGAGAGCATAGGTGTTGTACAAAACTCCGCCCTGAGGAGTCAGGAAAACAATGTCGGCACCTGCCATAGTGGCTGGATCCTGATTACTTCGGGTAATCCCTCGGGAAGCGCCATCGAAGTACAGCTCCCAACAAGGTACACTAGTTGCGAGAGCGCTTTGCTGCCAGTAATGCAAGACATCTCCGCTCTGTCCAACCGATTGTTGTGCTTGAACAGCAAGGGACTCCTCGTCGGGGAGCTCCGAGCTGAAAGGGGAGTCGTCTGGCACTGAATGGGCTGCCAAAAATTCAGCCACACCTTGTTCCTTGATTGCTTTTCTGGGAATATAAGTAATGTCGTAGTCCATCAACAGGAGAGCCCACCTTCCCAGTCTGCCTGAGAGGACGGGTTGTCGAAGGAGATACTTCAGAGGGTCATGCTTGGATATAAGCTCGACTCGATGGGACAGGAGGTAATGCCGCAACTTTTTGATGGCGAACACTAATGCCAAGTAGACCTTCTCGACTAGGGAATATCGGTACTCGGCACCGATTAGCTTCCGGCTGAGGTAATAGAGGGGCTGCTCTTTACCTCCCTCATTGACTTGTGCCAACAGAGCTCCTAGGGAAGCGTCCATGGCAGCAATATAGAGGATAAGTGGTTTACCCTTGACCGGTGCCCCCAGAACTGGAGGAGTAAGGAGGTACTCTTTGATTTGCTCGAAAGTCATCTGGAATTCAGAGTCCCATATAAACGGGGTGTCTCTCTTCCTCAGCTTGCCGAAAGGCTCGCATCGCCTGGAGAGGTTAGAGATAAACCTCTGAATGTAGGTCAGCCTCCCTTGGAAGGACCTGAGCTCGATGATGTTGCTGGGTGGTGGAAGCTCCCGGATTGCTTTGATCTTCCTGGGGTCCACTCAATTCCTCGGTATCAGATAATGAAGCCGAGAAACTTGCCGCTGGATACGCCAAAAGCACATTTCATGGGGTTGAGCCCATATTGCCGAAGACGCTCGAAGACTTGGCGTAAATCACGCAAATGGTCTTCGCACCTTTTAGTCTTGACGACGAGGTCGTGGACATAGCATTCGACGGTATTGTGCAGCATCTCGTCGAATATTTTGGTCATGGCCCTTTGGTAAGTAGCGCCGGTATTCTTCAACCTGAAAGGCAAGTGCTTGTAGTTGAAAATCCCTTTGGGGGATCTTAAGGCTGTGTGGCCCTTGTCTTTGAGGGACATCCGGATTTGGTTATAGCCGGACGACCCATTCATAAAGGACAAGGCCTCATGCCCAGTGGTCATGTCGACCATTGTTTCTGTGATTGGAACTGGGAAGTCGTCCTTCGAACAAGCTTTGTTGAGGTCCCAAAAGTCGACACAGATATGGACTTGGCCATTTTTCTTCTTGACTGGGACTATGTTGGCGAGCCAGATCGGATAGATACACGGCTCAATGAAATCGACCTCCACCATTTTATCGACTTCGGTCGCGACCTGGAGCTCCAGCTCATGGCGCATGCGCCGCTGCGACTGTTTGACTAGAGTGATCAAGGGAGAAATGGCTAGCTCGTGCTCCGCTATGGAGGGGTCTAGCCCCGACATCTCCCTGTACGTCCAGGTGAAGCAGTCTTTGTACTCAAGTAGGAGTTGCTTGTAATCTTGCCTTTCTGCTTCGGTAAGGAGAGCGCTGACGAATGTGGGCTGGGGGGCTTCATCTTCGCCCAAGTTGATTTCAACGAGCTCATCAACGGTTGCTTGGTCACCATCCTCTAGCTCGAGAGGAGCGGGTTGGAAGTCGATGAAATCCTCAGCATCGGTGTCAGCTTCGTGCATTTCTTGATTCTCGAAGCCACTGGTTGACGTCGATGGGACTGGAGAGTGGTTGTCGCTGGAGCGCACCAGGGATTGGTTCGGGTCACCGACTTTTGGTCAGCAGTCATCAACTGGGGTTACTGAGGTCTCCCCGGGGTTGCCTGCTAGAGCCGACGATCCTTTACAGTCGGTGTCCTGGATACCTCCCTCGTCGGGAGAGCCTGTTGAACCAGGTCCTTCGACATGCTGGGTGGCAGGAGGAGCTTCTTCGGCCCCTTTATCTTGGCAGGCAGGTGAGGATGATTCCTTGACTACTTGGACTGGAGTGCCAACTTTGACGGGGATCGAGATTAGGATCTCTTCTTCCTCGTCTCCAGAGCTGTCAAATTTGGCTTCGACTTTAGCTCGGTCATCGGCTGGCTATTTCAAGCCTACGACGTTGACTGCGTAGTCGGAGTGAAAGTCCGAGTCTTGGTCGTAGCCAAGTCCCCCGGTATCCTTATAGAAGGACGAGAGTTGTCCCCGTACCTGAGAAGGGGTCCACAGTTGGTGAAAATATTCACGTCGCGCAGAATCTTGCCATTGAGGGATGTGTTGCTTTAGACACTTTTCCCAAATATGCGGCGGCAGGTTGTCCAGTACTTGGACGGCTTCAGGGGTATCATCGGCTCGCTTGGACCAGCTGAAGTCATCCTCCGGTGGGGCTTGAGGGACCATGTCTCCCTTATAGAAGACAATGGGTTTCTCCCTGCTGGCCTTCTTCTTATTTCTACGCTATCGCTTGAACGTGACAACAAATGTCGTCAACAACTCAACGTTGTATTCTTCGGATGCACATGGGAACTGGATGTAGTTTGGGGGCAAGGATATACTCTTGCCAATAGCTTGACTAATGAGGTTGGCCTCAAAGTCAATTTTGCACCTTTTGGGGCGATCCAGTGTTGACTTGGAGCTGAGGCGCAGCCGATGAAGCTGGGCCTTCTCTTCATCCACGGAGAAGAGATCGTCATTGTCTTCGTCTGAGAGCCAGCCATTGCTCCTGCTCTAAATCACAGGGTACATGCTAATCCCCTTGAAGTAGAGCGCAGCGTCGGCCAGATTGCATTCCGCTGGCGTGAACGGTGACAAGTCTGCAAAGACCGTGTGTTGCTCCCCGTCCTTGGCATACTTGATGCATTGGCGAAGAGTTGACGGGACGACCCAATTTTCATGGAGCCAAGGTCTACCCAGTAGCATCTTATATGATGTGTTGGCATCGATGATGTAGAATGTCACCTTTCGAGCACCAGGTCGACGTCCACTCGACCGAGGACATCCTCAGTGTTTTGGTTGAAGCCAGGTATCTTGACCGCTTGAACCTTCTGGAGGTATGGGGTCATATATAAAGTCTTGAATGTTTTGAGCGGCATGATGTTGACAGCGGTGCCAGCATCCACAAGAATCCAGTTCACATCATGCCCATTGACCTTCCCTTTCATGTAGAGAGGACGGTTGTGGCATGGAGGGGATAGCAACATGTCCATCTCCGTGAAGGAGACGGTGGTTGTGAAGGCTTCATAGGCAGCCACCTTCATTTCCACGACATGCGCTTCGTAAGCTTCTGGATCTTGGAGTATCTTAACGAGAGTTTCTCTTAGCTCTTTACTCCAAGCGATGGCTTCCCAGATTGTAATGTTGGCGGGGAAGCGCTTCATCTGGTGGAGGACCTTCCGGTTGGCTCGGGCTCTAGCATCCTCCAAGGAGGGTAGTATGTCGGGCTGGGCTTTCTGTGAGCTGATGTGTTGCTCCCCATCGGGAAGTCGCACTGCCTTGCCTTTACCACCAGGATCAGACTGACCTTGATCACTGGTGGACTCCTAGAACAAGGGTGCCAATGATGGCTCTTCTAGGGGTAACTGGCGGGCTGACCCGTCCTTGCCGGACGGTCCCGCTTGTTCTTCAGAAGAAGCCGGAGCTGGTACAGAGACTGGGAGGCTGGCAGGACTCTCTTCAATATCGTAAGGATCGAAGACGCCAGGTCCCTTCCGAATTTCTATCTCCGAAATGGGGTCAAGTTCCTCTCCTTGAAAGAGGATGATTCACTCGGGGTCGAAGGTGGACGGGTGAAGGGGTAGCTCGGGAGTTCTCCCGCAGCCTCTACCGCGTCCCCGGCCATGACCTCGGCCACGGCTTGTGTGTTCTGGAGCTGGTTGTAGCCCAAGCGGGGCAATGGTTCTTTGTCTGGTTCGGGAGGCCACTGGCTCACCTCTCCGAGAAGCGTTGATGTTATCAGGAGGTGGGATGGCCACCATGTTACAGGTGCAGCCTCGAAGCATTTCTTCTAGCTGTTCTGTCGTGATCTCCTTATCTTTATAGCACAAGAAGAGCCCATCTGGGATCAAGAGTCTTTTTCCGTTCTTGAGCTTTTGGATCATCTATTGGACCCAGTCTCTGAGGTGGGCTCGTTTCTGCATTTCTTCCCACGGGATATAGCTGTCGAGTGGGAGGGCACCCGTAGGATGAGGAGGAACATATTCTTCTAGGTCATCAATGAGCCGCTGGAGCCTCTGAAGAGGCGTTGGCTCGGCTGGTGATTGTAGGGCTGCTGCTTGTTCAGCTTTTTTCTTGAGCCGCCCTTTAAGGTTCTTCCTCCTAATTTTCTCCCGTTTCTTGGCGATGGCCGCCTCCAAGGGAGTAGGAGGGAGAGGTGCTGGGGCCGGAGCTGATAAGCTCCCACGAGGACATCCTTGAGCTGGTGTCTTAGCAGGGCGAGGTCGACGACCTTTCCTTGCCTGGATTTCAATCCAGCCTCCTTCCGCTTGTTGTATTTGGAAGGTGGCGTTGATCGCTTGCTCGATTACCTCAAGCGGTAACTCCTGGTATGCTGGGATACTGGGAGTGGCGTCCGAAGACGTGTGCGCGGTTCGGTGCCTTACCCGTCGTGGAGACAAGAGCCAACGAGAAGTCGGCAGACTGGTGCTGGCGTCCAAAGACGTATGCATGGTTTGATGCCTTAGCCGCGGTGGCGATGGCTTTTGCTGAGAGGCGGACTGAGAAATGTGCTTGTTGTCCTATTCCTTAGTCTTGCCTTTGTGATCAGGCTGAGGGTAGGGTCCGGTGATAGCCGAAGGCATCGCATGGCGTTGTCACTCTGAACAGTCACCCCGACTTTGTGGCCTGATTGGGCCTTGTAGTGATGGGCCCATCGCTCGAGTCGAAGCCGCTGAAGACTCCGAAGATGTCTTCTTTGTGACTCGGATTGTGTCAGAGGGTAAGCGGGGAGGACCCAACGGCCCATCGGCTAAGGGGGCATGACACGGCTGGGCCGGGACCTCACCATGCTTTTGCTTTCCCTTCCTATCCATGGACGCCGGAGACGGAGATAGGACAGGGGAAGGACAAGGGAGAGCTGAGGAGCCCATCATCGTCTTGCTCACCAGAACATCCTCTCGGCCCAGCAGGACTCGGAGGAGCATGGTGGTGTCTTCTTCGGAGAAAGGGAGAGATTCCAGCTCCCGCCAAGGCCGCCACTACATAGTCGAAATGGCCGGGGTTGGCTGGCCGGATGCTAATGTTCGATCATCTGGAGGGGCGGAGGTGGGAAGGACGCTGACCGAGAAATCGCTCAGCCGTGTCTCCTGACTGACATCATGCTCCCTACGCCTTCGCAATCGCTTGAGTGCTTCCCGATTATCGGCCTGGAACTCGAGCCATTCTAGAGGATGCTGGTAAGGTAGCCCGTGCCCATTTTTTTAAGGGAAATCTGGCCGCTCTGGCACATCCCTGGCGACGCTCAGGGTTTCTTTGACAGCTTGCCGAAGCCTTACAAGTGACATGGAGTTCCCCTCCGCATCGATCTGCTCCCACTGGATCTATTCCTGGATGAGAATTGAACTTCCTCATAGGACTCGATCGGGTGACAGATTCTGGCGTGAAAATGGCAATATTGGGGGTGACTAAGGTCCCAATGGGTGTAGTCTGCCGGTGAATCGTGGGGCATGATTTGTCCCCTCTCAACGAGGATATCGAATAGTCACCGGGTTCTCTCCTTGGGGAAGGAGAGGGGTCCGTGATCATGCAAGGGCCTCCACCCCGGGTACCAGAGCGAATGTTGGCGTTGACTGGTGCTGGGCTCCCCTACTTCGACATCAGAGAGGGAGAATGGAGCCATCATATGCATCACACTGGCCGAGTAGTGAACCACATGTGCTGCCTTAGCTGGCTTGGACCACGTATGTGGTTGCGGGGGATCGACGAGACCACTCTTCATTTTAACAAGGCCATCTCAGATCAGCTTCTGCGCCTAAGTCTTGAAGACATATCAATCTTCAATTGAGTGGCCTAGCATGCGATGATACGGGCAATAGCCGGGATCGTCGGTCTTCAGAGCCTCGTCCGACTTGCTGATTTCTGACAGCTCGACAATCTTCTGGGCCATGCAGAGGTCGAAGAGCATCTTCGTATGTTCTTTTTTGAAGGAGAATGGTGTCTTCATGTGCTCAGAGAAGGAAGGGGCGGCAGGCTTGTCTGCCGACTTTTTGTTAGAGCCGCTTGGTTCGGCCTCTTTATCAGCTTTGGCGGCGGGGGTGAACTCGACGATATTCACCTCCTTACCGGACTGGCATTCTCGCGCTTGCTTACCCTTCGCTGTAGTATAGCTCGGGTTATTGGCGAAGAACATCTCTATTTCGGCGACCACCAAATTGAGTTGGTCGAAGCCTTTAATATTGGCGCCGAGAAGCTTCTCGCTGACCTCAGCTCCCAAACCCCGTCGGCATATAGTGATGGCATCTTCCTGGACTGGCGGGTTGACACACCTCATGCTGAGGTCTCGCCATTTCTTGATGAAGTCGAGGGCGCTCTCGCCCTTCCTCTGTCAGAGAGAGCAGAGCTCGGCCAGGGAGATCTTTCGCTCGACCGTTTGAAAGTAGTTGAGGAACTTCTTCTGGAGATCTACCCAGTCGATGACTAAGCTGGGCTTCAGGCGAGAATACCATTGGAAGGCCGTTCCCGTAAGCGAAGTAGCGAAGTAGCAGAGGAGATACGACTCATCCAGCGCTAACTCGCCCATGGCCATAACATAGTAGGCCAAGTGTTCATGTGGCGACCCCTGCCCGTTGAACCTTTGCAGCTTCGGGGGCTTGGCATACTCTGGAGGAAGCTTTTTCAGCTGGTGGTGAAGCGGGTACGGTACACTATAGAGATCTACCGTGGCAACCCTTTCACCATATTGGGCGAGCTTTGTCTCAACAATCCGCTCGATCATCTGGCATTGTGCCAGAAGATTTTCTGGCATTGGCGTATTGGATGCTCGTGGCTGAGCCTTAATTGGGGGTGCGCCAAACCCAGCTGCCAACGGGGTTCGGGCGATTGTCGCTAAAGTGTTGGCAACATTGCGCCCCGCCGGCGGTGCCGGTGCTTCGGCCGGAGGCCTACCAGGTTGCTGAGGATGAAGGTCCCGTTCCTAGAGGAGATCTTGCAGGAGGGCCTTCAGATGCTGGTTCTCCTTCAGGAGAGTCTCGAGGGTCACTTCTTGAGCCTCATTCATAGGAGGGTCATTGTTGACCGGCTCCGTGTTGATCGGAGGGTGATGCGGGACGAATGAGGGACCCAGCGCCAAATGATGCGAACCTTGGACTCTAAGTGACGACGCGACCGGTGACACGCGAACAATAGAGCTACCTCGGCCCGACACTAAGAGCTCCTATGGGTTCTATGCCTTAAACAGAAATGCGAGCTCACTCGTCATCCCAAGCGAGGGAAATGCGGATCCGCGCGGTTAAGGAACCGGCAGAGTCAAGGGTGGTCAAACTCACTTCCGTGCTCGGGTCGAGTCACGGGACGGGTTCACTCTCTTTCTCACAGCGGTGATGAATATGAACTCACGAGAAAGAATTTCTAACGCACTCAAGCAGCGGCATATAATCATATACTAAGTAAGCAAATGCCAAGAAGTTGAGACCGTTACCTCCACACACCGGGCATGGGGAAGACAACCCCGGCCAAAATTGAACTCTCGGTTAAACAATTTTTGGCAAATTACAAATTTCAAACCCACTCCACGCAGGGAGGTAATAGGTAACAAGTGGGACCCGGGAGGATCGAAATTGGGTTGACGGGCAGCACTTTGATTTGCTCCGTCGGTGCCGACAAGCTGCAAATGAATGCTATCCGGATGGCGCGGGCTGACGGTTGTGGGGTCCACGACTTGCTCAAATGGCCGACTGTGGCGGGGTTGGTACCACTGCAAAGAGGACTCTCGGAGGGATGATCCCTTGTGAGGCGGCTGCATTGGTTCTCCTTGTGGATGGCGAGACGACTCCGACCGTCAAGCGTTGAGGCTTGCTGCCCTGGATCTGATTTGCTATTTCAGGCGTGCTCGACCCGACGACAAAAATTGTTGTGATCAGCCCCGACGTCGGAACGATGCGAGACTAGCGCCGATGCGAAGCTAACTTGAAGTACTTCAACCCTTTGGTGTTACAGGAATTTTGTTGGGGCTGTACTTTCCATGGTGAAATTTCAAACAAGACTGTTCTCAGTCTCAGATCTGCCCAGGCAGACTGAGATCTGCCTGAGAAAGTGCGTTGACTATGGTTGAAACCTTGGATCTGGGTGATGGGCTTTTATGGAAGCTAGAGGAAGAAGTAAGGAAGACGTGGATAATTTTTTTGTAAATTTTGGTGGAGGTTTGATATGGGAAATGGATTTTCTAACAGAGATGGGTCGAATCTAGACTGCAGGGGGTAGCACAGATTTGGGAAAAGACAGTATTTTTTGGATGGGAAATTAAATTCTTAAAATCACAAAAAAAAATTATGGACGATGGCTTAGGTGGACAAAACTCCCAGTTCAAATTTTCGATCATTCTGAAATCGGAAAGGGGGGCTCATGGGCGAGATGCTTGGTTGCTGGAACACAAGACTGCACAAGGCAGATCTTGAGGGCTGTGGGAATCTAAATGGGAAAATAGGAAAACGAAGTGGAGAAATTCTAAAATTATAGGTGGGACGTGGGATCAACCTTGGGAACTCACCCTGAAATTTTAAGATCCAACAGATCTGGGAACTGAGAGCAAAAATTCCGGAGTTGGCTTGCTGTCTTGAGTTGGACAGAATTTCGGCGACGGCAGTGGCGGTGCAACGGCGGCTCGATGGCGGTGGCGGCGGCGGCGGCGGATAGCTTCACACATTGATAAGGGGACGAGTCACACCTCAGAAGGCAACCTTCACAGCTGCAGGGGAGGGAGAGGAGGGAGAGAGGGGGCGGCCCTTGGCTCCTTGGAGCAAAAATTGCATAATTATTTCATTAATTATGGTGAAAATGGGAAAATACAAGCTTTTATATGAAATGGGCACTCTAGGTAAATGACTAGGATTACCCTTAGATATAGGGTGGGTGAGGGTTACCTTGGGGATACCAAAAACTATTTTTCCCCATGTGGTCAAACTAAATAAAAAAATTGGCCTAATAAAGCCAAAAGAGGGGGTGCCCCCCTTAAAGAAGGGAAATGGAATTTCCCCTCCTTGGTCCATTGGTCCAATATCCAAGGTGGACAATGGGCCAGCCCTTATGGGTCCCTATAAGTTAGGTGGCCTAATGGGGAGGAGGGTGAGGGGGCCCGCAGGACCTAGGTGGCCCCTTTTTACAAGAAAACCCATTTATTTCTCCTAATTACACTCTATTAAACCCAAATAAACAAAATAAGCACACATTACATTCCAGATAAAAACCCAATAAATACTAAAAATGATGGGACTCAGAACGGAGACTCCAGACTGTCTTCGAGCCAAAAGGAAGTCGATGTAGCTCGAGCGGTGTTGCGCGTACGGTACCGATGGTTCACCGGTTCATGCTTCGCGCTCACTCTGGTGTCTGCACCAATTCTCCCCGGGTGGGAGAAACTTGACCTTGTCGAGTAAGGGTCCGGATCGCTCTAGTAGCGCTCTAGCATATCCGGATCTATCCTCTACAACTCTGCCCTGGTGATCCACGTATCCTCGGTGGCGGGTCGCCCTCTCCATCGCACTAGGTAGCGCGGGTAGGATCCACTCCTAGTAATAGTCACATGCTCATCCAGTATATGATCTATATACTCACGTTACCGTGGAAATGAGGCTGGTGGTGGGCACTCAGGTGTGGGGTCACTCTCAAGAGGGGGAGACGGCTCAAAAGGCTCACTAGGGATCACCGTTGGGCCCCTATAAGCAACTAGATCCGACACATTGAAAGTAGAGCTTATACCATATTCCTCGGGCATGTCTACAACATACACATTGGATCCAATGCATTTCAACACTCGAAATGGATTGGCTCTGCGAACTTGCAATTTCTTGACGGTTCCAGAGGGAAACCGTTCAGGTCTAACCCTGATCATGACATAATCACCCTCTTGGAACTCACGGTGGTGTCTGTGGGCATCGGCTAACTCTTTGTACCGTGCATTGCTAGCCTCAATGTGACGACGGATGTCGTCATGCAGACTCCTAACATGCCTAGCAAATGACTCAGTAGACTCTGACGCTCGGGCATGAATGGGCATGGGAACAAGATCCACTGGCTTCCTAGGCCTACGACCTGTGACAATCTCAAATGGACTCATACCAGTAGACCTGTTGACCGAATCAGTATATGCAAACTTTGCCAGTGGTAATGTGAGATCCCAATCCCCTACACGATCCTTAACAAGACACCTCAAAAGATCACCCAGACTCCTACTGACCACCTCGGTCTGACCATCTGTCTAGGGATGGTATGCAGTGAAAAACTTGAGGTGAGTACCTAACATATGCGACAGTGTCTTCCAAAAGTAACTGGTGAACCTAACATCACGGTCAGACACTATGGTATGAGGCAACCCAAACTTACACACCATGTGAGTAAGGAAAAGGCGGGCTACCCTAGAAGCATCCGAAGTCTTAGAGCAGGGAATGAAAAGGGCCATCTTCGAGAACCGATCTACTACCACATAAACTGAATCATGCTTCCGAGAGGTGCGTGGCAATCCCAAAACAAAATCCATGCTAACATCATGCCACGGGGCATCAGGCACGGGAAGAGGTGTATAGAGGCCTGAGCTTTGCTTCTTCATTTTAGCCGTAACACATGTACGACACTGGGCCACAATGTGAGCAACATCTCTCTTCAAGCTCGGTCAATAGAACCTATGCTCGATAGCCTCGATAGTCTTGTTTCGACCAAAGTGGCCGGCTAGACCTCCCGCATGAAGTTCCCAGACTAAGAAGTCGTGAACCGAAGTTCGGGGAACACAAAGCCTACCTCCTCGAAAGAGGTAACCCTCTTGAAGCACATAATCACTATGATCTCTCGATGGTCCGGCCTGGAGAGCGGCAAAGATCTGACCAAAGTCAGGACAATCAACATAAGCCTCTCTCATCTTCTCTAGCCCTATGACCTCGACACTCATGGTAGTCAGCAGACAAGCTCGTCGACTCAAGGCATCAGCCACCTTGTTATCCACTCCAGCCTTGTGTTTAAGCACAAATGTAAACAGCTGGAGATACTCAACCCATCTTCTGTGACGCGCATTAAGCTTCTTTTGGGCATGGAGGAACTTCAAGGCCTCATGGTCAGAGTACAAGACAAACTCCTGATGTAATAAGTAGTGTCTCCAATGCCTAAGAGTCTGAACAACTGCATAGAATTCCTTATCATAAGTGGAGTATCACAGTTTCACGTCATTCAGCTTCTCACTGAAATATGCAATCGGGTGGGTCTCCTGACTCAACACTCCTCCACTTCCTACACCCGACGCATCACAAGAGACCTCAAACACCTTCAAAAAATCTGGTAATAGAAGAACCGGTGTATGGGTCATGCGGTCCTTGATGTCCTTGAAGGCAGTAGCAGCGGCCTTCGTCTATACAAATGTGCCCTTCCTGATACAGTCCGTGATCGGGGCAGTGACGGAACTAAATCCATGGATGAAGCGATGATAGAACGTTGCGAGGCCATGGAAGCTGCGAACATCATGGATCGTGCGGGGTTCTGGCCACTCAACAATGGCCTGGACCTTCTTCGGATCAGCGGAGACCCCAGTACAAGACACAATGAAACCCAAGAAGGTAAGCTGAGGAGTCATAAAGGCACACTTCTGTGGGTTTGCAAACAACTGCTCTCGTCTCAAGAGTAGGCAGACCTGCCGTAGATGATCCTAGTGGTCCCCCATAGTGCGACTATAGATGAGAATATCATCAAAATACACTACCACAAAGACTCCAATGAATGGTCGAAGGACCTGAGTCATGAGCCGCATGAAGGTGCTGGGGGCATTGGTCAGCCCAAAGGGCATAAACAACCACTCATATAGACCACCCTTGGTCTTAAATGCGGTCTTCCACTCATCACCTGGCCTAATCCTTACCTGATGATAGTCACTGTTAAGGTCGATCTTCAAAAAGATAGGGGCACCCGCCATCATGTAAATCATATCATCCAGGTGGGGAATAGGGAACATGTACTTTATGGTAATTTTGTTGATGGCACGACTATCAATACACATCCTCTAAGTGCCATCCTTCTTTGGGGCGAGTAATGCGGGAACAGCACATGGACTCATGCTATCCCAAATAGATCCCCTCTGCATAAGCTCATCGACCTGCCGCTTTAGCTCGGCGTGCTCAGTGGGACTCATGAGATAATGGGGAATATTGGGCAATGAAGATCCCGGAATCATGTCGATACCATGCTGAATATCCCGCATAGGTGGGAGTCCCTCGGGAAGCTCTTCGGGAAAGATATCAGCAAATTCCTGCAGAATGGGAATAACATCGAGTGGGAGTTCACCCTCGGACTTTTGCTCCACCACTTGGACCGCGATGGCAAACACAGGATTCCCCTTACTAGCCTCTCGCTCCATTTATCGGGAGCTAATCAACATCAACCTCCTACGCGGGGGTGTTTGATAGGTTTATTTTACCAGGGGTATTTTATTATATTTGGTGGGTTTATTTGGTTTGTTTACGCGTCGATCAACCAATTAATTAATCGGTAATTAACTGACTGATTGACTGCGCATGCGTGCCAGTCACATAAGTGATGAGTTTATTATGCGCTCATTCTGACTCGTTTTGGGGCGAGAGTGAGGTTCGGTTGGGACCAGCAGTCCACCATACCATAAAGGCTACGGCGTTAATTACATCCCCCGCGAGGAGGGAAAACCTTTGATTAATTGCCGAGATAGTGGGCTATCGTGGCCGGAATAAAGGATGCAAAGGATACGAATGATCATGCAAGATACTATGATCTACCATGCACGGTTTATTAGGGCGGACCCTCAGTACGTGGCGGAGGACCTAGGTCCGAAGACCACCATCACGCGTAGTAAGAGCTTCCCGTCAGACGTTGCCCGGCTTTCTGCTCATGTCATTTGATATACCAAGGGCCCGTGCACTCAGGCATACATTGATACGGCACGAATGCTTAGACTAAAACATGATGATGAAGTTATGAAACTAGCTAATTCAGGTTTAGACAAACCAATTTATTCAATTTATTGATTATAGGGTTTATTTAATTCTATCATTAGCATTAGAAATCACCTCGGAGGCGAGGAGGGGGTTGAAACGGCACCACGACGCGGTTCGGAATGAAAACGGCGCAATACGCGTAGGTATAGGGTTTAAAACGGCGCAGCAAGCGTGGGTAAAGGCCTAAAATGGCGCCGCCTGGCGTAGGTATAGGGGATGGGTCAAAAACTGTGCGCCTCTCTTCTTGACGCACCGGAATAAGGCGCGCCGTTTTAGGGCACGCCGTATTAAGGCGCGCCGAGTGTCGGTGGCGCCGGTTTAGCTCCGCATCACAGAAACTGAGGTTTTATAGACTTATTTATGGACTTATTAATAAGTTTTGGAAGATTTCAGAAGTTTATTGAATAAGCCATTCATCGGGTCGGTCCTGGGCCGTCTGGAAGTCAAGTCATAAGCTTGCGTGAGGTTCGTACTCAAGCGCAGCGATCGTTCCGAGTCAAACTCGTTCGAGCCAAAATTTCAGCAGCATCTCCCCATCCCAGAGGATTGTCGGGGGGAAGCGGGGAGTACTCATGTGGCGGAGCAGCCCCTGAAAGCCGGGTGGCATAGTGGCGGCCGGCAAACTCGAACGGATAGGAGAACCCAAGGGCTAGCCTACTAGGGGCACCAAGTCCGTGGGTGAGAAGTAGACGTATAGCGCGACTCATAGCGGGAGCAAAGACCTCGAGGGCTAGCCTACGAGGGGCACGTGACTCGAGTGGATACCATGTCTAAGTCGGGATGACCAATAGAGAGGGAAAACCTCGAGGGCCAGCATACGAGGGGCACCCATCTCACGGCCACCACAAGGCCCACTAAGGGCTGTGGATTTGAGGTGTTGGGATTAACCCATTGTTGACACCTTGAAAATGAACAAGGGTGAAAGCACAATTGAAAAGAGGATCAGACCAACAGTGAAGGACCAATAATGAAGCCCGTCAACCATTTACCCGGCTGAAGTCTTTGTCGGCCAAGCTGATGCCCGGTGCCGATATCATTCAGACGGCCACACTGATAAACCAGCAGTCACTCGACTGATGGGACCTCTTAGCACACTTTAATGAGAGCTGTACTACTGCCTCATCCAAGAATCCATAGATGACATGTCAGGGTAAGTCAGATGTCGGCTTATTGACAGATGTGATATGAGATAAAGATGAAGCCGGTACCGGCAGATGAAGATTGTAAAGGCTTTTGCCAAGTCAGATCAATGAAGAAGAATTGTCTCCACAGATTATACGCCCGGCTGAGGTCTTCCCAGACTAAGGCTGATGTCCGATTTCGTCACCATTCAGGTAACGATATCGATAAAATGATACCCGGTTTTGTCATCATTCAGATGGCAATACTGATGAAACCCCTGTCTACGAACTGATGAAAACATATCAATGATATCAATGGAAGCTATGTCACCAATACAGGGCCTTCTCTGGTTCTGATGAATATCAATTTAAAGGATTAAGAGAGGCCAAGGCACGTACGAAGCTTAATAGTCCTAAATGGGCCGGCCAAATGGGCTTCCGAATGTGGCACCGAGAACCTCAACAGGCGGCCACTCGGCGCGCCGGGAGCTATTGCGAACGAATGGGGAGCGCCGATTACCATCTGCCGACATGCAAGAAGAACCTGGGTCTATATAAACCCACTTCTTCGAAGAAGCGAAGGGGATCAGAGGCAGAGGAGAGAAGCACCAGAAGAAATAGAAGGGCCTTGAAAAAAAAAGAGAGATCGAGAGAGATCGAGAGGATAGCCAGAAGAAGAAACAAAAGGAAAAGAGAGCCCCAAGAAAAGTGACTCGAAGAAGCGAAGAGATATCTGAGAAGAAAGCAGGAAGAAGAAGCTCCAGGTGGGCTGCTCCGGGGAGGGAGAGGAGTCAATGCTCCGCCCTCCCACATACTTTCTTTTCTTTTCTTCGATGTAATCTAGCGAGTCTTTTCTCGATTTATCAAATGTAGCCGGAGAGTCCCGGTCTTGATTTCCACCTCTCTGCTTTGCATTCCTCTTTTACGATCTGTGTAAGTCTTCGATACAATGCAATGAAATATCAACATGGCCCATTTGGGCACCGATTGATTGAGATATCTGCTCTCCGTCTCTCTCAATGTACATAGTTCTCGGCTTAAAAGTCCAGTAGCCTAGACTCTTCGAGTTTCAGAGCCGATTGAATGAATCTGTTCTTCGAGGAGGGATGAAGATAGGACCCCTACCCCTATCTAATGGGTTATTGGGTTCTGCTTTCTTCTCCCCTCCTGTCTCAATGGCAGATCCTCCGCATATAGTCCGAGTTTTCTCTCGAGCCCTTGTGCTGTTCAGGAACCAGAGACATCAATCTCTTGGTTCCCTGAACTGTTGGCTGTACAAAGATATGTCTGCTCTGCAGGTTAATGCCATCCCGCGAGATTCTAACAAGCGATGACCTCAGTCTCTCGACCCTCCATTCTAACCCTTGAATGATTAGGGTCTGGAGTTTAGGCGTTAAGAGTTCCTCCGTCGCCGGTTTTTCGATGCAGTTGGGCTCGTCTAGGGGATCAGAGACAGTCATCTCTTGATCCCCCAGACGGCCTGCAACAAACAGATGAAACCCTTCACAGGGTATAGACGATGGTCTCTTTTCCCCTACTGATTCGGCCTTCCAATTCCCTTGGCATCCTTCAAACAGAGCTATCCACGAAACCCCCTCCGGCACTCCACATTCGGTCTCGATCCGAGCCAGAAAACTCAGAAAATTCCCGAACAGAGTACCGTAATCAAGCCCTGAAACCCTCAACCCTTTCACCTTCCTGGCGTGCTAATTGCCACGCCGAGAGCTACGCCGCCGAGAGGCCTCCCTCTTCCTTCCCCTTCAGTAAAACGACAAACTCTTCCGGTTAAACCCCTCTTCCTTCACAGCCTTCCCGGCCTGTGGCCTCCCGACGTCGGGTTCCCGGCGCGGCGAGGAGCGCGCCGAGAAGCTTCACGCCGAGAGCCCCCCCCTTCTTTTTAGTCAAGCCGTGCCGAGAGCCCTCTTTTGGCCAACCAAACCCATGCCGAGAACCCCATTTTTGTCAATACAAAAATCATGCCGAGAGCTCCTCCCTTCGGCCAATAGAAAGCCACGCCGAGACCCTCCTTCTTTGAACAATGAAATCCAGTCCGAGGCCCTCCTCTGCACTGTCATCCTTCAATCCTTTAGTCTCCCTACACACCTGTCTAGGGGATGTTCGGAGACCATCATATGTGCCCTGAGAAGATACAGTAATGGGGAAGACCTCCCCTACAGCCCTCATTTCCGATCCGGATTTCACTGCTACCTTACGAACTCAAAGAGCCATGTTATTATATGCGTTCTGATGGGTTCCAAGGGAATATTAACCAATGAGATAGACGCAAGTAACATCCCCGGGCCCGGTGCCCTTCTTTTTTGGTCGTCATCCCAGCATCCCGTGGATGATGACCTATTTTCTCTTGGCATAACCCAAGTTGAGGGGACATACTACCGAAATTTATACATACTCTGCCGGGTAACTGTGATGTTCTCTCTCTCAGCCCCGCCGGCCCACGGAGTTATGTCCTTGCATGCTCTCCGATGGTCCCTCGAAGGGGGATATAGATGCGGGACCGCACCTACATGGGACGTGCCATGTCGCGCCGGTCCCTATTCGAACTCCGGGTCTATTATACCCGATCTTTTACGGATCCTACCCTGCCGCTGCATGGGTGGTTTCCTATTCCCACTTGGCATAGTCCAAGATGGCGGGGATATGCCGTCAGAGTTGTCCCGTACTTAATAACCCCCCTGCTTTGACTAGTCCATTTAGCATTCTGCAAATAAATCAACCCCGTCTCTTTTGAGCCTCATCTTCACGGCTGCTTTCCTCCTATTTTGGCGTTTAATCAAGGGTTGTCCTTCCTTGGAAGGGCGTAATTAACGTCATAGCCTTTATGGTATGACGGACTTCTGGTCCCGACTCGGACTTCACAACTGACTGACCAAGTCAGATCGAGCGCACAATAAAATTGTCACCCCGGTGACTGGCACGCCTAATAAATCAAAAAATCCCAAATAAAAATATAAATAAATAATATAACGAAATAAGATGAGATCCATGTTCCACACCCATGTTACTGTACACTCATTGGTCCGCAGGGAAACTCATCACTAACAGATGATTTCCTACAGACTGAGTGATTCGGATGAAGTATTGGGGATTGTTCCCCTCCCCGAGTTGTCGAATCTCACTAACAAGATGGCAATACGGCGAGGTGGGAAAACATGTACAGTTAGCAGACTAATGTTAATGTCTGTGGGTGTGCGTATGTTTGCACATAATGATGTTAGCAGGTTCAACGAAACATTCACCAGGAGGAGTCTAGAAAGCAAAGAGGAGGAGTATGGGGATGGCCTCATCCCCTCCTGTTCATGGTCTAGAACAGGAAGGAAGGTAAGAGGATAGCCCGATATCGATCGGAGAAACACACATATATGTATGCCTCCGACGGTGAAAATCTTTGGCGTTCGAACGGAAGAGAAACCCCGGGAAGATGGGAGTAGTTGTTGTAGCCCACTGCGTAGCAGGGCATAATCGGCGTCGGGGAAGCAAATCCGGTGGACGCACATACAGACAGAAGAGGAAGCATACGGGAGAGGTAACCACGGCACCGGGCATGCCCACGTCCGTTCGTTCTATGCACATCACCCTCCCCGGTGCCGGCACTATTGCATGGCGCCGTTTCACCAGCCGCAAGAAGAAAATGCAATGAAAGATAAGGAACGGTGCAGACGAAGGATAAGAGCATTAGACCCCGCGGCTCATTGACATATCCATTCATTCCATAAACGAAAGAAAGAAAAAAGCTAAACATGTTATCATTCCAGTGCCGGCGTTGCCGCACGGTCACCGTTTTTATTAATAGAGAGGGAAGAAATTACAGAGGGGAGAGGGATGATCACAGAGACGGTGAGAGGGGGGAGGAAGGAAGGCTCATATCATTGCCATCCTCCCCCCTTCTCACTTACATCGTATCGAGAAGGTACCCGAACAGAGAGGGGATCGACGGGGAAATTACAACGACCCACCTAAACAAAAGAGGAAGCAGACGATCTTCTTCTCCGGCACCGGGATGTTCGTGCAGAGAGGGGTGGCGGCCGTGGAGATGCTCAGACGTGAGGTTTTTCCCACACAAAAACCCTCAGGCTCTCTAGATTCTTCCTCTCTCCGAATGTTCTCCTCTTTCTTTTTCCAAAAATCCCCCCCTTTTATTGGTCGAACGAGGTGTTGCTTTTATAGCAACCAGTTAATCCGACGCCACAGAGGGCGTGCAGGATTTAGTGGCGCCGGGGACAAATGTCCCCCAATTTCTTTGGCGCGCCGGATTTGGCGGTGCCGGATCGAGGGGCGCCGGATCAAGGGGCGCCGGTGACCTCTTGTGCGTCGATTTAGCTTGTTCGCTCGACGCAGGCTAGCCGATGGGTCTGGGGATGGTTCCGGAAGCCCCCGTTGACTCTTCCTTTCGCCACGGTCCTTGGAAAACCTTGACGGGGCATTGACGAAGCTCTCGGTATGGCGTACGACCTCAATCCGAACTCCGTGTTTGTTTGGCTTGAGCACGCGGGTTTCTCACTGACACGGCCTTCAGCACTATGATTTGGGCTTTCAGCTCGACTTGACTCATGCCTGGAGCTTCCTTGTGGGATGGTATGACATCCGAGACAATTCCACCTTGACTGGCGATCATTCGGCCACTAACGGAACCAATATAGCGAGAAGTCGAACCCGTGTGGGGTGATCGGGACCTTCTGCTGCCAGAGTCTCCGGTTCCTTGTTATGAAAGACCGATGGCGTCCTTCCTCCGTAGGAGAGTCTTCATTCAGGTGGTGAGCCACCGGGTAGATCGTCGTCCTTGGTCGGGCGACGGGTATAGGGTAGCGGCACGACGGAGTTGATGCCGAATCATTAGGCAGGCTTGGTCGCACTACCGGTTGGTTGTGAATTCATCTCAATTCTCCCGAGGTGAAGTCCTCGATGTTCATTCCAGGTGACTCGAGGCTCTGGCAGCTTGAGAAGTCTTCAGCAGGTTGTTCTTCATCAGCTTATGTGCTTCAATGGGCCGTATCATTCATCTTTGCGGCTCAGTCACCGTGCATCACATTTTGAGTGCCAACAAATGCTCCCCAGATGTGGGTGTTGCAAGCGAGGCAGGAGTGCAGCAGGACCGACGGATGAGCTTCGTCTGGATTGATTTCCTTTGATGACGGAAGCTCGGAACGACATTTAATTTCGACGTTGGATGTTAATCCGACGCGGTCGGGAGCTTGAATGGCGATCACGGTGGGACTGTACACGAGGAGCGAGTATCCTCGGCTATCGAGATGGCCATCATGGCTTCATCTCAGGGGGCAGGCAAGGAAGTTGCTGTAGTAGAGACTCTTCCAACTGTACCAGCCGCCGTTGCCGAGTCTAGCGCTGGTGCCCTACAAACCATGCAGTCAACGTCCTCCGGGGCGAACGATGATATCTGGGCCGAGGTGGACAGCAAGGTGGACTTTTAGCTCCCCGAGACTTCGCCACTGGGTTTACAATGTTCTAGCGACATGGTATGGCAGTCTCTAGATAATCTTCAGCGAGCCATGTCGGCTTCCCTAGGCTTGACTTAGGCGCAGCTGAGGAGTCTGATAGAACACCTCTCCCGCTCATTATTGGCATTCGGATGCCCAATGGATGATTGGACCCCGCGGGTTACCATGTTGTTGAAGCATGCCAACAGGCGGGAGTACCTTAGCCGGGAGGTATCCGATCAGCTGGCAGCTGTAAAATTGGAGAAGGCTGATTGCCGAATTGCCGCCACTTTGCTGAGAGGGACCGTGGGCAACTGAGAGATGTTGCTAGCACTACATCAGACCGCCAGTCCTTTCTCACAGCGCGTATAGTGGAACTGCGTGCAGAACTTGCCAGGGCTGAAGCCGAATTACAGAGACTGAGCGCCTGGAGGTTCAGACTGTGGAAGAAGCTGACCTAGCTGAAGGACAACTCGCCTCTCTGGACGAAAAATTATCGCAACTGACAGCTACCGAATCTCGGTTGCAAGAGCTGACTCAGTATCCTTCCCTGGGCCTCTTGGAATTGGAAGACATTATCTGCGTCCTATGCAGTAGCTTTCCCTTGCTTCTCTCCTTTTTTAGTTTCGCTTCTTTTGTCTTCGGAGCTCATGTATCTCGGGGAATGCCCGGGCAAAGATGTATTCTGACACTTCATATCAATGAAATATCTTTATTTGTCGCTCCAATCATGACTTCTTTCTTTCCTTTTCTTTTCTCTCTCCTTCTAGCCGATTGGCTCAGTCCAGGGATATAAGTTACTAGTGCAGGAGAGCACTCACGCCTTCAGCGAAGGGGTGAGGTGTTCGCTCCACCGCGGATTAACTATTCCGGAATCGAGCTTTGACCATGGTGGGACATGGGTAGAGTAGGCGGATGTGCCCCACTAATTTCGCCGATGGTGACGAGAGCTGAGAGTGTGGTTTATTCATCGACATGGGTTAAATGTCGAAGCAATGGTAGTTTGTCTATTAACGAGGACGGAAGGTCCAAGTTAAGGGATAGTTGACGGGGCTCGCCGATGGTGATGAGGGTCGAGAGGTAGGTGGTCTTGCCGATGGTGACAAGGACCGAAAGGGTAGCGACCGATCTTGCTGATGGTGACAAGGGTCGAAAGGATAGCGACCGATCTTGCCGATGGTGACAAGGGTCAAAAGGATGGCCGGTCTTGCCGATGGTGACAAGGACCGAAAGGGTAGCGGCCGATCTTACCGATGGTGACAAGGGTCGAAAAAGGTAGCCGGTCTTGCCGATGGTGATAAGGACCGAGAGGGGTAGCGACCGATCCTGCCGATGGTGACAAGGGTCGAAAAGGTGGACGGCCTTGCCGATGGTGACAAGGACCGAGAAGGGTAGCGATCGATCTTGCCGATGGTGACAAGGGTCGAAAAGGTGGCCGATCTTGCCGATGGTGATAAGGACCGAGAGGGGTAGCGACCGATCTTGCCAATGGTGACAAGGGTCGAAAAGGTGGCCAATCTTACCGATGGTGACAAGGACCGAGAGGGGTAGCGACCGATCTTGCCGATGTTGACAAGGGCCGATCTTGCCGATGGTGACAAGGGTCGAAAAGGTGGCCGATCTTGCCGATGGTGACAAGGATCGAGAGGGGTAGCGACCGATCTTGCTGATGGTGACAAGGGTCGAAAAGGTGGCCGGTCTTGCCGATGGTGATAAGGACCGAGAGGGGTAGCGACCGATCTTGCCGATGGTGACAAGGGTCGAAAGGATAGCGACCGATCTTGCCGATGGTGACAATGGTCAAAAGGATGGCCAGTCTTGCCGATGGTGATAAGGACCGAAAGGGTAGCGACCGATCTTGTCAATGGTGACAAGGGTCAAAAAAGGTAGCCGGTCTTGCCGATGGTGACAAGGACCGAGAGGGGTAGCGATCGATCTTGCTGATGGTGACAAGGGTCGAAAAGGTGGCCGGTCTTGCCGATGGTGACAAGGACCGAGAGGGGTTGCGACCGATCTTGCCGATGGTGACAAGGGTCGAAAAGGTGGGTAGGCGGAAGTGGAGTGACGAACGAGGGTAACCTAGTTACTACATCATCATTTCAATTCATTTTTTTATCATTTATCTTTTTTTTTACATTACTGACTCAAGCGCCCTTTCGGTTTTTCGCCGAAGTCAGCCCCCTCTTGTTTTTACCCACGCTCCCTTCCGGGTTTTCACGTGGTGGGGTACCCGATTTTGCCTGCAACGCCCTTTCGGGTTTTCGCCACAACTGGGTTATAGCCATTTTTGCCCTTATCCTAGTTTAGGAGCAAGGCCGGCAGGGTATCTCTATTTTTTACCCCATTTTTTGTTTCTTTCCTTTTTTTACTTCATGGAGGATCCGGAACACGGGATAGCTTTGTCTGCTAGAATGCCGACCGGCTTTGTCGATGATGACAAGGGTCGGACCCTGGTTTAGTTCGTCGACATTGGTTAAATGCCGAAGCAAAGGCTATATAGTTCTTAACGGGGACGAAAGGTCCAAGTTAAAGGATAGAGATCGACCGGTCTCGCCGATGATGACGAGGGTCGAACATGGGTTTATTCATTAACATGGATTACATTTCGAAGCAAAGGTATGTTTATTAACGGGGATGAAAGGTCTGAGTTAAAGGATAGAGATCGACCGATCTCACCGATGATGACGAGGGTCGAACTTGGGCTTGTTCATCGACATGGGTTACATGTCGAAGCAAAGGTATGTTCATTATTAACAAGGACGAAAGGTCCAAGTTAAAGGATAGAGATCGACCGATCTTGCCGATGATGACGAGGGTTGAACCTGGGTTTGTTCATCGACATGGGTTAAATGTCGAAGCAAAGGTATGTTCATTAACAGGGACAAAAGGTCCGAGTTAAAGGATAGAGATCGATCGATCTCGTCGATGGTGACGAGGGTCGAACTTGGGTTTGTTCATCGACATGGGTTACATGTCGAAGCAAAGGTATGTTCATTAACAGGGACGAAAGGTCCAAGTTAAAGGATAGAGATCGACCGATCTCGGTGATGATGACGACGGTCGAACCTGGGTTTGTTCATCGACATGGGTTAAATGTCGAAGCAAAGGTATGTTCATTAACAGGGATAAAAGGTCCAAGTTAAAGGATAGAGATCGACCGATCTCGTCGATGGTGATGAGGGTCGAACCCAAGTTTGTTCATCAACATGGGTTACATGTCGAAGCAAAGGTATGTTCATTAACAGGGATGAAAGGTCCAAGTTAAAGGATAAAGATCGACCGATCTCGCCGATGATGACGAGGGTCGAATCATGGGTTTGTTCATCGACATGGGTTACATGTCGAAGCAAAGGTATATTCATTAACAGGGACGAAAGGTCCAAGTTAAAGGATAGAGATCGACCGATCTCACCGATGATGACAAGGGTCGAATCATGGGTTTATTCATCGACATGGGTTACATGTCGAAGCAAAAGTATGTTCATTAACAGGGACGAAAGGTCCAAGTTAAAGGATAGAGATCGACCGATCTCACCGATGATGACGAGGGTCAAACTTGGGTTTGTTCATCGACATGGGTTACATGTCGAAGCAAAGGTATGTTCATTAATAGGGACGAGAGGTTCAAGTTAAAGGATAGAGATCGACCGATCTCGTCGATGATGACGAGGGTCGACCTCGGGTTTGTTAGGGGATCTCCTGTGGGACTTTTGATGGTCGTCCTTTTTGGAGCTTCATTAGGAGGAGAGTAAAGAGGAACTTTTTTTAGATTACCACTTTACTGACTTACGAGCCCTTTCGGGTTTTCACGTAAGCCAGCCCCCTCTTGCTTTTGCCCACGCGCCCTTTCGGGTTTTCACGTGGCGGGGTACTCGATTTTGCCTACAGCGTCCTTTCGGGTTTTCGCCGCAGCCGGGTGATAGCCATTTTTACCTTTGTTCCGAATATAGGAACAAGTCCGGTGGGATATCTCTATTTTTAACCCCATTTTTCTTTTCTCTCTCTTATTTTTTTTGAATATGTAACAGAAGGACGTTGAGAGGGTCGGCTAGGAAACGAAGTCTTGCGCCGAGGCAAAGGGTTCATTCGTTAGTGAGGAGACAACGCTGACGCAAGGGATATATTTACGCCGATTCGGGCGTAAGGCCCGCAACGGTAATGTTGTATAAGGGTCGGCTAGGACACGAAGTCTTGTGTCGAGGAAAAGGGTTCATTCGTTAGCAAGAAGGCAATGCTAACGCAAAGGATAGATTTGTGTCGATTCAGGCGTAAGGCCCGTAACGATAATGTTTTAGAAGGGCCGGCTAGGACACGAGGTCTTGTGCCGAGGAAAAGGGTTTATTCGTTAGCACGAAGGCAATGCTGACGCAAGGGATAGATTCGTGCCGATTTGGGCGTAAGGCCCGTAATGGCAACGCTGTATAAGGGTCGGCTAGGACATGAAGTCTTGCGCCGAGAAGAAGGGTTTATTCGTCAGCACGAAGGCAATGCTGACGCAAGGGATAGATTTGTGCCGATTAAGGCGTAAGGCCCGTAATGGTAACGCTGTATAAGGGTCGGCTAGGACACGAAGTCTTACGCCGAGAAGAAGGGTTTATTCGTCAGCACGAAGGCAATGCTGACGTAGGGGATAGATTTGTGCCGATTCGGGCGTGAGGCCAGTAATGGCAACGCTGTATAAGGGTCGGCTAGGACACGAAGTCTTGGGCCGAGACGAAGGATTTATTCGTCAGCACGAAGGCAATGCTGACACAAGGGATAGATTTGTGCCGATTCGGGCGTCAGGCCTGTAATGGCAACGCTGTTTATTATATGCGAGCTCGGTCCGAGCAGAGTGCCACTAGACTGAGGTATGGGTAGCTTGATCATGACGGAGTGTCACTAGACCAAGATAAGAGTAGCTCGGTCAGGGCAGAGTGCCTCTAGACCAAGATATGAGTAGCTCAGTCAGGGCGGAGTGCCACTAGACCAAGGGGAAGGTAGCTTGGCCAGGGCGGAGTGCCACTAGACCAAGGTAAGGGTAGCTTAGCCAGGGCGGAGTGCCACTAGACCAAGGTAAGGGTAGCTTGGCCAGGGCGGAGTGCCACTAGACCAAGACAAAGGTATCTCGACCAGGGAGGAGTGCCACTAGACCAAGATAAGGGTAGATCAGCCAGGGCAGAGTGCCACTAGACCAAGGTAAAGATAGTTCGGTCAGGGCGGAGTGCCACTAGACCAAGATAAAGGTAGCTCGGTCAGGGCAGAGTGCCTCTAGACCAAGATATGAGTAGCTCGGCCAGGGCGGAGTGCCACTAGACCAAGGTAAAGGTAGTTCGGCCAGGGCGGAGTGCCACTAGACCAAGCTAAAGGTAGTTCGGTCAGGGCGGAGTGCCACTAGACCTAGATAAAGGTAGCTTGGTCAGGGTAGAGTGCCTCTAGACCAAGATATGAGTAGCTCGGCCAGGGCGGAGTGCCACTAGACCAAGGTAAAGGTAGTTCGGTCAGGGCGGAGTGCCACTAGACCAAGATAAAGGTAGCTCGGTCAGGGCAGAGTGCCTCTAGACCAAGATATGAGTAGCTCGGCCAGGGCGGAGTGCCACTAGACCAAGGTGAAGGTAGTTCGGTCAGGGCGGAGTGCCACTAGACCAAGATAAATGTAGCTCGGTCAGGGTAGAGTGTCTCTAGACCAAGATATGATTAGCTCGGCCAGGGCAGAGTGCCACTAGACCAAGGTAAGGGTAGCTTGGCCAGGGCGGAGTGTCACTAGACCAAGACAAGGGTAGCTCGGCCAGGGCGGAGTGCCACTAGACCAAGGTAAGGTAGCTTGGCCAGGGTGGAGTGCCACTAGACCAAGATAAGGGTAACTCGGCCAGGGCGGAGTGTCACTGGACCAAGATAAAGGTAGCTCGGCCAGGGCGGAGTGCCATTAGACCAAGGTAAGGGTATCCCAATTATTCAGGGAATACCAGTTGCGCCGTGTGATACGGCTTTATATGCTTTCCATTGAGGGGAGAGATCTGGACGACTCCTTTGTGGTCTACCAGGACGTAGCCACCCCTTTCATATACTCGGCGGACAAAACATATGGTCCGACCTAGTTTTCAACCAACTTTCCCTTGGGGTTGGAAGCCATCACTTCTCTCCTTTTGACCATTACCAGGTCTCCTTTCTTGAATTATCGACCTTTGACCAGCTTATCGAAAGCACGGGTCATGCGAGCTTGGTAGAGTTGAATGTTCTGTTGCGCACGAAGATGCTTTCCTTCAAGCTCGACAAGCTCTTCCAATCTTCTTTCTGCATGAGTTTGTTCACTGTTGACTAGTCCATGTTGGATAGCGACTCGCAGCGAGGGGACTTCCAATTCAATCGGCACCACAGCCTCTGACCCGTACACGAGGGAGAATGGCGAACAATCGGTTGGGGTTTTATAGACGGTACGATAGGCTCAAAGCACTTCGTACATCTTTTTTTCCCAGTCCTTCTTATTGGACTTGACGATTTTTGCCAGCAACGTGCAAAGCATCTTGTTAAAGGCTTCTGTAAGTCCATTGGCTTGAGGGTTGTAGGGGGACGATGTCCTCCAGTCAATGTTGTATTTATCAGCTAGCCGATAAACCTTTTGGTTTCTGAAATGGCTGCCGTTGTCAGAGATGATGCGGCTGGGAATCCCGAACCGGAATATTATATTCTACCGGAAGAACCTTGCAACCAATTCTCCCGTCACTTCTCTTAGTGCTACTGCCTCTGCCCATCTGGAGAAATAATCTGTAGCTGCTAAGATGTATTTGCACCCTGATGAAGATGCTGATAGTGGCCCTACCACGTCCATGCCCCATTGAGCAAACGGTCAGCTCGGTATGGTGGGGTGTAGCGGCGCCGAAGGCCTTCTTGACACATTGGCGTGCTCCTGACATTTCTGACAAGCCTTGGCGAACTTGCAGCAGTCATCAAATATAGTGGGCCAATAGTAACCCAATTTCTTTATCTCAATTTTCATTTTCGGGCCGACCTGATGCGCTCCGGCTGAACCCGCATGGACCTCTTGCATCACTTGCCCAGCTTCTGCTGACGACAAGCAACGAAGTAGAACTTTTCTTTGGGCATCCGCCATTATTCGGAACTGGGTTCCCTTTCTCATCTCGTAAGAGTCTTTGATCCTCAGGAGTTTCATTCTCTGTTCTTTCTCCTTTGAGAGTTGTTGGTGTTGGAACCAACGTAGGAGATGTTCCCGCCAATCGGATGTTGAACCCCTTCGACAGCTGCCACCTCATTCTCTTGTTCGTCGGCCAAGACCTCTGTCACACAGGGGACCTGCCGGCGGTTGATCACGGTTATGTTCAGGCTTGTATCTGGCAGAATTGCCAAAGAATTGGCCAATTTAGCGAGGGCGTCCGCCTGAGCATTCTATCCTCGGTTGACGTGCTTGATGCTAACGAAGTAGAATCTCGACATCAGGCGGGTTGCCAACTGTTGGTAGGGGAGGAGCTGTTGCTTCCACACATCGAACTCTCCTTCTAGCTGTTTTATAGCTAGCATGGAGTCTCTGAATGCTTCCAACATCTGAATCCCCATGGATAGTGCGATCTGCAATCCGATTATCAGGCTTCACACTCTACTTCATTGTTTGTGCACGGCTTGTTTATCGAGCAAGATGTGTGCACAACTTCTCCTTCTGGAGATTTCAGGACTATGCCTGCTCTGCTCTGACCCTGGCTGACCCAGTGGTCGAGGTGTCAATTCTGGAAGCGCCATCAAAATATAGCTACCACAAGGAGGGTTGCACTTGAGCGGCTTCCAGGGTTTCATCTTCAGGAAGCACCGGTTCAGCGGGTAGTCTCCTGGTATCGGGTGCTCGGCGAAGAAGTCTGCAATAGCTTGGCCCTTGACAGCCTTTCGCGACACATAGGAGATATCAAACTCCATAAGTATCACCGCCCATTTACCCAAGCGGCCTTTGAGTGCCGGCTGGGACATAATATATTTCAGCGGGTCCTCCTTGGACACCAGGCTGATTTCATGCGACAACATATAGTGTCGAAGCATTTTGACTGTGAAAACCAGTGCCAGACAGGTCTTCTCAATGTAAGTGTATTTCTCCTCAGTCATGACTAGCCTCCGACTGATGTAGTAGAGGGCTTGCTCTCTCCCTTCTTCATTATTCTGGGCCAGCATTGCCCCCAAAGAGTTGTGTGTGGTCGCTATATATAATATCAACGGCCGACCTTTCACCGGTGCGCCCAGCACTAGAGGAGTCTTCAGATAGTCTTTCAACTTGTCAAAGGCTGTCTGGCAATCTTCATCCCAGTAAAAGGGAATATCCTTCATCATCAATTTGTGGAAAGGCTGGCATCACCCTGACAAATTAGAAATGAACCGCCGGATATAAGCCAAGTGGCCCTACAGTGATCTCAGCTCGGAGAGGTTCCACAGTGCAGGTAGCTCTTGAATTGCTATGATCTTGGCGGGGTCTATCTCGATTCCTCGGTATCTGACAACGAAACCCAAGAATTTTCAGCTCGATACTCCGAACGCGCATTTCATAGGGTTCATCTTTAATTCATACTGCCTAATCTCTGAAAAATGATTCGGAGGTCCTGTAGATGGTCCTCTTTTCTTCTGGTATTGACCACCAGATCATCTATGTAGCACTCGACCTTGTGGTAGAGCAACTCATCAAATATTTTAGTCATTGTGCGCTGATAAGTTGCGCCAGCATTCTTCAGTCTGAACGGCATCCTCTTGTAGTGATAGATGCCTTTAGGGGTTCGGTAGGTAGTGTGGACCCGGTCATGTTCCGTGATCCATATCTGGTTGTAACTGGATGACCCGTCCATGAATGACAGGGCCTCATGGCCGGTTGTAGCATCAATCATGACTTCCGTTATTGGCACCGGAAAGTCATCCTTAGGACAGGCTTTATTCAGATCTCGAAGTCAACACATATCTGGATCTGTCCATTCTTCTTCTTCACGGGGATGATATTTACAAGCCACGTGGTGTACTGATTTCTTTGACAAATCCTACGTCGATGAGCTTGTCGACCTCTGTACAAATTCGAGTGATGAGCTCTGGCCTCATGCGCCGCGGTGGTTGCTTCACTGGCTTGGCTTCAGGGCTGATCTCCAGCTCATGTTGCGAAACTGCAGGGCTCAGTCCTGGCATTTCTTTGTAAGTCTAGGCGAAGCAATCTCGGTACTCTTGCAGCAACTGGATGTACAGCTCCTGTTCTTCTGGCGATAGTTGGGCATTGAGAAAGGTAGGCCTGGGATCTACCTCATTTCCCAGGTTAACTTCTATCAGCTCATCGACCGTAGCTTGGCCTCCATCTTCTATCTCTGGAGGTGCCGGCTGAAGGTCAACGAAATCTGGAATAACGTCTTCGGGGTCAAGGACCTCGATTTCCTCATTTGACAACATCAGAGTCTCCAGAAGGTCCGCATTTGCCATACTTTGGGTATGCACAAAGGTCTTTTTCTCTTCTCTGCTCGGCCAAGTGCAGGGGCAAGAGATGGATGGATAAGATGACCAACCTAGATGCTCCCTAATACGAGAGAGGTCTCAAATAGGGGCAGTCTTGACCCTCAAAAGTGAGCTTTCATGCTATATTTGGCCAATAAGGGCTACCAAAATGAGAAAATGAATCAATGCAAAATTATGACTCAAAGGCATGGCAAGAGTGGTAGTACAGTTCCCCGCGGGACGTCATGAGCCCGGTCGCATACGTGCCTGATAAATATGGGTCTAAAAATCAAAGACACAAAGCCTCGGCGTAACAGGCTATCTCTTTGAGGGGTAGTGCCCAAGAAGGAATTCGAGCCTTGATATCTCCTATCCTGCATAAAGCTTGTCTCTAATTTTCTTCTATTTCTCCCTCTTAAGCTGGGTTGTATCCCAGGTATGGCCTTAGTAGGGGCACCGTTCTTTAGAGACAGTTGGTTGTGGTAAGCCACCCTCACATACACGCCCTACTCAAGGGAAGTCTTTAATGAGAGGGGTGGGACGACGATCCCTGGCCAATAGTTTGAGCCTGTCTTTGGGTGCTACAGATTGCTGTTGTCAAAAATAAAAAATGAGATATTTTTAAAATTCAAAAAAATGAGATATTGTCAAAAATCCAAAAAAATTGAGATATTGTCCAAAATCCAAAAAAATGAGATTCTAAAAAAATGAAATATTATTCAAACAAAATAAAAAAAATCAAATATTTTCAAAATCTAAAAAAATCAAGAAAATTGAAAATTCTAAAAATATTTGTCTTTTTGTTCCTTTCTATCTATTTATTTTGAGAACAGATACGTAATATGTTTGCTAAGTGTGCAGGTTGCAGGTACTCAAGCTTTTCTTGCTCCATACTTTGTTCTATCTATCTCCTGTCCACATCTTCTGATGTGTTCTCTTCGTCATTCATGTCTCTCGATCTATTCTGAAGCTTATGTCCTTCTCAACTTTTGTTTGCAATGATTATATCTATATGAGAGGGTTTTGCCTCACGATTATGAACCTGGCGGTTCTTCTTCATTCTGATCTTGGGTTTTGATTGAAGGGCGTATTTGTTTATGTCTTTTGTCCCGTCGTGTCCTTGTCACGTGTTTATGTCTCTCTGTGTCATCCCACGCATGTTATTTTGTTCCTCACCACGTTAGTCGTCCTTCTATATCTCATGTGTTGTCCCACCCGTGTGGTCATCCCTTATGTTCATGTCCCAACCGTGTGTTGTCCCACTGCATTGTTGTCTTGTCCCCCACGTTCATCTTGTATACGCGTGGTTTGTTCATGCCATTGCATATGTGCTTGTTCATCTTGTTGTGTTGTTTTCCATTCGTTTGATCGTTATGTTTATGTTATGTTCATCATGGTCATTCATATTGTTGTTGTCTTATTTGAAAATCCATAAAAATCAGAAAAAATCTGGAAAATCCAAAAAGATGCCGTTTCGCTTGACAGGTAAGTCAGGTATGGTTCTCTATCCCTTCTCATTATTGCATTACTATATGGTATCTACATTATTATAGCCTCTCAAGGACCGACTGGTTGGCCGTGTGTTCTGGGATCTGATGTTCCCCTTTAACAAAAACGATGATGATCTAGGAGCATGCGGTTAATCGTTGGATAGGCCGCTCGGTTGAGTCGGATGGGGGACGGCGGACTCTGTCTCGCACGCCGTGGTTGCAAGAAGACTCTTGACCCCGTCTTGGCTTGGTCTAGCAATAATATCCTTGAGTACTTTCTATTTTATGCTTTCTTTGCATTCGTTTTGATGATTTCTTTATTTTAGTCCAGCATGCATCATGTCATTTTGAGCACTCACGTCTCGAAATTCTATCAGGATTTCTCCTCAGCGATGGTTAATTGCATCTTCAATTCTCTTGGGTAAGAGATTCTTCCTTCTACTCTGAATTCAAACAATTTCTCTGATCTTGCCGCTTGGTCTGGTTGGCCAGCGTGATTCCTGTCTGGATTTTATCTCAATCTTTTCCTTTTGCAGCTCTTACGCTGTGTTTCCTGCCGACCCACTCATTATCTATGGATTGTGTCCCCAATGAGGTTGGTCGTGTTTCCTCTCCCTTAGTTTAGTTCTCCAGACATGCCTCATCCTTGTCAATCATTCCGGGTGGTTAGTTTGGTATTTTCGGGAGAATTCCTGTCGCTTGTTGGTTGTGACGGGTGTCTTTTGCCTTGATGCCCGCTTATCAATTCTCTCCGCTTAATCTCCGCTTCATCTCTATTTCACGTCGCTATCGCTTTCGCTCCATCTCCTTTCCATTCTGCATCTGCGCCGCTTTCGCTCGTTCCCTTGCAAAGTGGACATCAAGGAGGGGCATCTGTTGACACCCGTTTTTAGCCCACAAGTTGTGTCATTTCTCTTATTCATCATTTTTGATGTCTCGAATTACCCATTATTTTGGAGCCTTCCTTGGATGGATTTTGAGCCCATTTTTACTGTTCCCTATCTTTTGAGTCTTGGAGATCATGATTCCCTAGAGCCCTAGAGCTTATTTTATCAACTTCTGGCTTCTAAGTCGACTTTCGGCCCATTTAGGCCGGCTTCCCTCAAGTAATCGGTTCTCTCCCACTGTGTAGTCCTAAAAGTGGTACTTTTTCATCTCCTTCTGTCCCTCTATTCAAAACGTTTTCTTCACCAAAGTTGTTCCTCTTTCAACGATCCACAATTTCTTCTTCTACGCCATTGGCCAGTTCTGCCCCATTTGTGAGCTATTTGCATTTTTCCGGCGTGCTATGTTGTTCAGAATTTTCTCTCTCTATTCTCGCCCCATTTTCTCCCTCTTCCACTCATTTTCTCAACTTGCTTTCTTCCTTAAAGTTGTTCCTCCTTCCATTATCTATAATTTCTTCTTCTACCACTTTCACTAGTTCTGCCCCGTTTGAGAGATACGCTTCAATTTCCAAAGTCGCGCGCAGTCTACTCAGAATTTTCCTTCATTGATGTGAAGGTCTAGTGTAGGTGCATCACAGCGATGTGAAGGTCTAGTATAGATGCGTCACAGCCCATTTAACGGTCTATCGTAAGATCGTTAGAGCACATGTGACGGTCCTATAGTAGACCATCACACCCAAACTCGCCCGAAATCACCCCGTTGGACCCCTAGAGCGTGGCGGTCCTACCCTAAACCGTCAGAGCAATGTGGCGGTCCTACGATAGACCGTTACACACAGTAGAGTCTAATTTATGCTGGACTCTGCCCCAAAAATTACGCGGCGAGCCTATCTTACAGAGCCCATAGCTTCTTCAATTCTTATCCAAATTGATCCTCATTTTTTTCTACTTCTAGCCCTTTGTATTATCCCGAATTTGATTCATAGAAATTAAATTTTTATTGGCTATATCTCTTGGGATTTGGGTCACAAGATTAGGATTTAAGCATCCTGGTACAACACAAACTCTGCAGATTAAGCTCCGGGGCTCCCTTCCAAGAGCCATATCTTCTAGAATCCTCCTCCGAATTGATCCCTGTTTGTTCCTATCTCTTGTCCTTAGTATTATCTCGAGTTTGATCCAGAGAACTCGATTTATCTTGGACTATATCTCCGGGAATCGTGATAAGAAGATGGGGCTTTCTTGTAAAACTCTATAAAAATTACCCAGTTCGCTGTTGCAAAGGAGGGCTCTTTCCGGACGTGGGGCGAAGCCATGCTGCAACTCCAACTCACAACTTTAACCCCATCTTGAAGAGGGAAGTATTAGCTTTCAATTTCATCCTTCTGGACTTGATTTCATGATCTATATTTTTAGTTCTCTTCCTCTCAAAATCATAAATCATCACAGTTTTCTGCACTTTTCTACTACATATGCATTTTCCCCCATTTTGCATCGATGATTTCTCTCTATTCTCTCAATCAAATCCCATGATTTCAAATCCTATGCATGCACAACACACCCACCTATTATTTTCACCCTTCCACAGGGGTTAAAAATCTCCCCCCGGTGCGTTCTCCCTTAATTTCTACCCCTATTTTATCACTCCAGGATTGATACTACACATGCATGTTCGAATGGGTTTTTGCTTTTGTGTTTTGATCTTTGTTTTGCAGGAGAGTATGATATGGACGTGAGGCCCTCTTCTTCTAGCCAGTTGGAAGACGAGGAGGTTCGATCCCACAAAGTTCCCTGCACCCCGTTTCAAGCGCGATCAAGTCTTTAAGTTCCAAGGTACACGGCGTCGTTCCTCTCCTTTCTTCATCCTTTGGCATTGTTGGAACCTTGGTGGTGATCACGGTTAGTATTTCTCATCCTTTCATCCCCCTTGTCTTTGATTCACATGTTTATGCATGTATTAATTTAAAAGAGGTGGGATAGGAATCTAATTAAAACAATCTACAATTTTTTGGCGATCACGGTGGGACACCAATGCCCATCAAGTTTGTTTTAATGCTCTTTTATAAGTTGGGTGTGTGCATGTGCATGTTTAGGTGATATTTTATCCATTCTTCCACTGTTTGAGGCGTTTTAAGGGCTCTGGTAGTGTGACGGTCCTATAGTAGATCGCCACATGAATGTAACAGTCGTTTGGTAGACCGTTACAGATTCTGGCAGTCCTGCGCGCATGCTCATAGGGCCATATTCGTCGAGGCATAACTTTTGCTCCCGGAGTCGCATTGCGCTGATTCTTATTCTGTTGGATAGCCCTTTGTATTGTCTTTATATCTATATATCATTTGCATCATTTGGTTAACATTTACATATTCTAATATTATCCAACTTTTTGAGTTTTGTGCATAAGTTCTGCAGGAAGGTGTAGGGACAGGTTCACATGTACATCTTTACTCAGTGATTTGACTACCTTCCTAATGTCTGATTGCACTAATTGTTGTTCCATTGGATAGTCTTTTGTATTGTATTTTCATCCATAGCTTATTTGCATCATTTGGGTCTCATTTGCTTAGTTAAAAATTGTCATCATTTTAGCATTTTGTCCATAAAATCTGCATGTGGTCTGCGCACAGGTTCACGGGAGCAACTTTGCTCAGTGATTTGATTGACCTCCCGGGGTCAGATTGATCTGTTCTTTGGCCCGTTGTGTAGACCTTTATATTATCTTTCCATCCATATACTATTTATCTTATTTGGATCCTGTTTGCATAGTTTAATTTTATCTTGAATTTCTAGTTTTAGGCTAGAAATTACATGCACTCCGGTGCACATAGGGCCATACATTGCATATCAGAGTTGCATTTCCTACCTTGGTAAGTTATCCTCTCGCCTCCATATTCCTTGGGGTCGACTAGGTGATCTTATCCGGGACCTCCATAAGTCCCCGCGAGCCATGGATTCCCACACGGACGCCGGGCCGGTTGTACCTTTTCCACCCTTTAGGCTTGCATTTGCATCCGTGTGAGGGAGTTAACCTTAGTCAACCAAAAGTTTGGACCTTATTCCCATAAGATTCCTATCTTGAGGGAATTATTCTTAATTTAAAATCATTAAAAGTTCCATTAAAACTTCTAAAGTATTTCCCATCATATCAACTTGTTTGACTTAGGTGAAAACTCTCATATTGCATTGTTTGTGTTGTTTGGGCTTGTTCAAGCCCATCAGTGGTGTTTTGTGTTGCATCAACATATTTTGCTGTTGTTAGGCCCATTTAGCTTAGCCCATTTTGTGTGTCCATTATCTAGTCCATTGTCCTGTGGTCCGTTGTCCATTCGTCTTTGCATTAGTGGGTCAGTCCCTTCTTATCCTCAAGCCCAGTAAGCCCATTACTTCCCTCCTTGTATTAAGTCTCCATTTGCCCTCATGGAGCATCGTTCCAATCCCTTGTATCATCCTTTTCCCCAATCTTCTTCCTATTCCCGCATGGAATCCTCTTCCCACGCGGGCCCATCTTCCCGTGGTCCCTCCAATCCATCCGAGGAACATGCTAATCTCATGGCCCGTCTTTCAAGCCTTGTTCGCCAAATGGACCCGACCCAGGCCCATCGTCTTATTGTAAATAATCTTAATGGGCCTTCTTCTCATCTTCATGGGCCTCCTTCTTCTTCCCATGTGGCTAGCCCGATTCCTAATACTCATTCATCTAATGGGCCTCATTTCTTTAATGGGCCACCTTCCTTCAATGGGTCCCATTCTCTTAATGGGCAACATTCCCTTCATGGTCCTTCTATTCCTAGTGGGCCCCCATCCTTCAATGGGCTATCATCTTCCTCTAATGGGCACTCTTCTACTCTTAATGGACCCCCTTCCTTTAACGGGCCTTCTTATTCTCTTAGTGGACCTACTCTTCTTAATGGGCCTCCATCCCCTACCCATGCTGCTGCTAGCCCGAGTAGTCCTCATATTCATGATCCTTCTAGGTCCATATATCCTTCTACTCCCGGAATGGGCCCTTCTTCTTCTTAGCCCGGATCCTCTTATCCGTCCCAATATCATCCTGGTCCAAATTCACTGGCTCAAGTTGGCCCATATTCTTCTCGATCTCTCCCTACCCAGGAGATGATTGCTCAAGCCCAGTGCCAGCTTGATGAACTTCAATGCCAAATCGATCCCAAGTCCTCCTTAAGTATTCCATTCGCATTTCAAGGTCTTCGGCTTCCGCCATCTTCGCAAATTCCCGCATATCACTATTGTGGTGGAGTCGGTGACCCGTATGTGCACATGAAGGAGTTTATTTATGAGTCGGCCCATTTTCGACATGACCAACGCTTGATGGCCTATCTATTTGGTCTGTCATTGGAAGGCCCGGCTCGGGATTGGTTCTTCTCCCTTCCGCAAGAGCAAGTTGTGAATTTTTAAGCCGTGCAAGAGAAGTTCATTCAGCAGTTTCAAGACCAGCTTGGGCCCAAGTATTCCATGGTGGATTTGGCCCATGAGAAGATGAAGCCCGACGAGGAGTTCTGCACCTTTGCTGACCACTGGCGTCACTTGGCCGCGCAAGTCCCGAGATACATTCCGGAGGGAGAACAAATCAAGATGCTTATTTCAAATGCAACGCCCGAGTACCGCTTTATCTTAGCCCTCAATGACATTACCTCCTGGCAACAATTATACAGTCGAGCCCGCTTCATTTGCCAACAAATCTAAGATTCCCTTGACCCCGAGTCTCCACCATCCACCTCCACATATCAGCCTTCACCCTCCACGTGCCAACCCCACGCTCCCATGAGTCAGCCCGCCATGAGTCAGCCTTCCGCCGCATATCCCTCCATGAGCCAACCTCCCGCCTCTACATACCTATACGCCTCCGCATATCAACCTTCCATCAGTCAGCCTTCCACTTCCACATACCCACATGCATCTCCGCCTATGTCTCCACCCCCGGTCAAGGAAACACCACATCCCGAGCAGGTAGATGCCGTCTACATACCTCCCCACTCGGTTCCACATATGCCTTCACCAAATCCCTCCTCCGCCGGCCAAGCACTATTGCCTACGCAACATTCACTTCCGTCTCCACAACCTTCTCCACCATTACATATCCCTCGGCATCCCCCTAGCCCAAAGCAGGCTCCTCACCCTCCGTTGCCGGAGTCTTTTACATATATTTTTAGGGCTTTGATGGCCACTCACACGTTGTCGCTCCCTCCAGTTGTCCCTTGCCGACCCATGGTCGGGGATATGCTCCAGTTCTGTTATTTCCACCGCCAGCAGGGGCATTTGGTTAAGGATTGTTCCGAGTTTCGAGAGTTTGTTTACGGATTGGAAGATCAGAAAAGGATTGATTGGGCCATTATTCATGAAGTTATTCTACATCTCTGTAGCAAGCAGCAACAACAAGAAGCACCGCAACCGTCTCCATCCCAACAAGGCCAGGGGCACCCCTGTGGTTCTTTATCTAGCGATGCACCCGCTCCATCGCCTGCTCTGTTATCTACCCCATCTTTGCCACCTCCTACACCGTCTCCGTCACCTCCACCAACCCAAGCTCTTGCTCAGGCTAGTGCCTCCACTGCCTCCGCTTCCTCCATTACCACCACCGCTTCCACCCCCAACACCGCCCGTCGTGTTGTATCGATACGTCGACGGTGGACACCACGACCTTCCCCTTTGCCTACATCACCTTCTCCACCTCCATCTCTATCACCATCTCTATTGACTATTCCATCACTTCCACCATCTCCGCCGCCTTTGCCATCCCCTTCATCATCTTCACATGAGCTTGAGCGAGCTCCACCTCCGCCTTCGCCTTCACCCACAACCCCTTTGCCTCCACCTAAACACACCATCCCCATTAAACCTTCCATGCCCTCTAAGCCTTTTACATCTATTTCTTCATCTACTTCCACCCCACGGAGCGGGTGTGCACTCTCTTTGGTGCCCCTCAGGTCTGGTCCCCAGGGAGACAATGAGCCGAGTCAGGGTAGTTCGGTGTCGGTTGTTCCATTCATCATTCAAGATTTCATCTACCGCATACCGATCCGGGTCCTGGTCTCAGTCTACTTTGGGACTGATGAACCTATACTTCCGAAGATGGTTGTCAAGAAGAGTTCCCTCGCACTAGTGCCAATTTCTTCACAAGCGAGGCTGGTGACAATCTCCTTGCTCACCGGTGGGTTTATCGTTGATGCTGTTATTTCCTCTTGGTCGATTGTTGTTCAGTCCGTTGGTCAAGAAGGGTTCTCTACCCGCATTATGCTAATGCGTATGGCTGCCAGAAGATTGATGGATTCTATATTCAAGGGGCAGTTTGCCGTATCTTCTGCACTTTCCAAGGATATTCTGCACTTGTTATGCAATCTTCCTCGATTTATTAGCAAGCCGGCCATGTCAACGCCATGTATTACTCTCCCTCAGCTTCACCCGTCTCTTCTATCAAGGGAGTTGTGCTTCAAGGCTGAGTTCCCAGCGGAGTTGCCGAATCTCATGCTTTTAGTGCCGAGAGACAAAACCCCACGGGTTTGTGATGTTCATCACTCTGAAGGGTTACTCGTCCAAGAATGTCCACCTACTGTTGTTAGCACTGGGTGTCTAGGGGCAACCGCCCTAGGAAAGCTGCATATTCATAACTGGGCTAGGCCATCTACCAGATGGGCCCGTTATTTAAGACATTGCAAGTCGAGAAAGCTAAAGGTACGAGCCCGCGCCAAGCAGGTACATTTCAAGTCAATTTCAGCTAAGAAGAGACGGCAACGCAGGTTCAAGAGCCGTCATTTGTGCATTCAGGGGTCCACCTCTTCTGCCCTTTCTTTTCATTTATCCTTCCTTCTACTCAGTTCCCACCCTTGGGTGGTGTACCTTCCTCCATCTAATCCTATTTCCATCATTTTCTCCTCCTTCCGTAGGTCCGTGCGTCCCCATTCCCCTCCTTTTTCTTCGGATCCTCCAGATTTTCCCTCCTCTAACAATTCTAGGCCTCGGCATATGTCTTTTCATCCCGATCTCAGGACATCTCCCAGTTCTTCTCTAGTATCTCTGGGTTCCGTCTCTAGTTCTCTTTCCCCGACCCTGTCGGGTGTCTCTCATTCTCCTTCTCCGACCTTGTCGGATGATTCTCGTCTCTCTTCTCCGACCACGTCGGATGATTCTTCTTGTCATCTTTCTACTCATTCCTCTTCACCCTTTCGGGGGCGTTGCCCTTTTTCTTACTGTTTTCGAGGCTTTAGTCCACCTTGACCTCAACTAATCTGGTTTCTTCTGTATTTGGTTCCTTGTTATCAGGGCCTTGACGCCTTAACAAGGGAGTTCTAGCCCTTGTCTCCCATCCTTTTTACTCTTTTTTGTCCAATTTGATGTCTCTCGCTCCTCCATGTCAAGGAATCTTTCAATCTCTTTACTATCCTCTCCCTTTTGTCCTGTCAAGCAAGGAAAATAAAGCTCACGCTCCTCAAAGCTCGATGGTCAAGATCACTCCACGGATTTACAAAGGTATTTTTATTTTATGCAAAAATATGTTATCGTTGCTATTACTCTTATTACTCCTGCACATGCTTATAACGTTGGTTCCTCAACATGATTGAGTGGCTTTAGTTGAATTTACTTAATTAGTCAAGAAGAGTCGCTTCTGCAGCACACCTTAGGCTGGTAATAACTCCGCGCTGGGAGTCTGAGTTCTTTCCCCAATTGTTGAGGGTGACCATTGAGCATGGATTTTCATACACTACACGGTGAGCCATAGCCGATCTCTCTGAGGCACACCGTTGCTGCTTTGGCCATACTTTGGGTATGCACAAAGGTCTTTTTCTCTTCTCTGCTCGACCAAGTGTAGGGGCAAGAGATGGATGGATAAGATGACCAACCTAGGCGCTCCCTAATACGAGAGAGGTCTCAAATAGGGGCAGTCTTGACCCTTAAAAGTGAGCTTTCATGCTATATCTGGCCAATAAGGGCTACCAAAATGAGAAAATGAATCAGTGCAAAATTATGAATCAAAGGCATGGCAAGAGTGGCAGTACAGTTCCCCGCGGGACGTCATGAGCCCGGTCGCATGCGTGCCTGATAAATATGGGTCTAAAAATCAAAGACACAAAGCCCCGGCGCAACATGCTATCTCTTTGAGGGGTAGTGCCCGGGAAGGAATTCGAGCCTTGATATCTCCTATCCTACATAAAGCTTGTCTCTAATTTTCTTCTATTTCTCCCTCTTAGGCTAGGTTGTATCCCGAGTATGGCCTTAGTAGGGGCACCGTCTTTAGAGGCAGTTGGTTGGGGTAAGCCACCCTCACATGCACGCCCTGCTCAAGGGAAGTCTTTAATGAGAGGGGAGGGACGGCGATCCCTGGCCAGTAGTTCGAGCCTGTCTTTGGGTGCTGCGGATTGCTATTGTCAAAAATAAAAAATGAGATATTTTTAAAATTCAAAAAAAATGAGATATTATCAAAAATCCAAAAAAAATGAGATATTGTCCAAAATCCAAAAAAAATGAGATTCTAAAAAAATGAAATATTGTTCAAACAAAACAAAAAAAATCAAATATGTTCAAAATCTAAAAAAATCAAGAAAATTGAAAATTCTAAAAATATTTATCTTTTTATTCCTTTCTCTCTATTTATTTTGAGAACAGATACGTAATCTGTTTGCTAAGTGTGCAGGTTACATGTACTCAAGCTTTCCTTGCTCTATACTTTGTTCTATCTGTCTCTTGTCCACATCTTCTGATCTGTTCTCTTCGTCATTCATGTCTCTCGATCTATTCTAAAGCTTATGTCCTTCTCAACTTTTGTTTGCAATGATTATATATATATGAGAGGGCTTTGCCTCACGATTATGAACCTGGCGGTTCTTGACGCGGGACGGGGACCGACACGGACTAAGACTTACAAAAGACTCTAACTGAGGCCGGCAGTAGCACGCTCAAGGGTCGCCAAGTGGCTGACCACCGTGATATCCCATAGAATGAGGGACGTCTCTCAACAGAAACTCCGACCTCGGCCGTCCCAAGGAGGGAAGCGCACGTGTCTAGGCGTATAGTCGACCTCCAAAGACAAGGGGAGTCGAGTCCTAGCTCGGTGCTCGACTAGTGCTAGGGATGGATGCTCTCACTCACGATCCGCGGTGATGGCAATAAGTGGCTAGGCACCTACCCTCTCTCAAGCGGCATAATCGATCACATACTAAAAGAGCAAGCAAAAGGAGGGGAGTCGGAGCGCGTACCTCCACGCCTAGGCGTGGGGAAGGAACCCCGGCCGTGAACCAACAACCCCGATACACCAGAGGCCAATAAAATACAACCCAATAACGGCCCACTCCTCGCAGGGAGGTAAAAGGCTACAACCAATACGTTCGGGGCTGCCGGACACGGGTTGACGGGCCGCACTCGGTGACGGGTCGGCCACGAGGAGGTTCGGGTGCAACGCTGCAGAAACCGGTGTCGCGCGCGCCTGGGCGGAGGGGGGTCTCACGGGCTGATACGACGCCCGTTTGAGGCACCGTCAGAGAGGACGCGTCGCTTACTGTTGGAGGAACGCTCCGGCCAAAGGGGCGCGCTGGATCCGCCGGTGGTGACCGTGGGCGCTGCTGAAAGTCAGATCAGGTTCTGTGGGCACAGAACTGCGCACGCCGACGGTAAAATCTGGAAATCGGCCTTCTGGTGCCCGAACAAGTCCGGGCCGGTTGGGGGTGAAAACTGACTGGCAGAGATCGCCCTCGGCCAAATGGCGCTGGCAGACGACGCCGGTGCGAGCCGCAGGAGTCGCTGAAAGTCGGGGCTGGTTCGCTGGGCGGACTGGGCAGACACGCTGGCGCAACCCCACGAGATCGACCGCCACGGACGGTGACGATGTCGAAACGCGACGCCGTCGGCGGCGTTGGAAAGTTGACTCGGAGATCTACGAACCCTGAAGAAACCAGGGCAAAAGACGCAGCGTGGAGGCCTGGGGAAAATTCGCAATCAGGGCCTCCCCGCTGGGCGAGCAGAGAAAGTGGTGCTGGCGCAGGTCGGCGGAGAAAATCGGTACGGGCGGTGCCGATCTCCGATTGATGCAAAACGGGCGCCGACGCGAAGCTGATCCGCAGACGTATCTCCAGGAAAATAGGTCGTGGCAAAACTCGTCCAAGAAGGGGGCGCGAGCTCTGCTACAAGTCGGGGCAGAAATCTGGAATCACGAACACGAACCGTCGAGGAAGAAGACGAGGATAAGAGGGAACCCCGGAGTCCACCGAGGGCTGAGGCGTCACACCTCGCCGTTCTCCCGTCGCAGGAGCAGAAAGAGAGAGAGAGAGGGGCGCAAAAAGCTTTTGCACAATACTCCACTTGTATTCAAATTCATGTGTAAAACTGTAATCGGTACAAGGTGAGAACTACTTATAGGGGATGGGAAAACCCTAATCTAACTAGAAGGGGAGGGGTGCGCCCAGCTCCAAGGAGAGAAAGGCGGCCCATATTTCAGCAAGCTTAGAAAAAATAAGAAAGGAATCTAAGTGGGAGAAGGAAGGGATGGAGTTGGGGAAAGGAGGAGAGGGGAAAAGGGGAAGGGAGAGGGGAGCGCCCCCCACCTTCCCTAGTAGAACTAGGAAGGGGTGGGCGGCTGCCTCCTCCTCCTCTAGATAGGGAGGGGGGCCGCCCCCTAAACCCTAATGGGCTTCTTTTAAGTGGGCTTCAAGCCCCAATAAGCCCCTGACCCAATAACAAGATCCATTACCCCACAAAGCAACCCAACTGGCCACTATATGGCCCAATAAGTGCCCAAACAAGAAGATGTCCACGCAGGGACCAAAAGACAAGGCCCACAAGGCCTGAGCAAGTCCAGACTGAGGCCCAACATGGCCTAAATATGATGAAAAGATAACTAGAAGGTGCCGCCGTCGCCGAGCCACAAGGAGGTAGCGGTGTGCCGGGTGCTCCGTCGAGGATAGCGCCGTGTGTCCTCACCAATTCTCCCCGGGTGGGAAGAACTCGACCCCGTCGAGTAAGGGTCACGGTCGCTGAGGTACTGCTCCAGCAGGTCCTGATCGATCCGCTCCAGCTCTCCACGTGTAATCCAGGTGTTGTCCGACTCGGGGTGGCCTCTCCAACGCACTAAGAAGCGTTGGTAGGCTCCGCTCCTGGTAGTAGTCACCTGCTCATCCAGTATGCAATCTATATGCTCGCGTTTTTGTAATGGGGCTGGAGGAGGTGGACTCTCAGTAGGTGTATCACTCACAACAGGAGGGTCAGGCCCAAATAACTCACTGGGTATCACCGCAGGATCCCGATAAGCTACCAGATCAGAGACATTGAACGTCGAACTGATCCCGTAGTCGTCTGGTAGCTCGATCTCATACGCGTTCGACCCAATACGCCTCAACACTCTGAATGGTCCTGCACCGCGGTCTTGGAGCTTCTTTACGGCTCCCGAAGGAAACCGTTCCGGTCTAACCCGGACCATGACGTACTCTCCCTCGCGGAACTCACGTGTGCGTCTGTGCGCGTCAGCTAACTCCTTGTAACGTGCGTTGCTGGCCTCTAGGTGGTGATGATGCAGACTCCGAACTAGCTGTGTTGACTCATACCTATGTGAATGCAGTGGTGGCCCAGGGCATCCAAACATAGACCCAGCATGTCTAAGACGCCTACATGACTGGACAACACGGGGAGGACCAGGACAACCAAAGTTGTATCTATCATGCATGGGTGTCCTACGGAATGTGGTAGACTCATGGGGACTAAATTGCCCAAACTCACTCATGACATTCCCTATATGAGACAAACCCCTATATGATGGTGGACATGAAGAAACATGGGGAAGAGACATGTGTCCCTGGCCTCCTAAGCTCGGGCATCTGGATGCCGGTAAGGTGAGGTGTTGACTAGAAGGCCTAGGTGGTGTATGATAGTGGACCTCCTCGACAAGGTGGGGAAAAGAATATGGGTCGAGAGGCTCACTAGGGAGGGGATCGAAAGGGTCAAAGAAATGATGACCCCTCCCGACAGGTCCCTTCACTATACTTGCCCATGTGCGACATTCGCCCAGGTGCAGATAATCACCTTCAGGCACTCTCATGTATAGGGCAAGAGGCTCATGAGGAAGGCAAGGAAGGCAAGGTTCCTCCCTCGGGACCGTGAAACCATAAGCGGGGACAAAATCAACCTCCACGGGTATGGGAAATAATAAAAGGACCTCGGATGTGATATGTCCTATGGTGTAGACCGAGGTAATAGACCCCAAAGCAGGGAGCATAAAGCTATGACTATAGGGTTGGTCAGACCCTAAGGTCAACATATAAGTCAACTCCCATTGATAATCTAAACTCCTAAGGAAGTCCTTCACATTTTCAAGAAAGCAGAAGGACCGAAAAGTGGTGTGAAAGGAGTTAAGGGGTATTATTGGGAGGGCTGGTCCCATGGGTGTATAGCAAGGAATGGAGACATCTAGAAGTGGACCCTCCCTTAGCCAGCTAGCTAAAGACTCACCAATGACCAGTTCACCCTCGGAAGGTAAGAATGTCTCTATATGAGGGTCTAAGGGTGAAGCCTCTCTCTCGGGAGGGGAAACGGAGTCCTCTATGATGTGGAGGGGATCACTCCCTAACTCCTCAACCTCAGTTAGGTACTCCTCAATCAACTCCTGTTCAGCCTCGTAACTCACTGGAACAAACCCAGGTGATGACATGGAGGTGGTCGGCGTAACGCCGTCATGGAAGACAAACTCACCGGGAAGGTGAGATGGGTGTAAGGTGCAGGTCCTCCTATCCAGGTCGATGGTCGCACTTCTTTCCTCCAACCAAGTTCGCCCTAAAATGATGCATGGACCAGCAAGTGTGCTGATCTTGCACCAAGCGCCATCGAAATATTTAACGGGGCCAAACCACCGTTGAAACTCGATAAAAGCTAAACCATCACGGAGAACAATCTCCCCAGTCTTAGAGAGTGACTCAATAATGTCTTGTGAGACACAGTTAGACGACACCCTACTGATGAAGTCGATCTCCGTATGCATCCCATTAGGTAGGATGGCAGTGGACATGACAGGGCGCTGGAATGACTCGGTCATCGGTATAGGGATCGGGTCTCCCGACGACTGAGTGGTAGGGGCGACACTTAGGGGTCGTACCATAAGAGCATCGAATCGGGCCAATAGGGATGACTAATCTGACATGTGGGCTCGAGGAACCACCATGGGGTTGGCGCGGAGCTGGGCATGCAAGACTCAACGAGACAAGGACAAAACTCTAACTAGACACAAACCTAACATTACAATGCAATGGTGGGTTACCTAGATGAACTAAGAGACTCAATGCAACCTAGATAACTCTAAGGCCTCAATTGCACCCTAGACAACCTAAAGACTCGAATGACCTAAGACCACAATTTGTTAGAACAAACTGGTTCCCTAAGCTCTGATACCAAATTTGACGCGGGACGGGGACCGACACGGACTAAGACTCACAAAAGACTCTAACTGAGGCCGGCAGTAGCACGCTCAAGGGTCGCCAAGTGGCTGACCACCGTGATATCCCACAGAATGAGGGACGTCTCTCAACAGAAACTCCGACCTCGGCCGTCCCAAGGAGGGAAGCGCACGTGTCTAGGCGTATAGTCGACCTCCAAAGACAAGGGGAGTCGAGTCCTAGCTCGGTGCTCGACTAGTGCTAGGGATGGATGCTCTCACTCACGATCCGCGGTGATGGCAATAAGTGGCTAGGCACCTACCCTCTCTCAAGCGGCATAATCGATCACATACTAAAAGAGCAAGCAAAAGGAGGGGAGTCGGAGCGCGTACCTCCACGCCTAGGCGTGGGGAAGGAACCCCGGCCGTGAACCAACAACCCCGATACACCAGAGGCCAATAAAATACAACCCAATAATGGCCCACTCCTCGCAGGGAGGTAAAAGGCTACAACCAATACGTTCGGGGCTGCCGGACACGGGTTGACGGGCCGCACTCGGTGACGGGTCGGCCACGAGGAGGTTCGGGTGCAACGCTGCAGAAACCGGTGTCGCGCGCGCCTGTGCGGAGGGGGGCTCACGGGCTGATACGACGCCCGTTTGAGGCACCGTCAGAGAGGACGCGTCGCTGACTGTTGGAGGAACGCTCCGGCCAAAGGGGCGCGCTGGATCCGCCGGTGGTGACCGTGGGCGCTGCTGAAAGTCAGATCAGGTTCTGTGGGCACAGAACTGCGCACGCCGACGGTAAAATCTGGAAATCGGCCTTCTGGTGCCCGAACAAGTCCGGGCCGGTTGGGGGTGAAAACTGACTGGCAGAGATCGCCCTCGGCCAAATGGCGCTGGCAGACGACGCCGGTGCGAGCCGCAGGAGTCGCTGAAAGTCGGGGCTGGTTCGCTGGGCGGACTGGGCAGACACGCTGGCGCAACCCCACGAGATCGACCGCCACGGACGGTGACGATGTCGAAACGCGACGCCGTCGGCGGCGTTGGAAAGTTGACTCGGAGATCTACGAACGCTGAAGAAACCAGGGCAAAAGACGCAGCGTGGAGGCCTGGGGAAAATTCGCAATCAGGGCCTCCCCGCTGGGCGAGCAGAGAAAGTGGTGCTGGCGCAGGTCGGCGGAGAAAATCGGTACGGGCGGTGCCGATCTCCGATTGATGCAAAACGGGCGCCGACGCGAAGCTTATCCGCAGACGTATCTCCAGGAAAATAGGTCGTGGCAAAACTCGTCCAAGAAGGGGGCGCGAGCTCTGCTACAAGTCGGGGCAGAAATCTGGAATCACGAACACGAACCGTCGAGGAAGAAGACGAGGATAAGAGGGAACCCCGGAGTCCACCGAGGGCTGAGGCGTCACACCTCGCCGTTCTCCCGTCGCAGGAGCAGAAAGAGAGAGAGAGAGGGGCGCAAAAAGCTTTTGCACAATACTCCACTTGTATTCAAATTCATGTGTAAAACTGTAATCGGTACAAGGTGAGAACTACTTGTAGGGGATGGGAAAACCCTAATCTAACTAGAAGGGGAGGGGTGCGCCCAGCTCCAAGGAGAGAAAGGCGGCCCATATTTCAGCAAGCTTAGAAAAAATAAGAAAGGAATCTAAGTGGGAGAAGGAAGGGATGGAGTTGGGGAAAGGAGGAGAGGGGAAAAGGGGAAGGGAGAGGGGAGCGCCCCCCACCTTCCCTAGTAGAACTAGGAAGGGGTGGGCGGCTGCCTCCTCCTCCTCTAGATAGGGAGGGGGGCCGCCCCCTAAACCCTAATGGGCTTCTTTTAAGTGGGCTTCAAGCCCCAATAAGCCCCTGACCCAATAACAAGATCCATTACCCCACAAAGCAACCCAACTGGCCACTATATGGCCCAATAAGTGCCCAAACAAGAAGATGTCCACGCAGGGACCAAAAGACAAGGCCCACAAGGCCTGAGCAAGTCCAGACTGAGGCCCAACATGGCCTAAATATGATGAAAAGATAACTAGAAGGTGCCGCCGTCGCCGAGCCACAAGGAGGTAGCGGTGTGCCGGGTGCTCCGTCGAGGATAGCGCCGTGTGTCCTCACCAGTTCTGCTTCATTCTGATCTTGGGTTTTGATTGAAGGGCGTATTTGTTTATGTCTTTTATCTCGTTGTGTCCTTCTCACGTGTTTATGTCCCTCTGTGTCATCCCACGCATGTTATTTTGTTCCTCACCACGTTAGACGTCCTTCTATATCTTGTGTGTTGTCCCACCCGTGTGGTCATCCCTCATGTTCATGTCCCAACCGTGTGTTGTCCCACTGCATTGTTGTCTTGTCCCCCACGTTCATCTTGTATACGTGTGGTTTGTTCATGCCATTGCATTTGTGCTTGTTCGTCTTGTTGTGTTGTTTTCCATTCGTTTGATCGTTATGTTCATGTTATGTTCATCATGGTCATTCATATTGTTGTTGTCTTATTTGAAAATCCATAAAAATCAGAAAAAATCTGGAAAATCCAAAAAGATGCCGTTTCGCTTGACAAATAAGTCAGGTATGGTTCTCTATCCCTTCTCATTGTTGCATTACTATATGGTATCTACATTATTATAGCCTCTCAAGGACCGTCTGGTTGGCCGTGTGTTCTGGGATCTGATGTTCCCCTTTAACAAAAACGATGATGATCTAGGAACATACAGTGAATCGTTGGATAGGTCGCTCGGTTGAGTCGGGTGGGGAACGACGGACTCTGTCTAGCACGCCGTGGTTGCAAGAAGACTCTTGACCCCGTCTTGGCTTGGTCTAGCAATAATATCCTTGAGTACTTTTTATTTTATACTTTCTTTGCATTCGTTTTGATGATTTCTTTATTTTAGCCCATCATGCATCATGTCATTTTGAACACTCACGTCTCGAAATTCTATCAGGATTTCTCCTCAGCAATGGTTAATTGCATCTTCAGTTCTCTTGGGTAAGAGATTCTTCATTCCACTCTGAATTCAAACGATTTCTCTGATCTTGCCGCTTGGTCTGGTTGGCCAGCGTGATTCCTGTCTGGATTTTATCTCAATCTTTTCCTTTTCCAGCTCTTACGCTGTGTTTCCTACCGACCCACTCATTGTCCGTGGATTGTGTCCCCAATGAGGCTGGTGTTGTGCCCCTGTGGTTTTGATGATAGCAAACACTATAATTCACCATATGCATGTGTGCATAAAAGACCTTGTTGATTCATTTAAGTGCATTCATATGTGTTCATGTATTTGTGAATGTGTGCTTGTGAGTGCATTCATATGTGTTCATGTATTTGTGAATGTGTGCTTGTGAATGACATTCGATTATATACACTGTGTGCACATATTTTATATGTCTGACATCTGGTTGATGCATTCATGTAACAGAGTCAGCACGATTGCATTAAGCGTACAGTCAGTACACTGCATGCAGAGTCTGCACTGCACACTGGTTTGATAGCTTGTTCGTGAATTCACAAGTCTATACATCGTCTGTTCATCGTCACATGTGCATCACTTAGCAAGTCTATACATCAGTCAGCATTGCCTCTTGCTCGTAGAGTCTATACATTGTCTGTGCTTCACGCTTTGTTCAAGTCTATACACTATGTTGCATCTTGGTCGTAAAGTCTATACATCGTCCAGAGTCTTGTTGCATTGTAAGACCAAGTCTGTACAACCTTGTGCATGCATCGTCTCATGCATCATCTCTCTCAAAGTCTATACAGCCAAAGCCTTCATATTGAAGTCTGTATAGCCAGCTCTGTTTCACTTAGCGCCTCATCAAGTCTGTACATAGTTTGGCTGCATAACGCAAGTCTATAAATTGTGCACGCATGACCAAGTCTATACATTGTTCACTACACATGCTAAGTCTACACATTGCCTTTGCATTGCACATACATTCAAGTCTATACATTGTCCTGTAGCTTGCACGAAGTAAAGTCTATACATTGTCATCTTTACCTACGTTCACTGTTGCAAGTCTATACATTGTATTTGGGCATCAAAGTCTATACATTGCTGTCTCGAGCATTCAAGTCTGTACATTGGTTTCTCATTAGCATTGAAGTCTATACATTGGTTTTCACTTCAAGTCTGTACATGGCCTTGGCATCTGCTTTGAAATCTATACATTGGTTTTCACTTCAAGTCTGTACAAGGCCTTGGCATCTGCTTTGAAGTCTACACATTGGTCTTCGCTTCAAGTCTGTACATTGGCCAAGTCTACACATCGCGTGTTCACTTGTTTCAAGTCTGCACATTGGCTCAAGCTTTCCAAGTCTGTACATTGGCCAAGTGTCTTGTGCTTTGAAGCTTTATCAAGTCTATACATCGCATGCATTGCACACTGCAAGTCTGTACAGCCCAAGACTGTACATCCACCATTTCATGCAGCGTCTCTAAGGCAAAGTCTATACATGCATGCATTGTAGCAAGTCTGAATATTGCTTTCTCATGAATGAAATCAAAGCATGTGCATGCCTCTGCATTGCATATGTGAAGTCTATACATGCTATAGCTTCGCATTCACAAAGTGTGTACACGCCACTGCATTGCATACATGAAGTCTGAACATTGCTTCAGCGTTGCCTTCAGCCAAGTCCATACATTGACTGGCAGCCTTCAGCAAAGTCTGAACATTGCATCACTGTGCATGCATTGCTTTCATTCAAGTCTATACACTTGTGTCGACACTGCATGATCAAGTCTATACAGACTTAGCGAAAGCTTAGCAAGTCTATACACTGTTATCGTCTGCTGTAGGGACAACAAGTCTGTACATTGAGTTCTCATGCATGTAAACATCAAGTCTATACATTGCCCTGTTTCATGTCTATACATCCGGTTGTTAGCATACCTGCACGCATGAATGAAGTCTGTACATCGCTTAGTGCATTACATGCATTCATCAAAAGTCTCTACACTCGTGAATGTAATGTCTGTACATTCATTCTCATTGTACACACTTTCTATTCTATTGCACATGCATCTTTCATACCAAGTCTGCACATCGCTGCATTCTAAGTCTACACATTCTCACATTGTACATACTTGCATAAATGCCGCATCTAAAGTGTGTACACGCTCATGCATTACTTCATTAAGTCTATACACTCTTTGCTGATCGACTGAAGTAACTCTGTCATTGTACAGGCTGATGAATGGGCACGTGATCCAAGGTTGTCACCTGGCACGTGATCCAAGGTGTCCTCTGGATAAAGGGGGCACATGCCCTAGTTGCTGCTGATATATATATGTGAAGTTTCTTCATCCGCAGAAGATTGATCGAAGAGGGCTGATCGAGAGAGTGATAGAAAAAAGTGAGAGCAGCAGAGATGCAGTGAGCAGAAGAAGAAGAAGAAGAAAAAGAGCAGAGAGGCAGTGAGCAGAAGAAGAAGAAGAAGAAAAAGAGCAGAGAGGCAGAGTGTGAAAGCAGAAGAAGAAGAAGAGAAAGAGAGAGAGTTCGTAGAGAAGAAGAAAGAAGATTTTATTGAAGATCTGTCTACTGGACTTGGATCAGATCCAATCCAGTTTGCTCCTGCGAGAGCTACATGTTACATTGCGTTTTCAGCTTTCCGAGTGCTGTATTTTCATTTCTTATTTTCCTTTTATTTGATCACTGTGCCTTCCGATTCTCTGGTTAGAGATCGGTTTTCCTCTTGTGGTCTCAAGAGAAGGGAGACTTATCTCCGGTTTGCAAGTGACAGGTTGTCACTTGTGGGTTCCCCTCCGGTTTGGAGGAAGGGAGATTCGTCTCCGGTTCTGGTCTTGTGGGTTGCAAGTCCAGGTGTTCCCTCCGGTTTGGAGGAAGAGAGACTTGTGTCTCTGGTTGCCAGTGACTGGGTGTCACTAGTGGGTTCCCTCCTGGGTGGAGGAAGAGAGACCTCGGTCTCTGGTTTCTAGTGACTGGGTGTCACTAGGGTTGCCCTCCGATTTGGAGGAAGAGGGGAGGCTGTTCCCCTGGTCAAGCTGTTTGGCAGCAAGTGTTCGCAAACTGAGTCTGCTGGTTCTAGCGTTAGCTAGTGAAGCCTCACTCCGGTTTGGGGTGAGGGGTGGATGTAGGTCTTGGTGACCGAACCACCTAAAAATCTTCTGTGTAATGTGGTTGGGCTTGTGCGCTTGTTCCTTATCGTCTACCTCCTTCACAGGTTGCTTTGAGCATTCTTGTTTCTATCCGTGCTGTAAGTTGATTGCATTCTTCTGCTTCCGCTAGTTGCTTGTTTAGGCGCGCCTTATATTTTTGCTCAGTGGTTTAAAAGAGAATTTAACTTGTTCTTCAGATTGTCTATTTGCCTTGATAGTGCTCTAGTCTTCTATTGAGCGAAAAGTTTTTTGAAGGGTGGGATTCATTCACCCCCCCTCTGAATCCATCGCACCGATCCTATCAATTGGTATCAGAGCGGTGTCTGCATAGTAGGTCCAGCGACCTGCAGATCTGATCCTGCAGTCTTAGGTGCTATTTTGCTTTTGGTGCATCAATATTCTGTTGCATTAAATCTGATCTGTTTCCATGGGTGATCCACCAGTTTTCAACGGCTCCAATTTTAATGTATGGTTTGTCAGTCTGAAAAATTATGCTATATCAGTTAATCCTGATCTGTGGAAGTTAATTTCACATGGTCCTCATAAATTACCAAAGAAAAAGTCCAAATGGACTGACAGTCACAGATCAATGCATGAAGAGAATCAGATAGCTATGAATCTAATGAAGGCAGCTACTGATAAGGCTTTACATTCCTGCTTTCATGATTGCAGCTCTGCTAAAGACATTCTAGATATGCTGAAGCGAGCTCAGAAGAGAGAAGTGAAGACAGCTGCATGATGGCTAACAGAAGCAATCAAAGTGGCAGCCAAAATGAAGAAGATGATGATGAAGAGGTAAATCCCTTCGAGAATTTTTCTTTAGATGATTGGGAGAATGCATATGCTGAGTTGCTTGAATCTCATGAACATTTAAGAAAACAATACAAACATTTGAAGAAGAATAGTAGATCAGACAGTTTGAATTCTCCATGTAAAAATTGTGCTGAACTGAAAAATGCTCATGATGCTTGTATGTCTGATATTCAAATGTTGAAGAAACAAATTTCATTGCTGAAAATTGAGAATCAAGATCATGTAAAAGAAATCTCTGAACTTGAGAAGAAGCTTAGCCTAACTTGTCATGATTCTGTTCAGAGTAAAGAATTGATGAAAAATTTCGAAAGTGTGAACTCAGATTTAGACAAGCTGAAGTCTGAAAAAGATTCCCTCAGAAAATTCTCCAAAGAAAATGAAGAAAAATTAGAGAAACTTAAACGAGAGAATGATTTGCTGATTGAGAAATTTGAAGCCATAAAATCTGTAAACATGGAGTTACAGAAAAAGGATGAAAAACAGCAAAGAGAAATGAAGGAATTTGAAAATAGAAGAAAGCAAGAAGTCAATTCAGAAGATCAGCTTCTAATAAATGAATTGGTTCAAAATGATAAGCTTAAAGAAGAAGTTGAAAAATTAAAATTGTTAAACAGTGTCATGTCTGAAAGACTTCTTACATTGGAGAAAGGAAAAATGATCTGTACAAATGAAACTGAAAAAGAAGATGATCTGAGAAAGGAGATCGAAGAATACAAAATTGCCAACAAGATTTTGAATGAAGCTGTCAATTGCAGTGAGCAAGAGATTGCCAGTTACGAGTTACACATTACCTCTCTCGAAAATGAAATTCAAGATTTGAAGAGTTCTCTGTCTAAGTTTGTTGATGGGCAAGAAAACCTAGACAAGCTACTCGGTGTAAGAGTCAATGTCAAGAAGGAAGGGTTGGGCTACAATAATCTAAATAAAAAGGCTCTTCAGAACAAAGTTATGACATCATTTGTAAATGCTTCAAATGTAGCCACAACATCAAAAGATAAACAGCCATTGCTCAGAAAATGCTGGGAACAAAGGTTAATTTTAAGAAAGAGGACTGGGTTGCAATCCAGTAATGAGGAAGGTTGATGGATCCAACCTGAAAACTATTTTCGTTAAATCTTCAGAACAAGAAAAGCCTTCTACCTCATCTCCACCTCAGTACAAGGCTAAGAAAACAGAAAAACAGGATAAAAATCAGAAAAAGACTGGAAAACAGAAAATAAATAAAAAAGGTTCATCAGTGCATGTTGATCACAGTCCTCACACACACTCACATGCATCTAAAAAGAAAATGATCTGTCATTACTGTCATAGATTTGGACATCTGATGCATGAATGTAAGTTGATGGAGAAGGATGATATGAATGCAAGGAAATTTCATGATAAAAATCCTTCACCTCATAAAAAGAAAACTGAATGCTTTCACTGTGGCAAATTGGGTCATAAGGCATTTGAATGTTGGCTGAAAGCTGGTAGAAGAAATTCTAATTCATGTTTTCACTGTGGCAAGATGGGCCACATTGCAGCCCAATGTTGGCATGCTCAGGGAAGGGAGTCTAACTATAAATCTGGTAAATTCCCTGTCAATAGAAACACTTCTGGTAGAAATGGATTTGTTTTTGAAAGGAAAACTCTTGCATGTTTTGAATGTGGGAAGCCAGGCCATAAAGCTGCTGACTGTTGGCTAGCTTATTCTGGTAAACAGAATTTCAATTCTGTTAACAAAAATTTTCATGCATATGCACATAGAATTCATGCTAATAAGAATGTGCATAAATCAAATCTGAAATCTGCTGCATCTTGCTATCATAATAGTAAACAGAATTTTCTCTCTGCCAATAAATTCCATGACAACAGTAATTTGCATAAAAAGAATTTGAAATCTGCTGCATCATGTCATTACTGTGGTCAAATAGGTCATTCAATGTATAATTGCTATTTGATGAAATCTGATGACCTTCATGCACGAAAATTGTTGAGAAAACCTGCTAGAAATGTTACTGTTAATTCAGGACCCAAGACCTCTTGGGTACCTGTTTGTAAATAATAAATTTTGTTTTGCAGGTGTGCCTTGGGACTGAGAAAACAAGAGGGGTAAATAAGCCAAGGCACTCAAAAGAAAACCCCTTTCTGAACTTTTCAGGTAAACTCTCTGCATTTCCTGTTTTAAAATTCATTGCATATCTTGTTTGATGTGTTCTTGCATATTTGTCATCTTTTGGACACTATGAGTATTCATGTCTCTCAATGCTCATATGAATTGGCTGTTTAGATATTGAAATGAGAATAAACTTGCAATTTCTGAAAATCTGAACTGCATATGAATGTTGTTTGAAACCTGTCTGTTGCATAGCTCACTGAAAATCTGGATTGCTTATAGGACTGCATGTTGAATTATCATGATTGACCACTATGGTATATCAAATAGTAAGCTACTAAAAGGCAGGAAAATCTGTCTGGAGGTTCTTACTGTGTGTGAGATGGTCTTTTAGACCAGGTTCTCCGCCTAGTACCATGGGTCATATTGCTTGATAGGGCAGTCTGAATGTGCATGAGTCTCAAAGACATATGTTCAGTTCTCATGGCAAACATTGCATGTTTTCAGGGGTAGTTAATTGCATGTCTTTGCATAGCATTCAATGTTGAGTCTTTGCATGACTTTGCATACATATAGTTAATTGCATTTCATTACATTGAAATTGCCAAAAAGATTGACTGAATGCATATTGTCAGGGGGAGTCAATGCATTGCATGCAGGTTGTCAAATGCATACACTTGTCAGAATTCATTGCATTTGTTGACAAACCTTGATCATATTTTGAAAACACTGGGCTTCAAAATCTCTTCTATCATTTGGTATCAGAATTCTATCAGTCTTTCATGAAGATTTCAATGGGGCTATCTCGATCATAAATCTCAAAAACACTTGAACTAGGAATCTTCTATTATACGATTTTATGAATGTCTGAAATAACTCAGGTGGTTTAAGTTTAATGTATTCATTGAGTTTGACTTTAAAATCTCTTAAAAATATCTGAATCATGTTTAATAAACTTTAACCATCTGTTTCATGCTGTGTCTTGTAAAATCTTCTGAAATCTTCATTATTGAATACATGGCTTTATTTGGTTAAGTACATGAAATTATTATTGATTTAAAGCAAATGAATTTTTTTGAAATGTCTAAAGGGTAATTTTTGTCAGAGCAATGACTCTTGTCACTGAGAAACACATGTCCAAAGGACTGTGTCATGAGGTGCCATAGTTAACTCTGCTTAAGAATGAGTGTTAATCAGGCAGAGCAATGGCATGCACACTGAGAAATACAACTCACTCATCAAGAAATGATTTGTAGTGTGTCATGATGTGTAAATGCTATCTCTGTTCATATAAAGCATGACTGTTAGTCACACTAAGTGCTTAGGGATATTGGCGTCTGATCAACGTATATCCTCTAGTTACAAGGTGTACACTGAACTAGAGTGCTCGTAAAATTTGTAGCATGAAAATTTGTTGAACAAATTGCTATATTTGAATATTGATGCAAAAATCAAATTGCTACAACCCTAGACAAAATCATATGACTTCATAATTGCTTGATCTCAATACTAGTGCATGTAATTCCGAAAGAAGTCAATAAATTTGATTGTGTAAGAGAAAGGGAGGTTAATCAAGATATATATATGAGGGCTTGGTTCATTGTTATTAAACCGTGACTTTAGATATAAATACAGAATTTTATTGACAAACTTAGCATACATCATGTTTAAACCCTGCTGATCAATAAAGTTCATTCATAAGCCCTTATAATGGAAGACTTTGAAAACTTATGTTTTGGATTTATGAGATTGATATCTCCTTGAAAATCTTGTTGAATCTCACTGTCCTTGATTCATCATGACCTGAACTTATCCTTGATTGCCCCTGTGGTTTCCTTCTCATTCATTTCATAAGGTTCCATTTATTGAGGGGGAGTTTCCTTGTCATATGAATCATGCTGCATAGAAATTCTTAAAGGGGGAGAATTGTCTTGCATTCATACATTTAGGGGGAGTTCTTGCATTTCTTGTTGCATCTGCATCTCTGCATTCATACCTCTTCCATGATTTTTTTTTAAAACAAAGGGGGAGAAATTGGAATGAGTCATATTACTCTTTGGGAAGAATGTGCTTTCATGTAGTTAAAGGGAGAAATGTTATTTCAATCGTTTCATACCTGCTTAATTTTCCTCTCTCTAACTCATGTCTTTTTGCTGAAGTCAAAGGGGGAGAATGTTTTTGACTTGAGTCAGTGTGACTCATAGTGTTGCCATCATCAAAAAGGGGGAGATTGTTGTGCCCCTGTGGTTTTGATGATAGCAAACACTATAAGTCACCATATGCATGTGTGCATGAAAGACCTTGTTGATTCATTTAAGTGCATTCATATGTGTTCATGTATTTGTGAATGTGTGCTTGTGAGTGCATTCATATGTGTTCATGTATTTGTGAATGTGTGCTTGTGAATGACATTCCATTATATACACTGTGTGCACACATTTTATCTGTCTGACATCTGGTTGATGCATTCATGTAACAGAGTCAGCACGATTGCATTGAGCATACAGTCAGTACACTGCATGCAGAGTCTGCACTGCACACTGGTTTGATAGCTTGTTCGTGAATTCACAAGTCTATACATCGTCTGTTCATCGTCACATGTGCATCACTTAGCAAGTCTATACATCAGTCAGCATTGCCTCTTGCTCGTAGAGTCTATACATTGTCTGTGCTTCACGCTTTGTTCAAGTCTATACACTATGTTGCATCTTGGTCGTAAAGTCTATACATCGTCCAGAGTCTTGTTGCATTGTAAGACCAAGTCTGTACAACCTTGTGCATGCATCGTCTCATGCATCATCTCTCTCAAAGTCTATACAGCCAAAGCCTTCATATTGAAGTCTGTACAGCCAGCTCTGTTTCACTTAGCGCCTCATCAAGTCTGTACATAGTTTGGCTGCATAACGCAAGTCTATACATTGTGCACGCATGACCAAGTCTATACATTGTTCACTGCACACGCTAAGTCTACACATTGCCTTTGCATTGCATACATTCAAGTCTATACAGTGTCCTTAGCTGCTTTGAAGCTGCATCAAGTCTATACACTGTCCTGTAGCTTGCACGAAGTAAAGTCTATACATTGTCATCTTTACCTACGTTCACTGTTGCAAGTCTATACATTGCATTTGGGCATCAAAGTCTATACATTGTTGTCTCGAGCATTCAAGTCTGTACATTGGTTTCTCATTTGCATTGAAGTCTATACATTGGTTTTCACTTCAAGTCTGTACATGGCCTTGGCATCTGCTTTGAAGTCTATACATTGGTTTTCACTTCAAGTCTGTACATGGCCTTGGCATCTGCTTTGAAGTCTACACATTGGTCTTCGCTTCAAGTCTGTACATTGGCCAAGTCTACACATCACCGTGTTCACTTGTTTCAAGTCTGCACATTGGCTCAAGCTTTCCAAGTCTGTACATTGGCCAAGTGTCTTGTGCTTTGAAGCTTTATCAAGTCTATACATCGCATGCATTGCACACTGCAAGTCTGTACAGCCCAAGACTGTACATCCACCGTTTCATGCAGCGTCTCTAAGGCAAAGTCTATACATGCATGCATTGTAGCAAGTCTGAACATTGCTTTCTCATGAACGAAATCAAAGCATGTACATGCCTCTGCATTGCATATGTGAAGTCTATACATGCTATAGCTTCGCATTCACAAAGTGTGTACACGCCACTGCATTGCATACATGAAGTCTGAACATTGCTTTAGCGTTGCCTTCAGCCAAGTCCATACATTGACTGGCAGCCTTCAGCAAAGTCTGAACATTGCATCATTGTGCATGCATTGCTTTCATTCAAGTCTGTACACTGGTGTCGACACTGCATGATCAAGTCTATACAGACTTAGCGAAAGCTTAGCAAGTCTATACACTGGTGTCGTCTGCTGTAGGGACAACAAGTCTGTACATTGAGTTCTCATGCATGTAAACATCAAGTCTATACACTCCTCTGTTTCATGTCTATACATCGGTTGTTAGCATACCTGCACGCATGAATGAAGTCTGTACATCGCTTAGTGCATTACATGCATTCATCAAAAGTCTGTACACTCGTGAATGTAATGTCTGTACATTCATTCTCATTGTACACACTTTCTCTTCTATTGCACATGCATCTTTCATACCAAGTCTGCACATCGCTGCATTCTAAGTCTACACATTCTCACATTGTACATACTTGCATAAATGCTGCATCTAAAGTCTGTACACGCTCATGCATTACTTCATTAAGTCTATACACTCTTTGTTGATCGACTGAAGTAACTCTGTCATTGTACAGGCTGATGAATGGGCACGTGATCCGAGGTTGGCACCTGGCACGTGATCCGAGGTGTCCTCTGGATAAAGGGGGCACACGCCCTAGTTGCTGCTGATATATATATGTGAAGTTTCTTCATCCGCAAAAGACTGATAGAAGAGGGCTGATCGAGAGAGTGATAGAAGAAAGTGAGAGCAGCAGAGAGGCAGTGAGCAGAAGAAGAAGAAGAAGAAAAAGAGCAGAGAGGCAGAGTGTGAAAGCAGAAGAAGAAGAAGAGAAAGAGAGAGAGTTCGTGGAGAAGAAGAAAGAAGATTTTATTGAAGATCTGTCTACTGGACTTGGATCAGATCCAATCCAGTTTGCTCCTGCGAGAGCTACATGTTACATTGCGTTTTCAGCTTTCCGAGTGCTGTATTTTCATTTCTTATTTTCCTTTTATTTGATCACTGTGCCTTCCGATTCTCTGGTTAGAGATCGGTTTTCCTCTTGTGGTCTCAAGAGAAGGGAGACTTGTCTCCGGTTTGCAAGTGACAGGTTGTCACTTGTGGGTTCCCCTCCGGTTTGGAGGAAGGGAGATTCGTCTCCGGTTCTGGTCTTGTGGGTTGCAAGTCCAGGTGTTCCCTCCGGTTTGGAGGAAGAGAGACTTGTGTCTCTGGTTGCCAGTGACTGGGTGTCACTGGTGGGTTCCCTCCTGGGTGGAGGAAGAGAGACCTCGGTCTCTGGTTTCTAGTGACTGGGTGTCACTAGGGTTGCCCTCCGGTTTGGAGGAAGAGGGGAGGCTGTTCCCCTGGTCAAGCTGTTTGGCAGCAAGTGTTCGCAGACTGAGTCTGCTAGTTCTCGCGTTAGCTAGTGAAGCCTCACTCCGGTTTGGAGTGAGGGGTGATGTAGGTCTTGGTGACCGAACCACCTAAAAATCTTCTGTGCAGTGTGGTTGGGCTTGTGCGCTTGTTCCTTATTGTCTACCTCCTTCACAGGTTGCTTTGAGCATTCTTGTTTCTATCCGTGCTGTAAGTTGATTGCATTCTTCTGCTTCCGCTAGTTGCTTGTTTAGGCGCGCCTTATATTTTTGCTCAGTGGTTTAAAAGAGAATTTAACTTGTTCTTCAGATTGTCTATTTATCTTGATAGTGTTCTAGTCTTTTATTGAGCGAAAAGTTTTTTGAAGGGTGGGATTCATTCACCCCCCCTCTGAATCCATCGCACCGATCCTATCAGCTGGTCATGTTTCCTCTCCCTTAGTTTTGTTCTCCAGACATGTCTCATCCTTGTCAATCATTCTGGGTGGTTAGTTTGGTATTTTCGGGAGAATTCCTATCGCTTGTTGGTTGTGACGGGTGTCTTTTATCTTGATGCCCGCTTATCAGTTCTCTCCGCTTCATCTCTATTTCACGTCGCTATCGCTTTTGCTCCATCTCCTTTCCATTCCGCCTCTGCGCCGCTTTCGCTCGTTCCCTTGCAAAGTGCACATCAAGGAGGGGCATCTGTTGACACCCGTTTTTAGCCCGCAAGTTGCGTCATTTCTCTTATTCATCATTTTTGATGTCTCGAATTACCCATTATTTTGGAGCCTTCCTTGGATGGATTTCGAGCACATTTTTACTATTCCCTATCTTTTGAGTCTTGGAGATCATGATTCCCTAGAGCCCTGGAGCTTATTTTATCAACTTCTGGCTTCTAAGTCGACTTTCGGCCCATTTAGGCCGGCTTCCCTCAAGTAATCGGCTCTCTCCCGCTGCGCAGTCCTGAAAGTGGTACTTTTTCATCTCCTGCTGTCCCTCTATTCAAAACATTGTCTTCACCAAAGTTGTTCCTCTTTCGACGATCTACAATTTTTTCTTCGACACCATTGGCCAGTTCTGCCCCGTTTGTGAGCTATTCGCATTTTCCGACGTGATGTGCTGTTCAGAATTTTCTCTCTCTATTCTCACCCCAATTTCTCCCTCTTCCACTCATTTTCTCAACTTTCTTTCTTCATGAAATTTGTTCCTCTTTCGGTTTTCTATAATTTCTTCTTCTACCACTTTCACTAGTTCTACTCCGTTTGAGAGATACGCCTCAATTTCCAAAGTCACGCGCAGTCTGCTCAGAATTTTCCTTCATCGATGTGAAGGTCTAGTGTAGGTGCGTCACAGCGATGTGAAGGTCTAGTATAGGTGCGTCACAGCCCATTTAACGGTCTATCGTAAGACCGTTAGAGCACATGTGACGGTCCTATAGTAGACCGTCACACCCAAACTCACCCGAAATCACCCCGTTGGACCCCTAGCCCTTTGTATTATCCCGAATTTGATTCATAGAAATCAAATTTTTATTGGCTATATCTCTCGGGATCTGGGTCACAAGATTAGGATTTAAGCATCCTGGTTCAACACAAACTCTGCAGATTAAGCTCCGGGGCTCCTTCCAAGAGCCATATCTTCTAGAATCCTCCTCCGAATTGATCCCCATTTGTTCCTATCTCTTGTCCTTAGTATTATCTCGAGTTTGATCTAGAGAACTCGATTTATCTTGGACTATATCTCTAGGAATCGTGATAAGAAGATGGGGCTTTCTTGCAAAACTCTATAAAAATTACCCAGTTCACAGTTGCAAAGGAGGGCTCTTTCCGGACGTGGGGCGAAGCCATGCTGCAACTCCAACTCACAACTTCGACCCCATCTTGAAGAGGGAAGTATTAACTTTCAATTCCATCCCTTCTGGGCTTGATTTCATGATCTATATTCTTAGTTCTCTTCCTCTCAAAATCACAAATCATCATAGTTTTTTGCACTTTTCTACTACATATGCATTTTCCCCCGTTTTGCATCGATGATTTCTCTCTATTCTCTCAATAAAATCTCGTGATTTTAAATCCTACGCATGCACAACACACCCACCTATTATTTCCACCCTTCCGCAGGGGTTAAAAACCTCCCCCCGGTGCATTCTCCCTTAATTTCTACCCCTATTTTATCACTCCGAGATTGATACTACACATGCATGTTCTAATGGGTTTTTGCTTTTATGTTTTGATCTTTGTTTTGCAGGAGAGCATGATATGGACGTGAGGACCTCTTCTTCTAGCCGGCTGGAAGACGAGGAGGTTTGATCCCACAAAGTTCCCCACACCCCGTTTCAAGCGCGATCAAGTCTTTAAGTTCCAAGGTACACGGCATCGTTCCTCTCCTTTCTTCATCCTTTGGCGTTGTTGGAACCTTGGTGGTGATCACGGTTAGTATTTCTCATCCTTTCATCCCCCTTATCTTTGATTCACATGTTTATGCATGTATTAATTTAAAGGAGGCGGGATAGGAATCTAATTAAAACAATCTACAGCGACGTAGTCTCCTTCGCTCCTTTCTACGAGCTTCAGCTCAATCATCCTCTCCACCATCATCCGGTTCATGACCGTGGGGTCGACTGGGTCCGGATAGAAGTGTGCCGTCTGCAGGTACGGGGTGACCAGAGTGGTCGCATGTGGAGGATGCAACAGTGGGGGTGTCTGGTGCACTTGGGGGAGCACCGGCGGCATCAATGGCTGCGACTGTGGTGGCCGTTGCTGAGTTGTCGCCATGCTCGGCTCTGACGACTGAGGTATGGTGTAGAGCGGCGGAGGGTCGACATGATGGACCGCTCCCCGGGATGACTCGCCCTGGACTTCGGGCGGCTTGGAAGCTGATGATTGTTCAGTCTTCTCCATCAGCTATTTCTTCTGCAAGTCTATCTCTTGCCGGTATCTCTGAAGTAGCATCAGGACCGTCGGGTCCATAGTTGCCGCGCTAGGGATAGCCTCTGTTGCTTCTCTAGATGTACCCTCGGGCAGGATGTTGAGGAGGGCGTCATCTTCTTCTTCCGCCGTCACTACATTGATGGTTAAGATAGCAGCTCTATCATTCCACTAGTGATAGCCCAGGGGTTGTTTTCCTTTAGCTGCCACCAGGAGCTCCCTTGCGGCTTCTGTTCTTCGAGTATTCGGCCCCGGCCTCGCGGCCAATTGAGCCAACTCACGGGGGTCTTCGGGAAGTCCCCCATATCAACTGAATGTGCCAACCATATTACAGGTGAAGACCTACATCCTTCTTCTCCGTCGATGGACCTTCGTCTTAGCCTACTCCGGGAAGGTCAACCTCTCGAACACAGAAGTCCTTCTTGTTTCTTCCCGCCTAGGGGCGGCTTCGGTCTCAAAGCCTTCATCATAGCCATTGTCATCAACCGATGACACCATCATCCTTTCTCCTGCATCTTCTTCAACTGCCATTGATGGGCAGTAGTCTTCATTGGCTGTGGCTACTTGCGTCAGCCGCTACTGTCCAAGCGAGGGGTTGTCTAGCCCTCAGAAATAGTTCTTGACCATGTTGGTCATCTCTTCTTGACCCCGTTCTTGATGCAGCACGAGGGACAGCTGTCGACCTCCCGCAGGAGGGATGTAAGCCAGCCGAGCCCTGTCGGCAGGTTGCTGAAATCTTCATCCCATAGCAGGGACGTTGGCTTGGTGGGCACAGGCCCAGAAGCTTTTGCAGCGCGGAGGGTCCGCAATCACCTCTTCTTCTTTCGGGGCCAAGCCCCTTTCCTTCCTTCCTTCCGCTCCATCGCGAGCAAGGCGACAGCGGGCAGGTGCAGCTTGGTAGACAGGCTGGACCCTCTTGGGGACCCACACATGTTTAAACTTCTTTGGCCTGGGGGCCAACCTCTCTTGGCCATAGTGGCCGGATTCTTCTCTTTCCGCCCTCCTTCCAACGAGGGCTTGGTATGAGTTGTAGATGGGGACGGCGGGGATGACCCGGTTCGGGACTATTCGTGCGTCGCGTCCATTGAGGAAGACGTGTACGCCACCAACCATCATGGATTTATCAGACTGAGACAGGGATCCGGTAACCACAGTAGTACTCCTCCGGAGTTGCTTGCGCTGGCGACCTCCGGACTTGTTAGCAGCGTCGGGGCGGACCCCATGGATAGCATGGTGCACCAGGCAGCTGACGACCAGGGTTGGACTCTTGGGCGAGTCGTGGCAGCATCGAGCCTTCAGAGGCTCCATCTTCTTTGTATCTCCCTCGACGGGCTCCGAGGGTTCCACCTCCAGCATATCCACAAAGGCTAACACCAAGAACTTGGGGAAGCCAATAGCAACAGGGAAGTTGCCGAACGCCGTGGGCACCGCCAGGTACCCTTGCGCATGACCGGCAACAACTGAAGGGCCAAAGCCGACGCTAGTCAGCCCAGTTGTCGGCATCGTTTGCCTGAAAAGACAAACAAATCGACGATCAGCAACCTTTGAGAGGGCCCCGAAGTCCAAGCATCTCGGCAAAGAGATGAAAGGTGACACTGGTCCCACCGGGCGTGCCAAGACTTGTTTGATAGGTTTATTTTACCAGGGGTATTTTATTATATTTGGTGGGTTTATTTGGTTTGTTTACGCGTCGATCAACCAATTAATTAACCGATAATTAACTGACTGATTGACTGCGCAGGCGTCCCAATCACATAAGTGACGAGAGTGACGTTCGGTCGAGACCAGCAGTCCGCCATACCATAAAAGCTGCGGCGTTAATTACATCCCCCGCGAGGAGGGAAAACCTTTGATTAATTGCCAAGATAATGGGCAGTCGAGGCCGGAATAAAGGATGCGAATAATCATGCAAGATACTATGATCTACCATGCACGGTTTATTAGGGCGGAACCTCAGTACATGGCGGAGGACCTAGGTCCGAAGACCACCATCACGCGTAGTAAGAGCTTCCCGTCGGACGTTGCCCAGCTTTCTGCTCATGTCATTTTATATACCAAGGGCCCGTGCACTCAGGCATACATTGATGCGGCACGAATGCTTAGACTAAAATATGATGATGAAGTTATGAAACTAGCTAATTTAGGTTTAGACAAACCAATTTATTGATTACAGGGTTTATTTAATTCTATCATTAGCATTAGAAATCACCTCGGAGGTGAGGAGGGGGTGGAAACGGCACGACGATGCGGTTCGGAATGAAAACGGCGCGATACGCGTAGGTATAGGGTTTAAAACGGCACAGCAAGCGTGGGTAAAGGCCTAAAACGGCGCCGCCTGGCGTAGGTATAGGGGATGGGTTAAAAATGGCACGCCTCTCTTCCTGGCGCGCCAGAATAAGGCGCGCCGTTTTAGGGCGCGCCGTATTAAGGCGCGCCGAGTGTCGATGGCACCGGTTTAGCTCCGCTTCACGGAAACCGAGGTTTTATAGACTTATTTTTGGACTTATTAATAAGTTTTAGAATATTTCTGAAGTTTATTGAATCAGCCATTCATCGGGTCGGTCCTGGGCCGTCCGAAAGTCAAGTCATAGGCTTGTGCGAGGTTCGTACTCGAGCGTAGCGATCGTTCCGAGTCAAACTCGTTCGAGCCGAAATTTCAACAGCATCTCCCCATCCCAGAGGATTGTCGGGGAGAAACGGGGAGTACTCACGTGGCGGAGCAGCCCCTGAAAGCCGGGTGGCGCAACGGCGGCCATCAAACCCGAACAGATAGGAGAACCCCGAGGGCTAGCCTACTAGAGGCACCAAGTCCGTGGGTGGGAAGTAGACGTATAGCGCTATTCATAGCGGGAGCGAAGACCCCGAGGGCTAGCCTACGAGGGGTACGCGACCCGAGTCGGTACCATGTCTAAGTCAGGACGACCAATAGAGAGGGAAAACCCCGAGGGCCAGCCTACGAGGGGCACCCATTTCACGGCCACCACAAGGCCCATTAAGGGCTGTGGATTTGAGGTGTTGGGATTAACCCATGTTATTGTACACTCATTGGTCCACGGGGAAACTCATCACTAATAGATGATTTCCTACAGACTGAGTGATTCAGATGAAGTATTGGGAAATGTTCCCCTCCCCTGGTTGTCGAATCTCACTAACGAGATGGTAATACGGCACGGTGGGAAAGCATGTACAGTTAGCAGACTAATGTTAATGTCTGTGGGTGTGTGTATGTTTGCACATATAGATGTTAGCAGGTTCAACGAAACATTCACCAGGAGGAGTCTAGAAAGCGAAGAGGAGGAGTATGGGGATGGCCTCATCCCCTCCTGTTCATGGTCGAGAATAGGAAGGAAGGTAAGAGGACAGCCCGATATCGATAGGAGAAACACACATATATGTATGCCTCTGACGGTGAAAACCTTCGGCGTTTGAACGGAAGAGAAACCCCAGGAAGAGGGGAGTAGTTGTTGTAGCCCACTGCGTAGTAGGGCGTAATCGGCGTCGGGGAAGCAAATCTGGTGGACGCATATACAGACAGAAGAGGAAGCATACGGAAGAGGTAACCACGGCACCGAGCATGCCCACGTCCGTTCGTTCTATGCACATCACCCTCCCCGGTGCCGGCACTATTGCACGGCACCGTTTCACTAGCTGCAAGAAGAAAATGCAATGAAAGAAAAGGAACGGTGCAGAGGAAGGATAAGAGCATTAGACCCCTCGGCTCGTTGACATATCCATTCATTCCATAAACGAAAGAAAAAAAAAAGCTAAACATGTTATCATTCCGATGTCGGCATTGTCGCACGGTCACCGTTTTCATTAATAGAGAGGGAAGAAATTACAGAGGGGAGAGGGATGATCGCAGAGACGGTGAGAGGGGGGAGGAAGGAAGGCTCATATCATTGCCATCCTCCCCCTTCTCACTTACATCGTATCGAAGAAGGTACCCGAACAGAGAGGGGATCGACGGGGAAATTACAACAACCCACCTAAACAAACGAGGAAGTAGACGATCTTCTTCTCCGGCACCGGGATGTTCGTGCAAAGAGGGGTGGCAGCTGTGGAGACGCTCAGATGGGAGGTTTTTCCCACACAAAAACCCTCAGGCTCTCTGGATTCTTCCTCTCTCCGAATGTTCTCCTCTTTCTTTTTCCAAAAATCACCCCCTTTTATTGGTCGAACGAGGTGTTGCTTTTATAGCAACCAGTTAATCCGGTGCCACAGAGGGCGTGCCAGATTTAGTGGCACCGGGGACAAATGTCCCAGAATTGCTTTGGCGCACCGGATTTGGTGGCGTCGGATCAAGGGGTGCCGGTGACCTCTTGTGCGCCGATTTAGCTTGTTCGCTCGATGCAGGCTAGCCGATGGGTTCGGGGATGGTTCTGGAAGCCCCCGTTGACTCTTCCTTTCACCACGGTCCTTGGAAAACCTTGACGCGGTGTTGACGAAGCTCTCGGTACGGCGTACGACCTCAATTCGAACTCCGCGTGTGTTTGGCTTGAGCACGCGGGTTTCCCACTGACACGGCCTTCGGCACTATGATTTGTGCTTCCGGCTCGGCTTGACTCGTGACTGGAGCTTCCTTGCGGGATGGTATGACATCCGAGACAATTCCGCCTTGACTGGCGATCATTCCGCCACTAACGGACCCAATATAGCGAGAAGTCGAACCCATGTGGGGTGATCGGGACCTTCCACTGCCAGAGCCTCCGGTTCCTTGTTATGAAGGACCGATGGCATCCTTCCTCCTTAGGAGAGTCTTCATTCAGGTGGCGAGCCACCGGGTAGACCGTCATCCTTGGTCAAGCGATGGGTGTAGGGTAGAGACACGACGGAGTCGATGCCGAATCATTAGGCAGGCTTGGTCGCACTGCCTGTTGGTTGTGGATTCATCTCGATTCTCCCGAGGTGAAGTCCCCGATGTTCATTCCAGGTGACTCGTGGCTCTGGCAGCTTGAGAAGTCTTCAGCAGGTTGTTCTTCATCGACTACTGTGCTTCAATGGGCCGTATCATTCATCTTTGCGGCTCGGTCGCCGTGCATCACATTTTGAGTGCCAACAGGGGGCTTGCTTGTGCAAGATGTAACGGTCATGGCCCGAGCTGGGGATGGGGTACTGGGTCCAGGGATGGAAGGCTCCGGAGTACTAGGACCAGTAGGACCCCTAACTGAAGGACTCTTGGGCTGAGAGGGGTGGAGGGTAATCCGTTGGCCACCATGGTCGAAGGTACAGGTGTTCGACCGGCCATGGAGTGTGGCATCCCGATCAAACAACCACGGCCTACCAAGAATAATACTACCCACCTCCACGAGGAGGACATCGCACTAGATCTCGTCATGGTAGGCATGGAACTGCAGTGTGATCAGACACCGTAGCCTGATCGGAATGGAGGTGGAATCCACCCATGATACTCGATAGGGGCAAGGATGGTCCACGGGAGTAAGACCAAGGTGAGAAACAGTGCCCGTGGAGATTGCATTGATACAACTCCCACTATCGATAATCACCTTACAAACTTTCCCTCCCAGCCTACAGTATGTATGAAAGATAGTGGTCATGTTAGATCTATGAGGTTGTGCAAACCCAGATTCAGAGGGGGGGTGAATGAATCTCCCTCTAAAATATGATCAAATTAAAATTTATCTTGAAAACTTTAGACTAATGCGAAATTAAAACCGACCAGGAAATTAGGTGGAAACGCGCCTATCATTCATCTAACATTTGACACATAAGAAGTCAAGCCACAGTACACAAGAATCTTTTAGGTGATTCGGTCCTCCAGACCTACATCCACCCCACACTCAATCTTGAGTGTGGATTATTGCTGACACACAGGTTGAAACCGCTGGGCCTCACAGCTTACCTACACACCGCTAGGCATTGCAGCTTCGTCGACCACTGAGCATTACAGCTTCGCTATCCAGAGGAAACCACCTCTGCTGCTGGGCCTTACAGCTTATGCCTCCGCTGTCACATAGCTTAGAAAGTAGAAATAGAAAAAGAAAAATAACGATGAAATCAGCAACAGAAATCTGAACACTAAAACCTCAAAATATAGCTCACTATGGAGCACACGTAGCTTGGACCTGATCTAGAGGCTACACGATCTTCTTCTTCCTTTGCTTGGGCTGCTGCACTTTTCTTCTCAGCTCAGACTAGATCACTGCTCACTATATTTGCTTATCTCTTCAATTTTCTCTTCCTTCAACTCTCTGCAGCTCCCCTCTTTTTCACGCTCTGTGATTCTTTTCAGTCTCTCTATTTCTTAATGCCTCCGCTCTCTGATCTGATCTTCAGAAAAGGCCTTTTATATGGCTTCAGTTTCCAAGACCGACGAGCTCACACATTTTTCGTGTGAAGATCTCGTTCCCGCCTTTTTGAAGAGGACACGTGTTAGATGTAGACAGAAGGATGAATACACGTGGCAGAATCCTCCGAATGAATCTGCCTTGGATCACGAGCTCCATTTATACTTTCAAGGGCATTGTGTTCTCTCCTGTAATGCAGAAAAGGATAAGTCAAGAGAAAAGATGCACCGAGTTTGATTTAGCATGAGATGGGGTATGCACAAACATTCCAAACAAACACAGCATGTATGTATAGCCCCTTCTAAACCACTGGCACAACCTATACCGTTGTTTTGAGTCAATACAAAATGTGCACAGACTTTCTTGAATCGTTCCATAAGAAAACGTGCAATGACACAACATGAGCAATGCAGACCTTGCTAAAAGATGCACCGACTATGCATTTACCTGCTACGGTGAATGCACAGACCTTATATATCATACATACTCATTCAAACACAAACAGAAATGAATAGAAAATTTATGCATTTTATTTTCACATGACTCATAATTGTCATTATCAAAACCAGGGTTCCAACAATCTCTCCCTTTTTGATGATGACAACTATGAGTCATGATAGCTTTTTCATAACAAAATCATTCAAGACAAGTATGCAAGTATGCATTATGAATACTTCTGTGTACAAGAAGAAAAACAAAAATGTTTGAGTGTATCTCCCTTTATACAAGATAGACATTCTCATACATATAACTTTAGATAACACCCATCAGCACAGCACATCTCTTGTCAACACATCTCTTGTCAGCAGACACAACATAGCTCAGCATGACTTCATGCATAACCCACTTCTCCCCCTTTATCATTATCAAAAATAGAGAAGAACCTTTAGACATCTGTGACCTGAGTGACCAGAACTTGTACCTCTGGCGCCTCTTCTTCCTCTGGGTGATGACCTGCTGGAGCTACCACTACGAGGTGGTGGTACACTGCTAGAGCCCCTAAGAGGTATTGCCGGTATTACTCTTGCAAGAGGTGGAGGAAGTCTGTCTATTTTAGTACCAAGTGCTGCAAACTTTGCTATGATTCTCTGGTCATTCTGCTGAATAAAATCACGAAGCTCTTTAACATTGGTTGTTACATCCACATACCATTGTTGCATCATGCTGTTCAAATTGTCTGATTGGGAGATCACCTGATGGTAAGTATCAGCCATAAACGTAGAAGAAGTGGTTACCTGTTCTGTGATAGATCTTTCACATCTGTGAACTAGGTTTTCCACTTGTTGATGAACTAATTCAAGTTTTCTAGTGAGCTCCAGCTGATTCTCTTTGAGAGTATTCATCTGAATTCTTATCATTTCAAGATGTATTTGAATATCATAGGAATGATCATGAACTTTAGTCAGCTTGACAAAAGTTGAAGTCTGAGTCTCGTGTAGATTATTCAAAATTTCACTTGCTTGCTGACAGACTGATAGAAGGGAGTCCAAAACACCATTTAATTTGGAGTCAAACTTGTGTTTATCATAGACAAATTTGGAGTCAAACTTGTGTTTAATTTGGAGCTTCTTCAACATCCTCTTGGACTTCCTGGGGTTGCTCATCCTGAACTATCTGTTCTTCAACAACTTTGTCAGCAATTTCCTCTATGATTTTATCGGCTTCTTGTTGCATGATTTTAGCAACCATATCAACCAAAGATTGTTCATCTATTTCAGTTTCCTTCTCACTTCCTGAATCATTTCTGAGTCCTTCTGAGAGGACTGTTTCATCAATCATCTGATTATCTTCAACTGTTTCTGTGTGAGACTTTTCTTGAATCTCTTCTACATGATGTTGTTCAGCTGTTAGATCTGGTTGTTGATGTCCAAACTTATCAAAGATTTCATCAATGTGTTGATCTAGTTGCTTTGATACTTGTTCTTCAGTTAAGTTCAATTCATGAACTTCTTGCTCCAATGGCAGATTTCCAATTTGCTGCTCTTCTTTTTCTTCTTGAATCAACTGGGGAGGTTACTCTAAGGCTTCTATTTGCTCAACAGCAATTTGTAGATCCTCCCCCTGACTGATCTGAGGCTATTCAATGTGATCTCTGGTAGGAGATGGCTGAGACTGTTCAACAATGTCTAATGCAGCTATTGGAGTTACCTTTTCAGATAGATCTTTCTCGTTACTGACCGAGGATGACTTCAATCTCAAGAATTTATCAATGAAATCCATGTTATAGATATTCACTTTAAGAATTTCTTTAGAAGTTTTCTCTTCTAATGGAATGTCCATTTTCCTGAAAATTGCAGTTAAATGGGCTGCATAAGGTAAATTTCTTCTTGATTCCTTGCATGTACCCATAATCTGAATGATTATTGCTGGTAAATAGATTCTAATTCTTTTGAGTAAGCAAAAGAGAATAAATCTCTGTGACTCAGTCACTCTCCCTCTACCTCCAACTCGTGGAGTTATTAATGTAGTAAGAATATGATGCACTAATCTCCTTCGAGGGGAAAATTTATATGCATTGAACTGAGCTAGATTTGCGTGTTTCTTTAGGTCTCTGGGATCTCTAGGCAATTCTGAGATGAGGGAGTAGGCCTCATGCAAATTGAAATCAAATTCACCTTCTACTACCCCTCCTTCTAGAATTCTAAAAATCTTATGCAGAGAGTGCCTAGATAAGTCAATCTTGATCCCTTTAACACTAGACTGGATTTTTAACCTTTCATAATCATATTTCATATTACAATAAAATTCAGCAACCAGTCTTGGGTAGTATGTTCTATGCTTACTCAAAAACTTCTTCCATTTTTGAAACTCAAATATCTCCAATACATCAGGAAATGCTGTAATCATGAGTTGGTCAGCAAAAGCAACATACCGAGGAAGCATAATCTTGCCTACTTCCAAAACCCTCTTAACATACACTGAAGATATGGCAGAAGTATCTTCTACGGCAACTATTTTGTGTCACTTGAAGGATGTTCCCTCTGCCTTCTCCTTCCCTTTTTCTTTCTTCAGTTGAGAGAACTCACTGGACATATCCACTGTCCGCTGCTCCTCCATAGAATCTGCCGGCTGCCGCTCCACAGCCTCCGCGGGCAAGGAATCCTCTGGTAGATGTTCCTCCATTGCCTTCCTCTTCCCCTTGCTCTCGGCGACTAGAGACGACATGGCGAAAGCAGTTGGAAGTAGAGAACGAATGGTGGATGAACAAGTAGAGGAAATGTGGAAGAAGAAGATGAAGAGGCCAAGCTTGTAGACTTGGGTTAGGAACACGAGCGAGGGAGTCGCGAATGCGGGAAAGGGTTTCGGATTGAACAAGAAGGGTACGAAGGGAAAAAGTAAGTAGGGTTGAGTATTATAAAGAAATATTGTCGACTTTACCAAATTCAACATTTAATACCCAGAATAGCCCTTTACTTAAAAGAAAATGCCTCTCTACGACATTATGTGATTTACGATATATGGGATTATATCTTATATCATGAAACTTCCCAAAAATCTATTGAAGCAAGATCAATGGAAATGAAACAATTTTATCAATAACAACACTCAATCAGAACTGTCGTTAATCTTACTAATCAAATTCATTAGCCATACCTAATTGAAAAACCATTTTATATAGAACTTAGAACTGTTTTAATTTACCGAAAAGACATCAGGGTCAACCAATTCTATATTGAATTTTTTATAAATTTGATTGAGCATGATGGTATTACTACACCTTTTTACACAAGGAAACATGTTGATCAAACACCAGAATCCCTCGTTACTCAGTGAAGTTTTACCTTTATGCTTCACATTCTGAACAGAGATAACACTTATTATCATGACTTAACCTCTGAATTTCTTTGAAACAGATAGTCAGTTTCTCAAAATAAATGTCATTGCTCTGCCAAAACCATCTTCACATTTTCATTTCTTTTTTTTATTTTTATGGTGTATTCCCTGGTCTCTTAACAAAATTTTCTTAAAACAAGCTTAAGAACCATATAAACCCAAATTTTTCACCAGGTTGACTTACTACTAATGACCTTCAGATTATTAGGCAATCTTCTGAGTAGTTCCTCTAAAGACTATTTTAAGACCATTGATAACACATTCAAGGATAATTATGAATATTTTAAGATAAGATTTAATTTACATAAATAGAAAATCACACTTCAGTTAACATCAACAGTTTTGTTCTTAGTTTGTAGTGTTCCCAGTAGTTAACTGTTGAAAGTTAATGAAGTTGACAGATTTCAGATTTTACTCCCCCTGACTTCCACAGTCTATGAGCATGTTATGGAGAAAGATGAGAGCATGGATAGGGATGGATTATAGAGAAGATAGGCAAGAAGGTATGTATGAAGGTTGCACAAGAGCAAGGTTCAAATTCAGACCAAATTCATAAAAGTCCAAAGACTTAGCCAGAGAGGTCTAGCAATCAGCATACAACCTTCTATATAAACTACCAACCTCATCCTTCAGTTTCTATTACAGTCAATGTTCCATAACATCAATCCCCAACTGATAACCAATTATTTCAGACAGGGTTTGAACTAACTCAATCAGCACATTGCCACACAACATTTAATAGCAACTCAAAACCAGACAATCCATCTTTGCAATCTCTAATCAGCATCTTAAAACCAGACAATTTCAGCTCCAAAATATCAAGCATACAGACATAAACAGCTCAGCTCCTCTCAAAAAGTGCAGGGATTTCACCCAAGCATTGCTTGATTTTCTTAAAGTACACAGAGATGTATCAACTAGATGCAAATTTCTTATTTAAGCTACATGCAATGTTTTGACTCGTGGTACTTAGTGGAGGTTTAGCCTCTACACATGGCGTGGGTTTCCAGACAGAAAACGTCTGCCCTTCTCCCAACTTCCATTTGATATACCAAGAAGTTATGAAAATTTATGCATCTACTTATGAACATGAATGACTAACTAAAAGTCTCACATGGAGTTTGCATGAATTACATTGTCAGCATGTATAACTCATAACAAAATAATCATCAAATTATTCCAATCAGACATGCAGCATTCCACAGAGAACATTATTTATGCAAGTTCAAACAAAGAAAATTGAGAAGAGGGGTTTAACTAACCTTTGTGCCCTATTGACCCTCATTTTATTTTATTCACAGGAGCACACCTGCATCTAAGAAATCATTTGAAATATCTTGGACCCCAAGAATTCTTGGGTCCGGCATGATTAATCCAGCCACTTATCCAATAGCATTGAGTAATAGTGTGCCTTAATTTTCCACAGTGATTACAAACAGGATGTCTATGCATATACATGTTCCTTCCATGAATGTTTCCAATTATGGGCACTTGAGTGTGTTTATCATAATGTGATAGATAATAACAATCATGCATGTCGTGACCATATCTACCACAGTTAAAATATGAATTTCTATTTTTGTTCTTATTTGCATGCATGTGAGAAATGGAATAAGATTTAGCATGCAAATTAGCACTATTTCTGGAATTATGTCTGACATTCTTCTGAGCATGATGGTTCCTATTTTGAGATGCATTTATCTTCTTGAAAGCCTTCATGTCATCAGATATCATTATTTGGCAGTCATCCATCACATGACATGCCTTGCCACAGTAATGATATGAAAGTTTTTTAATGTATGCATGTGAATGAGTGGGGAAATTCTTGATTACATGCACTGAGCTACTCAATTTCTCAGAGATGGAAAAGTTCTCATCATGTACAACCTTTACAAAATCAGTAGAATGAACTTTTGCATTATTCAGATTCTTTTCTTCTTTTCAGTCTTTTTAGATTTTTAAAGATTTTCAGTTTTCTGAGTAGTGAATTGAAAGATAGATGAGCTAGATGGATTAGTCTGTTCTGAGCTTTTTACAAAGACAATTGATTCCTTCTTTCCATTAGCTTTCTTATTAGATGGAATATAGCCCAATCTCTCTTTCTGAAAGTTCACATTCGAACCAAGTAGTCTATTCAAATTATCTTTTCCCTTAACAAACTTTGACAAAGAGATTTTTAGATCTTCAATTTCAGAATTTAGAGAAACAATACTTGCTTCATACTTAGATAGCTCAGATTCACAGGAAATTAATTGTTGTTGCAAAACATCATTTAGGCTTTTCAATGTTTCATTTTCCTATTGAAGCTTTATTTCATCATTTACTTCTTTTTCTTTCAACATATACTTTCCCTTTTCCATTTCTAACCATTTCTTTGACATAACAGTGTTCAAGACCATCAACTTTTTATTTTGTTTTTTCAGCTGGCTATTTGCTTCCAAAATTATTTCTTTATATTCATCAGCTTCCTTTTTCTTTTCCAGCCATAGGTCATTTTCTTCTTTTAATGACTTGATTAAGCTTTTCTGTATATTATCATCAGAATCAAGATCCTTAATTAATTCTTTTAAGAAAGCACATTCCTTACATGAATTTTCAGTTCCAAGAAGTTTGTTTCTAAGGTTTCATTTTCAGAATTTAATCTATCTATTTCAGATCTCTCCTTTTTCATGTCTGACTTTAGATTTTCATTTTCAGCTTTTAGATATGTGACTTCAGCAATTTTTTCTTTTCTTAATTTCTTCTTTTTTGACTTTACTTTTTCATATTTCTCAAGAAAATTTTCATGCAGTATAACTAAATCGTCAAAGATAATGTCATCAGTTTCAGAATTTACCTGTGAGGATGAATCCTCGGTCTGATCACAGATACGATCTTTAGCCATCAAACATTTCACTTCATCTTCACAAGTACTTGCTGATATCCTATTGATAATCTCTACTGCACTTCTGCACTCAGTAATACATGGAAAACAATTAGCATCTATCGCCCTTCTGGTTATATATAGGGCCTTTTGATTTTCAATAAATTTCAGTCTGTCAGTAGCTTTCCATTGGGATTTGTCCTCTGGAACTTCATATGGACTATGTGCAATTAGTATCCACAGATCAGGATTAAGATGCATTATATGATCTCTAAATCGACTAAACCAGTCATAGAAACCAAGACCAGTATATTGAGGAATTTCAGCCATGGATGACAGTCGAATCAGATCGGATCAGAAACAGCAGTAAGAGTTAGAAGCAACTGGATCGCGCCAAGAGTAATACAGGAACATATCTGCAGGTCGTAGGACCCTCTGTGCAGACACCAGCTCTGATACCAATTGTTAGAACTATGAGGTGGTGGAAACCCAGATTCAGAGGGGGGGTGAATGAATCTCCCTCTAAAATATGATCAAATTAAAATTTATCTTGAAAACTTTAGACTAATGCGAAATTAAAACCGACCAGGAAATTAGGTGGAAATGCGCCTATCATTCATCTAACGTTTGACACATAAGAAGTCAAGCCACAGTACACAAGAATCTTTTAGGTGGTTTGGTACTCCAGACCTACATCCACCCCACACTCAATCTTGAGTGTGGATTACTACTGACACACAGGTTGAAACCGATGGGCCTCACAGCTTGCCTACACACCGCTGGGCATTACAACTTCACCGACCGCTGAGCATTGCAGCTTCGCTATCCATAGGAAACCACCTCTGCTGCTGGGCCTTACAGCTTATGCCTCCGCTGTCACATAGCTTAGAAAGTAGAAATAGAAAAAGGAAAATAACGATGAAATCAGCAACAGAAAGCTGAACACTGAAACCTCAAAATATAGCTCGCTATAGAGCACATGTAACTTGGATCTGATCCAGAGGCTACATGATCTTCTTCTTCTTTTGCTTGGGATGTTGTACTTTTCTTCTCAGCTCAGACTGGATCACTACTCACTATATTTGCGTTTCTCTTCAATTTTCACTTCCTTCAACTCTCTGCAGCTCCCCTCTTTTTCACGCTCTGTGATTCTTTTCAGTCTCTCTATTTCTTAATGCCTCCGCTCTCTGATCTGATCTTCAGAAAAGGCTTTTTATATGGATTCAGTTTCTAGGACCCATGAGCTCACACATTTTTCGTGTGAAGATCTCGTTCCCACCTTTTTGAAGAGGACACGTGTCAGATGTAGATAGAAGGACGAATACACGTGGCAGAATCCTCCGAACGAATCTGCCTTGGATCACGAGCTCCATTTATACTTTCAAGGGCATTGTGTTCTCCCCTGCAATGCAGAAAAGGATAAGTCAAGAGAAAAGATGCACCGAGTTTGATTTGGCATGAGATAGGGTATGCACAAACATTCCAAACAAACACAGCGTGTATGCACAGCCCATTCTAAACCACTGGCACAACCTATACCGTCGTTTTGAGTCAATACAAAATGTGCACAGACTTTCTTGAATCGTTCAATAAGAAAACGTGCACAGACACAACCTGAGCAATGCAGACCTTGCTAAAAGATGCACCGACTATGCATTTACCTGCTACAGTGAATGCACAGACCTTATATATCACACATACTCATTCAAACACAAACAGAAATGAATAGAGAATTTATGCATTTTATTTTCACATGACTCATAATTGTCATTATCAAAACCAGGGTTCCAACAGGTCCAACGCCAGTCATCACTGGCCTGTGGCTGGGTGAGAATACACCTGACGACCCCCAAATGGGCATCGTCTGGATGTTGGGCATCCTGGCCATCATCTTCATTCTCAAAGAAACTCGTCAGCTAATTCCTGATCTGCCTCGTAGTTGACCGACACAAGCTTGGAAGATGAGGTGTTCTCGACTTGCGTGTCCCCAATGACTAGAGATTGACGCATGGGACACTGGTTGAAAAAATTGCCAAACCCATTGTAGCGAAAACATTGCTGCCATGATCCACTAAGCTCCCCGATCAAAGGTCCCTTACTCTTATCCTCCCGACGGACAGGAGGTGTAGGCAACAAGGAACGGGCAAGAGGTGCGGGTGCCGGTGGACGGGCAATGGGTGCCGAAGGCTAGGGTCGAGGAGGAAAATCCCTCAGAGGTGGAGGACGAGGCCTAGGAGCGAATGACTCCTGACGAGCGGGCTCCTGAGGTCCAACCATGGGGGCCCTCTGATATGCACCTGAAGAGCCGCGGGGCTCGACACTACGAAGAGGGAAGGGGCCTAACCGTTGGGTAGGCTTGAACTCGGCCTAGAATTGCTCCAACTTGAGAGCAACCTGATAAGCATGTTCCAAAGTGGTCACATTGTGGCGGAAAAGTTTGTATTGATAGTTTGGCTGCAGACTTCTTCAAAAGCGCGAGATGGTCATGGTTCTCTCTTCCGTGGTCGGGTCGAGTCACGGGTCAGGTTCACTCTCTTTCTCACAACGGTGATGAATATGAACTTACGAGCTAGAATTTCTAACGCACTCAAGCAGTGGCATATAAACATATACTAATCAAGCAAATGCCAAGAAGTTGAGACCGTTACCTCCATGCACCGGGCGTGGGGAAGACAACCCCGGCCAAAATCGAACTCCCGGTTAAACAATTTTTAGCAAATTACAAATTTCAAACCCACTCCACGCAGGGAGGTAATAGGTAACAAGTGGGACCCGGGAGGATCGAAATTGGGTTGATGGGTAGCACTTTGATTCGCTCCGTTGGTGCAGACAAGCTGCAAATGGATGCTGTCTGGACGGCGCGGGCTGACAGTAGTGGGATACACAACCAGCGCAGACGGCCGACTATGGCAGGGTTGGTACCGCTGTGAAGAGGACTCCTGGAGGGACGATCCCTATGAGGCATCTGCACTGGATCGCCTTATGGAAGGCGAGACGGCTCCGACCGTCAAGCGTTGAGGCTTGCTGCCCCGGATCTGATTTGCTATTTCAAGCGTGCGCGAACCGGCGACAAAAATTGTTGTGATCAGCCCCTACGTCGGAACGATGCGAGACTAGCGCCGATGCGAAGCTAACTTGAAGTACTTCACCTCTCTTATGTTACATAAATTTTTTTGGGGCTGTACTTTTCATGTTGAAATTTCAAACAGGACTGTTCTCAGTCTCAGATCTGGCCGGGCAGATAGAGATCTGCCTGAGAAATCTGGGTGACGAGCTTTTTATGGAAGCTAGAGGAAGAAGTAAGAAAGACGTGGATAATTTTTTTGTAAATTTTGGTGGAGGTTTGATATGGGAAATGGATTTTCTAACAGAGATGGGTCGGATCTGGACTGCAGGGGGCAGCACAAATTTGGGAAAATATAGTATTTTTTGGATGGGAAATAAAATTCCTAAAATCACAAAAAAAAATTATGGATGATGGCTTAGGTGGACAGAACTCCCAGTTCAAATTTTAGATCATTATAAAATCGGAAAGGGGGGGCTCATGGGCGAGATGCTTGGTTGCTGGAACACAAGACTGCACAGGGCAGATCTTGAGGGCTGTGGGAATCTAAATGGGAAAATAGGAAAACGAAGTGGGGAAATTCTGAAATTTTAGGTGGGACGTAGGATCAACCTTGGGAACTCACCCTGAAATTTTAAGATCCAACCGATCTAGGAGCTGAGAGCAAAAATTCCGGAGTTGACTTGCTGTCCTGAATTGGATAGAATTCCGGCGACGGCAGTGGCGGTGCAACGGCAGCTCGATGGCGGTGGCGGCGGCAGCGGATAGCTTCACACACTGATAAGGGGAGGAGTCACACCTCAGAAGGCAATCTTCACAGCTGCAAGGGAGAGAGAGGAGAGAGAGAGGGGGCGGCCCTTGGCTCTTTGGAGCAAAAATTACATAATTCTTTCATTAATTATGGTGAAAATGGGAAAATATAAGCTTTTATATGAAATGGGGACTCGAGGTAAATGACTAGGATTACCCTTAAATCTAGGGTTGGTGAGGGGTGCCTTGGGGATACCAAAAACTATTTTTCCCCATGTGGTCAAACTAAAAAAAAAAATTAGCCTAATAAAGCCAAAAGAGGGGGCGGCCCCCTTAAAGAAGAGAAATGCAATTTCCCCTCCTTGGTCCATTGGTCCAATATCCAAGGTGGACAATGGGCCAGCCCCTATGGGTCCCTAAAAGTTAGGTGGCCCAATGGGGAGGAGGGTGAGGGGGCCTGCGGGACCTAGGTGGCCCCTTTTTACAAGAAAACTCATTTATTTATCCTAATTACACTCTATTAAACCCAAATAAACCAAATAAGCACACATTACATTCTAGATAAAAACCCAATAAATACTAAAAATGATGGGACTCAGAATGGAGACTCCAGACTGTCTCCGACCGAAAGGGAAGCTGATGTAGCTCGAGTGGTGCTGCGTGTACGGTATCGACGGTTCACCAGTTCATGCTTCGCGCTCGCTCTAGTGTCCGCACCAGAGGGTCACGGTCCTCCACCGGTACCTCTTCTGCACGTTCCGACGCCTGCGGTCCGATAGAAGTGCCGATGTGACCTGTTGGGGGAGGCGGCGGGACCTGATGGCGCGGCCTCCTGAAATGGGACAAGGGTTGATTCAGGTCATCAGAGTGGGTGTCCGGGTGGTGTCCGGTTGTATAGCATGCCAACACTCGAACTGCGTCGTTGATGAACCGGGCCGTCTGCTTCCTCCGCGGGTGCCCCTCGGGGCGGACAGGCGCCCCTAGTCTGTCGAAGACCGAGGTACGTTGCGAAGGGGCCTCACTCCCAATATCGGTCAGAGGAGAGCCTGAGTCAGGTCGGTGGATGGCCCGGGAGTGGGCTCGCCTTTGCCTCCGCTTGCTTGTGTGGGGGACATTAGACGACTGGGCATCGTCAGATGGTGCTACTGTGGGACCAGTCGTATCCTCCCTGATGCCACGTCTGAGCGCTCGTAGGGGGTTTCTAATACGCGCCCTTGGAACAGCTTGAGCTTCCTCCGGGGTGACCCAAATTCTTCTCAGGTCGGATTGTTGATCTCCCTTGTCGTCGTTTCTCCGACGGGTTGTCTTGGGAGCTCGTGAGTCGGGCCGATGTGGATGCCCCCAGACTGCTATCGAAGTGCCCGCTCCTCTAAGCTTCGCCTTGTCCTCTCATGTTTGCCGCAGGAGGTCAAAACGGTTGGAGGTAGGGATCGTGGGAACGGTCTGTTCCTTGGGTGTGATTGGTTCACCCCCATCGAGGTGAATCCGCAAGTCACCGACAAGAATAGTCTTGCCTGAGTTGTTGGTTGCAGCGGAGAGTCGTCGGCCTTTACGGTCATGGCGGCGCTTCTTCTGGGGAGTGGAGGAAGACTCCGCCCCGAGATGGTAGACCGAGAAGACCCGGCCTACAGCGATCGACAGTGCGGAGCTGTCAGTCGGAAGCACTGGGACCGGCCCCCAGGGTACGAGACTCACGCCGGGAGTCAATAGCTGGGCGGCTCGGGTGTAAGACCTTGCCCGCGCCGATAGAAGCGTTGCCGATGCTCGAGATGACACTCTTGCACTGGGAAATGATGCCTTCGAAAGTGCTGAGGTGCCGGTGACCCTAGGTTGAGGACCTGTGTTGAGTGTCGGCGTGGCCCGGGCTCGGGTCGAATGGCCCAAGGAAGATGCTGAGGAACCTTGCCCCCTGGGTACGAGACCCGCGGGGAGAGCCAGTTCTACTGGCACTCAGAAACGGGATCCCGAGTACAATGCCGAAGAACTGGGGACCCGGGGCCGAGAGCCCGTATAGGGCGTCGGCTTTGTTGGGGCTCAGGCTTGGGGGCCCGAGGAAGATGCTGCGGAGCCGCGGACACGGGGCTGAGAGCCTATGTTGGGTGCCGGCTTTACTGGGGCTCGGGGTTGGAAACCCGAGGAAGATGCGGAGGAGACGTGGACCCGGGGCTGGGGGTTGTTCAACAAACACTTCTTCCTTGATGATGCCATTCAAAAAGGCACTCTTCACATCCATTTGCTGGAGTTTTATGTCCTTAGAGCATGCAAATGCTAGCAATATTCTTATTGCCTCCATCCTAGCAACAGGTGCATAGGATTCATCGAAGTCTACACCAAATTTCTGACAGTAGCCCTTGGCTACTAGTCTGGCCTTATTCCTGGAAATGATTCCATCTTCATTCATTTTGTTTTTAAACACCCATTTAGTTCCTATGATATTAACACTTTCTGGTCTCGGAACAAGCTCCTAGACATTATTTCTTTCGAACTGACCTAATTCCTCACACATAGCATTGACCCAAGATTGATCAGCCAAGGCCTCTTCTACTGATTTGGGTTCAATTTGTGAGACCAAAGCAATTAGGTCTTGATTATTAATATTCCTAAAATGAGACCTAGTCCGAAGAGGATCTTCAGGGTTGCCTATGACTTTATCTAGTGGGTGATCTTTGAGGAATCTAATGTTTATTGAAGACTCACCTGTTTCTCTTGCCCCTTCCTGATTGGGAGGATTTGTTGTACCACTTAGCTGAGTCTTCTCTCCTTCTTGGTCTTCCAGGAAGTCCCCATCATGATTGGAATCCCTGTCAATATTTTCAATGTTAACAACACCTTTCTTATCACTAAAAAGAATGTGTGGAGACTCTTCAACTTTCTGGTCTGTTATATTAAAGACCCTATATGCCCTTGACAATTTAGAGTATCCTAAGAATATTCCAGGGGAGCTTTTAGCTTCAAACTTATCTAAGTCTTTCTTGTCATTATTATGAATAAAGTATTTAGCTCCAAAAATTCTGAAATGAACCAAGTTTGGTTTCTTACCTTTCAGTAGCTCATAGGGTGTTTTCTTGTGAATAGGTCTTACCATGGCCCTGTTGATTATATAAGTTGCTGTATTGGCCGCCTCTGCTCAGAACCTCCTTGGTAATTGACTCTCAATCAGCATGGTTCGGGCCATCTCCACAACAGTCCTATTTCTTCTCTCCACAATTCCATTCTGTTCAGGTGTCCTGGGAGAAGAAAACATGTGGGTTAGTCCCTCTTTTTTTGCAAAGCTCAGAAAACATGGAGTTTTCAAATTCACCTCCATGGTCAGATTGAATTGTACAAATGCTGTATTTTCCTTCTTGTTTGACCTTATTGAAAAACTGGATAAACTTTTGAAAAGCATCACTTTTACTGGCTAAGAAAAAGATCCAAGAAAACCTAGAGTGGTCATCAATGATCACATAGCCAAACCTATTCCCATTAAGACTTTGAGTCCTGGTAGGACCAAATAGGTCCATATGAAGTAGTTCCATTGGTCTAGAGGACAATGGCGCAGATCTTAGCTTGAAAGAATTTCTGGTCTGTTTGCCTAGAGCACAGGCATCACAGGATTTTGAAATGAAATTGAACTTGATTCTAGGCATGCCTCTAACTAAATCATGCTTGACCAATTTATTTAGAGTAGAGAAACTAGCATGGCCTAGTCGTCTATGCCATTCAAAGGCATCACTTTCAGAATCAACAGATAAACAAAGATTAGATTCAGATTCATCATCTAAGTCTATCATGTAGACATTATTAGTCCTGTTGGCTACAAACTTAATCACATCAGAATTTATCTCAAAAATTTTGCATGAATCATTATCAAACACAACCCTGTGACCCTTGTCACATAATTGACTAATGCTAATCAGGTTGTGTTGAAGACCTTCCACAAGTAGAACTTTTTCAATGGAATTTGTGGAAGACTTACCTACTGTGCCAACTCCAATGATTTTACCTCTGTTCTTTCCTCCAAATTTGACCAGTCCCCCAACCTTTATCTCTAACTTGGTGAACTTGGATTGGTCTCCTGTCATGTGCCTGGAGCAGCCACTGTCGAGGTACCACTTGTTATCTTCAGCTGCCAGGCCGACCTACACAATTAAAAATCAGGCAAAGTGATTTGGAACTCAAGATGAGTTGGGTCCAAAGACATTATTCAAATCTCTAATCAGATGTTTAGAAATCCAGATTTGCTTCAACATTGTTTTCTTTGGCACCTTTACTTCTGGTTTACTGAAATTATAACCGAGGTTGTGTCCAGCTGGTCTGGGGAAGTAAGCTCTATTCCAGTCATTGGGCTTCCCATTCCTGGGATATCTCCTGTGAGCTTGTTTATTGAGAGATTTTTGAGAATGATAGTTGTTTCTCCAGTAGTTTCTGTTTGGACCCGTCTGTTTGTAGTAATTCCATTTTCTATCCTGATCCATTTACTTGGTCCATTTACCATTTCTATTCTGGTGAGTGGGCTTAGTGAAGTTCTTCACAAGGTTCATTCCCTTTTTAATTGGTTGACCAGCACTGTTTGGTAAATTTTCTTTTGGACGTTGAGCTCCTTGACTGCTATTTGAGCTGGATGGTATGTCCAGCTTCTCTTTTCCCTTCTCTGGGCAGAAGGTGGTGGTTTTGAATTGAAAGGGTTTCTTGTTAGTTGGGTCATAGCCTAGACCTTCCCTATTGAAGTTAACCCTTGTTCCTAGTATAGCATCTAGACTTGTTTTTCCTTGAACAAATTTTTCCAAGACCTTCTGTTTGTCCTCCAGCTCTTTTTGCAGAGACTCAGAGTTTTTTAAGAGTTCATCATTCACTTTCTTAACAGCTTCATACTTCTCTGAGGTTACTCTATTTTCTTTCAGGCTTTCTTCCATTTTCATTTTGAGTTCATTGAGCTGGGTTTGACTCTCCTGGTATTCTACCTTGTGTTTTTCATTTTCTTTTCTCAAGGATGTCATTTCTTCTAAGCCTTTCTTTAATGTCAGTCTTTCCTCACTGATTTGGGTTAGTTCTTCATTATTAGTATTGAATTTTCCATTGAGGACCCTATGCTCTTTACTGAGAGAATTGAACTTGTCTAACAATTCACCATAAGCATCTTCCCAGTCATCAATAGAGAAATTTTTAAAGACATTTATTACCTCCTCTTCGCTATTTGCCATTAGGCAAATTCCTTCTTCATCTTCCTCCGAGGAGGTGCTTTCCGGATCTTCTTCCTCTTCGCTCCACGTGCAGACCATTGCCTGTGGCTTCTTCTTCTTCTGCACCTTTGAGCTCTTCTTCTGGAAGTAGGGACCCTTCTTCTGGAGATCTGGGCAGTCCCCTTTCATGTGTTCCTATCTGTTGCAATGAAAACAAGTCATTCTTTTAGTATTTCTATCCTTGTTATTGCTAGACTCAACGTTCTTATTGAAGGAGTATGGCTTCTTCCTCCTAAAGGTCTTCCCCTTAGTCCTTAAAAATTTCTTGAACTGTCGAGTGAGCATTGCTTGCTCCTCCTGGTCGAGATCGGAAAAACAACTGGACTCGGGGCTACTGCTCCCGCTACTACTATCCTTGTTGCGGGATGCCTTGAGAGCAACATTCTTTCCCTTCATGTCACTTCCTTCATCTCCTCTTTTAAAGTTCACCTCATAGGTCATGAGGGATCCTATGAGTTCATTCACTGTCATAGTCGACAGATCCTTTGACTCCTCTATCACAATGGCCTTAGTGTGCCATGCTGGGGTTAGAGACCTAAGAATCTTCCTGACTATATCTGCCTCTGCTAGCTCTTTCCCTAGCCCCTTAAGAGTGTTCGTGATCAAAGACAACCTAGCATACATTTCTGTGACATTCTCCTCTGGTTTCATCCTAAACAGTTCATACTCAGAGGTGAAGAGATTTACCTTCGAGGCTTTCACTTGAGCTGTACCTTCGTAGATTAGTTCCAGCTCATCCCACATCCGATTGGCCGTCCTATAGGCTGATATGCGGGCGTATTCTTCTGGGTGAACAGCGCACTGGATTATGTTCAGGGCCGTCCAGTTGAGTGAAGACAACTTGACATGATCATCTATCCATGCATCCTCGTTCGGTGGCAGATCATACGGCCTTGTAGTAATTACCCTCCACAGCTTGTCGCTCTGCGCCCTGATGAACACCTCCATCTTATTTTTCTAGAAGAGATAGTTATTACCATCAAAGAATGGAGGGTGACTAATGGATTGTCCCTCAGCCATGAAGCTTCGAGGACCAGTAGGATTACCCTGACCGTTGGCCCACATGATGCCAACCTGCTCTGATACCAAATGTTAGCGCAGCGAAGAGTGATATAGAAGGGGGGGATGAATAGATCACTCCCTAAAAATACTAATTCAAAATTAATTCAATAATTCAAATTCTCAACCCTTCAGATACAGCAAGAGGGGCAGCTAAGACAATCAATAACCAAGACAGAAGATAGAAGAAAGATCGAGACCTGTTCACAGTGAAACAAAATACCAAGCAGAAGGAGAGCAACACAACAATGACATGCAAACCACAGAAGAGGCAGGCAGTTTTTAGGTGGTTCGATTGCAGTCCGCAATCTACATCCACCCCTCACTCCAAACCAGAGTGAGGATTCCACTAGCTAATGCTAGAACAGCAGACTCAGTCTGCAGACAATTGCTGCCACATAGTTTGACCAGGGGAACAGTCTCCCCTCTTCCTCCACACCGGAGGGATACAACCAGTGACAACAGTCACTAGCAAACTAGAGACCGAGGTCTCTCTTCCTCCACCCAGGAGGGAACCCACAAGTGACTCCCTGTCACTTGCAAACTGGAGGATCAATCCTCCCTTCCTCCGATCACTGGAGGGTAACAATATTCGATAAGGAAGATGAAATGAAAAATGAAAACATGAAAATCAAAGCACAAAAATCCTCTCTGAAAACAAGAAACAATGTAGCTTCCGAAGAAGTAAATCTTCATGCCACAGACACTGCTTTCTCTCTCTCAAATATATTTCTCTCAGATCTGGATGAAATGGAATTCTCTGCTCTCTCTCTTTTCTAGATCGTGCAGCCTCACAAGAATGCCTTCTGCTCTTTCTTTCACGATCACTGAACTACTGAAAGAAGATGCTCCATATATATAGCAGATGTTGGGCGTGTGTCCTTTAGGTTCCCGCCCAGAGAGCACCTCGGATCACGTGCCAGGTACCACCTCGGATGACGTGTCAGATCATCAGTTGAAACATTCTGCCGGGGGACAAGAGGATGTATCGAGTTAGTTCAGGTATACAGACATGATTCAGCAATGAATGTATAGAGTTAGTTTAGGTGTACAGACATGATTCAGCAATGAATGTATAGAGTTTAGTTTGAAGCAATAAGGATGTACAGACTTGATTCAGAGAGATGAACACTAGCACATAGAGAAGTATGCACAATGACTATGGATCAAGTGTGCACGCGAGAAGACTATGTATAGACTTGATGTAAGCAGCGTGGTTTAAGAAAGCAATGTTCAGACTAGCTGTAAATGCGTGCATGATAAAAGGTATACCAGATGTATAGACTTTAGGTAATGCATGCAATGCAACACAATGTATAGACTTAGTTGCTGTCTGTGGGGGATGTATAGACTCTGCGTCTATCAAAGTATGCACAATGGAAAAAGATGCCTCTTTCCTAGGCGTTTATTTCAGAAGTGACGCCACTATTGGTGGGCGTCAGATTTCGAGCTTAAAAGAATGTATAGACTTGATGTGGCTGTATAGACTAGCAAATGCATGAAGAAGCAAGCCAATGTATAGACACTGCTGTATGGACTCTAAGCGAACGCTGTACAGACTTGAACGTAGGTGTAGACCGCAATGTATAGACTTGCGTTCACACAACGTAGGTACAGGTGAGAATGTACAGACTTACATTCAGCAGTGTATAGACTTGAACACATGCATTATGCAATGTACAGACTTGGACGCATGCTGTGCCATGCGATGTATAGACTTCCCAGTAGCAAGGCTTTGCTATGAATGTGCAGACTTGATGAAATGAGGCATGTACAGACTTGAACTCTTGCAATTGAAGGCTGTACAGACTTGGTCGTGTATGCGAGACAAGGCAGACGCTGTACAGACTTGGTTATGCATGGCGAGACAAGGCAGACGCTGTACAGACTTGGTCGAGACGATGCATAAGACGCTGCCAGACGCTGTACAGACTTGGACGTAGGTAATGATTGTAATGTATAGACTTAGTGCGTAGCTAAAGCAGCGAACGTAGGAAAAGGTTGGAATGTATAGACTTACGTTCGATCAGCAGTGTATAGACTTTACATTGTGCATGCTATGCGTGCAATGTACAGACTTAGTGGCGCTATGTCTGCGATGTACAGACTTAGTGGCACCTGCATTCTATGCAATGTACACACTTTGAACGCCTGCATGCTATGCAATGTATAGACTTCGAGGACTGCATGTTGTGCGATGTATAGACTCTGAAGTCTTGCATGTTGTGCAGTGTATAGACTTTGAAGAGCCTGCAGCTATGCAATGTGCAGACTTTGAAGTGCGACCAGACAGGATGTGTAGACTAGTACAAGTGCATGAACAAATGGAGATGTATAGACATGAGAGAAAATGCATGAGTTAATCTAGAGATAAAAAAGAGTTTGATTTATAGTGTGAGACATCATCAAAACGTAGGAATGCAACAATCTCCCCCTTTTTGATGATGGCAACACTATGAATCAAACAATATGAGAGCATTAAAATATGCAATGTTAAGCGCATCATGTAGACAAACTGAGCACATATTTTGAAACACATCTCTCACTAAAGCCACTCCCCCACAACTCACTCTCAGAAATTCCCATGAGCCAGATGACCTACTTTCAGATATTGCTTTGCATAACCTCTTTCTGAAAATGCCAGATGACCTACTGTCAGAAATTGCATTGCATAAACTCTTCTACTTTCAGATATTGCTTTGCATAACCTCTTTCTGAAAATGCCAGATGACCTACTGTCAGAAATTGCATTGCATAAACTCTCTCCCCCTTTGACATCATCAAAAGAAAAAGAATGATATATGAAAGTGCTGGAGACATGAGGAAGAAGTACAGTAACTTCTTAGTGTAGAAAGCCACTAGCAAGTCTTAAGAGAATAAGTGGAGTGCTAAACTCAAGTGTAGATTCTTGAACTCGTGTAAACTATAGAGAGCTTGAATGACAATAAAGTTTATCAACATACAGAGTGTATGATTTAGAGCAGGAGTTACCAAGTATGGCAGGACAAAGCTTAACTTGCAACTATCCCAGAAACCAACAAGATATCAAGTCAAGGAAGATATTCTCATGAATTGAAGACAACCAATCCATTTTATTTGATAAAGACAAGGGATTTTGTTGAGTTTTTCAAGAAGACCAATGAGTAAATTGGTAATTCACACTTTTGACATTAAGGAGACACCTTGATTAGAGGCCTGAATCCCTAGTTACTCAGTGTGAGTACCTCATTACCTCCCCCCCCCCCCCCCGCTTTTTTTTAAGGAACAGAGTTAGTAACTGTGGCTTTTGACATTAGGGAAACACCTTGATTAGAGGCCAGAGTCCCCAGTTACTCACCAGTTAGCCACCATTGCTCTGTGATGGTCAAAATATGAATGTCATTTCTTTTCAATTTTTTGTTACTCATTTGACACATCATGACATAGGAAACACTTCATTTCACTGATGAGGCTCCCAATTTCTCAGTGATCAAATCAAGATTTTTGTTTGGAATGATTGAAAATAGTATCAGAGGAACTATCTCTTGAAGTGACTCTCGAAGTTTAGATTTCAAGTTGTTTTGGTCAAATATCAAGTCATACAAGTTTTGGCCTGAACAGGAATCACTGACAATGTAGGAAGATATACTTTAAACAATTAATCCAGATCTTTGATAGACTACCAGAGGGAAGATTCTAGCTGAAATTTAGTAAGGCTGACTTATAGACTTAAGAGATGAGTGAGATTCTACTGTCTGAGAGAACCGCACTTTTTCAGTCATGAGAACCAGCAATGACACATATGTAGTTAATCTTTTGATCCAGTCAAAGAACTCCCCCTCTTTCACAGCTCAACCAGCTCCCCCTTAATCAAAGCATTACTGAAGGCTACCCAGTTGACACACAGAACTCCCCCTCACAACAGGAACACCCTTCACTCTTAAGACAGCTTGAATAAACCTAATTCTCTTCTTAGAGTAGAAATTTTTTCACTGTCCAGAGGTTTGGTGAAGATGTCAGCAATCTGATTAGCAGTGCCTACACGAATCAGTTCAAAATTATTCTTAGACACCTCATCTCTTAAGAAATGATGCCTTATCTCAATGTGTTTGGTTCGGGAATGCAACGCATGGTTCTTGGCTAGATTGATGGCACTGGTATTATCACAATATATAGGTGTGCAACCCAGGTCTACTTGGTAGTCCTGTAGCTGGTGTTTAATCCAAATGACTTGTGTACCACAACTCCCTGCAGCCACATATTCAGCCTCAGCAGTGGAGAGGGCCACAGAGTGTTGTTTCTTGGATCCCCAAGAGACTAAACACCCACCTAAAAATTCACAGTGACCACTAGTGCTTTTTCGGTCTAGTTTACATCCTGCATAATCTGCATCTGTGTATGCAATTAAATCTAGTGAGTGTGTAGCAGGAAACCATAGACCAAGTGAGGGTGTAGCTGACAAATATCTAAAAATTCTTTTCACTGCAGCTAAGTGTGATTCAGTGGGTCTAGAGTGATACTTTGCACACATTCCTACACTGAACTGTATATCAGGTCTAGAAGCTGTCAAGTAGAGTAAAGAACCAATCATACCTCGATAGAGTTTGGCATTTACTTCTTTACCTGTCTCATCTGCATCTAGTGAGGTGTTGGTACTCATAGGTGTTGTTATATGCTTCAGGTTGATCATACCAAACATCTTGAATAGTTCCATTGTGTATTTGGTCAGGTTGATGAAGCATCCATCCTCCAATTGTTGTATCTGTAAGCCAAGAAAATACTTTAGTTCACCTACCAAACTCATCTCAAATTCAGCAGACATCATTTTAGAGAATTCAGCACATAATTCACAGCTAGTTGATCCAAACACAATGTCATCTACATATACCTGAGCTATGATGAGATCGATATTTGTACTCTTGGTAAATAAGGTTTGATCAACTTTACCTCTCTTGTAGCCCTTGCTGATCAGAAATTCAGTCAGTCTTTCATACCAAGCTCGAGGGGCTTGCTTTAGACCATACAAGGCTTTGTTTAACCTGAAAACTTGGTTAGATTGAGGAGAAAATTGAAAACCTGGTGGTTGTTCAACAAACACTTCTTCCTTGATGATGCCATTCAAAAAGGCACTCTTCACATCCATTTGCTGGAGTTTTATGTCCTTAGAGCATGCAAATGCTAGCAATATTCTTATTGCCTCCATCCTAGCAACAGGTGCATAGGATTCATCGAAGTCTACACCAAATTTCTGACAGTAGCCCTTGGCTACTAGTCTGGCGTTATTCCTGAAAATGATTCCATCTTCATTCATTTTGTTTTTAAACACCCATTCAGTTCCTATGATATTAACACTTTCTGGTCTCGGAACAAGCTCCCAGACATTATTTCTTTCGAACTGACCTAATTCCTCACACATAGCATTGACCCAAGATTGATCAGCCAAGGCCTCTTCTACTGATTTTGGTTCAATTTGTGACACCAAAGAAATTAGGTCTTGATTATTAACATTCCTAAAATGAGACCTAGTCCGAAGAGGATCTTCAGGGTTGCCTATGACTTTATCTATTGGGTGATCTTTGAGGAATCTAATGTTTATTGAAGACTCACCTGTTTCTCTTGCCCCTTCCTGATTGGGAGGATTTGTTGTACCACTTAGCTGAGTCTTCTCTCCTTCTTGGTCTTCTAGGAAGTCCCCATCATGATTGGAATCTCTGCCAATATTTTCAATGTTAACAACACCTTTCTTATCACTAAAAAGAATGTGTGGAGACTCTTCAACTTTCTGGTCTGTTATATTAAAGACCCTATATGCCCTTGACACTTCAGAGTATCCTAAGAATATTCCAGGGGAGCTTTTAGCTTCAAACTTATCTAAGTCTTTCTTGTCATTATTATGAATAAAGTATTTAGCTCCAAAAATTCTGAAATGAACCAAGTTTGGTTTCTTACCTTTTAGTAGCTCATAGGGTGTTTTCTTATGAATAGGTCTTACCATGGCCCTGTTGATTATATAAGTTGCTGTATTGGCCGCCTCTGCCCAGAACCTCCTTGGTAATTGACTCTCAATCAGCATGGTTCGGGCCATCTCCACAACAGTCCTATTTCTTCTCTCCACAATGCCATTCTGTTCAGGTGTCCTGGGAGAAGAAAACCTGCGAGTTAGTCCCTCTTTTTCGCAAAGCTCAGAAAATATGGAGTTTTCAAATTCACCTCCATGGTCAGATTGAATTGTACAAATGCTGTATTTTCCTTCTTGTTTGACCTTATTGAAAAACTGGTTAAACTTTTGAAAAGCATCACTTTTACTAGCTAAGAAAAAGATCCAAGAAAACCTAGAGTGGTCATCAATGATCACATAGCCAAACCTATTCCCATTAAGACTTTGAGTCCTGGTAGGACCAAATAAGTCCATATGAAGTAGTTCTATTGGTCTAGAGGACAATGGCTCAGATCTTAGCTTGAAAGAATTTCTGGTCTGTTTGCCTAGAGCACAGGCATCACAGGATTTTGAAATGGAATTGAACTTGATCCTAGGCATGCCTCTAACTAAATCATGCTTGACCAATTTATTTAGAGTAGAGAAACTAGCATGGCCTAGTCGTCTATGCCATTCAAAGGCATCACTTTCAGAATCAGCAGATAAACAAAGATTAGATTCAGATTCATCATCTAAGTCTATCATTTAGACATTATTAGTCCTGCTGGCTACAAACTTAATCACATCAAAATTTATTTCAAAAATTTTGCATGAATCATTATCAAACACAACCCTGTGACCCTTGTCACATAATTGACTAATGCTAATCAGGTTGTGTTGAAGACCTTCCACAAGTAGAACTTTTTAAATGAAATTTGTGGAAGACTTACCTACTGTGCCAACTCCAATGATTTTACCTCTGTTCTTTCCTCCAAATTTGACCAGTCCCCCAACCTTCATCTCCAACTTGCTGAACTTGGATTGGTCTCCTGTCATGTGCCTGGAGCAGCCACTGTCGAGGTACCACTTGTTGTCTTCAGCTGCCAGGCCGACCTACACAATTAAAAATCAGGCAAAGTGATTTGGAACTCAAGATGAGTTGGGTCCAAAGACATTATTCAAATCTCTAATCAGATGTTTAGAAATCCAGATTTGCTTCAACATTGTTTTCTTTGGCACCTTTACTTCTGGTTTACTGAAATTATAACCGAGGTTGTGTCCAGCTGGTCTGGGGAAGTAAGCTCTATTCCAGTCATTGGGCTTCCCATTCCTGGGATATCTCCTGTGAGCTTGTTTATTAAGAGATTTTTGAGAATGATAGTTGTTTCTCCAGTAGTTTCTGTTTGGACCCGTCTGTTTGTAGTAATTCCATTTTCTATCCTGATCCATTTACTTGGTCCATTTACCATTTCTATTCTGGTGAGTGGGCTCAGTGAAGTTCTTCACAAGGTTCATTCCCTTTTTAATTGGTTGACCAGCACTGTTTGGTAAATTTTCTTTTGGACGTTGAGCTCCTTGACTGCTATTTGAGCTGGATGGTATGTCCAGCTTCTCTTTTCCCTTCTCTGGGCAGAAGGTGGTGGTTTTGAATTGAAAGGGTTTCTTGTTAGTTGGGTCATAGCCTAGACCTTCCCTATTGAAGTTAACCCTTGTTCCTAGTATAGCATCTAGACTTGTTTTTCCTTGAACAAATTTTTCCAAGACCTTCTGTTTGTCTCCAGCTCTTTTTGCAGAGACTCAGAGTTTTTTAAGAGTTCAGCATTCACTTTCTTAACAGCTTCATACTTCTCTGAGGTTACTCTATTTTCTTTCAGGCTTTCTTCCATTTTCATTTTGAGTTCATTGAGCTGGGTTTGACTCTCCTGGTATTCTACCTTGTGTTTTTCATTTTCTTTTCTCAAGGATGTCATTTCTTCTAAGTCTTTCTTTAATGTCAGTCTTTCCTCACTGATTTGGGTTAGTTCTTCAATATTAGTATTGAATTTTCTCTTGAGGACCCTATGCTCTTTACTGAGAGAATTGAACTTGTCTAACAATTCACCATAAGCATCTTCCCAGTCATCAATAGAGAAATTTTTAAAGACATTTATTACCTCCTCTTCGCTATTTGCCATTAGGCAAATTCCTTCTTCATCTTCCTCCGAGGAGGTGCTTTCCGGATCTTCTTCCTCTTCGCTCCACGTGCAGACCATTGCCTGTGGCTTCTTCTTCTTCTGCACCTTTGAGCTCTTCTTCTGGAAGTAGGGACCCTTCTTCTGGAGATCTGGGCAGTCCCCTTTCATGTGTCCCTGTCTGTTGCAATGAAAGCAAGTCATTCTCTTAGTATTTCTATCCTTGTTATTGCTAGACTCAACGTTGTTATTGAAGGAGTATGGCTTCTTCCTCCTAAAGGTCTTCCCCTTAGTCCTTAAAAATTTCTTGAACTGTCGAGTGAGCATTGCTTGCTCCTCCTGGTCGAGATCGGAAAAACAACCGGACTCGGGGCTACTGCTCCCGCTACTACTATCCTTGTTACGGGATGTCTTGAGAGCAACATTCTTTCCCTTCCTGTCACTTCCTTCATCTCCTCTTTTAAAGTTCATCTCATAGGTCATGAGGGATCCTATGAGTTCATTCACTGTCACAGTCGATAGATCCTTTGACTCCTCTATCACAATGGCCTTAGTGTGCCATGCTGGGGTTAGAGACCTAAGAATCTTCCTGACTATATCTGCCTCTGCTAGCTCTTTCCCTAGCCCCTTAAGAGTGTTCGTGATCAAAGACAACCTAGCATACATTTCTGTGACATTCTTCTCTGGTTTCATCCTAAACAGTTCATACTCAGAGGTGAAGAGATTTACCTTCGAGGCTTTCACTTGAGCTGTACCTTCGTAGATTAGTTCCAGCTCATCCCACATCCGATTGGCCATCCTATAGGCTGATATGCGGGCGTATTCTTCTGGGTGAATAGCGCACTGGATTATGTTCAGGGCCATCCAGTTGAGTGAAGACAACTTGACATGATCATCTGTCCATGCATCCTCGTTCGGTGACAGATCATACGGCCCTGTAGTAATTACCCTCCACAGCTTGTGGCTCTGCGCCCTGATGAACACCTCCATCTTATTTTTCCAGAAGAGATAGTTATTACCATCAAAGAATGGAGGGCGACTAATGGATTGTCCCTCAGCCATGAAGCTTCGAGGACCAGTAGGATTACCCTGACCGTTGGCCCACATGATGCCAACCTGCTCTGATACCAAATATTAGCGCAATGAAGAGTGATATAGAAGGAGGGGATGAATAGATCACTCCCTAAAAATACTAATTCAAAATTAATTCAAAAATTCAAATTCTCAACCCTTCAGATACAGCGAGAGGAACAGCTAAGACAATCAATAACCAAGACAGAAGATAGAAGAAAGATCGAGATCTGTTCACAGTGAAACAAAATACCAAGCAGAAGGAGAGCAACACAACAATGACATGCAAACCACAGAAGAGGCAGGCAGTTTTTAGGTGGTTCGATTGCAGTCCGCAATCTACATCCACCCCTCACTCTAAACCAGAGTGAGGATTCCACTAGCTAATGCTAGAACAGCAGACTCAATCTGCAGACAATTGCTGCCACACAGCTTGACCAGGTGAACAGCCTCCCCTCTTCCTCCACACCGGAGGGATACAACCAGTGACAACAGTCACTAGCAAACTAGAGACCGAGGTCTCTCTTCCTCCACCCAGGAGGGAACCCACAAGCGACTCCCTGTCACTTGCAAATTGGAGGATCAATCCTCCCTTCCTCCGATCACTGGAGGGTAACAATATTCGATAAGGAAGATGAAATGAAAAACGAAAACATGAAAATCAAAACACAAAAATCCTCTCTGAAAACAAGAAACAATGTAGCTTCCGAAGAAGCAAATCTTCAAGCCACAGACACTGCTTTCTCTCTCTCAAATATATTTCTCTCAGATCTGGATGAAATGGAATTTTCTGCTCTCTCTCTTTTCTGGATCGTGCAGCCTCACAAGAATGCCTTCTGCTCTTTCTTTCACTATCACTGAACTACTGAAAGAAGATGCTCCATATATATAGCAGATGTTGGGCGTGTGTCCTTCAGGTTCCCGCCCAGAGAGCACCTCGGATCACGTGCCAGGTACCACCTCGGATGACGTGTCCAATCATCAGTTTGAAACATTCTGCAGGGGGACAAGAGGATGTATCGAGTTTGTTCAGGTATACAAACATGATTCAGCAATGAATGTATAGAGTTAGTTCAGGTGTACAGACATGATTCAGCAGTGAATGTATAGAGTTTAGTTTGAAGCAATAAGGATGTACAGACTTGATTCAGAGAGATGAACACTAGCACATAGAGAAGTATGCACAATGACTATGGATCAAGTGTGCACGCGAGAAGACTATGTATAGACTTGATGTAAGCAGCGTGCTTTAAGAAAGCAATGTTCAGACTAGCTGTAAATGCGTGCATGACAAAAGGCAAACCAGATGTATAGACTTTAGGTAATGCATGCAATGCAACACAATGTATAGACTTAGTAGCTGTGCAACCGATGTTCAGACATGCTATGCTTGCTGTGGGGGATGTATAGACTCTGCGTCTATCAAAGTATGCACAATGGAAAAAGATGCCTCTTTCCTAGGCGTTTATTTCAGAAGTGACGCCACTATTGGTGGGCGTCAGATTCTTAAAAGAATGTATAGACTTGATGTGGCTGTATAGACTAGAAAATGCATGAAGAAGCAAGCCAATGTATAGACATTGCTGTATGGACTCTAAGCGAACGCTATACAGACTTGAACATAGGTGTAGACCGCAATGTATAGACTTGCGTTCACACAATGTAGGTACAGGTGAGAATGTACAGACTTACATTCAGCAGTGTATAGACTTGAACACATGCATTATGCAATGTACAGACTTGGACGCATGCTGTGCCATGCGATATATAAGCTTCCCAGCAGCAAGGCTTTGCTATGAATGTGCAGACTTGATGAAATGAGGCATGTACAGACTTGAACTCTTGCAATTGAAGGCTGTACAGACTTGGTCGTGTATACGAGACAAGGCAGACGCTGTACAGACTTGGTTATGCATGGCGTGACAAGGCAGACGCTGTACAGACTTGGTCGAGATGATGCATAAGACGCTGCCAGACGTTGTACAGACTTGGACATAGGTAATGATTGTAATGTGTAGACTTAGTGTGTAGCTAAAGCAGCGAACGTAGGAAAAGGTTGGAATGTATAGACTTACGTTCGATCAGTAGTGTATAGACTTTATAGTGTGCATGCTATGCGTGCGATGTACAGACTTAGTGGCGCTATGTCTGCGACGTACAGACTTAGTGGCGCCTGCATTCTATGCAATGTACACACTTTGAACGCCTGCATGCTATGCAATGTATAGACTTCGAGGACTGCATGATGTGCGATGTGTAGACTCTGAAGTCTTGTGTGCTGTGCAGTGTACAGACTTAGTGGTTGGAATGAACCCCTCATGTTGTCGCATGCGTCCTTCGCCTTTCTTCTACGTACCGATACGACGAACGAATCCCTGCGCAAACCTTGCACCTCAGGATTAGGGAATGGTATGGACTGGGGCTGAACGGGTCCACCGGGCTGGGAAGAGGGCGCGGCCCCCCAGGGAGTTCACCCTCCCTGGGGGCGAGGCTGCGCCCTGGGGCAAACCAGCCCCGGGCGAGCCGTAACCCCGAGGGATAGCCCCCGGGGGTCTTCTGTTGTTGTCTGGGGGTGTCCTTTGAGGGACAGAGGGCTCCGAGATGTTGGGATTAGCCCATGGGGGCTTGTTGTTGTGAAGTCGTAGTTGCCGCTCGCGAGGTGTTCGGGTAAATACCAGACACACCCCGGGTTGTCAAATGGCCTGGGTAACTGGCTGAGAGGCCTTGGAATGGGCCTTGGGCTGAGGATGTGAGCTCGTGGGAACTGAGAGGAGGCACTTTGGGCACTTGGCCTCGGGTTGACCCGAGAGCTAAAGATAAGTAGCTCATCGCCGTGTGTCTGAGGGTCGGGAGTGGTCTCGACTTACTGGAGGGTTATTGTGGAACTCGACTGGCGTGCTGGAATCATGGATTGACCCGTGATTTGTTGTAGAAGGGTTGGGACATATGCGCCCACAAGGTGTTCAGAGAAGTGCCCGACACTCGTGTGTGAGCCGTATACACATGCTGTGGGCCTCCAAAGCCTGTGGTTGACTTAGTTAGGTCTCCCTTTGACCTTGAAGGGTTGAAAGAAGGCTTCTCGGGGTAAGCCCCTGACCACTTCACTGGGTGCCACGTGGTGTGGCTTGTAGTCGGGGCGCCCCCGGGTTGGCCCGGGTGGTTGTATAGAACGTAGACAAAGTCCGCGGCTGAGGGGTCGGGAGTGGTCCCGACTGATTGCTAATGCCACCGTATGCCTCAGCCGGTGGGTTAGGGCCATTGGTCAGGCCCGCTGGGTTGCCAGAGGGGTTGGATAGCCTATGCCTTGAAGGTGTTCGAGAAAATTCCCGAACTCTTATTTCTGGGTGTTTTACTGGGGAAATTGTACGGGTACAACAATAGCTCAGGTTAATGAATAGAGGTTCAGATTCAATATTTCAAGTTCAATGAAGTGCAAGAAATTTCAAAGAGTCAGCAAGGATAGATATTTCGATTGACCTAAAAAGTGGTTCGGTCAACCAATCTGGGCAGAATCAAACAAGAGATCCATGGATGATAGCAGTGACCAAAAAAATGTTTGACATGAGCTCCCCCTGACGAAATGCAAGCAATGCAGTAGACAAAAACTTACACAGGCATTTGACACAATCTTACCATGTCTAACTCCCCCTATCTATATGCACTGTATGACAGAACTTTAAATGCGACATATGTGAAAATTTAGACTGAGAAGAAGCAAAGATAATTTGCATGACTCGAGACACACCATTGACCCATAGTACATGGCGGAGAACTGAGGTCCAAGGACTATCATCACGCATGATGTGGGCTTCCAAACAGAAGTAATCTGCCCTTGTCCCAACGTACCATTTGATATACCTATAGGTCAATGTTTATTGAATGTAATGCATTTTATGCAATAACAACCTTACTTATGTGCATCATCTATTGACAACTCAGATCATATGCAATTCAGTAATGTAGAGAGAGCATTTATTTCAAGCAGAGACATAGATAATCAATCATCATGCTGGAATTTACACAAACCAAGTTCTCTTCTTAAGTATTTAAATCTTTTATTACAAAGAGACTTGGTAAAAATATCAGCAAATTAGTTTTCTAATTCAATGAATTTCAGTTCAATTTCCTTTTTATTTACCTCATCTCTTAAGAAAGGGTGTCTTGTTTCTATGTGCTTAGTTCGAGAATGATGAACAGGATTCTTAGTTAGTGAGATAGCACTTGTGGTATCACATAATATAGTGATGCAACCAAGATTTATGTGATAGTCAAGAAGAGAACTTGGGCTGCACAATTTCCTGTTGCAATATACTCAACTTCAGCAGTGGATAATGCAACAGAGTGTTGTTTCTTAGATGCCCAAGACACTAGACAGCTACCTAGGTATTGACAATACCCACTAGTACTTTTTCTATCTAATCTACACCCTGCATAATCTGCATCAGTGTAGGCTACAAGATTCAGCTCACACCTAACAGGATACCATAAGCCTAGTTCAAGGGTGCCAGATAGATATCTAAAAATTCTTTTTATTGTAGACATGTGTGATTCCCTAGGACTAGCCTGAAATCTATCACACAGACACACACAAAATTGAATATCTGGTCGAGATGCAGTGAGGTAGAGTAAGGATCCGATCATACCTCTAAATGTTTTGGGATCTACCAATTTACCTTTCGGGTCAACATCAAAACTTATTGATGTACCCATTGCTACAGTGATAGCTTTGAGGTTTTCCAGCTTATATTTCTTCAAAAGATCCTTGATGTACTTTGCTTGGGTGATGAAGCTTCCTTTTGAAGTTTGATGGATCTGTAATCCAAGAAAAAACTTCAGTTCTCCCATTAAACTCATCTCAAATTCATTTTTCATCAGGTTTGAAAATTCCTCACACATGGATAATTTTGTTGACCCAAAGATAATATCATCTACATAAATTTGAACAACAAGAGTATCTTTGTTATCAAATTTAGTGAATAAAGTTTGGTAAACCTCACCTCTTGAAAATCCTTTACCTGTGAGAAATGAACTCAATCTGTCATACCAGGCCCTGGGAGCTTACTTCAGTCCATATAGGGCCTTATCCAGTTTATACACATGATTAGGAAAATCAATGCATTCAAAACTAGGTGTTTGTTTGACAAAAACCTCTTCTTTTATTATGCCATTTAGAAATGCACTTTTAACTTCCATTTGTTAGAGTTTTATTCCTAAGCTCCATGCAAATGCAAGTAGGATTCTTATTGCTTCTAGCCTGGCTACAGGAGCAAAAGATTCTTCAAAATCTATCCCAAATTCTTGATTATAGCCCTGTGCCACTAGCCTAGCTTTATTTCTAACAATTTTTCCTTGTTCATTAGTTTTATTTCTGAAAACCCATTTTGTGCCTCTGATTGAATTATGGGTTGGTCTGGGAACAAGATGCCAAACCTGATTCCTTTCAAATTGATGTAGTTCATCATGCATAGCATTAATTCAATGTTCATCTTTTAAGGCACATTCAATGTTTTAGGGTTCTATTTGTGAAACAAGAGCAAACGAATTAAGTTCTTCTTCTAATCTGAAATGAGATCGAGTTCTAGGAGGTTCATTCAAGTTTCCAATAATATTTTTCAAGGGGTGATCCCTTATCACACAAATATTGGTGAGAGGATTACCTGAGTTGACACTTACCTCCCCCTGAATTCTTGTCCCTTCACTCTCACTTATAGTTCTTGGTTCTTCACTTTGACTTCTTTGCTCTTCTTTATTCTCCAGTATTTCTCCTTCATCAATGCTCCTACAAACATCTTTTTTAGTCATATCAGATATCTCATCAAAGATAACATGAGGAGGTTCTTCAACAGTTTCAGTTTTCCTATTATAAACTCTATATGCTCGAGAATGTTCAGAATATCTCAGAAAAATCCCTGGTTCACTTTTAGCTTCAAATTTATCAAGGTCAATTTTAGAGTTTACATGAATAAAACATTTTGACCCAAAGACCTTGAAATAAGCAAGTGAAGGTTTCTTACCTTTCATTATTTCATATGGTGTTTTTTTTTTGTAGAAGGTCTTACCATGGCTTTATTAATGATGTGACAAGATATGTTTACAGCTTTAGCCCAAAACCTTCTTGGCAAGTTGCTTTCCACCAGCAGAGTTCGAGCCATCTCCACCAAAGTCCTATTTTTTCTTTCGACTACTCCATTATGTTCTTGAGTTCTTGGTGATGAGTATCAGTGGTTTATGCCATTTTCCCTGCATAAATCATCAAATTGTGAATTTTCAAATTCACCACCATGGTCTGATTGAATGTTGGAGATAGAGTACTTACCGTCTTGTTTTATTCTGTTGAAAAATTCCTGAAATTCACTGAAAGCTTCATTTTTGTGAGTCAAGAAAAATATCCAATTATATCTAGAAAAGTCATCTACAATAACAAATCCATATCTTCTTCCAGTTAAGCTAGCTGATCTAGTGGATCCAAATAGATCCATATGTATTAGCTCATAGGGTTTTAAAGACATGTTTTCAGTTCTTGATTTAAATAACTTTCTGGTCTATTTACCTTGAGTACATGTCTCACATGTTCTATTGTTTTTCTTAAAGGAGATTTCAGGTAGACCCTTGACCATACAAAATTTTGTCAATTTATGCAGCACATTATAACTTGCATGACCTAACCTATGATGCCAAAGCCATGTTAGGTCATTATTATTTACAGTGAGACACAGATTGAGGTAGGCTGCATAATCTAAATCTACTATGTAGATATTATTGACCCTTTCACCAATGAATTTTACTTTTTCAGAATTAGGTTCAAAAATGGTGCATGCATGAGATTCAAAAACAACTCTATGTCCCTTATCACAAAGCTGACTAATGCTTAGAAGATTATATGCTAAACCTTCTACAAGCAGAACATCTTCAATGCAGCAAGATAAACACTTACCAATATTACTTGATCCAATGATTTTGCCTTTAGTATTTCCACCAAAAGTAACATGACCTTCATTCTTTTCAACCAACAAGCAGAATTTATCTTTGTCTCCGATCATGTGCCTTGAGCAGCTACTATCAAGGTGACATCTGTTATGAGTGGCTACCAGGTATTCCTGCAAAAGTAATCAGGCAAAAATTCTTGGAACCCAAAACTGATTGGGCCCCATAACACTAGTCAACTCATTCAAGCAGGATATCAAATGTTTAGGTATCCACATTTGTCTTTGTGTTGTGGATTTTGTAATTTTTAGTTTATTCTACTTGTTGTGTGCAGTTTGAGGTTTTGTTGGCTTTAGCCTTTGTGCAGCATGGGAATTTTTATGCCAATTTTGGAACCAAGGAGCATTAGGATTCGAGGGTGCCCTAGTGAATCTAGGTTGAACAAACTTGGGATTGACAAATCCATAAGAGTTCTAATTATTAGGGGACCTAAACCTAGATTGCATTGATGCGCTCCTAGTGTGACTTTGATGCATCCATAGTGAATGAAAGTTTTGGAATTCATGTTGCGTCGACCTCATTTGGTGATTGCCTCGACCTGTCCTACCCAGGTTGTGATGAATAAGGTTTTGGATTGGTGAACGCCTAGATGCATCATGGTGATCGCATCGACCTGAAGGGTACCTGCTCTAACCCCAGTTTCCAAAAGGTTGAAATCTAGATGATATATGCGTCGGTGCAGTGTGGTAGACACGTCGACCTATCTGTATTGGCTGGGTTGTTTTGGTCATGAAGCTTCCATGCACTTGGGATCTAAAGGATTGACTATTGTCCTGACCCTTGGACTTAGGTATAGTAGTATGTATTCATGGTTCTCTATGTGCCTCTACCTTCCCTTTGCCCTTATCCTTGGCACTCACATTTTCTTGTTGATTATTCTTATCAGTTTTTCCCTGACTATTTTCCTCATAGTTCATTCTTATCAATGGATTGAGTTTTTTTTCCTTTTTCAGCAACAAATGAGATAGTCTTAACATCAAACCGTTTCTTATTAGTTGGATTAAACCCCAACCCTTCTCTTCTGAAATTCACTTTTGTTCCAAGAATTGCATTCAGATTTTCTGTTCCTTGAGTCATAGCCTCAAGGGAATTCTGTTTATCATTATTTTCTTTTTCCAAATTTTCAATGGTTTTTTTCAGTTCTTCATTCACTCCTTTAATTGCTTTACATTTCTCCAAGGGAGTATTAGTTTCTTCTTTGAATTTTTGCATTCTAATATTTAATTCATCAATGACATTTTTCAAGTTTTCATTCTCACATTTCATTTCATTCATCATGTCTTTGAATTGATCTGTTTCAGCAGCAGACTTTTTCAATTTAGAGTTTTCATCTTCTAAACATGTAATTCTATCATTTAATGAAGCGTCATGAGCAGGAGAATTTACTTTCTTTTTCAATTGTCTATTCTCTCTACGAACATCATCATACTTATCTAAGATTTCTGCATATGTCTCTTCCCAATCACTATGGGTGTAATGTTTGAAAGGAGAAGTTACCTCTTCATCTTCTATTTCCTCATTTTCTCTTCTGGCCATCAGACACAGCTTCTCTTCCTTCTCATCTTCAGATGAACTCACTTCACTATCATCTTCTTCATCATCGCTCCAGGTACTGACCATAGCCTTGGCTTTCTTGTTCTTCCACTTGGGATGTTTCTCCTTCTGAAGCTCGGGACAGTCAGCCTTCAGATGTCCAGATTTCCTGCAGTTATAGCAAACCACACCATCAGTCTTTTCGACATTTTCAAATTTATATCTAGACTATTTTCTATCAGAGAAGTACTTTCTTTTGAAGCTCTTACCTTCCTTCTTAAGAAACTTTTTAAACTTTCTAGTCAGCATAGCGAACTCACCTGAGTCTTCTTCTGAGCTAGCTGAACTATGCTCGCTAGATGACCCTTTGTTACTTGAACTTACTTTGAGCGCAAGGGGCTTCTTCTTCTTATCATGGTCCTCGACTCTTTTCAGATTCCGCTCGTATGTCATCAGAGAGTCGATAAGTTCATCAACCGTGGTGGTCGCCAGGTTCCTTGATTCCTCCACTACAGTAGCCTTGGTATGCCAGACTGGAATCAGAGATCTGAGTATCTTCCTGACCAGCTCGTAATCACTGTAAACTTTGCCTAGACTCTTCAGGCTGTTAGTGAGCTGCATTAGCCTAGCATACATCTCAGAAATATTTTTGTCAGATTTCATCTTAAATGCTTCATATTCAGAAATCAGCATATTAGCTTTAGTTTCTCTTACCTCTGAGGTTCCCTCATATATTACCTGTAGTCAATCCCACATTTCTTTCGCTGTGGAGTAGGAGGAAACTCTGGAGAACTCCGTAGGATGTAGAGCACACTGCATAATGTTCATTGCGATCCAATTCATATTAGATCTTTTGATTTGATCCCGAGTCAGGTTGTCATCGTCCTCTGGAAGCTGGAAGGAACCTCTGCTAACTTCCTTCCATATCTCATGATCCTGATCTCTTAAGAACACCTGCATTCGGTTCATCCAATACGCATAGTCAGTTCCGTTAAAATATGGAGGCTTATTAATGACATGACCTTCAGCCATATACCCCTTTGTATCCATTTCACCAAACTCTCCGAGATGTTAAGCCCTTGTAGGAGAGCACTAGCTCTGATACCAAGTGATATTCTAGGTCACTAGGATGATCTAAAGGGGGGGTGAATAGATCAACCTCAATTTTCATCCTATAGCAACCAAATGAAATGCGGAATGAAGATTGGTTGCGACGAACGCTATACAAATGATTTAGCTAAGGATTTAACAGATAAATGATGAGAGACCAAATAATTACACACGATGCAAGGATAATTTTAGGTGGTTCGATCTCAACTTTGAGATCTACGTCCACCCCTTACTCAATCAAGTAAGGATTCTGCTGAAACCATAGCTTAAACCCGCTGATCCATAGCTTCGGGGATGAATCCCTACAGACCGTTGAGCAATCACAGCTTGCTGTCCGAGGAACCAATCCTCGCCCGCTGAGCAATCACAGCTTGCTGTCCGAGGAACAAATCCTCACCCGCTGAGCAACACAGCTTGCTCCGCTGCCTAACAGCTTGAAGAAAGATTCAAAGAGAAAATGAAAAGAACAAAACAAAACAGTGACAGAACTTTAAGACAATGTAGCTCAGATGAGCAGAAGACTCTAGATCTGATCTAGAAGTCGGAACCTCGACAGCTCTTCAAGAAATCTTCAGATCTCCGGTACTCTGTATTCAGTAGCTCTCTCTCATACTTCTGCGATGACCATTACACTCTCAGCTTCTCCTCTCTTCTCTGCTCTCTCCTCTCTAACTCTTCTCCTCTTAGCTCGATGGCTCTCTAGCTCACTCCTCTCTCACTTCTCTTTCTTTTCTTCCCAGACTTTTTTTTCTTTTCTCCTCTCAGACTCTCTTTATTTTCTCCTCTCAGCTCACTTCTCTCCGGCTCTTCTCTTCTGCTCCTTTTTCTTCTTCGATCTCCCTCATATTGAGTCTGCGGGCAAGATGCCGTATATCCAGTTGGGATGATTATTGTGGTCCCCATAAGATTCCTTTTGGGTGTGTGGAGGGAACACTCCCGCCTAAACGGAATTCTGGAAGGTGCTGTTTTGAGAGTCCACGTGTCAGAACAAATCATTTGAGTAGCAACCACGTGGCATATCATTCTGTTGGACTATCCACCTTGGATCACGTGCCAAGCATAGTCACTTGTGATCCCACGTGAGCTGTTTGACTCTTAGACGAATTCTCCATTGAAGGTATTTGAGCAAGATCTGGGTGCTCTATGTCTTGATGTTCCTGCCAAAGTAGATGTGGAAATTCATTATCATCCTCATTATTATGTAGTTTATGAGATATCATGATATGTGTTAAGGGAATGCAGATGTAAGCATTTTCATGAGGATTAGACAAGCATATGACAGAAAGCATGAGAAAGCATGAGATGATGCAGATGCATCGATGCATGCATTGACCTGTCTATTTAACATGGTGAGTAAATGTAATAAGATAGCAACAATATCAACGACCTGTATAAGATACAGGTTGACCTGATAACAGGATAACAAGAGATAAATGCACAAACATGTACAAATGCGTCGATGTAAAAACTAGGTGCATCAACCTATATATCAGACCTACTGAACACATGAAGTAAAACACATCAATTGACTCGACCTGTATAGTAGACAGGTCGACTTGACAGAACAATAGCTAGTACTACAGGTATTGCTGCATCAATGCGCTAACTTATGGCATCGACCTTACAGACTGACCACATGAACTACATCATCGACCTAAATGCACTAAATGCATGTGTATGCATTGACCTGCTTGACTGTGAAATGCGTGGATGTATCGACCTGATACTGCAGACACTAGCAACCTTTCTACCACAGCATCGACCTAACTTGTCTAACACATGATTATGCATCGACCTGATAGAAGATAACCACTACATGTGCATCGATCTGATTAGTCTAATTAATATAGATGCATCGACCTGTATAAGTATGGATGCATTTTAATAGACTTATTCAGACATGAAGAAATGACATGTCAACACACAATTTTTGCCCATCATCAAAACCAAATACCAGACCCAGTTTATTGCCTTCATGGCCTAGGGAGGACACAACAAAAATTTGCATGAGCGTGTTTCTAGGATCCTTGTAATTTTCCATTAATTTTTGTGTCTTCTGACTCATGAAATTTTTGATAAACATCAAAGTGCTACTATTCATGCCCTAAATAAGAAAATGAATACTATTTTGTATCTAAAAGCATACCTACCTGATGCTTGTTAACCTGTAAATCGAAAAGAATTAACGTCTGCTTGAGCAGACGTGTATTATGTGAATAGCACCTCTTTACAGAGACGCTAATTCCTGTCCAATTTATTAAAATTGAAATCATGAATTAATGTCCGATCAGATGGACGTTATTTAAGGAACTGGCACCTCCGTACACGGACGTCAATTATAAATAATTTTAATTGATTATTGAAAATTCAAGAATTGGCGCCTCTTCCCAGAGACGCGAATTTGTAACTTGATTATTTAAAACTCTGCTAATAAAGAATTGCACAGTGACGTGTATTCTTTAATTGACGCCTTCTTTGATTGACGCGATTTCTTGTCTCACAGTCCTATCGCAGTTTTGATCCATACCGCGGGTCTTTTGGCACTGTTGTCTTATGGCCAAGATGGAGTCCATGTTTCACAAGTTTTATGCTGATACCCTATTTCTTGGAGATTGAATGACCTTCCGTCGGATATTCCTTCCGTCGGATTGAAAATTCTCTCTCTAAGGCCTCTATAACTCTCCGCTAGCCTTGGAATCCCTCAAGACGGCCGAGCGGGTTGTACCCCTAAAATCAATGAACCGCTATCTTGTCATGTCACTCTGAAGAAACATGACGCCCTAGCTATCATGGAGCGCTGTTTCTGGTGTTTTGTGAGAGTCATGTCATTGTCTGGAATTAGCGTCCAGTACAGTTGACGCCATATTGGGATTTAGCATCCATCATAGTTGACGCGACTTCTTTCGTGTCTGTACTGTTCACAGAATTAGCAACCACTACAGTAGACATGTATTCTGTAATTGGTGGCGGCCTAAGTGGATGCCAATTTATCCCAGATTCATGAGTGTCCTATTTTTCATGAGAGATTTATCGCAAAGTCAGCTCTACATAAGTTCTACCCTTGAATTCCATGAATCTACCTTAATGTTCCTGCAATGGTTTATTCCTTTGGAACTCTATTGGCTATAAACTATAGTGGATGTCTAGATATTTACACGACTCAATGTCTGACGCTAATGGGGCCCAGTCTAGTCTTGGGAGGTGCACCCGAAAGTACTTGTACCCATGAGAACTATATTGACCATGGTGTGGCATTGCACTGAAGTGCATCACTTTCTAGATTACTCTATGGCATTCCACTCTCTCTCTCTCCCCCCCTCTCTCTCGTGACATGAAAATACATGATATTACTTGACATGTTTTACTCGACATGGTACTTGCTAAAATTTAAATAGCCAATTCTCATGACGTGACTTGATATTACATGCTTGATATCCTGGTTAACTTTGCTTGATTTATCTTGAAATCTTGCTAGTTCAACTCTATTACCTCTATTATTCCATGTTCCATATTATCTTGAGTACATTCATTCATAGCCGTAATGCATTTCATGTAACATGTAATTTACTTAAAGCAAGCTTGCTATTGAGATATAATTCCTACTGAGCGTTCGCTCATCTAGTGTTTCCCTTAATTTTTCAGGTAATACTGATGATGAGACTCAATCGGATGGAGATGGACAAGAGTGATGAGTGTAGAGCTATCCCGGATATCATGTTTGATCGTCGAGTCATGTCTTTTGTTTCCTTAGTCAATCTTTGTAATTTTTCCTTTATTGAGTCTAGTGACTTTGGAAGTATTGATAGTTGTACTTTGGAAGTATTAGTTTGATGAATAAATTGGACTAGGTTATTTCTCTTTAGTGCACTCTGTCTATGTGTTGATTACCTTGCGCTCTGATTGACATGAATGATATAAACTCGTCGCGCACTCCTGAGTTCCTTCCGCGCTCGGGACTTGACAACTAAATACCCCAATTTACATTTCCAAGGTGAAAACCAGATTTCCCAGGGAAAAATGATCATTAATGTAGTGGGTCGATCGACCTAACACAGGGGTCGGTCGACCGAACCACCCTGGTGCCCAGGTCGCACAGGCATCGGTCGACCAAACCCAAGGGTCAGTCGACCTGCTGCCCCAGTCGGTCGACCAGACCCCCAGGTTAGTCGACCGAACCACCCTGCACCTGCCCCCGCACCCTGCCAGGAACCGGTCGATTGACCCATCCGATTGGTTGACCGATTCTGACGACGGCAGAGTAGGACGACCCTCTCAGGGTCCCGTTCCATGCCCGACTGGCCCTATTGCGAGCGGGAAGCATGGGCAATCGATCCCTGACCCAAGGCACACCCATTCAAATCCAATAATGCATAAACCGACCTCCGAATCAACGAATCCGTTGCTCACCCCGAAACATGCTCATATCTCGTAACATGAAGGAAACCCGCTCATTCTCACTCAAATTAGTACCGAATCCAGGGATAAATGCGGGAGAAGTAGTTAGGATCTATCCCCCTACCTCTCCTGAGGAAACTACATTCTATGGACGTCGAATATCCAAGAAATGCCACATTCGCTCGAACCTGAACCTCGAACTCACGAGCATGTCGTGTCGTGCCATAGCCTCTGGCTCCTCACATCCATCCCCACCGCTCGTAGCCCACACCGCCCTCGATCTCGCCCACTACCGTCCTCCATCTGCCACCGGAGAGGTGGAGGGAGAGAGGGAGAGAAATGAGAGTGTAAGAGGGAGAGAACGGGAGAGTGAGGAAGAAAGGTGGGGGGTTTTAAGATATGTTTTAGTTTTTATTTTTATTATTATTATTTTTAAAATTCACTTTAACTCTAAAATTTTTTGAAACATACATTCTGACATAGAAAATTATCGAGAAAAAGTAAGGCCGCTCAACACGCCATCATGGACACGATATGAGACCCGAAGACATTACAATCCTCCCCTCTTATAGAAATTTCATCATCAAAATTTGGGACAATGCACATAACTCTGTTGGTACGCTAAAGGGTGATCTAGAGGGGGGTGAATAGATCAATCACCCGTTAAAAATTACTGTAGCAGAATCAAATGCGGAATGAAAACTTCTACTGAACAGATAGTGGGCACAATGCGAATGCCACCCAGAACAGATGAAGAACCGTCCTAAGCATACATCTACTGTGCGAAGATAGAAATATAGAAGCTAGGCAAACCACAAAACAATCACACAGTAGACAAAGGCTTTTAGGTGGTTCGGTCCTCCAGACCTACATCCACCCCACACTCAACCCGAGTGTGGCTTACTGCTGACTCACAGCTTGAACCGCTGGGCCTCACAGCTTGCCTACAACCCGCTAAGCCTCACAGCTTGCTATCCGAGGTACCCACCTCGCCTGCTGAGCCCCACAGCTTGTTGTCTAGAGGAATCCTCCTCTGCAAAACCCGCTGGGCAATACAGCTTAGCCGTCCAGTGGAATCCACCACTGCAAGTGCTGCCACACAGCTTGAACACAAGAGTTTCGAAAAAACAAAACAAAAGACAAACGGAAGATAAAAGAAATGTATCCCTGCAGGGAATATAGCTCAACCAAGTGAGCAACCTCAGATCTGGTTTTGAACCAAAGATCTGAGGAACGAACTCCTTCTCTCTCTCTCTCTCTTCTTCTTCTCTTCACACTCTGCTCGAGCTCTCTATCTCTCACTTTTTCTCTTCTGCTTCTTCTCTCTTTCTTTTCTTCTTCTTCTCTTTTCTCTGGATCGAACAGCTCTCTATTCTTTCTCTCTGCTTCTGCTCTTCTGCTTTTCACCTTCTGCTTCGATCATCTTCTTCTATGGAAGAGGACTTGTTTATATAGCAGCAACAGCAGCAGCAGGCGTGTGCTCTCCACGTTTCCCGCCCAGCAATTTGGACCACGTGGCAGCATCCAACGGAGTGTCAGAATACGTGTCTTTATCTAGATACCTTGTCCTTCTCGGATCACGAGCCAGGTACCTGGGATCACGTGCCCCTCATTAGCTACTTCAGTTCGATGTATAGAGTTCTCCGTTCACGTGCTCAATGACAGCAATCTGACTTGCTGCGTCGACGCTGTCAATCAATGGCGTTAACGCATTGATGCGTTCCAGTGAACAAACAGCCTATACTTTTTAACTACTGCGTCGACGCTTCCAACCCGTGGCATTGACGCAGTGAGGCATTCCAGTAGCCATTAGCCTCGTCTCTTTAGCTGCTGCGTCGACGCTTCCAACCCGTGGCGTTGACGCAGTGGAATAGCCTGTGAAGCTGAAAGCTTCTTCAACTGCTGCGTCGACGCTGCTTGCTTGTGGCGTTGACGCAGTGGAAGATATCGTGAAGGCTTCGTCAACTGATGCGTGGACGCTTTAAGCTCCCAGCGTCGAACCTGTTCCCTACAGCAACAAGAATAAAGACATAAGATTTAAGTATGTACATTACAGTGTATATACTTCGTTGTATAGACTTGTGAAGGCGAAAGCAACGTACAGACTTGCCCAATGTGTTGACTTCAACAAAGGAGGCAACGGCTGTATGGACTTTAAATCCTAAAGGCATTGTATAGACATAATGCACTTAAAGGCTTCATGCGAAGGAAAGCATTGTATATACTTGAGGAGTTGACGCTGCATGAAGGATGAGTTGACGCTGCATGAAGCATGAGTTGACGCTGCATGAAGCATGGACAGTGTACAGACTTTGCCCACTTATGGACTTCATGTAATGCAAGTGAATGTGAAGACTTCAGTGTATAGACTTTAGAAGTCGAGTGCAATATATAGACTCCATGAGACTCTAGTGTAGACAGATGATGTAAAGAGTTCTCAGTTCAGCCGTCAGTGTGTAGACTTGAAAGTCTTGAAGCCAATGTATGGACTTGAGAAGCTGAGGCCAGTGTACAGACTTGCCACCGACCATTGTGTAGACTTGATCAGCATAAGGCACAGTATAGACATCAACTCTGCACATCGAATGTATGGACTTCAAGTGTGAAGACCATTGTAGAGACTTTGGTTTCGAAGACAATGTGCAGACATCGAGTTTGAAGACCAATGTCCAGACTTCAAATATCAAGACGCTAACAAAGACGGAGGACTCTGTACAGACTTTGAGCGATGTATGAAGCAAAGCAAGAGTTCTTTCAAAACAATTCCAATGCGTCAACGCATTGAGTCCACTGCGTCGACGCACCAGTTGACACATTTTATAGACCAGCTCTGGGACAGACCAGTGAGTTGACGCAATGATCCCATGCGTCAACGCATCATGCAATACTCATGCAAATTCATGAATTCAATGCTATATATCAGACATAGTCCTATGCAATCATATCAGCAGCCATATTCAAAACACAATATCATAATGCACTGACTGTGTTGCAATCATCAAAACAAATCAGCATGCTATCATCAAAACACAATGCACATGCTTGTGCCTAAGAGGCACAACATTCTCCCCCTTTTTGATGATGGCAACACAATGTGACAATGTGACAGTGAGTCACACACAAGATTTTCTCCCCCTTTGACATGATCAAAAAGAGAAAAATAGTAAAAATACGAGTGCAAAGTGCATTATGCATGCAAATCCTTCAGAACATTCTTCCATTGAATGTAAGACTCCCCTGAATTATTTCTCCCCCTAAATAATAGCTCCCCCTATGAGAAGGAAGAGAAGGTAGGAGGGTCACTTGACAACAGCTGAATCATAGGTTCAGAAGGGAAGTATGATTATAAACAACTGTTAAAGTATAAGAATCAGCAACATACAATTTTGACAAAAATTCAGGTTTAACAGTGATAAATCTAGAGTAAAACATTTGACCCCTGAACAAGAGTTTATAGATTCCATTTATAGCAATGAATCTAGGGCACATGGTATTAATAGATAAGTCAGAAATAATACCTTTTTGTGATTAAACAAGGAAATTCAAGAGAGGCAACTTGAACATGTATTGATAAAAATAATTTTCACTCATTGACTTTTGATTTTTCAAAGGGTTACAACAGTTTGATTTTCACCTTTGAATTTCAGAACTTGAACTAAATGAATAGATCAGTGGCATTTATGTTGTTGACATTAGGTGTACACCTTGATCAGAGGCAGGTACCCCCAGTTACTAGGCATAAACTACTAGACCTATTTCAGATCAGAACCCACAAGGGATAGTCTTCACTTTTGACATTAAGGGTACACCTTGATTAGAGGCCAGTACCCTCAGTTACTTGGTGAGGACTCCCCATATAGATTTGACCCTTTGAACAGAGATATTCTGAAGCACTTCATGACTATGAGTTCTCCTGCTTCATTGGAGGAGATCACAGTTTCTCAGTGCAATCAGCCATTGCTCTGTCACAATGTTCAGTTCTTTACATTTATGATCTTATTTACTGCTGCCCTTAATTCTTTTAGAGTGATTGTTTGAAAAATATTACACACTCTTGTTCACCTGTTCTAGACATTTCCAGTTCAACACATTTAGGCATTAAAAATTATTTTTTTCTATTTTAGCCATGAGACAAAGATTAAGAGCTATAAAAATTTTCTTTTATCTCAAATTCTGAAGTGCAGACACTTAACTCTTCAATTTATAAAGGTTAAACCTTTAATTCCTTTCAATTTGTAAGAGTGATTCTTATAAGTGAACACTTGTAATAATCACAACTCAATATACTAAATCAGAAATAATTGTTGTTGCTCAGTGAAAATGATGGGGAAAAGATAGCAATAAGCATTATGATCCAAGAGCATCTGATGTCAAAGAATATGAATGAATTGAGTGGGGACTATGAGGAGTGAAAAGGATTCAAAGAATTGAACTGAACTCACAGCACCCCCTGACACCATGATGCAAAATATATGCAATGTAATACACTGTTCTACATGCTGAGTATGCAACAAATCTGATAATGATGACCAAGCGACAGCATACAAGCTCCCCCTGTCTATATGCATGAAATGTATTGAAATCACATCACATGATATCAAAATTTGCATTCGAATATGATTCATACAAATTAGACAGAAGAGAATTACCATTAGCATGATTGTTCAATTCATATTGCAGAAGCTTCAGTTTAGCACCAACAAATCAACATGTATGCATATGCAATTTCAGACAATCATCTATATGCAAATCATGTAGGATGAAAGTTCAGAAAATCCAAACCTGACAATGATGATATGCAATCATTTCAAGTTTATGCACCCAAGTCATGAACATTTTTATACTTTTCAGATTTTTTAACATATGATGATATGCATTACACGACATGCAGACTACAACAATAAGCAAATGATAGTCATGCAAATGATATATGCAAACATTAGACACATGCATTGACTATGAACATGGTTGTGTAGTGCATCTAGTATCTTATGTACACATGCAATAACTGGCAAGAGAATAGCATTGAATTTGAGTAGAATTAAATTCAATAGCTGAGTCTGGAATACAGACAGATCAGCTAGACAAGAATAGAATATCAGACATCAAACAATCAAATCAACATGACTTTCTCAATTCAGTTCTGAAGGTAAATCACTTAGCTACTTTACCAGACTGATTTATTTTTACCTTTGGTGTTGCACCAGATTTTTTGACAAGGCCTCCAATTTCTTTCAGCTCTTAGGATTTTGGCCCTGCCTCTTGTCATATGCCTGAAGTATCTTTTTCTGTTTCATCTGTTTGTTCCCGACTTCCAGACATACCTGCAAACACACTTAGGGAGCAGGTTTTGGAACCCAAGATATTTTGGGCCCCAAGGCAGAACCAGACACTTGAGAGTGAAATCATGACAACAGCTGTTTAGGGATCCACATTTGTGTAAAGATGGAAGGTTTGGGGGATTCTACAACTTGAGAGTTCTTTTTGTCATTTTTCTTTTTCTCAGCACCAACAGGTTTAGTTTTCTTTTTCTGGTGCTTTGATGGTTGTTGTGTAGTCCTGGCATTCATTTTATTAAAAACGTTTTTGTTTTTCTGCCAGTGCCTTGGCCAATGAGTGTACTGGAAGTTGTGTTCCAAATTGGTCCTAGGCTGACCACAGAACCCCTGGTGACTAGGACTCCATGTCCTAAACTGACTATCCCATCTCCTAGCTGGCTGAGGTCTATATGGCTGATACCAAGTGGGGAAATTCTGATATCCAGACCTCATATATGTAGGGTTCCACCCAAACCTATTAAGTGGTTGAGGATGAATGTTATGATAGACTTGGACTCTAGGGAAATAGGGATGAGCAAATGGGTTCCTAGCTGCACTTGGTCTCCCTGCCACCTTTGACCCTCTAGGTTTCTGAACTGACTTATATTGGGTCTTTTTCTGAGCAGTTGATGGTGATGGAGACTTAGCAGCCTTGGGCTGGGGTTTTGATGTGCTAGCTGGCTGACCCCTAGCCTTGGACTTATCCTTGGAAGAAGAGCATGCAGCTCTAGGCTCTACAACTTTCTGCTTTCCCTTGTCCTTAGCATTGGACACTTTTGATTTAACATTATTGAAGGCAAATTTTTCATTGACCATTTTTATGAGTGGTCCTCTATTCTTTTCTCCCACACATGAAATGGTTTTCAATTCAAAGCTCTCTTTAGCTGAGGGATTAAAACCAAGACCCTCCTTTCTGAAATTAACTTTTGACCCTAGCAAGGCATTTAGATTTTCAGTTCCTTGGGTCATGCTTTCAATGATTTTCATTTTTTCAGAATTTTCATTTTCCAGATTTTCAATAGTTTTCTTTAATTCAGCATTCACTGACAAAACAGCTTCATATTTTTCATTTGAAGTCTTTATTTCATTTTCAGACTTCTGAATTTTCAATTTCAATTCATCAACAATATTTTTCAGCAAATTATTTTCTTTCCTACAATCAATCACAACATGCTTTAATTCATCAAAATCAGAACATGCATTTTTCAATTTGTCATTCTCTGATTGTAAACATGCAACTTTATCAGAAAGAGTTTTATCATTAACCAGAGAATTCATTTTCTTCTTTAAGAGTCTGTTTTCCTTCTTAATATCATTAGCTTTATCTAACAGTTCTCCATAAGCATCTGCCCAATCAGAAATAGTGTAATGTTCGAAAAGGGATGATACCTGATCAGACTCTTCTTCTTCTTCTCCATTCCTGGCCATCAAGCAGATGTCCTTTTCTGATTTTCCACTATCTGAGGAAGTGCTCAGTGTGCCTTCTTCCTCATCACTCCATGTACTGACCATGGCCTTCCCCTTTGGCGCTTTCTTCCATGGTCTTCCTTTCATTTTCTGTAACTCTGGACAATCAGCCTTTATATGACCTGTCTTCCTGCAATGATAACAAGCATTAACATCAGATTTTTCAGCAGGATTAAATTTATACCTGTTTTGCTTCCTGCTGTGGTATTTTCTGTAGAGATTCTTCCCTTCTCTTCTAAGAAATCTACTGAACTCTTTTGTGATCATAGCTATTTCATCCTTTTCAAGATCTGATCCAGATGAATTCCGATCACTGGATGATCCAATGCTGCTGGACTATTTTGAGCAGCTATGCTTGGCCTTCAGAGCAATAGGCTTCCTGTTTTCGAGCTCTTCAGCTTGTAGTAAATTCATCTCGTACGCCATCAAGGAACCTATCAGCTCATTGGGTTTCATCTTTTGTAGATCTTTTGACTCCTCAACCACAGTTGCTTTGGTATGCCATATAGGAGTCAACGATCGAAGGATCTTCCTTACAACTTCATGATCAGTATAACTCTTTCCCAGATTTCTTAGACCATTTGTGATGATGGTCAGACGAGCATACATTTCGGTCACTGTCTCACCAGGCTTCATCCGAAATGCTTCATACTTTGACACTAGCATATTTGCCCTCGTCTCTCTCACTTCAGATGTTCCCTCATAGATAACTTCGAGGGTATCCCACATCTCCTTCGCTGTCTTGCAGGATGACACTCTGTCAAATTCAGTGGGATGGAGTGCACACTGAATGGCGTTGATAGCGCTCCAATTCAGAGTAGATTTTCAGACTTCTTCTCTGGTCCATAATTCCTCATTCTCATGTAGCTCATAAGGACCTTTGCTCACAATTTTCCATACCTCGTAATCTTTGGCTCTGAGGAAGACCTGCATCCGGTTCTTCCAATATGGGAAGTTGGAACCATCGAAGAATGGTGGCTTCGTAGTGGACTGACCCTCTGCTGTTAGCCCTCTAGCATCCATGGCCAATCCTCTTTAGGATGTTAGTCCTGCACAAAGAGTTAGGCTCTGATACCAATTGTTGGGACGCTAAAGGGTGATCTAGAGGGGGGTGAATAGATCAATCACCCGTTAAAAATTACTGCAGCAGAATCAAATGCGGAATGAAAACTTCTACTGAACAGATAGTGGGCACAATGCGAATGCCACCCAGAACAGATGAAGAACCGTCCTAAGCATACATCTACTGTGCGAAGATAGAAATATAGAAGCTAGGCAAACCACAAAACAATCACACAGTAGACAAAGGCTTTTAGGTGGTTCGGTCCTCCAGACCTACATCCACCCCACACTCAACCCGAGTGTGGCTTACTGCTGACTCACAGCTTGAACCGCTGGGCCTCACAGCTTGCCTACCACCCGCTGAGCCTCACAGCTTGCTGTCCAAGGTACCCACCTCGCCTGCTGAGCCCCACAGCTTGCTGTCCAGAGGAATCCTCCTCTGCAAAACCCGCTAGGCAATACAGCTTAGCCATCCAGTGGAATCCACCACTGCAAGTGCTGCCACACAGCTTGAACACAAGAGTTTCGAAAAAACAAAACAAAAGACAAACGGAAGATAAAAGAAATGTATCCCTGCAGGGAATATAGCTCAACCAAGTGAGCAACCTCAGATCTGGTTTTGAACCAAAGATCTGAGGAACGAACTCCTTCTCTCTCTCTCTCTTCTTCTTCTCTTCACACTCTGCTCGAGCTCTCTATCTCTCACTTTTTCTCTTCTACTTCTTCTCTCTTTCTTTTCTTCTTCTTCTCTTTTCTCTGGATCGAACAGCTCTCTATTCTTTCTCTCTGCTTCTGCTCTTCTGCTTTTCACCTTCTGCTTTGATCATCTTCTTCTATGGAAGAGGACTTGTTTATATAGCAGCAACAGTAGCAGCAGGCGTGTGCTCTCCACGTTTCCCGCCCAGCAATTTGGACCACGTGGCAGCATCCAATGGAGTGTCAGAATACGTGTCCTTATCTGGATACCTTGTCCTTCTCGGATCACGAGCCAGGTACCTGGGATCACGTGCCCCTCATTAGCTACTTCAGTCTGATGTATAGAGTTCTCCGTTCACGTGCTCAATGACAGCAATCTGACTTGCTGCGTCGACGCTGTCAATCAATGGCGTTAACGCATTGATGCGTTCCAGTGAACAAACAACCTATACTTTTTAACTACTACGTCAACGCTTCCAACCCGTGGCATTGACGCAGTGAGGCATTCCAGTAGCCATTAGCCTCGTCTCTTTAGCTGCTGCGTCGACGCTTCCAACCCGTGGCGTTGACGCAGTGGAATAGCCTGTGAAGCTGAAAGCTTCTTCAACTGCTGCGTCAACGCTGCTTGCTTGTGGCGTTGACGCAGTTGAAGATATCGTGAAGGCTTCGTCAACTGATGCGTGGATGCTTTAAGCTCCCAGCGTCGATTATGTTCCCTTCAGCAACAAGAATAAAGACATAAGATTTAAGTATGTACATTGCAGTGTATATACTTCATTGTATAGACTTGTGAAGGCGAAAGCAACGTACAGACTTGCCCAATGTGTTGACTTCAACAAAGGAGGCAACGGCTGTATGGACTTTAAATCCTAAAGGCATTGTATAGACATAATGCACTTAAAGGCTTCATGCGAAGGAAAGCATTGTATATACTTGAGGAGTTGACGCTGCATGAAGGATGAGTTGACGCTGCATGAAGCATGAGTTGACGCTGCATGAAGCATGGACAGTGTACAGACTTTGCCCACTTATGGACTTCATGTAATGCAAGCGAATGTGAAGACTTCAGTGTATAGACTTTAGAAGTCGAGTGCAATGTATAGACTCCATGAGACTCTAGTGTAGACAGACGATGTAAAGAGTTCTCAGTTCAGCCGTCAGTGTGTAGACTTGAAAGTCTTGAAGCCAATGTATGGACTTGAGAAGCTGAGGCCAGTGTACAGACTTGCCACCGACCATTGTGTAGACTTGATCAGCATAAGGAACAGTATAGACATCAACTCTGCACATCGAATGTATGGACTTCAAGTGTGAAGACCATTGTAGAGACTTTGGTTTTGAAGATAATGTGCAGACATCGAGTTTGAAGACCAATGTCCAGACTTCAAATATCAAGACGCTAACAAAGACGGAGGACTCTGTACAGACTTTGAGCGATGTATGAAGCAAAGCAAGAGCTCTTTCAAAACAATTCCAATGCGTCAACGCATTGAGTCCACTGCGTCGACGCACCAGTTGACACATTTTATAGACCAGCTCTAGGACAGACCAGTGAGTTGACGCAATGATCCCATGCGTCAACGCATCATGCAATACTCATGCAAACTCATGAATTCAATGCTGTATATCAGACACAGTCCTATGCAATCATATCAGCAGCCATATTCAAAACACAATATCATAATGCACTGACTGTGTTGCAATCATCAAAACAAATCAGCATGATATCATCAAAACACAATGCACATGCTTGTGCCTAAGAGGCACAACAAACTCATGGGGAAGAACTCACCCAACGGGTAGGACCTCACGATCATATCACAAGCACCATATTCTCCATACAACCTTCTCTGAGGAACACCGGCAGACCAATACAACTAATAAGGCCCTCTTGTACCACCACACCAATCCATACCAATCCTTGGACCAATCGTGGTGCACATAGATAGATGAGTCTGACATTACGTCAGTTTCCTTGAAACCTAGTAGACACGAGCCACATCTGACATGCTCCGCACATGGAGAAAAATACACAATTCTATACACAACTCCTATCCATCATTGGGGAAATCCACGCCCAGCTATCCGCTCAGGACATCGGCTTCCTCAATTACCGATCGTCGAGTACTCCCTACAAGTAGCACAATCACATCTCTGACCATGAACGGAACTCACGTAGCTATCACCGCTGTCCGCAACGCTTCTGACGGCTCCATGCAACCAATGACTCTCACCTCAAGAGCAAAATACAACCAATGCTCACCGGTCCCAACGCCAATTTCTCACCGATCTCCACCAATACTCGTGGAACACCAACAATTAACTGCTTGAGACTTCACAATCCACATATTTTGAGAGTGCCCAGATAACTCAATTATCTCCATTGACTACTCACGGCAGTCCTATAGAATCTCGTTCTTAGCACCATCACCCCTGGCCTTACATATAGATCATTCACCCTGATATATCAAGGCTGGTCAAATCACCATCTCAACTCTAAGCAACATATACCGGTGCCTCACGCCCAACGAAAAACCACTTAAACGAGAGGACAGCGCTTCGTACACATCATGATAGTCTCTGCGCACTTCCTTCCAAGCGGAAGAGTGCCTCCCCTTAAGTATTCCGATCATGTCGTTGTGGACGGACGTCATGGGGTATAGGAGGGGGGAGGGAAACACGTTACACTGGGAAAACGCGGGAAAGGGACTCCCGGAGAGGGTTGTCTCTACCGGGTTTAGAGGCGGAAAATATACGGAACGAGAAAACCCACGGAATGGAAATGTACAACGAAATGAATTGACATAAGGAAATTACAGAATGGAAACCACCGCGGGGAATTACTTCCGTCCACGGGGTTTAAACAGAAATTAAAAGAACAAAATTACGGAATGAAAAGGCTCCGCGAGGAATTACTTCCGTCGCAGGGACCTCCGCGAGGAATTACTTCCGTCACGGGGTTTTGACAGGAATTGAAGGAATTAAAATTACAGAATGAAAAGGCTCCACGAGGAATTACTTCCGTCACGGGCACCTTCGCGAGGAATTACTTCCGTCACAGGGTTTAAACAGAAATTAAAGAAATAAAATGACAGAATGAAAAGGCTTCGCGAGGAATTACTTCCGTAACGGGAACCTTCGCGAGGAATTACTTCCGTCATGGGAACCTTCGTGAGGAATTACTTCCGTCGCAGGAACCTCCGCGAGGAATTACTTCCGTCCACGGGGTTTAAACAAAAGGAAAAAGTAACAGAAAAGAAAGGGGGAGGGGAAATGTGATCGCCAGGGGCTGAGAACCCCACAGGAAGTGTTTTGATCGCATTCGCCGCCGGAGCGGAAGTAGTGCGGGTCCTCTCTTCCTCTTCTGTCGGCCGGCCGACGAAGAGGGCTTCCTTCGATTACCCTGATTTTGTTATTCTTTTCTTTTTTTTGTTTTAGCTTTTGTTGTTGTTTTTGGTTTTTGTTTGTGTTACCTTTATTATTTTTATTCTTTTATTTCTTTTAAAGAGACATGAGAAAATGACGAAAGAAATCGAGATGTAAAAGATAGAGAAAGAGAGTGAGATATAGAGAATTAAAATTATGAAAGACCACTGGGAGAATATATATAGAGAGAGAAAGACTCTTTTTTAGACAAAGATAGAGAAGGACGGGGGTGGAGACTTAACAATAAATAACAATAGCAAGAAAGAGAACTAGAATAAGAAGGGGAAGGTGATGGTCGGGTACCTCAAAATAGGAGGGATGGTCGCGTTTCATCCCCGAACTGGGGATCACGTGAGTTCCTCCTCCTCCTCTTTCGGACGGCTGAGGGAGGGGGCTTTCCTTTGATGGTTCCCCTTGCAAAAGAAGACAAAATAATAAATCAGGATAATGACAATGCAGCATCCATCCCTTGTGATGAATCTGGTGAAGACATGAACGAATACGCACCTGGTCGAGGTTGTTTTAAACCCCTTTGGACACCAAGGGTAGATGGATGATATGATGAATAAGTAAACAAGACTTTCTCGGGGAAAGAAATGCAATATGGATAATGCATGCATACAATGTAACTAGCGAAATAAAAACAAAGCAGGGCGAAGGGAGACGCGAGAACTTATTGGGGGAAGCTGTTGACAGGCTTTGGATGAGCTCCTTCAGGATGAGGACGGCGCGAGCAGATGGCGTGCCGGAACAGCCTTCCTCGTGTACTCGAACACCCAGGAACTCGACTTCCTTTATTTCACGGGCCTCAACACAGACCGAACCGGAACCTCTCTTTTCAATCCGAACAGACCCCTACACACACTCACAAACGCATACGTACACAAACATACAAGCATACATACATGTATACGTATGTATACATAGCTATATGCTATTCATTCAACTATGGAGAGAAAATGATGAAAATAACAAGAATACAAGTGGACACGTACTAAAAATAATAAGAAATATGAATATGGGAATATGTATACAGGAGAGATAAAGAAGGAGAAGGCTAGAGAGAGAAAGATGGGGAGAGAGAGAGAACTCTCCCTTTTATTTAGTGATCTTTTTTTTTGCAAGAAATTTAAGAAAATATAATGCAAATGGAGATAGAAAATGGTAAGAGGTGAAAGGGCTTAGAAAGAAATACTCGGAATAGAGAGAGAAAACATAAAGATAGGGGAGGATGAGGGTTTTATATTAATAGGATTATATGTAAGGGAGGGCCCTATCACGTGTGTGTGTGTGTGTGCATGGGTGTTAGAGAGAGAGGGGATTAGAGAGAAACCGTGAGAGAGAGGGGGTGCGATGGGGGAGAGAGAAGAAAAGGGGGGAGATTTGATAATATACATGTATATATATATATATATGTTAACAAAAGAAAGAGAGAGAGAGGGAGAGGAAGAGAGAGATAGAGAGAGGGAGAGAGAGATCGTGGGAGAGAGTGATTAAGATAATAAAAAAAATTAAAATAAAGAGAGAGAGAGCCAGAGAGATCGAGTGAGAGAGAGATTTAAGAGAGAAAAAATTAAAATAAAGAAAGAGAGGGAGAGAGAAGGCGGGAGTGAGAAGGTGAGAGACAGAGAGAATGAGAGTGAGAAAGAACGAGTGAGAGAGGGAGTAAAAAAGGAAAAAAAAATAAAAGAAAGAAAGATGGAGAGAGAGAGAGAGCCGCGGGGGAGGGGAGAGAAAGAGAGAGAGAGAGAGAGGGGGGGGAAACCGTGAGAGGGGGAGAGAAAGAAGTGGGAGAGAAACAGGGAGAGAGTGGGGAAACCGTGGGAGGGGGAGCAAGAAAGAAGTGGGAAAAATAAAAAAAAACAGAAAGAGATGAGAGAGAGTTCGAGATAGAGAGAGAGAGACCCGCGGCGGGGCGAGAGAGAGAGAGAGAGAGAGAGAGAGAGAGAGGATGAGAGAGATCGTAGGAGGGGGGAGAGGAGACGGAGGGGGAGAGAAGACGCGGAGGGAAAGAGAGAAAAAGAGAGAGGGAGAGGAGAGACGGAGGGGGGGAGAGGAGACGGAGAGAGAAAGAAGAGACGGAGGGGGGAGAGGAGACGGAGGGGGAGAGAGAGAGAGTGAGACGGAGGGGGGAGAGAGACAGGAGAGGACAGTGGCGGGGGCGTCGTGGGGAGACGACGACGGCAGCGGCGGCGGCGATCGGTGGTGTGATGAGCGGGTGTCCGGCGGCGGCGGGCTCGCTGGCATGCAAAGGGGGACGGCGGCGGTGCAGTGGGCGTGGGCGGTCGACGGGGGGCGTGGATGACGATCGCGGCGACGGTGGCGGTGTGCAGGGGGGCGGCTACGGTGAACTGCAGGCGGTGGCCGGGAGGGCGACGGCAGCAGCGGCGAGTGGAGGTCGACCGAGGCGTGGACGTCCGTGGGCGGCCGCGGCGGGCTACAGGGGGGCGACGGCGGCGTGAGCGTCCGGGGCGGTGGGCAGCTGTGACTGTCGGAGGTGGAGGTGGCCGTGGGATGTCAGGAGTGAGAGAGAGGGGGAGATGCGATGGCAGGAGGCTTCTGCCCGTTGACCGGAGGGAGATGGGGAGGAGGATGCGAAGGTCTATGTGGGCGTCGGTTGTGGGGGCTGACAGGGTGGCGGTGTGGGAAGTGGAGGTGGCCGTGGGTGTGGGTCTGCGCGATGGAGAGAAAAGACGTGAGAGGAAAGATGGAGTGAGAGAGGGTGAGGGAGAGGCTTGCGGCCAGGCGGAGATGGAGGAGTGGGCTCGGTGGCAGGTGCGAGAGAGAGAAAGAGACGGGGAGGGTGACAACGGTGGATGCTAGGAGGAGAGTGGAGGGCTGAGGGGTGCTCGATGCCGGGTTGAACGTGGTGGTGAGATGGGAGAGGGGTCGACTATGGGGGTTGCGATGGTGTTGGCTGGGTGTTAGCAGAGGAAGGGGGAGAGAAATGAGAGGGTGGTTGCTACGGTGGTGCCGAGAGAAAAGGGAGTGAGAGAGGTGGGTTTGAGAGGAGGCATGTATCAGTGTTAGAGAGGGGGTGGTTGTCGGTTCTTACGTGAGTGGGTGGGGAGATGAGAAGGGAAAAAAATGGGAGAAGTGGTTGTCCAGGGAATGAGAGGGTGGTTACGTAAGAGTTGTGAGGAGAGAAGAAAACCTCCCTATGTGAGTGAGAATGAGAGTGGGACAGAGAGAGAGGGGTGGTTCTCGGGGAGAAGGAAGGAGAGAGAGAGAGTATTAAAGAGAGGGGGCAAGATCCGGATAAGGTGGGAAGAGAGTAAGAAAAGTAATAAAGGATGGGGTCAAGTTTATTAAAATTTATTTATTTATTCTTAGAATAAGAAGGGGCCAAGCCCATTATCACATGAGCCCATTAACACTTAATGAGCTTCCCTTTATTTATTTATTCTTAGAATAAGAATGGGCCAAGCCCATTAACACACATATTTTTTTGTATTATTATTATTTATTTATTTTTTTATGTAGAAAAGAGAATAGCCACAAGCCCATTAACAGGTGTCTTATTAAGAAACGACAATTGAGGTTTACCAGATAAAAATTGGAGGTCACTCAACTAACTTAACCGTGCGTGCCACTTTGGGACGTCTCAATGTAATATGGGATCTGCTCAGCGTAATGCTAAAATACCGTGTCTACAGCTGCCCCGCCTTGGCGTCTGCTTTGCAGGGGAATGACACGGAGTGGAATGAAATAGAAGTGTAATGAAATGGAGTGGAGAATGGACTGAAAAGTGGATGCCAAAGCGTGATGAGACACGTCTTTAACACTACGTGATTGGAATCTTTCCTGAGTTTCAACGAAACAACCTTGAAGAAGGTCCTCCGAAATCAACGATTGTTTGGCTGGAAATAACAAAAGACTAACAGAAAGAAGGACCAACTTCTCAGCGTGGAAGTACCTGGGTCGTAGACCCGCAGGTTTCACCTTGGGGAGCGGTTACCAGCCAATATGGAAGTGCTGCAACCAAGGCGGGTCCAAGGGAGTAAAATAGAAAACAGTAGATGATAAATCGAAACAATGGTCTCTTTTGGCCAACCAGCCCAAGATGGTTTCACAGAAACTCAGTACTCGATTCAAAATGGAACATCCCGTATTAGTCAAGAATTCAAGCACAGCGGCTCTCACGATCGGGTTAAATGAATGATCTTCCACAGTGATATCAAAGTCCTACATGAATGCATGCTAGGTTTAAAGGAAAAATTAAAACAAACTAAAAATAGAAGATAGCCAAGGATAATATTGTTAAGTTGCTAAGTATGGGTCAGGATACCGCTTTGATGAGCCGATACTGAGCCGGGGCCCATTTATCCACGCACCGACTTCACCGAATGGAACCACCGTCCCCACGCTACCACAACCTAACTACCTATTCGTACATCCTGAACTCCTCTGAAGTTATCACTGTTTTTATTGGAGGGGAACTCAAACTCCAGATTCATCCAAGTCATAAGGTCCTAGGCATGTTCTAATAATGTAGATACCATATAGTAGGATGTATGACACAGTGAGATCAGTCACCGAGGTGACCGACGGTGAGACATGGTAGAATAGTGGTGCCCTTTTGCACTCTCTTTATTTTCTTTTATTATTGAGACCTGCATTGAATAGTAAATAGGCAATTATTTCATGAGAAACGGAATTTCATTCTACTGTACAAGGAGATCCGCACACTAATGGTGATTCACAGAAGCAAGGAAAAACACAACGCAAACCAAACCATATTCCTTCGGTTAAAGTTCACACGGTAACTCATCATTAATGTTTTTACATTTACCTTTTTTACCCCCCCCCCCTTTTATCCCTTGTGATCCTTAGCAAAAGATCATCCATTGGTGGTTCGGGGAGTTAGACACTTTTGAGATGGGAGGAGAGAAGTCCTGCGCTTTTGAGATGGAAGGCGGGTCTTCACGTCCTGCCAAGAGGAGCAGGTTCGGCCGCGAATTCAGGCGGTTGACCGACATTGAAGGCCATCTGAGCGAGAGGATTCTCTCACGGGCGGTAAGTTGGCTCTTTCTCCTAGTTTCCTTCATAAGTTCTCCCTCACTTTTTCATTCTTTTCTTTTCCTTCCTTTCAGCCGTATCCCCTTTTTCCGGGCCCGAGAAAATTCTCAAAGCTGCCCTGGCTATCGAAGCTTATGTCCAACATCACTATCAGTATGAGGGCCATTATTTCAAAATGGCACCTCCCAGGGTTGGTGGTCCATGCCAAGCATTATGACAAGATCTACATGGACTGGGCGGCCCTGGGTGCATTGGCAGAGGTTTGGCATCCAGAAACCCACACTTTTATCTTCCCTACTTTTGAGGGAACGGTCCTCCTCGAGGAGGCAGAACTTCTGCTAGGCTTAAGAAGGTCGATGAAGGATGACAGGATAAAGGTTTCGCGGATGCGGAAGAGGGTATCTACCGAGGAAGTTTTTGGAAGCTTTATGCCATCTGGAACCATAAAGGGCGCTCAGACCCAAAAGGGAGTCAACTTGCAAAAGCTCACAGACTGGACCGTGACTGCCTTAGAAGGGTTGATAGATGATGGACATTTAGAAGGGCTTATGAAAGGGTTCATAATTTGTTTGGCCGGAGCTCTCCTCTTTCCTTGTACTGACAACATCGTAGAGGAAGACCAATTGGGAGCGATTTGTGGACTTTGGGAGGGAAAGAGAGTGGGGCCCACTGTCCTCGCGCATCTTTACAGTGGTCTCACGGCTTCTAGCATGGGTATGCCTCCTCACGGGTGCATGCTTCTCCTCAACTGCTAGATTGATCTTCACTTCAAATTTCATCACCACGAAGGGGTACAGACCGCCTCTAGGATTTTCGAACAAAGCCCCCTCCGTTACATGGCCGATGTGTTGGGCTTCGGTGGGAAGGTGGCCAATCGCATGCCGTCTGAAGACACGCGGTGACTGGCGTACTCACTTCAACTCCTTGGCACGAAATATGTTCACTTGTGTGCCAGCATGTTTACTTTCATGTGGTCTTCTCACGAGATCTTCTCCCGTTGCGGAACTCCAGCTTATCGGTGCAACCAAATTTGTTCTTTACAGCTCGCACCGGTGCTGCCTACAAATTGGCCTTCCTCGGCACTCTCTTCCTATGCTATCCGACCTTCCTCTGATTAAGGAGAGAGAGCTGGGCACGGAGGATGATGCGAAGGAGGTGAAGGCGATCAAAGCTTCATGGAAGGCAAGCATTCCAAGGAAGGTGACGGTGTCTGTGAGTGAGGATCGAGAGCTATGGAAGGCTTATGTAACGGAGCTCGGGAAACTGAGGCCTGAGGTGCCCACACCCTGATGTATCTTGTTTTGAAATAAATGCAAAGCCTTAATGCCATTGCACGCTCTTTCAGTCTCTCCCCTCCCCTTTTCTTTGTGACTGGAATGGCGGACGTCGGGTGATGGTCGGCCGTCACCGGATAGGAGCTGGGGGACTGAAGAAACTACAGTATGCGGAGTTGCCCTGAGATGTCATGGAGCTGAGGATTTCTCTTCAGGTGGCGAGGAGAGAAGTAAACTGGGAGAGAATGGAAAGAGAGGAGTGGATAAAGCGACATCGGGATCGAGACGAGAGGAGGGCACGTGAGGCCCAAGTGATGAAGCTCTGGAAGAAACAGCGCTCGGGCACGTCACTCCTTTAGAGTCACTGCCGATTGGAGGAGAGTTGGAGCTCACGGTGGAGGAGCTCCTGGGGTTGGTGTAGTCTCCATCGCAGAGTAGGGGGCGGCTCAGCCAACAACCTCGGGTTCAAGAGCTTCGCGACTGTCGGGGTCGCGAGAGAGGCCAGAGGAGGGCGAGGAGCGCTACCAGAGAGGGTGGGAATGCGCGATGTGATGAGATAATTGCAGCGTCGCAGAGCTCTAGATGACCTCTCAGAGACCTCCCCCCTTAGGAGAGGAGAGAGACGACCAAGAGGGTGGTGCGAGATTTAGCAAGTTGCTCGTACACCCGCTCTCTTCTCACGGTGAACATGACAGTTTATATAGACGTATGAATGGAACGACTTGCTCTCATGTGACGGGTTTGCCCTCCATACGTTCCTTCTCTTCTACACCTCCTCTTTTCATGCCGTCCCCATGTGACGTGTTTAACAAAACTCCCCTAAGATAACGGATCGTGTCTCAGACTCATTGTGCATTTCTTTCGGGAGAATCCATCATAAATTTTAATGATGTGCCACCGAATTCAAAGATGCTAACCGCCCTTTTGTCCTCTTTCCATGTAGACGAGTCCACTCCCATGTTCAAAGATATCGACTCCCATTGTCCTTTCTCCTGTAGATGAGTCCACTCCCAAATTCAAAGAGGTCGACCTGCATTATCCTTTCTCCATGTAGATGTCCTCATCTCAAATTTATTTGAATCATGATGAACACAGGGAACCTAGACGTGTAGGGTCTGAATCAACCAGCTACGCCCCCGACCTCGTTCACTTCGAGTGAAAGATGGGTGCTTTGTTACAAGGCCCATTGCCAGAGGAACTGGGATAGATCTGGATCATATCCCTTTAATCCTATAAATACTCCCCCCGCCTGCTTCACTTGAAAGCACGGAGTTGTGGAGACTGGTTAGAAGAGTGAAAAGTTGACAGAAAGGAGTAAGAGTTTCTCATTCTCTGAGATGGAGGGAGAGTACAGTTTCAGGGTGGAGGGCGAGTCTTCCCGCTCCTCGAAGAGGAGCAGATCCAGTGGTAGTTCCAGGAGACTCTCCGATGTTGAAAGGCAGCTCAGTGAGAGGACCCAATCGGAGCTTGTAAACGAGCCAGTTCTTCCCCCTCATTCTTCATGATCGCTTTCTTCCTTTCTCATTCTTTTTCTATTTTTTTATTTCAATGATGCACCCGCTTCTCACTTCCTGTGTAATCCATAGAGTATGACGAGGTCACACATCTCATGGGAATTAGTGGTGGCTACCTATCGAGGCTTGCCTGACTTCCAGAAAGCCCGGCTAGATGCGATGGGGTTTGGTGCATTCCTCTAGATCGAACCCATTAAGCTCGACCTCGCCCTCATCCAAGCATTGCGCGAGAGATGGGACCCAGAGAGTCGTGCCTTCTTGATGCCCTGGGGGCACATGGTGCCCAGTCTCGAAGATGTGGCCCGAATCACTGGCCTTAGGGTGGACGGCGAGGCGGTGACCGGGGTCACCTACCCCGATTATCGCGAAGTGGCTCAGAAGCTGATGGGGACATCGAGGCAAGACCGTATGCATTTTGTTTACATTTATGTCTTTTCATATTTGTATGTATACCCTTGTGTTATATGGGTACGCAATTGTAGGTCTTAGTGGGTTTATATGTAAAATTTCAGTAGGACCAAGCAAGGGGGCCCTCAGCCCTTTCCCATTGGTCCATGTCACTCATGTGGGGCTGGTCAACCATCCTAGGTGGCCATCTAGAAGGGTTGAATGTCAAATGCCACATGGGTAGACAAGTGGTTAAATTGGTCCAAGGTAGGTCACCTACCTTCACCTACCATACCCCTTGGTCAAGGGGGCGCCCCTCTCCCCTTATTATTGTATTAATTTTTGTGTGTGTTTCACACTTAATCCCAGCCCTTCAATCCCCCATCCCTAGATCCAAGGGTCTAGATTAGATTAGATACCTAGCATATAAAAGTGTGTATTTTCATGTGGAAATTAATGGAAAAATCAGAAATTTGTTGAATGTTCAAGGAGCCTCCTTGCGCCCCCTTCCTCTCCCCCTGGTTTCCTCTCCTCAAACCTCCAGTTCTAGAGTGTATCAATCTTCTATCTCCCCCTCTCAACCTCTGATCTTCATCTGTGCCGCCGCCGCCGCCGTTCGTGCCGCCTTCAAGCCGCCGCGAATCCGTCTTCGGTATTCTGTCCTGTTGGACAAAGGTGCCTTCCCGAAAATCCTGATACCAGCAAAGGCCTCTTCTTGGTCTGTAATGTTTATGGTGTGTTCCTATCTTCCATCCCATCATCCACAAAAAAATTCAGGTCCAAAATCCATCGTTTGATATTTTTTCATTTTCGGTCTTTAATCACTCCCACATCTGTCCTGTCTCTGTCTACAGTGATAGCAGCTCTGCATTTCCCAGCTCCGACCTTCTTTTTAATTTTTTTTGGGGCTCCCAATTTTACTGGGAGTTCTGTCCATCATCCCCTACATCCACCATTTTTATCCGCCATCTATCCATTTTTCAAAATTCATGTTCTATCTTAGTTACAGTGCTTTCAGCCCATTTCCAGATCCGACCCACTTCCAGTTTAAAAATCCTATCAATTCGTCGCCACATCCAAACTTATCCAAGGTAGTTTTTCCATTTTCCTACTTTAATTTCCTACAACTTTGCTGAAGACCACTACTTCAGATTCGGACGTTCACATATCAGTCAAAGGTAGTTCTCAGACAAGTTCTCTGCAGATCTGAGAGCCCGATCACTGTACAACAGAAACTCAACAATTCATTAAAACCTAGATCCGTGCAGATCCAGGTCAGATCTACAGACCTAGATTGAAGTATTTGAAGTTAGCTTTCCAACGGCGCCAGTTTCGTGTCGATCCGACATCGGGGCTGATCGCAGCGTCCGTTCTCGCCGGGACGCGCGCTGAAAACCAGAAGTTACAGATCCGTGGCCGGTTGTTCCGACCGGTGCCGATCGGAGCCGCCCGGCCTCCGGCCGGCGAACCAGCGCGCCTCCACTTCAGGGAGCGCTCATCCAGGCATCCACCACCACAGCGGTGCCACCGGGTCCCACACGGCCCCTCCGGACAGCAAGTGGGCCCCACAGGCGCGAGTACGTGTGCGGCCGAAGCTACGCGAGAAGCCGCCCGTCAACCCGAAATCGGTCCTCCCGGACCCTATTGTGTCGCCCTTTACCTCCCTGCGTGGTGTCACGCCCCGAGCGCGGAAGATACCCGGAGACGCGTGACGAGTTTATATCAATCATGTCAATCAGAGTGGTCGTGTATTCGACACAAAGACAGAGATGCGCAAAATAGCAAGATAACCCAATCCTTTATTATTAATAGGCTATTACAAATCCAATACTCTGTTTAATAAAAAGGAAAAGTACATAGTCGACTCAAGAAAACTATAGAAACAACTAGACGACACTTGAGCAGCTCTATCACTTTCACTCTTGACCATTCCCATCCGATTGACTTCCATCGTCATCGGACTTACCTGAAAAGTAAAAAGGGACAAACGGAATGAGCGAACGCTCAGTAGGAAATTATATCTCAAGTACTAGCAAGGGGTTTAAGTAATTACATTTTCATGAATGCAATGAAGCTATGCATGCTCGCATAAAACGACAAGATAGAGAAAATGTAATATCAAGGAATTAAGATGGACAAATCATGAACTTTCAACAAGATACTCAAGATATTCAAGCAAGTACATTTAACAAGTCATGTCAAGAATTTTGGCTATCATGTATCAAGCAAGTAAATTACTTTTTTTCGGGCCACGCATTTCATGTCAAGGCAAGTACGATTTCAAGCACAAGATTTATGTGGAATGTCCAATCTAGAAAGTAAAGTACTCGGTATAATGCCAGATACCTTATCATTTTAACTCCCATGGGCACAAGTACTTTCGGGTGCTCCTCCCAGGACTAGATCGGGCCCTATATGCGCAGGCATTTATCATGTGTTTTGACATCCACTTTTGTTTACATAGCCAATAAAGAATTTCAATCATCAAGCTTGTAGACCCGTATGACAACTTTGACGGAATAGAGTCCAAAAATATGACAAGGACATAGAATGGCGCTAATGACGGTATAATCACGATATCGATAAAACTAGGTAGAATATGGTTCTCTTAACTTGGATACCATGACAAATCAATATGGACATTCTATATATAGAATTTAGGTCCACATGAACAGTATATCAAAGGTAAGATACCCTCATTCTTATCATAGAATTGAGGTTTACAAGAATGACATGATATGGCATGATATCATCATTCCATTAAGAATTTCTTATGATATACTCTTTGTATAACATAAGGGCCGATATCCCATGTTTCTTTAGAGTGACATGGCATCAATGGTGTAATGGGTTTTTAGGGTACAACCAGCTCAGTCGGCCTTGAGGGAATCCAAGGCTACGAGGAGTTTTACGGAGGTCTCTATGACTAACTCGCTAGTCCAAAGGAACGGAATGTCCAATGGAGAGCTTGTATATCAATGAGAGTTGAGTGTGATCGATAAAACAACGTGAAAAGTGGGACTCTACTCACGGAGTGGAGAATAGTGCCGATATATATGTATATGTATAATATGAAACCATCGGTTAACAGAATCAGGATAAAATCATTTTTACAGAAAAGTAACGACTTACGCTAAGTCGTTTCTCAAGTAAATAACGCCTAACAGGAGGGCGTTTATCTATTTTCCTTATTTGCAGAATTTCATTATTTCAATAATTTGTCTGAAAACGCGCCCTGGGCAGGGGCGTTACTATTTAATTATTATTTTTACAGAATACCATTTTTCAAGAATTTACAGAAACGTGCCCTCTGAAGGGGCGTTACTTTTCCAATTCACGCCCTGTGATGGGGCGTTAACATGTGGAAAACGACCTCGTCCAGGTCGTTAATTAAAGTTTATTCAGGAAATTTCAATGGCAGTAATAAATTCAGGATACAATAGAACGAATATATGTATACTCATGACAAGAAAATCAAAAGGGGTCGAAGACATCTGATCATGCATTAGAATCATGATTTCATATATAAGCAGTTGTTAATATGGTGATTAATGTTTATAAGAAATTAACGCCTGTGTACAGAGCGTCGAATTTAGATTTGACGACCTTGGCAGGGTCGTGACTTGTAAAATAGCGCCCTAGTCTGGGGCGTGTATTTCATAATCACGCCCTTGCTAAGGACGTTTCTTTCAAGAAATTAACAGAAAGTCGTTCAGAAACTATAGTAAACCAAACCATGTATATGCATGATGATTATTGTACTGTATCAATTTAGTTTGGGCTACAGTGACTTGAGAAAACCTACCTTAGTATGGTCTGGATGAAGGACCTTCGTTCTTCACTTTGTCAACTCACTGTAGATCCTATGGAAAAAGAACTACAGTCATAAGTTTCTTCATCACACATAATCAGAGGAGAAGAAAGAGGAAGAACAGTACTTTGTTCTTCACGTATGCGGCTTCCCTAACCTGTATAGAAGAGAAAGAGATGAAGAGTTAGTAACTCTTCATTTGACAGTAAATAGAAAGAAAAGAACGTTCAGTTCTTTACTCACCGTAGCAGACGATCGATCAAATAGGTTTAGGGTTTGACTGTCAAGGGTATTATAGGATCTAGGGAAATCCTAATGGGCTAGAGTTTTATTGGGAGTAATATATCCCTAATAGAGTCCTTGCCCTAGTAAACACTTACTAGATTAACATAATCCTTCCCTGGATAAGCTCCGTGTCGAACGGAACTCGAATGGAATTAACGACTTTGATCAAGGCGTCGATTCTTGAATTGACGACCTGGTTCAGGTCGTTTCTTAAGAAGCGCCTGTCGTAGGACGTTCTTTGTTTAAAACACGCCCAAGATAGGGGCGTTTCTTGGCCTTACCGTTTTGACGTTGAAATTGACGCCGTGAGGTGAGGGCGTCACTTATTGAATAACGCCTTAGCTAGAGGCGTTTATTATTAAATTAACGCCTTAATAAGAGGCGTTATTTGCATTTTGGTTTTATTCACCCCTTTAACCCTCTTCTTATTATCTATATTACTTCTGTAATATATATATTTTAATTCATTTCAAATATTCATTTATCAGGGTTGCTACACCCTCCCCCACTTAAAAAGAATTTGGTCCCCAAATTCAATTGCATAATATGTATATACGCGGAGAGTGTAGAGTATATACCTCTTAGAATAACTCGAGAAATCGTTTCTTCATAGATTCCTCGGTCTCCATGTGGCTTCGTGTTCAGTATTCTTATTCCATTGCACCTTAAGCATGGGAATAACCTTATTCCTTAGAGCTCGTATTTCACGATCTAAGATCTTCATAGGCTTCTGTTCATATGTGAGATCTTTCTGGATCACCAGATCTCCATGTTCAATAATATGCGATGGATCGTGCACATACTTCTTCAACATAGATATATGAAATACATTATGTACCTCGACAATTGAGGAGGCAACGCGATGCGATAAGTAACCTCGCCAACTCTTTCGAGTATCTCAAAAGGTCCGATGAATCTTGGCGTAAGCTTGCCCTTAACACCAAATCTTCGTATGCCACGTCCAGGTGATATTTTAAGAAATACATGATCTCCAACCTGGAATTCAAGATCTCTTCTTCTTGTATCAGCATAAGCCTTTTGTCTGGTCTGAGCAACTTGTAATCTTTCTCTGATTACTTGTATCTTCTCAGTTGTATCCCTTACCATGTCTGGACCTAACAGTTGTTTCTCTCCAACTCGTTCCAGCATAAGGCGATCGGCAACTCCTTCCATATAAAGCTTCGAAAGGTGCCATTTGGATACTAGCTTGGTAGCTATTATTATATGTAAATTCCACTAGAGGCAAGTGGTCATGCCAGCTTCCACCAAAGTCAATGATGCAAGCTCTTAGCATATCTCAACAACTTGATTAGCTCTCTCGGTCTGACCATCCGTTTGTGGGTGGAAAGCTGTACTAAAGTTAAGCCTTGTTCCCAACGAATGTTGTAATCCTTCCAAAAATGAGAAGTGAAACGGGGATCTCTGTCAGACACGATCGAGACAGGAATTCCATGTAACCTGACTACTTCCTTGATGTATAGTGCAGCAATACATCTACTGACCACCGGCTCTTTATTGGTAAGAAATGTGCCGATTTAGTCAAGCGGTCAATAATAACCCATATTCCATCATGTCCTCCTTTTGATTTAGATAAACCCATGATGAAATCCATACCAATATCCTCCCACTTCCACTTAGGAATATCTAGAGGATGTAGCTTTCCAGCAGGCTTTTGGTGTTCTGCCTTGACCTGTTGGCATGTGAGACAGCGTGATACATAGTCTGCTATTTCTCTTTTCATGTTGGGCCACCAAAAGTTCCTCTTTACATCTTAGTACATTTTGGTTGATCCTGGATGAATAGTGTACCTTGATCTGTGAGCTTCATCTAAGATCTTCTTCTTTAATTCTGGACAATCTGGTATACAAGTTCTGTCTTTGAACAATAATCTTCCATCAGAAGTTAGTTGAAAATCAGATTGTCCTTCTACTCTGCCTTTGATTTCCGCTAATATAGGATCATCATCCTGAAGTGTTTGTATCTCAGATAATAAGTCTGACTGTATGCTTACATGAGATAATGTGACAAATTTGGCTTCCGTGTCCAAGCTTATATTGAGCTCGGAGAATTGTTCAAGTAACCTCCATTCTTGTATCATACAATTGGCTATCATTGCTCTCGGCTTTCGACTAAGGGCATCAGCAACATAATTACCCTTTCCAGGATGATATTGTATATTGAAGTCGAAGTCCTTGAGGTATTCTAGCCAGCGTCTTTGTCTCATGTTTAGCTCCTTTTGTGAAAATAGATATTTGAGACTTTTGTGATCGGAGTATACAGTAAACTGCACTCCATATAAGTAGTGTCTCCATATCTTTAGGGCAAATACCACTCGGCCAGTTCTAAGTCATGGACGGGGTAATTCTCCTCATGCTTCTTCAGTTGACGTGAAGAGTATGCTATGACCTTTCCTTGTTGCATTAGGACACATCCGAGGCCAATGCCAGAAGCATCTGTGTAGACCTCGAATTTCTCTCCTTCTATTGGCAGAGCTAAGACAGGAGCTGTAGTGAGATGATCTTGAGAGTTTGGAAACTTCTTTCACATTCCTCACTCCATTCATATCGGATCTCCTTGCGAGTTAACCTTGTAAGGGGCACGGCGATCTTGGAGAAGTCTTTGATGAATCGCCGATAATATCCTGCAAGACCTAAGAAACTTCTGATCTCGCTTGCATTAGTGGTCTTTCCCAGTTTCTACAGCTTCAACCTTTGACGGGTCGACAGATAAACCGTCCTTTGATATGACATGTCCGAGAAAAGCCACTTCTTCAAGCCAGAACTCGCACTTGCTGAGCTTAGCATATAGTTGATTTGTCCTCAAGATTTGCAATGCAATCCTCAAATGCTCTCATGCTCTTCCTTAGTCTTGGAATATATCAATATATCATCAATGAAGACTACACGAATTGATCAAGTAAGGCCTGAATATGCTATTCATTAACTGCATAAAGGTAGCAGGGCATTTGTTAGTCCAAAAGGCATAACAACGAATTCATAATGGCCATACCTGCTTCTGAATGCAGTCTTATGAATGTCATCATCTTGATCTTAACTGATGATATCCTGACCTGAGATCAATCTTCGAAAAATATTTGGATCCTGAAATCTGATCAAATAACTCATCGATCCTCGGCAGTGGATACTTATTCTTGATAGTGAGATGATTCAACTGTCGATAGTCGATGCATAGTCTCATGGATCCATCTTTCTTCTTTACAAACAGTACAGGTGCTCCCCACGGGGAAGTACTTGGTCTAATAACCCTTTTCGAATTAGTCCATCAATTGCTCCTTCAACTCTTTGAGTTCAGCAGGTGACATCTATAGGGTGCCCTTGAAACAGGACCAGCACCAGGGACTAAGTCAATGGTGAAGGCCACATCCCTTTGAGGGGGTAATCCCGGCAACTCTTCCGGAAACACGTCCGAGAATTCTTGTACTACTGGAATGTCTTCTAGCTTAGTGTCCTTTGTTTCCTTAACTGTGACAAATGCAAGGAAAGCTGTACATCCTTTCCTGATGAGCTTGCTAGCTCGGAGGGCCAAAATAAGAGGGGAATTACTCCGACTCTTGGGGCGAGTAAAGACTAATTCTGGAAAATCTTTGAAAGCAATTTGGCTATTGCGGCAATCAACCGTTGCCTGGTATTTGGATAACCAGTCCGCTCCTAGTATAACATCATACTCCTTTAGATCGAGGCATATGAGATCTATAGGTAAATTCCTACCTTGAACCATTACCTCACAGTTTTGGTAGTGATGAGTAATATCATTTTCACTTCCAAGAGGAGTAGTTAGAACTATTTTTATCCATTCTGATTCTAACGGTAGCGGGTCGGCAAACTTCTTAGAAATAATGGAATGCGATGCACCCGTATCAAATAAGACATAAGCACTTTTGGAACAAACTGTTAATGTACCTTCTACCAGTCCACCTTCTTCTTGCTCGGTCTCCTTTATTGCATGAAGTCGAGCGTTCTTTGTCACCGGGCGTTTACCGTCACCGGCTTGGTCATTCATTAATGGACAATCGGGAATCCGATGTTCGCGACTCCCACAACGGAGACAAGCTCCTAATTTCCTCCAGCATTCTTCTGTCTTGTGACCAGCCTTGTCACAATGCTGGCATACTGTATTAGAAGGGGTAGTTGTGATAGAGAAAGGCTTGGTCTTTTTGAACTTATGGTCTTGAGAGGAAGAACCTCCATTATTGGGCCTCTTCTTGAAATTGGGCTTGAAAGAACCTGAACCCGTGACTTGTTCCTTCTTGTCTTTCCCACGGATCCTATCAGATAGTTCTGTGGCATCTTCAAGTAATTGAGCTCGGCGCACGATTTCGGAATAAACTTGGATATCCATCGGCGCCAGTTGAGTGATATAGTGGGGCCTAAGCCCATTAAGAAATCTACGGGCTTTCATCTTCTCCGTGCTAATAAGATGCTTAGCATATCTAGACAACCTGGAGAACTGAGCTTCATAATCTGCTAATGATAAAGATCGTTGTTTTAATGCAGCGAATTCTGCAGCCTTCTTTTCTTGGACTCGGTCCGAGAAATATTTAGCATTGAAGTATTCCACAAATTCTTCCCATGTTACTTGAGTAGGATCGATGGTTGCTTCAATAGACTCCCACCAGCATCTAGCATCTTTCTCTAACTGGAATGTAGCTAATAGAATTTTGTCCTGATCCGTGCATTGCATGACACGGAATATGCGTTCGGTTTCCCGAACCCAATGCTCGGCATCGTCCGGATCGGTCGATCCTATGAACTTCGGGGGATTCATACTCTTAAATGCTTGGTGTAAGCTTCCAGTTCGTGGAGCACCACCTTGTGCTACCTGTTGTAGCACTTGAGTCATTCCTTGAAGGGTACGCTGCATGTTGCGCCATTGAGCACGTTCGGCAGCCATTATCCTACAATTACAATAACTATATTAGTACGTGACTACATATAGAAACTAGTACTCTATTTTTAACTTTAACCCTTGGTTCTACCCAATCTCACTGGTAAAAGGTTTAACTTATCCTTGGACTTGTATTTTTCCTAGGAATTGAATACCTTAGGCTCTGATACCACAAAAACTGTCACGCCCCGAGCGCGGAAGATACTCAGATATGCGCGACGAGTTTATATCAATCATGTCAATCAGAGTGGTCGTGTATTCGACACAAAGACAGAGATGCGTAAAAGTAAAGATAACCCAATCCTTTATTTCATAATGGATAGACTATTACAAATCCAATACACTGGTTAAATAAAAGAAAAGTACATAGTTGACTCAAGAAAATAGGAAAAAGACTAGATGACACTTGGACAAGCTCTAGCTCTTTCACTCGGGACTTTCCCCATCCGATTGACTTCCATCGTCGTCGGACTTACCTGAAAAGTAAGGGACAAACGGAATGAGCGAACGCTCAGTAGGAAATTATATCTCAAGTACTAGCAAGGGGTTTAAGTAATTACATCTTTCATGAATGCAATGAAGCTATCCATGCTCGCATAAAACGACAAGATAGAGAAAATGTAATATCAAGGAATTAAGATGGACAAATCATGAACTTTCAATAAGATAACAAGACATTTGAGATATTCAAGCAAGTACATTTAACAAGTCATGTCAAGAACTTTGGCTATCATGTATCAAGCAAGTAAATTACCCTTTTTCGGGCCACGCATTTCATGTCAAGGCAAGTACGATTTCAAGCACAAGATTTATGTGTGGAATGTCCAAATCAAGAAAGTAAAGTACTCGGTATAATGCCAGATACCTTATCATTTTAACTCCATGGGCACAAGTACTTTCGGTTGCTCCTCCCAGGACCAGATCGGGCCCTATATGCGCAGGCATTTATCATGTGTTTTGACATCCACTCTTATATATATAGCCAATTTTTGAATTTCAATAATCAAGCTTGTAGACATGTATGACAACTTTGACAGAATGGAGTCCAAAAATATGACAAAGGACATAGAATTGCGATAATAACGGTATAATCACGATATCGATAAAACTAGGTAGAATATAGTTCCCTTAACTTGGGTACCATGACAAATCAATATAGACATTCTTTATATAGAATTGAGGTCCACATGAACAGTATATCAAAGATAAGATACCCTCATTCTTATCATAGAATTGAGGTTTACAAGAATGACATGATATGGCATGATATCATCATCCATTAAGAATTTCTTATGATATACTCTTTGTATAATCATAAGGGCCGGTATACCATGTTTCTTTAGATTGACATGGCAAAGATCGTGTAATGGGTTTTTAGGGTACAACCAGCTCAGTTGACCTTGAGGGAATCCAAGGTACGAGGAGTCTTACGGAGGTCTCTATGACTAACTCGCTAGTCCAAAGGAACGGAATGTCCAATGGAGAGCTTGTATGTCAATGAGAGTTGAGTGTAATCGATAAAACAACGTGAAACGTGGGACTATACTCACGGAGTGGAGAATAGTGCCGATATATATTATATGTATAATATGAAACCATCGGTTAACAGAAACAGGATAAAATCAGTTTTACAGTAAAGTAACGACTTACGCTAAGTCGTTTATCAAGTAAATAACGCCTAACAGAGGGCGTTTATCTATTTTCCTTATTTGCAGAATTTCATTATTTCAATAATTTCTCTGAAAACACGCCCTGAGCAGGGGCGTTACTATTTAATTATTATTTTTACAGAATACCATTTTTCAGGAATTTACAGAAACGCGCCCTCTGAAGGGGCGTTACTTTTCCAATTCACGCCCTGTGATGGGGCGTTAACATGTGGAAAACGACCTCGTCCAGGTCGTTAATTAAAGTTTATTCAGGAAATTTCAATGGCAGTAATAAATTCAGGATACAATAGAACGAAAATGTATACTCATGACAAGAAAATCAAAAGGGGTCGAAGACATCTGATCATGCATTAGAATCATGATTTCATATATAAGCAGTTGTTAATATGGTGATTAATGTTTATAAGAAATTAACGCCTGTGTACAGGGCGTCGAATTTAGATTTGACGACCTTGGCAGGGTCGTGACTTGTAAAATAGCGCCCTAGTCTGGGGCGTGTATTTCATAATCACGCCCTTTCTAAGGACGTTTCTTTCAAGAAATTAACAGAAAGTCGTTCAGAAACTATAGTAAACCAAACCATGTATATGCATGATGATTATTGTACTGTATCAATTTAGTTTGGGCTACAGTGACTTGAGAAAACCTACCTTAGTATGGTCTGGATGAAGGACCTTCGTTCTTCACTTTGTCAACTCACTGTAGATCCTATGGAAAAAGAACTACAGTCATAAGTTTCTTCATCACACATAATCAGAGGAGAAGAAAGAGGAAGAACAGTACTTTGTTCTTCACATATGCGGCTTCCCTAACCTGTATAGAAGAGAAAGAGATGAAGAGTTAGTAACTCTTCATTTGACAGTAAATAGAAAGAAAAGAACGTTCAGTTCTTTACTCACCGTAGCAGACGATCGATCAAATAGGTTTAGGGTTTGACTGTCAAGGGTATTTATAGGATCTAGGGAAATCCTAATGGGCTAGAGTTTTATTGGGAGTAATATATCCCTAATAGAGTCCTTGCCCTAGTAAACACTTACTAGATTAACATGATCCTTCCCTGGATAAGCTCTGGGTTCGAACGGTTCACAAATGGAATTAACGACTTTGGTCAGGGCGTCGATTCTGAATTGACGACCTGGTTCAAGTCGTTTCTTAAGAAGCGCCTGGTACGAGGGCGTTCTTTGTTTAAAACACGCCCATACTAGAGGCGTTACTTGGCCTTGCCCTGTTTGTCGGTTGAAATTGACGCCGTGAGGTGAGGGCGTCACTTCTTTAAGCACGCCTTAGCTAGAGGCGTTTATTATTAAATTAACGCCTTAATAAGAGGCGTTATTTGCATTTTGGTTTTATTCACCCCTTTAACCCTCTTCTTATTATCTGTATTACTTCTGTAATATATATATTTTAATTCATTTCAAATATTCATTTATCAGGGTTGCTACACGTGGAGTGGGCTGTAACTCATTGCTGTAATCTTTATGTATTAACTGTCCCGGGAGTACGACTTCGGCCGGGTCCGTCGTCCCCACGCCGAGCGCGTGGAGGTATCGTATTCGCTCCTTGGTTGGCATTTCGCTTATTTCCATATATGCTTGTTTATGCCACTGCTAGAGAGCATGTTTTAGGACCTAGCTCGCTATAATTTCATATCACCACTGCTGCGACAGAGTGAGCGAGACCGTCCCGTGACCCGATCTGGGCACGAAAGTGTGAATTGACCACCCTAGCTCTAGCCGGTTTCTCAACCGTGCACGTCCGACGCTTCCCTCGTTAAGGGACGATCGCGAGCTTGTCGTGTCCGTGTCTCGTGCCGCATCAATTTGGTATCTGAGCAGGTTGAATCTAGGGTGTCCAACAAAAAAGTGTCTTTTGCATTGCATCCCAATAACCCGGTATATCAAAAGGTGTTGTCCGAACGTTAGGCTACGCCTATCGGGAAGGTCGCACACTTGCGCGAGTGATCTTCGGATCGCTTATCTCCGCCACGTACCGAGTCTTGGCCATCATGTTTAGGGTTGTAGTCCATTGTCTAGGTGGTTCATCTACTAGTGTCGACATGCCCACCCACTAGTCCCTAATCCCCATGGATTCCCAAACACCCGGATGGTGAAGATACTATCTCAAATGGAAGGACCACCCGAACCATCCCACGAGGCCCGAAACCCGGGACTTCTACGGGTCCGATGACCCGAGTGTCTACCTAGAATGGGAAGCCATTATGGATGATTACTTCGAGGTGTACATTATATACGGGCCCATGCAAGTCGATGTTGCCAAAAGGCAACTTTTTGGTGAAGCCGCCGCAACTTGGAGGAACATCAAATATTGGAGGGAGGATAGGAATCTAAGGCCCATCGAGTCATGGTGGGAAATGAAGAGAGCGCTTAGGAGGGCCTACGTTCCCCGCCCACCTACCTCCAACCACGAAGGTCATACCACTCACCAACCCCACCAACTCACCCACAATCAAGTGGGCCACACCTCTACCCAATCCCACCCCTTCACCGCCATCCAATCCCACCAAGGCTACCCCAATCTAGTGGCCCGCCCAGTCACCTCCAACCAGCCTCCCCTTGGCACCCCTATCCCAACCCCCTCAAGTACCTCCAACCGAGTGGAAGCCCCGCTTATAGCCGAGCCTAGGACCACACCTAGGCCGAGGGATGAGGAGCGAGTCCGCCCCAAGGTCTCTACTCCAACCCGCTCCTTTGAGGAATTCAATAAAATGATTTCGGATTTGTTGGACAGGATAAGTGCTTCTTCACCTCTCGTAGGTGCTCCATCACCACCCTCTCCTTCCGAGCTCTATTCGAAACCTTCTTCTTTGGAGCTACCAAAGCTAGAGCCACCCGTGTTTCTTACGGGAACACTTTACATAGCCGAGCCACTTCTTAGTTGGCTCAAGGATGGCTTGGTCCCACCTCCCTTTCCATCCGTGGACCCCATCCTACCTATAGTGCCGGTCAACTCATTCCATACCACATTTCGATCTCGTCACCATGTTGATACGTTGGACGATCTTGTCATGGGATTAGATTCACAATGGGAGTTGACGCATCTTTTGGCCAGTGGCTCTGACCAACCTGCTAGTCTTAGCTTCACCCATCCGGCCTTCGGGTCCATTACCTCCGAGTGCACCGTGGGTTGTGTCACCACGGAGGTTCTTCTACTTCTCCCGCTACCGGACGAGCCCGAATTCATACCCTTTTGTCCGAGGGAGGAATCATACTTCTTGCCTACGATCCCCGTCCCACCCGTCACCATTTAAGAAGGTGACTATCCACACCTTCAAAACTTCTACACGTGGGACCGTGACTTATGGGAACCCACCATAAGGGGTCATACCTTCTTTGATCCCTTTGACCCACTGCCTAGTGGATCCTTAGACCCTTCATATTCACTTCACTTTTTCGAGGGAGTCCGCTACCACACCCCTTCCCCACGGGCCGGGTCGTCTATGCCCACCAAGCCCGTACCCTTACAAGATACACCATCATCTAGGGGAGATACTCTTGACCCTCCCACATCCACATCCCATATGCATGCATGGCCCACCTTAGGAGGTCTAGGATTTCCGCATGATGTCAACCACCGGTTACGTCAGATGCATGCATGGCACACGTTCGGGTGTCCTGGTCCGCCGTCATCCATGTACGGGTTGGAGTAACATTAGGAGTGTCTAGGGTCATAGTTGAGTCAATGTGATTTTTCTTTGTGTGGTTTGTTTGCATGGTTTGTGTGTCGTTTGTTTGTCTGCATGTGTCTTGTGTCAGCTCGTTGTCATTCTCTTATGAGCAAGAGGCGATTGGACTCACTCGAGGAGTATGGGATCGGTTCTCTATCTATACCCGGATCTAGTCACCTACAGGGACTCAGTGGTGATTCCTAGTGAGTCTTCGAGCCGCCACCTCCCCTTTTGAGAGTGCCCCACCCGGAGTGTCCACCTTTAGCCCATAGCAGCTTGTGCATATCGAGTATATATGGAATGAGCAGGTGACGGTCACTTGGAGTGGAGCATACCCGCGTTACTTGGCACGGTGACAGATCCGTCGGAGTATTCGAGCATCCATACCCCTACTCGACGGGGTCGAGTTCCTCCCACCCGGGGAGAATTGATGGGGACATAGAGGCAAGACCGTACGTATTTTGTTTGCATTTATGTCTTTTCATATTTGTATGTATACCCTTGTGTTATATGGGTACGCAATTGTAGGTCTTAGTGGGTTTATATGTAAAATTCCAGTAGGACCAAGCAAGGGGGCCCTCAGCCCTTTCCCATTGGTCCATGTCACTCATGTGGGGCTGGTCAACCATCCTAGGTGGCCATCTAGAAGGGTTGAATGTCAAATGTCACATGGGTAGACAAGTGGTTAAATTGGTCCAAGGTAGGTCACCTACCTTCACCTACCATACCCCTTGGTCAAGGGGGCGCCCCTCTCCCCTTATTATTGTATTAATTTGTGTGTGTGTTTCACACTTAATCCCATCCCTTCAATCCCTCATCCCTAGATCCAAGGGTCTAGATTAGATTAGATACCTAGCATATAAAAGTGTGTATTTTCATGTGGAAATTAATGGAAAAATCAGAAATTTGTTGAATGTTCAAGGAGCCTCCTTGCGCCCCCTTCCTCTCCCCCTGGTTTTCTCTCCTCAAACCTCCAGTTCTATAGTGTATCAATCTTCTATCTCCCCCTCTCAACCTCTGATCTTCATCTGTGCCGCCGCCGCCGCCGTTCGTGCCGCCTTCGAGCCGCCATGAATCCGTCTTCGGTATTCTGTCCTGCTGGACAGAGGTGTCTTCCCAAAAATCCTGATACCAGCCACGGCCTCTTCTTGGTCTGTAATTTTTATGGTGTGTTCCTATCTTCCATCCCATCATCCACAAAACAATTCAGGTCCAAAATCCATAGTTTGATATTTTTGTATTTTCGGTCTTTAATCACTCCCAGATCTGTCCTGTCTCTGTCTACAGTGATAGCAGCTCTGCATTTCCCATCTCCCACCTTCTTTTTGATTTTTGTTGGGGCTCCCAATTTTACTGGGAGTGCTGTCCATCATCCCCTACATCCACCATTTTTATTGATTTTTTATCCGCCATCTATCCATTTTTCAAAATTCATGTTCTATCTCAGTTACAGTGCTTTCAGCCCATTTCCAGATCCGACCCACTTCCAGTTTAAAAATCCTATCAATTCATCGCCACATCCAAACTTGTCCAAGGTAGTTTTTCTGTTTTCCTAGTTTGATTTCCTACAACATTTCTGAAGACCACTACTTCAGATTCGGACGTTCACATATCGGTCAAAGGAAGTTCTCAGACAAGTTCTCTGCAGATCTGAGAGCCCGGTCACTATACAACAGAAACTCAACAATTCATTAAAACCTAGATCCGTGCAGATCCAGGCCAGATCTTCAAGCCTAGATTGAAGTATTTGAAGTTAGCTTTCCAATGGCGCCAGTTTCGTGTCGATCCGACATCGGGGCTGATCGCAGCGTCCGTTCTCGCCGGGACGTGCGCTAAAAACCAGAAGTTGCAGATCCGTGGCCGGTTGTTCCAACCGGTGCCGATCGGAGCCGCCCGGCCTCCAGCCGGCGAACCAGCGCTCCTCCACTTCAGGGAGCGCTCATCCAGGTATCCACCACCACCACAGCGGTGCCACCGGGTCCCACACGGCCCCTCCAGACAGCAAGTGGGCCCCACAGGCGCGAGTACGTGTGCGGCCGAAGCTACGCGAGAAGCCGCCCGTCAACCCGAAATCGGTCCTCTCGGACCCCATTGTGTTGCCCTTTACCTCCCTGTGTGGAGTGGGCTGTAACTCATTGTTGTAATCTTTATGTATTAACTGTCTCGGGAGTACGACTTCGGCCGGGTCCGTCATCCCCACGCCGAGCGCGTGGAGGTATCGTATTCGCTCCTTGCTTGGCATTTCGCTTATTTCCATATATGCTTGTTTATGCCACTGCTAGAGAGCATGTTTTAGGACCTAGCTCGCTATAATTTCATATCACCGCTGCTGCGAGAGAGTGAGCGAGACCGTCCTGTGACCCGATCCGGGCACGAAAGTCTAAATTGACCACCCTACCTCAAGCCGGTTTCTCAACCGTGCACGTCCGACGCTTCCCTCGTTAAGGGACGATCGCCAGCTTGTCGTGTCCGTGTCTCGTGCCGCATCAATTTGGTATCAGAGTAGGTTGAATCTAGGGTGTCCAACAAAAAAGTGTCTTTTGCATTGCATCCCAATAACCCGGTATATCAAAAGGTGTTGTCCGAACGTTAGGCTACGCCTATCGGGACGGTCGCACACTTGCGCGAGTGATCTTCGGATCGCTTATCTCCACCACGTACCGAGTCTTGGTCATCATGTTTAGGGTTGTAGTCCATTGTCTAGGTGGTTCATCTACTAGTGTCGACATGCCCACCCACTAGTCCCTAATCCCCATGGATTCCCAAACACCCGGATAGAGAAGATACTATCTCAAATGGAAGGACCACCCGAACCATCCCACGAGGCCCGAAACCCAGGACTTCTACGGTTCCGATGACCCGAGTGTCTACCTAGAATGGGAAGCCATTATGGACGATTACTTCGAGGTGTACATTATGTACGGGCCCATGCAAGTCGATGTTGCCAAAAGGCAACTTTTTGGTGAAGCCGCCGCAACTTGGAGGAACATCAAATATTGGAGGGAGGATAGGAATCTAAGGCCCATCGAGTCATGGTGGGAAATGAAGAGAGCGCTTAGGAGGGCCTACGTTCCCCGCCCACCTACCTCCAACCACGGAGCTCATACCACTCACCAACCCCACCAACTCACCCACAATCAAGTGGGCTACACCTCTACCCAATCCCACCCCTTCACCGCCATCCAAGCCCACCAAGGCTACCCCAATCTAGTGGCCCGCCTAGTCACCTCCAACCAGCCTCCCCTTGGCACCCCTATCCCAACCCACTCAAGTACCTCCAACCGAGTGGAAGCCCCGCTTATAGCCGAGCCTAGGACCACACCTAGGCCGAGGGACGAGGAGCGAGTCCGCCCCAAGGTCTCTACTCCAACCCGCTCCTTTGAGGAATTCAAGAAAATGATTTCGGATTTGTTGGACAGGATAAGTGCTTCTTCACCTCTCGTAGGTGCTCCATCACCACCCTCTCCTTCCGAGCTCTATTCGAAACCTTCTTCTTTGGAGCTACCAAAGCCAGAGCCACCCGTGTTTCTTACGGGAACACTTTACATAGCCGAGCCACTTCTTAGTTGGCTCAAGGATGGCTTGGTCCCACCTCCCTTTCCATCCGTAGACCCCATCCTACCTATAGTGCCGGTCAACTCATTCCATACCACATTTCGATCTCGTCACCATGTTGATACGTTGGACGATCTTGTCATGGGATTAGATTCACAATGGGAGTTGACGCATCTTTTGGCCAGTGGCTTTGACCAACCTGCTAGTCTTAGCTTCACCCATCTGGCCTTCGGGTCCATTACCTCCAGTGCACCGTGGGTTGTGTCACCACGGAGGTTCTTCTACTTCTCCCGCTACCGGACGAGCCCGAATTCATACCCTTTTGTCCGAGGGAGGAATCATACTTCTTGCCTACGATCCCCGTCCCACCCGTCACCATTTAAGAAGGTGACTATCCACACCTTCAAAACTTCTACACGTGGGACCGTGACTTGTGGGAACCCACCATAAGGGGTCATACCTTCTTTGATCCCTTTGACCCACTCCCTAGTGGATCCTTAGACCCTTCATATTCACTTCACTTCTTCGAGGGAGTCCGCTACCACACCCCTTCCCCACGGGCCGGGTCGTCTATGCCCACCAAGCCCGTACCCTTACAAGATACACCATCATCTAGGGGAGATACTCTTGACCCTCCACATCCACATCCCATATGCATGCATGGCCCACCTTAGGAGGTCTAGGATTTCCGCATGATGTCAACCACCGGTTACGTCAGATGCATGCATGGCACACGTTCGGGTGTCCTGGTCCGCCGTCATCCATGTACGGGTCGGACTAACATTAGGAGTGTCTAGGGTCATAGTTGAGTCAATGTGCTTTTTCTTTGTGTGGTTTGTTTGCATGGTTTGTGTGTCGTTTGTTTGTCTGCATGTGTCTTGTGTCAGCTCGTTGTCATTCTCTTATGAGTAAGAGGCGATTGGACTCACTCGACGAGTATGGGATCGGTTCTCTATCTATACCCGGATCTAGTCACCTACAGGGACTCAGCGGTGATTCCTAGTGAGTCTTCGAGTCGCCACCTCTCCTTTTGAGAGTGCCCCACCCGGAGTGTCCACCTTTAGCCCATAGCAGCTTGTGCATATCGAGTATATATGGAATGAGCAAGTGACGGTCACTTGGAGAGGAGCATACCCGCGTTACTTGGCACGGTGACGGATCCGCCGGAGTATTCGAGCATCCATACCCCTACTCGATGGGGTCGAGTTCCTCCCACCCGGGGAGAATTGATGGGGACATAGAGGCAAGACCGTACGTATTTTGTTTGCATTTATGTCTTTTCATATTTGTATATATACCCTTGTGTTATATGGGTACGCAATTGTAGGTCTTAGTGGGTTTATATGTAAAATTCCAGTAGGACAAAGCAAGGGGGCCCTCAGCCCTTTCCCATTGGTCCATGTCACTCATGTGGGGCTGGTCAACCATCCTAGGTGGCCATCTAGAAGGGTTGAATGTCAAATGCCACATGGGTAGACAAGTGGTTAAATTGGTCCAAGGTAGGTCACCTACCTTCACCTACCATACCCCTTGGTCAAGGGGGCGCCCCTCTCCCCTTATTATTGTATTAATTTGTGTGTGTGTTTCACACTTAATCCCATCCCTTCAATCCCTCATCCCTAGATCCAAGGGTCTAGATTAGATTAGATACCTAGCATATAAAAGTGTGTATTTTCATGTGGAAATTAATGGAAAAATCAGAAATTTGTTGCATGTTCAAGGAGCCTCCTTGCGCCCCCTTCCTCTCCCCCTGGTTTCCTCTCCTCAAACCTCCAGTTCTAGAGTGTATCAATCTTCTATCTCCCCCTCTCAACCTCTGATCTTCATCTGTGCCGCCGCCGTTCGTGCCGCCTTCGAGCCGCCGTGAATCTGTCTTCGGTATTCTATCTTGCTGGATAGAGGTGTCTTCCCAAAAATCCTGATACCAGCCACGGCCTCTTCTTGGTCTGTAATTTTTATGGTGTGTTCCTATCTTCCATCCCATCATCCACAAAACAATTCAGGTCCAAAATCCATCGTTTGATATTTTTGCATTTTCGGTCTTTAATCACTCCCAGATCTGTCCTGTCTCTGTCTACAGTGATAGCAGCTCTACATTTTCCATCTCCGACCTTCTTTTTTATTTTTTTTGGGGCTTCCAATTTTACTGGGAGTGCTGTCCATCATCCCCTACATCCACCATTTTTCTTGATTTTTTGTCCACCATCTATCCATTTTTCAAAATTCGTGTTCTATCTCAGCTACAGTACTTTCAGCCCATTTCTAGATCCGACCCACTTCCAGTTCAAAAATCCTATCAATTCGTAGCCACATCCAAACTTATCCAAGCCAGTTTTTCTGTTTTCATAGTTTGATTTCCTACAACTTTTCTGAAGACCACTGCTTCAGATTCGGACGTTCACATATCGGTCAAAGGAAGTTCTCAGACAAGTTCTCTACAGATCTGAGAGCCCGGTCACTATACAACAGCAACTCAACAATTCATTAAAGCCCTGATCCTTGCAGATCCAGGCCAGATCTTTCAGGCTATATTGAAGTATTTGAAGTTAGCTTTCCAACGACCCCAGTTTCGTGTCGATCCGACATCGGGGCTGATCGCAGCGTCCGTTCTCGTCGGGACACGCGCTGAAAATCAGAAGTTACAGATCCGTGGCCGGTTGTTCCGACCGGCGCCGATCGGAGCCGCCCGGCCTCCGGCCGGCGAACCAGCGCCCCTCCACTCCAGGGAGCACTCATCCAGGGAACCATCACCACAGCAGTGCCACCGGGTCCCACACGGCCCCTCCGAACAGCAAGTGGGCCCCACAGGCGCGAGTACGTGTGCGGCCGAAGCTACGCGAGAAGCCGCCCGTCAACCCGAAATCGGTCCTCCCGGACCCCATTGTGTCGCCCTTTACCTCCCTGCGTGGAGTGGGCTATAACTCATTGCTGTAATCTTTATGTATTAATTGTCCCGAGAGTACGACTTCGGCCGGGTCCGTCGTCCCCACGCCGAGCGCGTTGAGGTATCGTATTCGCTCCTTGCTTGGCATTTCGCTTATTTCCATATATGCTTGTTTATGCCACTGCTAGAGAGCATGTTTTAGGACCTAGCTCGCTATAATTTCATATCACCGCTGCTGCGAGAGAGTGAGCGAGACCGTCCCGTGACCCGTTCCGGGCACGAAAGTGTGAATTGACCACCCAGCCGGTTTCTCAACTGTGCACGTCCGACGCCTCCCTCGTTAAGGGACGATCGCGAGCTTGTCGTGTCCGTGTCTCGTCCCGCATCAGAAGCTTCTTGGTCTAGAATTGAAGGACCAAAAGAACAGGTCAGTAGCCAAGGTGTCTATCATGGAGGCATTGGGGCTCACTGACACTCGTCACCGTGATAACGAGTCCTTGAAGGAATTCATGGAGAGAGCGGAAAGAGGGTCCCGCGCTGTGTATTGCGTGGATGCCAGTAGCTGGGAAAGGTCAAACACGGACTTGAGGATATTCCTCTTCTTCCTGCTGGGTTCCAAAGGAGACGCCATCCATTGTCGTTTCCTAGAATTTTTGTTGGACCTAGAGAGGGTAGGGCAATATGCCTGGGGAGCCGCCGTGCTGGCGCATCTGTTCGCAAGTCTGTCCCAAGGGACAGATCGAGAGGTGACTGTGAGTGGCTTCATACTGTTTCTCCAGGTAATTATTTATTTATTTGTTAATGCAACTAATCTATTTCATGAAATGATGATGACATGTGACGACACAGGTATGGAGTTATTACTACATCCCAATGGGGCGAGCTCGACAGTGGCGTGTGGCTGTGGCACCACTAGCTCGGCGGTGGCAACCCATTATGAGCACAGCCTCTCTGTCTTACCAGCTGATGTTATTAAGGCGTGAGCTGCAAGAGTTCCCCGCAGAGATGGTAGGACTCCATTTTTTTTGTCTTTTCTTTTGTCTCTCTTTTTGGTCCTTTTGAGTGATTAAGGAGATATACGCATGCCAACGTAGGTGATCTGGAGGCCTTACTCGGGCTTGGTCGATGTCGACCAACTGTGGGTCATCACAGGTCACCCTCGATTTGGTCGGGACCTTTGGATCCACTGCCTGAATGAAATCGAGCCAATCCGGCTACGATTGGTCATGAGGACTCTAGGGCTTGCCTAGGAATGGGTAGATATGACCGCACCACCCCGCGTCGGGAGGAAGACACGTGGGCCGGTAACCTGTGTTGACTGGCGGGTGCGCTTCCCCGAACAATATGACGATTGGCAGCGGGGTGGCCTGCTCGTGGAGTCGCACGCCCGGGATAGTGAAGATTATCTACGTCTCTATAGGGCGATGTATGCAGAGCGAGTCCATCCTGAGGGACTTGTGGAGGTGTATCTCCTTTCTCACTTTTTGATCATTTTTTTTTTACTTTTTTTTATCATTTTTCTAAATGTAATGCTGATTCCTATGACATGGGTTTAGGATACCCGTGATACCATGATAGCGAACTTGCGGGCTCGCTTGGCGGACACGGAGGAAGAGTTGGGTGACACCGTGAGGCTTTACATGTCTCGGTAAGTATGTATGCAAATGCATATTCCAAATTATACCCCAAGGTTTCTGGTGTTTAGCCACTCATTGCCACTTCTTGCTATCATAGCGCGCTCGGCTCGACGCAACCCTACCAGCAGTAGGGGCAGAGGGTGCTTCTTCCAGTCTATGGATTCCTTCGTCGGAACTAGATTCGCTCCACTAGCAGCTTGCCCGTGTAACACAGCGTGCCACGGAGGCAGAGGGAATGCTTTCCGCGCAGGTGAAGGTTCCTCTTATCCGAGCTTCTCTGTTTACGTCTCATCACACCCCTGAAATGACGGATATGGCAGGCCAAAGAGATGCAAGAGATGTTTGCTCGTGCAGCACAAGGGGAGGCCAGGATAGCGGAGCTGGAGGAGGAACTGCAGCGTTGCTCATATGACAATTTTTCTCGGGATGCCATGGAGCTGAGGATCACCCTCCAGCTGGAAAGGGATGATAGAGAGAGAGAACGAGCGGAGAAAGAAAGGGACAGAGAACGGGAGAGGGCCGAGAGATCGGCAGAAAGAGAAGAGAAGAGGGCCCTAGAGGCCCAATTATTTGAACTCCGGACCAATCTCGGTCTTGCTGAACAGTGGCTGAGGGACGGTGAAGAGAGCTACCGAAGAGCACGAGAGCGCGGCTTTCGTGTTAGTAGCTTCTTTGCTGCCCCCGTAGATCGATGTCGGGGTGTGGATATGGAAAGAGGACACCAGAGCGGTAGGAATACCGCTTCTCATGGTTTGATGACACCCTCTAGAGCATCTTGTCCAGAGAGGGGTGAGACGAGTAATGCGGAGAGAGAGGGTGGAACTTGATGTAAAATTTTTGTTTTGGAATAAAATGTTTATTTCTTAGTTTTTACCTCTTTCTTGCTTTCTCGAGTTCCTGCACACACCACTTAAGCAAACAAGTTAGAATATCTGTTCTGACTTGGCCCCTTCCTCACTAAGCGAAGTTTGTTTTGAGCCATCCTTGACAATGGGTCAAGGGGCCAAGCCTTTATCAATGAAGGCAAGGTAAAGTGAAATGGTGAATGCGACACACAGGTATACAAATGTAAGTGAAAATTTAAAAGTGAAATGTTGCATACAAATACGATCATGCGGAATGTAATTTTTTTGTTTTTATTTTTCTTGCATTTTTTTGTTGTTTTATTTTTATCATTTTTGTTTTACATATATCTACATTTTTCCTTTTTTTCCTTTTTTTGTTGTTTTTATCATTATATTTTTAGTTGCTAACGCCTGGTAGATACCCATATAGCACCTAACCTACATGAGAACAGGGGTTTCTTACTAACCTCCCAAGTATCTTAAGCACACATCTAGGTTGATTCGGGCCTCTAGACTCCTCGAATGATAATCCCACCGGTTAAGACTTATCCTGATGACAATGCCGTCATGCCATGCTTAGGCTCCCAGTCGCTTCCGACCACAGGGATTCACCTAAAAAGTGTTCGAGGTAAATGATTTGCCCGACCCGGGTCTATTTCCTCACAACTCTAGATGGTATATAATGGAACACCCTGGAACCCTAACGGCCAATCGCGCGATGTTGACCCGGAATAAGACGACGTCGCACCAATAGGTGACGCGCTTGCATTGACCTAAGCCCGAGGTTAGATAAGAAGACATCAAGATGGTAGATAAGGGTCTTAACCGGCCAGAAACACGGAGACTCCTTCACGACAACGGCTTTTGCTTTTCAAAAATGGACAACCATATGTTTGTATTGAAATGAGGTTACAAACTTTGGCAAGCTTCGCCCTTCGGGAACTCCATTGAGCCTTCATCTTCAAGGGAAGAAGGAAGAATATTGGGGGCAAACCTCCTGAGAGGACCGAAAAAACCATTAACCCGGCGAGCCAGTAGGGGCGCACTTAACTTCCCCTTTCGGGCAACTTCAGACCAAATCTTGAGCATTTACATCTCATGACCCCTTTTGTATAGAATTTGACTTTCAGTCAAAGGGGTTTCATTTGTGGGATCAGGCACGGTTACGACCAGGCTTTTCACTTGACTTTGATTTTGTTCTTCTTTTCTGATTTTTTCTTGACAGATTTTTGCGAGGGACATAGTATTTTGACATTATGGAATCCCACTTGGATGCCTGCGGAGACACTTCCCTCTTCTCGTGCTCCGACCCATGCTCGAGGAATTGGGCCCCACTCTCACCCTAGGGGTTATGTTCGTGTTTCCCATGCTCAGCGTTTTAAGGGCGCCGGCTGTCTCATTCGGTGGAAGAGAGAGAGAATAAAGATTTAAGTCTTCTGGAGACCTTCTGGGTGAGGCCTCACCATGAGCGATGCTACCGATCTTTTATAGAACACTTGTGTACATGCATGTTGCCTTCTTTTGAGGGGGGCATAAGCCGAACTAGCCGGACAGGGATCTCCACGGTTTCGACAAACCAAGACCCGGAACCTACCAAGTCTTAATAGGCCATATCCTAATATGGAGGTTGAATGCAATGACTTAACTACATGGTAATCTCCAGGCATTAGCATTTTGAATTTTCTATATTTTTTTCTTTTTCTTTTTTTCTTTTTTTTCTCTTTTGTGGTTGTATATACATATTTTTGTTGTTTTCGATGTTTTCTATTTTTTTGTTGTTTGTCGTTTCATCATTTTTGACACTATGTACACCTATCTAAGGGTAGTATTTCTTAAGATAAAGCCCATTCTAAGGGTGGGATAACTCGATCCCCTCAGCATTGACTAGCCTGTAGGCGTTGCCAGGATGCACAGCCTGAACCACGTATACTCCTTCCCAATTGGGTTGGAGTTTAGAACGCGGCCCACCAGGTTTTACAAACATTCTTTTCACTACCATATCACCGACTTGAAATTTCCTTTCAATGACCTTCTTTTGATAAAAACGTGTGAGTCTGTTCTGATATACACGTGCATGCTCGGCAGCGGCCAGCCGTTTCTCATCTAAGAGTTCCAATTGGGCAAGGAGTGAATCACGACGTTCGTCGAGGGGAAGCTCCTTGTCCAACTGTACCCTGAGAGAAGGAACCAAGATTTCATACGGAACTACCGCCTCCATCCCATAAGTAAGGGCGAACGGAGTTTGCCCAGTGGGAGTACGGATTGAAGTGCGATAGGCCCATAAAGCCTCAATCAACTTTTCTGGCCAATCCGAGAACTTGTTTGACTCACATGTCTTTTTTATGATTTTAATCAATGTTTTATTAGTGGCCTCTGCTTGGCCATTACCTTGTGGATAATAAGGTGATGAATGATGCAATGCAATTTTATACCTTTTGCAGAGGTCCTGAAGGTCCTGAGAAATGAATTGCGGCCCATTGTCGGTGATGATTGTGCTTGGAATGCCGAACCTGGCGATGATGTTCTTCATGATGAATTTGCAGACTGTTGATGCTTTAACCTCCACGTAAGCTTCGGCTTCGGCCCATTTGGTGAAGTACTCCGTTGCAGTAAGGATGAATGATTTTTGCTTAGTGAGGGAGTTAGGATTACCAAGAGGACCAATGACATCGAAAGCCCACATGGAGAAAGGCCATGGGGAGGATACTGGATGAAGTGAAGAAGATGGGGAATGAATTTTATCGGCGTGAAGTTGACACTTGACACACCTGCGGACATAGACGGCACAATCCTCTTCCATGGTGGGCCAGTAAAAGCCTTGCCGAAGGATTTTCTTGGCAAGCATTTGGCTATTCACATGGCCACCGCACACACCAGAGTGTGCTTCCTCGACGCATTTCCAGACCTCCTCTTCATCGAGACATCTTAGAAGAACACCAGTAAGACTTCTCTTGTACAGCACTCCTCCGACCAGCATGTATCTCTGTGCCACTCTCCTTATGGCTTTCTATCTTCCGATGTGGCTTCTCCAGGGTAGGATTGATCTTTGCAATACTTGGCAATTTCGTAAAACCATGGCTTCTCCTCATCAGCCAATTCTTCTTCTAATTCTGTCAACATGATTTCCCTCTTCTCAAGGATTTCTTCCTGTAGGCCTTCCTTGCTATCCTGTCCTTGATATCTACGTAGGAAGCGTCATCGATTGCAGGGGCGTGACGCTTGTAGATGGAAATGGAATCAAACCATCTTCCTAGAGGGAACCTTAAAGATGATGCCAACGAGGCGAGGGCATCGGCCAGAATATTCTGATGACGAGGGACATGGACAAAGATCAATTTGGTGAACAGTTTGGCAAAGGCAGCAGTGAGTTCTTGGTATGGCTTGAGCTTGGGATCGCGAGTGCGATATTTGGTGAGCACCTGGCGAAGAATGAGTTGACTATCACCTACGACTCGCAATTCGGTGATACGAAAAGAATGAGCGAGTTCCAGGCCAGCTAGAAGAGCTTCATATTCAGCTATATTATTGGTAACTGGGAATTTGAGCTGGTATGCCAGTGGGAATGTAAGGCCTTCAGGCGACAGGAGGGCAATGCCGATTCCTTTCCCTTGGGAATTCAGAGCTCCATCAAAATGTAACGTCCACATGTAATCATCTGATTGGTTGATGGACATTAGTTCCTCATCTGGAAACTCTGATTGGATAGGGTCGAATTTGGGAAGAGGATGGTGAGAGAGATGCTCAGCTATGGCATAACCCTTAATCACCTTTTGCTGAATGTAGGTGATGTCAAACTGAGAAAGAAAGCTTTGCCAGCGTGCTAATCTATCTGTAAGGATAGATTTTTCTAGAAGGAACTTGATAGGGTTCATTCGGGCAATCAAATGGACTTCATGAGCTAGAAGTAGTGTTTCAACTTCTGCACTACCCAGACAAGGGCGGCACAAGTTTTCTCCATAGCCGTGTACTTCTGCTCACAGGGGTTGAGGAGTTTGGACAAGTAATAGGTCGCCCTTTCCTTGCCTGCTTCATCGGCTTGTGCTAGGACAACTCCCACGGAGTCGTCCAGGACTGAGATGTAAAGGATTAAAGGTTTACCTGGCGTGGGTGGAATTAGGACGGGTGGATTGGCCAGATATTCCTTCAATCCTTCAAAAGCTTTTTGGCATTTAGAATTCCAAAGGAATTCTACTCCTGACTTAGTCAACTCGTAGAAAGGTTTGCACCTTTGCGAGTGCTGGGACACAAATCGACGAATGAATTGTAACCTTCTATTAACCCTCGAACTTCTCTCAGGTTTTTCGGGGTGGCATATCCCTAATTACTTTAGCTTTGTTGGGATCTATTTCAATACCCCTCTTACTCACAATGAAACCAAGCAATTTGCCCGACGAAACACCAAATACGCACTTCTTTGGATTCATTTTCAAATTGAACTCCCTTGATCTTTGCAGCACCTTAGCTAGAACTCTCGAGTGTTCTGCCCTAGTCCTGGATTTCACCAGTAAATCATCCACATACACCTCTAAATACACATGCATCATGTCATGAAATATTGCCATCATAGCCCTTTGATAAGTAGCTCCAGCATTCTTCAAGCCAAACGGCATGACCAAATAACAGTAAGTTCCCCAAGGTGTGGTGAATGATGTTTTCTCCTGATCCTCTTCTGCCAAACGGATCTGATTATACCCCGAAAATCCATCCATAAACGAGAGAGTTTCATAGCCTGCCGTGTTATCAACCAACACATCGATGTGAGGCAAGGGGAAATCATCTTTTGGACACGCGCGGTTAAGGTCCCTAAAATCGATACAGATTCTCACCTTTCCATCCTTTTTCATGACCGGGACAATGTTTGCCACCCATTGAGGATATAGGACGACTCTAATAAACCTGGCTTTGTGGAGCTTATCGACCTCCTCCTTCATCTTCAAAGCCATCTGGGGGTGGAAACGTCTTAACCTCTGCTTTACCGAGACAGACCCTGGTTTTAGCGTTAGGCGGTGTTCGACCAGGGTGGAATCCAATCCCGGCATATCCTCGTAGCTCCATGCGAACGTGTCCCTATACTCCTTGAGAACCTCAATCAATGCCTCTTCTTCAGACAATGGCAAATTATCACTTATGAGGACGATCCTAGGGTCTTCCTCGGTCCCCAGGTTGATCTCTTTGGTGGGTTCTTCTATAGCGGCTGATGGTTCGTCAAACCTCCTCATTCCGCTAGCATATGCGTCAGCCGCGTCCTCATATTCTTCGTCCCCTTCTTCAATAGGGTACTCTCATCTGTGAGCTCATAAACTCCATATCCCTCATCAATTGTGCAATCCTCCTCGCATTCTAACTCCGACAGATGGATGGGATTTTCTAGCAGTTGAGGAATAGCTAGACATGCCTGGCACCTATTGGCTAAATCTAGAAGAAATCGGCGAGGAATTGCCTACCCTTGGATTTTCTTCTAGGCACTACCCTTGACTCATTATTGCTAATTGACCTACTTGTCCTACAGACGAAGGGGAAACTGAAGAATGTACAGGAAAAGACCCCTCAGTGGAGGGGTAAAGAAGGTCGCTCAAGGGACCTTGAATGAATGGCCCGTAGGTCGGGGCGCACTCGTGGGAGATGTAGGAGGTCTCCTCAAAGGAAATGCACTGTTGAGGAGTTTGAAAATTGACGTTTTTTTTTCATTTTCATTTTCAATTACAAAACAATTGAAAGAAATTAGGGAATGGGAGGAGGGGACTATAGCTAAGGGGTTGTAGGGCTCATTGAGTAGATCATGGTTGAAAATTCGGCACGGGCTGAGAAACCCGCGCAAGAATGTGAGTAGAGAAGGGGACCTAGGAATATCATCAGATAAATGTCTAGCCCAAGAAAGAGTCAGCAGCAACGGCTGATGAGAATGATTAGATAGAATGATGGAAAGCGATCCGTCAGTGGCAACGTCCTCTTGGCGAGGAAAACTTGGAATTTTGGCAATGTCAACGACACCTTTTGGCACCTCGGAGATCAAAAGCGGCCCCTCCAAGTCCGGAGGCGAGAACATCTGCTGTAGTGCAATGGAAATATCATGTATATCGAACCACTTGTTCCACTCGCAGTCCGGGTCATCGTGCTTCCCCTTCTTTGTAGCCCTCGAGCAACTTTCGGCTAAGTAGGCAATCCGAACTTCCCCATGTGATTCTTGCGGCTGATCCCCCAACTGTATAACCGGCCCTTTTATGAAATGAGAGTACAAGGTCCATGTAAGAGGTTCTCCATCTTCCTCAATCGGGCCTTCAAAACCTAAGCCAGCTCTGAGGATTACCCTGGCCTTCCCTACCGGTCTCAGTCTTCCTTGTAATTGTGCTCCTAGACCTTTGCCTTGATGGTAACCTAAGTTGTTCATGATCTCCCATCCCTTGGAATGGGAAGGGGAACGTGGCGTCGGCCCGGGAAGTGGCTTTCTTTGTGTTGGTGAAGGGCGGCTAGGGTCACACACATCTAGCAGGGAAAGGATAGGCCTATGGGTCGGCCAGACAGAGGGCAATGAAGTGTTAATAGCATCCACCGTAGGGAGCAGGGGCATGCTAAACACCTTGATGATCCGTCCCTTGTACGGGAATTTTAAGCATTGGTGGTTGGTGGAAGGGACGGCATTCAGCGTCTCTATGTAAGGACGACCCAATATGCCCTTGAACGTGGGGTCCATGTCGAGGATGTGAAACTCCGTAAGAACAGCAACAGGACCCACTTCTACATTAAGGATAATCCTCCCCTGTGGAGGCCTCTTGCTATTATCATATGCGGTGACTGTGATAGCCGATGGCCTTATCTGTTCTAAATCAACCCCACATAGCAAGAGAGTGTTCATGGAGATCACATTGATTGAGGCACCCGTGTCCACTAGGCACGGGTTTACGGGCACCCCGTTGATCTTCACTGCAATGCACAAAGCATATTTCCGAGCTTCCTGGGGGGCAAGCTCGTGGTCATGGAATGTGATGGCCGGTTGCGTGCTCGTCGGTGTCAGCACCGACGATATCTTCTCTACCGGGAGATCCTCGTTCACCATGACCATTTGGAGATACTTCATTAGTGCCTCTTGATGGGACGTGGACCTCTTAATCAACTCCAAGATGGAGATTCGGGCAGGCGTCTTGTCCAGATGTTTTAGAAGATCATATTGTGTCCCGGGGATGGATTCCTCTAACTGATCTTCAGTTCCTTTCTCTTGTTGGGACTGTTCTAGACTCCGAACGTTCTGGGGAAAAACTCGGTGGAAGATCCTTCCACTTCGGAGCACCATGGCTTGTTGCTTTGGTTGCACCTCGACGGAGTTAGGTATGGGTTTTATGAGAGGTTTAAGTGGGGGAGGGATGGTTGGCGGAGCGGAGGTGATGACGGGTGTAGGGATCCTGATGAGGGGTTTGTTTGGGAGAGATGGAGGCGGAGTGGACGGCACCTGGGATGGATGGTGGATGATGAGAGGTTTCGAGGGTAGGGGTGAAGGAGTGGCGGAGGTGGATGGGGCCTCGGATGGGCGAGGTAAAATTAGGGGTTTTGAGGGTGTAGGTCAAGGTGTGGTGGAGGGCTGGACCGGGAGGGAACTGGCGACGGGGGAGCGAATGAGAGGGCGTGATGACTGTGGGACAAAAAGAGGTCCACTCGGGGGTTGTGACGTGGTTCGAGCAGAAAGAGGTGCCGATCGGATGAGGCGAGGGGGGTGGCTAGGAACGTGCTGGGCAACAAGAACGGAGGTGCCCTCCGCATGCCAACCTTGCCCTCTTCCGATTTCTGGGAAGGAAGAGATGGGGTTGACTTGGTGATTGGGTCGTTGGTGCTCCGGAAGTGGGTTTTGAACAATGCCCATGTTCTGTTGTTGTTGTGGGACCTGCTGAGGTTGTTGTTGTTGTTGGGGTTGTTGTTGTTGTTGTTGTAATTACGGTCTGGGGGGAGGTCTCCTTGCCTTCAAAGTGGCGACAACTCTCCTCATTTCATCCCAATCAATTAAGTGTCCATCATTCATATCATAAATGTAGTCCTTAAAATCAAAGCAGTTCTCCACTGTATGGCCCGGCTGCCTATGGTAAACACAATATCTGGACGTGTCAACATTTAGTGGCCATATGGGTCTTTCTTTAGGCAAGACGAGTGAATTAACAGCCATGAGAGCATTAAAGATGTCCGGTAGTGATTCCGGCAATGGTGGGTAGTGAGCTCTCTTCGGGCCAATCGGCCTTCTCTGTTGTTGTGGGGGGCCGTAGTTCCCCGGGGGTGGAACATGATGGTACTGAGCAGGTGGCTGTTGTTGTTGTTGGGGATGGAAGGGTCGTGCCACATTGTTCTGATAGAAGTTGTTTTGTAGGGGAGGACGATAGGGTTGCTGACCCTGTTGGTTCTGATGGAAGGGGAGTGGTAGGGCTTGTGGAGGCCTGGGGTCGGCTTGCTGGTTGGGATTGCCAACCGCACTCACCTGCTCATTTGTCACTACCCCTTCTGTCACCCCACCTTGGACACCAGTGCCCGGCTTCCTAAACACCCTCGGCTTTGGTGGCTCGAACATATGCATGAGAGGGGAATCTTTCAGTTGTGTCTGGACATACCGAGCCCTCTCGTACAGTTCCTCCATGGTGTTGAGCTTGTTCATTGCCAGGATATGCCTAAACTGGGGGGTAGCATTTGATATAATCATCTTCACCTGCTCTGGCTCTGAGATGGTATCCTTTATCCTCTCTGCCAGGGACCTCCATCTATCGGCATACTGGACGAAATCTTCGTCCGACTTCATTTTTTCGGCGACCAGGTCGGTGATAGAAAGAGACGGGCCAACCCGGTCCCGGTACCTCTGTAGGAACTTCCTCTGAACCACGTCGAAGTCCTCAGCCTCACTCGGCTCTAGGGCGTAGAACCATTCCAGCGCAGGGCCATCTAATGATCTCCTAAAGAGGTATGCCAGGGATCTTTTATCATTCTGCCAGAACGAGGACTCATACATGAAGTCCTTCAAATGGGTAAAGGGGTTGCCAGTGCCATTGTACCTACGGTACGTGGGCATCTCAGAAGGGGGAAGGCGAAACATTGGTAGGACAGGCAGAGAAACTTCAGGGGTGGATTTTACATCCACCATTTTCTGTAAGTTTCGGAATTGCTCATCCATCTTGTTCAGCTTGTTCAAGAGGGACTGGGTGAACGGGTCAATTGGTGAAGGTGGCGCTTGCCACAGAGAAGCGGTAGGCCTCCCGGAGGCCTGAGAAGGAAACCCATGACAGGAAGGGTATTGGGGTCTACCAGTGGATAGGCCCGGTTGGATTGGTGTTTGAAGGGCGGCTGGCGCCGGAGATTGGGAGGGGAATTGGAAGGAGGGAGGCTGTTGATTTGCCTGCCCGAAGAGTGAGGGGGAGGGAATGGCCTGTACAGACTCTTGGACAGGAGTAGCAGCCGGATTCGGCTCCGTGGGAGAGGGGGAAACCGATTTCCCTTTCAGAATGGCCTGGAAGGCCTGGAGTTGCTCAGGGTTGAGCTGGGTGTTGGCAAGGACACCTAACAGAGAGGAGATGTCCTGAGGGGAAGATGTATCCCCGGCAACATTCGGCACCTCATGTGAGGGCTCGTGGGATGGACCGGCATCCATGGCGTAGACATGGGGCTCACCTTGGTAGCCCTGGTCCGGGCTGTATTCTATGTAAGAGCCATGACCTGGGTCATGCATTTGGGGCTCATAGCCGAAGGCGTCAGCCTCGAAAGTATCGTAATTATACTCGGCCATCCTTAACACTTTTCCAGAACGTAATAACATACACCAGCATACAAGTAGCAGAGATTAACACACAAGTGGATGCTTTACGTCCCTTTTTTTGTTTTGGTTTGTTTTCTTTTTTTCTCTTTTTTTTTCTTTTCTCTTTTCACAAACGAGGAGTTCACGCAAAGACAGGACCCTAGTTAGAATTTTGGCCATCGCCGTGTCAGCTAAGGTCGCTCGCCTCACCACGAATGGGTAACTAAACTCCGGGGAACTTCAGTGGTACAACCTGCCCAGTGAACGAAGAGGGAATCCTTCGCTGTCGGGGACTTACGAGGTCCCGATGAAGGAGATCCTAGTCCGTCGAGAGGAATTCCCGAACGGAGAGTCCTTCCTTCACCGAGAAAAGGTGATCCTTAGAAAAGGAAAAGGAAAGGAAGAAAATGCATGTAATGTAGTGCAGTATAACTAAGATATGTGAAACACAAACAAAGCAAGGAGAACAGGGATTATGCAGGACAAAATAGAACTAAACACTTTAACGAGAACAAAACTTCGGACAGGACAGAACTAAACAGATTCAGGATCAAAACTTATTGTAGGACAGGACAGAACTAAACAATCTCACAAGATCAGAACATATGCAGGATGGGACAAAACTTAAACAATTTTTACAAGAACAGAGTTTATGTGGGATAGATTAGAACTATACAATTTATCACAGGATAGAACTTATGTAGAACAGAATAGACATAAATAATTTCCACAAGATAGAACTTATGCAGGACAGAGTATAACTAGACAATTTCCACAAGATTGAAACCTATGCAGGAAATGGAACTAAACAAATTTTCACAAGAATAGAATTTAAATAGGGTGGAATAGAACTAAACGAATTTTCATAAGGTAAAGGAAAATAGGAAATGTACTTGATAGAGCACCATTGAGTTTTTTTTTCTTTCTTTTCTATCTTCTCCCTTTTTTTTTCTCAATTTGGGGATGCCAGATGGGAAGTGCCTTTGGGAGAACACGTCCACTTGTCAGGACGTGTCCGCACAACGGCTGACAGTTGCTAAGGGCGATGACGCTGAGTACGCACCTGGGGCTCCAGGCAGCGCCTCGAGCTGAAGCCCATTTTTCGGAAAACAACGGAAAGAAAGGGAACAACGTGAATCTCTCGAGAAATCAAGGGAATCAGGGGAAGTGCACGAGGTGCACGAGGGATAAACGCAAAGCAAGGTGCTACTTGGAGCACGACTATAGCGCATGGGGGCGCAATGGGGAGGGGCACACGTGGGTGCCAATGGGGGAGGGGCACACGCGGGTGCCAATGGGAAATTGTAGCGCACGTGGGCGCAATAGGGAAGGGCACACGCGGGTGCCAAATCACACGGGTAACCAAACGGAAAGCAAAAGAGGTCCCACCGTGATCGCCAGGAGATGTGGACGGATGTCACGGGGTTTAAGAGAGGGGAGGGAAACACGTTACGCTGGGAAAACGCGGGAAAGGGACTCCCGGGGAGGGTTGTCTCTACCGGGCTCGAACGACGGAAATATACGGAACGAGAAAACCCACGGAATGGAAATGTACAACGAAATGAATTGACATAAGGAAATTACAGAATGGAAACCACCGCGAGGAATTACTTCCGTCCACGGGGTTTAAACAGAAATTAAAAGAACAAAATTACGGAATGAAAAGGCTCCGCAAGGAATTACTTCCGTCACGGGAACCTCGCGAGGAATTACTTCCGTCGCAGGATTTAGACAGAAATTAAGAAATAAAATGACAGAATGAAAAGGCTTCGCGAGGAATTACTTCCGTCACGAGAACCTTCGCGAGGAATTACTTCCGTCGCAGGATTTAGACAGAAATTAAAGAAATAAAATGACAGAATGAAAAGGCTTCGCGAGGAATTACTTCCGTCACGGGAACCTTCGCGAGGAATTACTTCCGTCGCATGATTTAGACAGAAATTAAAGAAATAAATGACAGAATGAAAAGGCTCTGCGAGGAATTACTTTCGTCACGGGAACCTTCGCGAGGAATTACTTCCGTCGCATGAACCTCCGCGAGGAATTACTTCCGTCCACGGGGTTTAAACAAAAGGAAAAAGTGACAGAAAAGAAAGGGGGAGAGGGATGTGATCGCCAGGGGCTGAGAACCCCACGGAAAAGCTGTGATCGCGTTCGCCGCCAGAGCGGGAGCAGTGCGGGTCCTCTCTTCCTCTTCTGTCGGCCGGCCGACGAAGAGGGCCTTCCTTGGTTACCCCGGTTTTGTTATTCCTTCTTTTGGTTTGTTTTTATTTTTCGTTGTTGTTTTTGGTTTTTTCGTTTTGTTGCCTTTATTATTTTTATTCTTTTATTTCTTTTAAAGAGACATGAGAAAATGACGAAAGAAATCGAGATGTAAAAGATAGAGAAGAGAGTGAGATATAGAGAATTAAAATTATGAAAGACCACTGGGAGAATATATATAGAGAGAGAAAGACTCTTTTTTTAGAAAAAATAGAGAGGGACGGGGTGGAGACTTAACAATAAATAACAATAGCAAGAGAGAGAACTAGAATAAGATGGTGAAGGTGATGGTCGGGTACCTCAAAATAGGAGGGATGGTCGCGTTTCATCCTCGAACTGGGGATCACGTGAGTTCCTCCTCCTCCTCTTTCGGACGGCTGAGGGAGGGGGCTTTCCTTTGATGGTTCCCCTTGCAAAAGAAGACAAAATAATAAATCAGGATAATGACAATGCAGCATCCACCCCTTGTGATGAATCTGGTGAAGACATGAATGAATACGCACCTGGTCGAGGTTGTTTTAAACCCCTTTGGACACCAAGGGTAGATGGATGATATGATGAATAAGTAAACAAGACTTTCTCGGGGAAAGAAATGCAATATGGATAATGCATGCATACAATGTAACTAGCGAAATAAAAACAAAGCAGGGCGAAGGGAGACGCGAGAACTTATTGGGGGAAGCTGTTGACAGGCTTTGGATGAGCTCCTTCAGGATGAGGACGGCGCGAGCAGACGGCGTGCCGGAATAGCCTTCCTCGTGTACTCAAACACCCAGGAACTCGACTTCCTTTATTTCACGGGCCTCAACACAGACCGAACCGGAACCTCTCTTTTCAATCCGAACAGACCCCTACACACACTCACAAATGCATACGTACACAAACATACAAGCATACATACATGTATATGTATGTATACATAGCTATATGCTATTCATTCAACTATGGAGAGAAAATGATGAAAATAACAAGAATACAAGTGGACACGTACTAAAAAAAATATAAAATATGAATATGGGAATATGTATACAGGAGAGATAAAGAAGGAGAAGGCTAGAGAGAGAAAGATAGGGAGAGAGAGAGAGAACTCTCCCTTTTTTTAGTGATCTTTTTTTTGCAAGAAATTTAAGAAAAGATAATGCAAATGGAGATAGAAAATGGTGAGAGGTGAAAGGGCTTAGAAAGAAATACTAGGAATAGAGAGAGAAAACATAAAGATAGGGGAGGATGAGGGTTTTATATTAATAGGATTATATGTAAGGGAGGGCCCTATCACGTGTGTGTGCATGGGTGTTAGAGAGAGAGGGGATTAGAGAGAAACCGTGAGAGAGAGAGGGGGGTGCGATGGGGGAGAGAGAAGAAAAGGGGGGAGATTTGATAATATAAATGTATATATATATATATATGTTAACAAAAGAAAGAGAGAGAGAGGGAGAGGAAGAGAGAGATTGAGAGAGGGAGAGAGAGATCGTGGGAGAGAGTGATTAAGATAATAAAAAAAATTAAAATAAAGAGAGAGAGCCAGAGAGATCGAGTGAGAGAGAGATTTAAGAGAGAAAAAATTAAAATAAAGAAAGAGAGGGAGAGAGAAGGCGGGAGTGAGAAGGTGAGAGACAGAGAGAATGAGAGGGAGAAAGAAAGAGTGAGAGAGGGAGTAAAAAAAAGGAGAAAAAAAATAAAAGAAAGAAAGATGGAGAGAGAGAGAGAGAGAGAGAGAGGAAGAGAGTGAGGGGAGAGGGAGAGAGATTGCAAGAGTGAGAAAGAAACAGGGAGAGAGAGGGGAAACCGTGAGAGGGGGAGAGAAAGAAGTGGGAGAGAAACAGGGAGAGAGTGGGGAAACCGTGGGAGGGGGAGAGAGAAAGAAGTGGGAAAAATAAAAAAAATAGAAAGAGATGAGAGAGAGTTCGAGACAGAGAGAGAGAGACCCGCGGCGGGGCGAGAGAGAGAGAGAGAGAGAGAGACGCGAGAGGGAGGGGAAAGAAAGAGAGAGAGAGAGAGAAAGAGAGAGGAAGAGAGAGATAGAGAGAGGATGAAAGAGATCGTAGGAGGGGGGAGAGGAGACGGAGGGGGAGAGAAGACGTGCAGGGAGAGAGAAAAAAAGAGAGAGGGAGAGGAGAGACGGAGGGGGGGAGAGGAGACGGAGAGAGAGAGAGAAGAGATGGAGGGGGGAGAGGAGACGGAGGGGGAGAGAGAGAGAGAGTGAGACGGAGGGGGGAGAGAGACAGGAGAGGACGGTGGCGGGGGCATCGTGGGGAGACGACGACGGCAGCGGCGGCGGCGACCGGCGGTGCGACGGGCGGCGACCGGCGGCGGGTGTCCGGCGGCGGCGGGCTCGCTGGCATGCAAAGGGGGACGGCGGTGGTGCAGTGGGCGTGGGCGGTCGACGGGGAGCGTGGATGACGATCGCGACGACAGTGGCGGTGTGCAGGGGGGCGGCTGCGGTGAACTGCAGGCGGTGGCCCGGAGGGCGACGGCAGCAGCGGCGAGGGGAGGTCGACCGAGGCGTGGACGTCCGTGGGCGGCCGCGGCTGGCTATAGGGAGGCGACGGCGGCGTGCGCGTCCGGGGTGGTGGGCAGCTGCGGCTGTCGGAGGTGGTCGTGGGATGACGGGAGTGAGAGAGGGGGGGGAGCTGTGATGGCAGGAGGCTTCTGCCCGTTGACCGGAGGGAGATGGGGAGGAGGATGCGAAGGTCTATGTGGGCGTCGGTTGTAGGGGCTGACAGGGTGGCGGTGTGGGAAGTGGAGGTGGCCGTGGGTGTGGGTCTGCGCGATGGAGAGAAAAGACGTGAGGGGAAAGATGGAGTGAGAGAGGGTGAGGGAGAGGCTTGCGGCCAGGCGGAGATGGAGGAGTGGGCTCGGTGGCAGGTGCGAGAGAGAGAAAGAGACGGGGAGGGCGACAACGGTGGACACTATGAGGAGAGTGGAGGGCTGAGGGGTGCTCGATGCCGGGTTGAACGTGGTGGTGAGATGGGAGAGGGGTCGACTGTGGGGGCTGCGATGGTGTTGGCTGGGTGTTAGCAGAGGAAGGGGGAGAGAAATGGGAGGGTGGTTGCTACGGTGGTGCCGAGGGAAAAGGGAGTGAGAGAGGTGGGTTTGAGAGGAGGCATGTATCAGTGTTAGAGAGGGGGTGGCTGTCGGTTCTTACGTGAGTGGGTGGGGAGATGAGAAGGGAAAAAAAATGGGAGAAGTGGTTGTCCAGGGAATGAGAGGGTGGTTACGTAAGAGTTGTGAGGAGAGAAGAAAACCTCCCTATGTGAGTGAGAATGAGAGTGGGCCAGAGAGAGAGGGGTGGTTCTCGGGGAGAAGGAAGGAGAGAGAGAGAGTATTAAAGAGAGGGGGCAAGATCCGGATAAGGTGGGAAGAGAGTAAGAAAAGTAATAAAGGATGGGGTCAAGTTTATTAAAATTTATTTATTTATTCTTAGAATAAGAAGGGGCCAAGCCCATTATCACATGAGCCCATTAACACTTAATGAGCTTCCCTTTATTTATTTATTCTTAGAATAAGAATGGGCCAAGCCCATTAACACACATATTTTTTTGTATTATTATTATTTTTATTTTTTTTATGTAGAAAAGAGAATAGCCACAGGCCCATTAACAGGAGTCTTATTAAGAAACGACAATTAAGGTTTACCAGATAAAAATTGGAGGTCACTCAACTAACTTAACCGTGCGAACCACTTTGGGACGTCTCAGTGTAATATGGGATCTGCTCATCGTAATGCTAAAATGACGTGTCTACAGTCGTCACACTACATCAAGCCTTAAGCACCTGATCGAGGTCACGATCCAAGTCCCTTTTTGATGGGGACATCACCTCCCATGCCCACGTTCACATCTCGTCTCCTCGCCCCGGTTGCATCCGGCATGGTCTAGTTATTTAATTTTGAGTCCTATGTAATTCTTATTTGAGTCATTTGATGTATTTCCCTTTTATTTGAGTCATGTACCTAGGTTAATGAGTCATCTACCTAGGTTAAGTGTCATTAGATTATTTAGAATGGTTATTAGGCCCAATTCTTTGGGCTAGGCCCAGGGGCGCCCCTACCCCCTTGGTCTTTGGTCATTGTAGTAAGAGTCAGGGACTTTTGTAGAAATGTGGGTTGCCTCTTTTGTAGAAATGTGGGTTGCCTATATATAGGACCTCATTTCCTTCATTTGAACTAATGAATCAATGAATGAAAATTGCCATTTGAGAGTTCAAATTTTCTATTGGAGAGATTCCATTAGTTGGGTGAGAAACCCTTGGGAGTGATTCCCCCTATCCCCCCTCTCTCTCTCTACCTCTCTCTCTCTAATAAGTCATTTTCTCTCTCCTCCACTTTCTCTCTCTAAAACATGCGCCCCTTTCTCTCTCCTCCCCTCCCAACCACCTTTCTCTCTCTTCCCCCCTCCAATAACTCATCCCCAACTCCCCACCAACCCACCTTAACTCCACCCCAGCCCCAAGGGAGATTCCACCACTCCCCACTCCACCCTCCAACCACCAACCACCCACTCCCCTTCCCCAAGCACCCTCTCATCTCCCAAGGGAGAATTCCCACTCCCCAAGCCCCCTTTTACCTTCCCCACACACCTCTTCCCATCCCCCAAGACTAAAATTTAATCCCACCCTTAAACCCATTTTCAAATACCCTTTCCCTCTCACCCACCTTCCCAAATTCGTAGCTCCTCCTCCCACCACCTATTAGACCCCCTTCCAGACCCCATTCTTCCCTTCCCCCACCTTGGAACACCCCCTCCTAGACCCCCTCACAGCCCGGGCTTTCCCCACACTCATCCACCCCCATTTCCCCTCCCATATACCCCATTCCCCCTCGTCATCTTCAACCTACAGTTCCCAGTTACAGATCTGCAGATGAGTAGCAGCTTGTAGAGGCGACCACGGTTTTCTCCGGACGTTTCTGAAAGATCAAGAGCCATCGTTGGAAGCGACTCCCAGTCCTCTTCGCAACGGCCGTGGTCCCATCCCGTTCTGAGTTCGTGATCGCCCAGGGGAGTCATTCTTCCCCGACTGCGCAAAGCCTCCCTGGGAGGAGACCAGATCCGGAGTGGAAGCCCGACTGCGATGGTCCTGCTTGGAATCTGATCGAGAGTTATTATTCAAAAAACTTCTACTACGAGTCTTCTTTCTTCTCCAAAAAGTAGAGCTCAGTTTGGCATCCGGAACCAGGAGTTATCAATTTTCTCCCCCGGGTGCGCGGTTCTGCTTCCCCATAGTCTGCACCGACCTCTCATCAGAGTTCAGAGCCCACTGGTCTTCTCTGAAAACGTTTGGCTTCCCCGCCAGTTTTTCTTCGAAGAGGACCCGTCAACGGTTCCAACGGCTCCGGCGGCACCTGATTCTGAGTTCCGGAGCGGTCGTGGCATCCTCTTCTTCCTGCTGTTGGAAACCTGAAGCTATCAGAACCGAGGGTCTGCCACCCTGTTCAACCCCCTACCCCGACCAGCAGCGGTGCCCAAAGAAATCAACAAAATTTAAGCATCATCCCGATCTAGCTACGAAGAATCTCCAAGTGGTCTCGTCATCGGAAAAATTCTGGAGTGGCCACAGCATCGTGATAACAATCAGTCAGTCCTGAAGCACAGACAGCGGACAGAACCGACGTCGGCTTCCTTGTTGATCGCTAGTTCGGTGTCACCCCTCCCCGCTTGGCCGGCTGAAGGCCCCTCCCTGTGTGGAGGTAGTTTTGGATGTATTCACAGTTAACCCCCACCCCAAGATCCCCCTCCTGCGAGAGGCGTAGTGTTGTAATCACTTAAACAGGGTCAAGCGGCAACGGCGCGGCGTGCGGGTGCGTATCCACGCCTCCCCGCTCGCCCTCGTCTATCAGCCGGGATCGGTGTTCTCACACCGATCAGGTGAGCTCCGGGACACATCCCTCGCTGGTTTATTCATGCTTATTTAGTATTGTCTTTAGCTCCGTCGGACGGTAAGTGAGTGCTTGATCCAAATTTCCCTCCAATTGAGTGGCCACCGCGGAGTGAGGTGAAGAGCGACCCTACAACCCATGCCTTTGGCATGCTGGCCGCCCACAAAATTGGGTATCCCATCCCCTTAGGGGGTCAACCAAAGCGAAGCCTAGCCTCGGAATATCAAGGTCCCACTTTGGACCCTCCCCACCATTGCCAATTTACCCACGGGTAATAGTGTCCGCTAAGCGAGTGAGCTCGCCTGAGTAGTTTCATCATCAAAAGTTGCTTCCTTGCGAGTCATAGGTCCAAGGTGTATTGGCCTTGTGATTACCGCCCAAGGTGGTGTCACATCAAGTGGTATCAGAGCAAGTTCACAACTTGTCTCTATCAAGTTGGTCCTAGGACGCACATATGCATTTAGAGTCTTCTAGTGCATCGCTCTTGTCCACTAGTATAGCCACCTCATATCGACCTTACCAATCGGCCTTCTCCATAAGTCCAAACCACCAAGGGATGCCTACCACTAACACACATAACCTCCCTGGCCATGTCAACTACCTCATGAAGGCCTTGACCTATGCCAATGAGCGGCTTGATAACATATCGGGTCGACTCAAACAACTTGGAGAAAATGGTGTTGTGCCCATGCATGTGGTTTTGGTTTTGATGATGGTTTTAATGATGGCTTTGATGATTGGTTGTTGATGTGAGTTAATAAAATGTTCAGTCATCTTGCTGCTCAGTTTAGACTAACATATTTGATGTTTCAGTCCTGTTACATGTTAAACTGATGCATAAAGCATTCATTCATTGCTGTGGTTTTGATGATTGATATTGTATTTTGATGATAGCAATGATATAGTGTTTTCATGACATTGTGCCTTGATGATTGCATCATGACTGTGACTGGTACAACTGATATATTGTTTATGTTAGACTTATGTTATGTGCATAGTCTATACAGTGCTTTGTAGGGTTTATGCCCTAAGTCTATTCACTGCACAGCAAGCTCAAAGTCGATACATTGAGCGTCTCATGCATCATTCGTCTAAGTCCATACATTGGACTGTAGTGTGCATTTGGCGAACACATCGCAAGTCTAGACATTGCACTGCAGCATGCATTTCCTTAAAAGTCTATACATCGGACTGGTTTGCATTGGCTAAGTGTATACAACGTCAGCTCATGCCTTGTCTTAGACAAAGTATATACAATGGCCTTGGGTCTCCAAGTCTATACAGCCTTTTGCTTCGCCAAAGTCTGTACATTGGTCTGAATAGGCTAAGTGTTTACATCGTCTGCTGTGAGGACAGCAAGTCTGTACGCTGGCCTTCTTTCATGATAAACTACAAGTCTATACATTAGACTGTTCTTCAAAGTCTGTACATCAGACTGTACATCGTCTTCGTGCTGTCTCTGTACTTGAGTCTTCGTGTTGTTTGAGCTTACAACACTTCGTGTTGATTCCCATGCTTTACAAGAAAAAAGCTGCTAAGAGGTAATACTTCGTGTTAATTTTTATGTTTTTTGTCTTCGTGCTGTTTTCTCTTTAGACTTCGTGTCCTTCTCGCCTTGACCACACTCCGTGTCAACTCTTTTCCGTGGTCGTGTTGTTCTTCCTATACCTCGTGTCCTTTTATTTTTGTAACCACACTTCGTGTCGGTTTTACTTCTCTATGTCTCCGTGTTGCTTTTTGTATTCGTAACTTCGTAGTGTTTGTTGTTACAGTAACACTTCGTGTCGTTATTGATTTACTTCGTGTTGTTTTCTTTCTACCTCGTGTCGTTCTCTTTGTAGTATCTATTTTGTCACCTTTGGACTTCGTGTCGTTTGTCTTGTGACCTCGTGTCGTTTTTGTTCTGTAACCACACTTCGTGTTGGTTACTGTTCTTCTTGTGACTTCGTGTCATGTTTCACAGTGAACCTCGTGTCGTTTCTGTGTAAACCTCGTGTCACTTCTCTCTGTCCTCTAGTTGAATCTCGTGTCATTTTTTATGTCTACTTTTTCACTCCGTGTCAACTTCGTTTTAAGTGTTGTTTCATGTCTTCGTGTTGTTTTCACCTCGTGTCATTTTTCACTTCGTGTCGTTCTTTTTCCTTCTCACGTCTTCGTGTCGCTTTTCACTCCGTGTTGTTTTTGTTCCACTACGTGCAGAACATTGCAGCACTTCGTGTTGCTTTCTGTGTCACCACCTCGTGTCGTTCTTGCTTTGACCACACTTCGTGTTGCTTTACGTAGACCTCGTGTCTTGCTTGTTTGCAACCACTTCGTGTCGGTTTCTGTTGCCAGTCCATGTTGTTCTCGAGCCGTTCTCTTTGATGTGTATTACGTCGTGTCGTTTTCTTTACTTCGTGCCTTTGTCATCGTATGTATCTCGTAACGTTCTCCTTGTTGCCATTTCGTGTCATTCTTGTTTCACTTCGTGTCGGTCTCTTCGTTGTGTCTGTTCTGTCACAATGTATCTCGTGTCGTTCTTCTTATTATCTCGTGTTGTTTTCATCTTCTTCGTGTCGTTCTCAGTGCATCTAGTATTTCTATTACATACTTCGTGCAGCTTTAGTTCCTATGGCCCTCAGCTTTAATGATTTTCATCTCCTTGCAGATCCGAGGAAGAACATTCCACACACCTGGGCAGCACGTGATCCGAGGCTGGAATGAAGCCTGTTGAGAGACTGCCACGTGGACCGAATTCTTAGGGCTGGAAATGTGGAGGTCACACGTCGTGGCTGATGCTGCTGCTGCTGCTATATATATGAGACCTTCGTCCACAGATGAAGGTGATCGAGTTGGCGAGAAGAAAAGCGTATACAGAGAGCCACGATCCAGATAGAAGAAGAAAAGAGAAAGAAGAAGAGCAGAAGGAGAAGAAGAGAGGTAGAGAGCTCGAGAAGAGTGTGAAGAGAAGAAGAAGCAGAGAGTGAGAGAAGAGCAGAAGAAAGAGAAAGAAAGATAGAGAGTGAGCAAGAGAGCTCGTGGAGAAGAAGGAAGATCTTACCTGAAGATCCGTCTACTGGACCGTGGATCAAATCCAGGCCAGTCAGCTCCGTTGAGAGCCACATTGTGCACTTCATCTTTCAGCTTTCTGTTTTGCTAAAGTCATTTTCGTTTATTGTTTTTCCTTTGTTTTCTAGTTTGTTGTGTTTCTGATACTCTGTAGAGAGGTCGGGGTTCCTCCTGTTAGTTCAGGAGAAGGGAGACTTGTCTCCGGTTCTGGGCTTGTGGATTCAAGTCCAGGGGTTCCCTCCAGGTCTGGAGGAAGAGAGACCGTGTGTCTCTGGTTTGCTAGTGACTGGTGTCACTAGTGGTTCCCTCCGGTTGGGAGGAAGAGGGGAGGCTGTTCCCCTGGTCAAGCTGTTTGGCAGCGTTTGTTGCAGACTGAGTCTGCTGTTTCTAGCGTGAGCTAGTGGAAGCCACACTCGGTTTGAGTGTGGGGTGGATGTAGGTCTGGAGGACCGAACCACCTAAAAATCCTCTGTGCAGTGGTCTGATATCTCTATATGTTTTGCTTCCGCTAGATGTTTGCATAGGGGCGCTCCAAGTGGTTGATCAGATCTTGTTCTGAGTGTTTAATCCGTTGAGTGAGCGAAAGTTTATTTGAGTGGAAGAATGGTGCTACTGCTAATTAGTCTTTCAGATTTGATACATCTGTCTAGTTAGCACTCTAGATAGTTAGTGAGCATCATAACCTTTTAATTGGGTAAAGGTTTTTTAAAAGGTTATATTCATTCACCCCCCCTCTGAATACTGCACCGAACCTAACAATTGGTATCAGAGCAGGTCTCTGATCTATCTGATCTAACAATCTGCAGAGGATCCTGCTGGTTTGTTTGGTGTTTTTCAGAGTGTGCTTTCTGTGTTCGTAGCTTTGATTCTCCGTCTTAGTGCTTTGTCTTGCTTATTTGGTTTAGGTGCTTCAGTTTGTTCTGAGCTTTCAGATTGTTTGCAATGGAGCCAATCGTGCTGAAGGCTAGCTCCAGCAAAGCAAACAGATCCAGCCACAGTGGATCATCAAGCAAGAAAAGTAGCCTCTCGCGGCCTGAAATTGATGAAGACCACATTGGAATGATGATTAGTAACTTCAGGAAATTTCTGAGAAAAAGAGAAGGAAAGCTTGACGGTAGCAAACAGCAAAGAAGGTATACTTCTAATCCTGCCAAGATTATTGACTCTAATGTTTGCTACAAATGCAGGAAGGCTGGACACACAAAGGATGATTGTCCAGAGTTATTGAAACTCAAAGTCAACACCTCGGACATTGATAGAGAAGGAAGAAAGTCAATATGCTTAATGGCCAACCGGGATGATGAGGAATCCTCATCCAAGGTAAATTCTGAATCCGAATCAGATGGATACTCCTTTGAAGAATTAATAGTGATGTATGAAGACTTGTTCAAAGTATCCAAGAAATTAAAATCTGAAAATAGAAAGTTAAAAAAGAGATGTGAACAGATAAATTCTAATGTTTCATGTGAAAACTGTCAGAGACTAAAAACATCTCATGATATGTGCTTAGTTGATCAGAATACGAATAAGGAACAAATCTCCTCATTGGAAAATAAAAATGAAGAATTGAGGTTGCTAAATTCCGCCATGTCTGAGAGACTCCTGACAGTTGAAAAAGGGGAATCTATTCTGAAAGAAAATGAAGTGAGTAATGAATTCACATTGACACTGGAAAATGAGACTCTGAAAAGTCTGAATGATGAATTGCAAAATCAACTTATGTTGTGTGAGGACCACATTGTGTCTTTGGAAAGAGAAATTGAAGATCTAAAAAACTCCCTGTCAAAATTTGTTAAGGGAAGAGACAATTTGAATAAGCTCCTTGGTGCGAATGTAAATTTTCAGAAGGAGAGACTGGGTTACAGTCCAGACATGAAGAAGGCTGAGAAGCCTTTTGGAGAAAAACTGAAGACTGTTTTCGTTAAAAGTTCAGAACAAGAAAAGCCCTCTATCTCATTCTCACCTCAGTACAAAAATCAGAAAGAGAATGAAAAACAGAAAACATATAGAAAGAACTCTTTTATGCATATTGATCACAGTCCTCACCCACACTCGCATGCATCTAGAAAGAAAATGATCTGTCACTACTGTCACAAATATGGACATTTGATGCATGATTGTAACTTGATGGAAAAGGATGACCTAGCAGCTGCTCAAAACAATCAGGCTAGAAAGCATGTCCCATGGGATAAGAAAATTGATTGTTATAACTGTGGAAAAATAGGACATGTTGCTGCACAATGCTGGTCAGGGTCGTTTAAAAGAAACCCCCTTCAATGTTCTCATTGTAGAAAGCATGGCCACACAGTCAAAGATTGTTGGCATATCCAAGGTAGGAATATGAATTTCAAATATGCTAAATTTCCTACACAGAAAAATGACTTTGGAAGAAATAAAGTTGCATATAAAAGAAAGATTTCTACATGTTCTGAATGTGGTAAGCTAGGCCACAAAGCTGCCAACTGTTGGCTAGTTGATTATGGAAAGAAAAATTTTCATGATAATCAAAGAAATACTCATGCTCATCTACATAGGCATCATACTTCAGCTAATTCGGTGGTGTCATGTAGATGTTGTGGAAGGGTTGGTCATTCCATGAATAATTGCTATCTGATGGAATTTGATGATTACTCTGGTAAGAAACCTTTTAGAACACCTGATAGGGGTAGTGCAAGACCCAAGACTGCTTGGGTCTCTGCAGGATCAACTTGATTGATTTGATGCAGGTGTGCCTTGGAAAGAGAAATGAAAGGGGTTAACCAAGGCACTCAAGAATGAAAACCCCAGGATTCAATCCTTCAGGTTAGTTCTGAACTTTGCCTAAATCTCATAATCTGAAAATGCTGATTTGTCTGTTTTAAATTCATCATCTGAAATTGTTGATCTGCTTGACTGATTGTTGTATGATCTTCTCTTGTCTAGTTGATCAGTCTGCATTCAAGACTCAGCTATTGAATTCAACTCTGCATATCTGATGCTCTTCTCGTACTATATGTTGAACTGAATTTGAATGCTTCTTTAGTATATACAGTTGATGCACTATACAGACTCTGCGTCCATGCATGTGTTTTGTGTTAATGCATTGCATGCTTGTCATTGAATGCACACTTGGACTGATTGTGTATAGACTGATTGTCATTACATGTGACAATGATGCTGTTCAATGCATGAAGGACTGCTTTATGTTGCATTGTCATACATGATCATCATGGTATATTAAATGGAACAAGTTGAAGGGCATATGGAGTATGTCTGGATGCTACTGACATGTGTGAGGTGGTCCTTGGACCAAGTCCTCCGCCTAGTACCATGGGTCTAGTCTTCATGTAAAACAGTGAACTACATCATATGTTGAAAAATCTGAAAAAGGATAAAAATGCTCATGAATTAGATGCATAAACCTGAATTGATTGCATACTTGTTTAATGTATCCTTGGTGCATAGTCTGCATGTAGGACAGTATGTTGCATAGCAAGTTAATTCTGTGTTTGCATAATCATTCCTCATCAGCATTGTCTGAATTGATACCTCTGAACTCTACCCATCTGAAGTGCATATATGTGATTTGCATGTATGTTTAAATGCATATTGTAAGGGGGAGTCAATGCATTGCATATAGGTTGTCAAATGCATACATTTGTCAGATTTCATAGCATATCCTTTCTTATTGATTTTGTTGACAAACCTTGATCATATTCTGAAAAACTTTGTGCTTCAAAAATCTCTCTTAACAATTGGTAATTCTCCTATCAATTGGTATCATTTGGCTTCAGAATTCTATCAGTCTTTCATGAAGACTTCAATGGGCTATCTCGATCATAAATCTGAAAATCTTGAACTAGAAATCTTCTATTATACGTTTTTATGAATGACTGAAATAACTAGTGTGGTTTAAGCTTAATGTATTCATGGAGTTTAACTTCAAAATCTCTTAACATATCTGAATCATGTTTAATAAATCTTAACCAACTGTTTCATGCTATGTCTTGCAAAAACTTCTGAAATCTGCACTTTTGAATACATGACTTTATTTGGTTAAGTACATGAGATTAATATTGTTTTGAAGCAAATGAATGTTTTTGAATTGTCTAAAGGGTAAAGTAATTGTCAGAGCAATGACCTTGGTCACTGAGAAACACATGTCCAAAGGATTGTGTCATGAGGTGCCTTAGTTAACTCTGTAAAAATTCATTGAAAATCAGGTAGAGCAATGGCATGCACACTGAGAAATACAATTCACTCATTAAAAAATTGAGTTGTAGTGTGTCATGATGTGTAAATGCTAACTCTGTTCACATAAGGCATGACAGTTAGTCACACTAAGAGCTTAGGGATATTGGCCTCTGATCAAGGTATATCCTCTAGTTACAAGGTGTGTACTGAACTAGAGTGCACGTAAAATTTGTAGCAAGGAAAATTATTGAATAAATTGAAATATCTGAATATTGATGCCAAAATCAAATTGCTACAACCCTAGAAGAAAATCATATGACTTCATAATTGTTTGATTTCAATACAGATGCATGTAATTGCGAAAGAAGTCAATAAGTTTGATTGTGTAAGAGAAAGGGAGATTTATCAAGATAAATATGAGGGCTTGGTTCATTTTTATTAAACCATGGTTTTAGATATCAATACAGAATTTTATTGATAAACTCTGCATACATCATGTTTAAACCATGCTGTTCAATAAATGTCATTCATAAGCCCTTATGATAGAAGACTTTGAAAACTTATGCTTTAGATTTATGATATTGATATCTCTTTGAAAATCAGGCTGAACTTCTTGTGTTTGGAACATCCTTGAGAAATCTGATAATTGAAACTCTTCTGCTCATGGTATTGACTCATTAACCTGAACCTCTTCTTGTTTGCCCCTGTGGTCTCCTTCTCATAAGAGTCCACTTATTGAGGGGGAGCTTCCATGTCATGCATCACTTGCATATCAATTGGCATCTCTTCAGGGGGAGCATTCCTTGTCATGCTGAATCATGCTCATATCATTTGTGACCTTGCATTCATATACTCAAGGGGAGTATTGCATTCCTTGTTGCATCTGCATTTTTGCATTTAACCCTTCCCATGGTTTATTTTGTTTATATCAAAGGGGGAGATTGTTTGCCAAAAAGGGAGAATCATGTTCTTGAAAGGGGGAGAAATTGACTGAACTCTTATACATGCTATAATTTCTCAAACTATTTTTCTTTTTGATGAAGTCAAAGGGGGAGAATAATTTGAGTCTTCAGAATGCCTCAGAATGCCTCACATCATCAGAATGACTCAATGTATTGAAAGTGTTGCCATCATCAAAAAGGGGGAGATTGTTGTGCCCATGCATGTGGTTTTGGTTTTGATGATGGTTTTAATGATGGCTTTGATGATTGGTTGTTGATGTGAGTTAATCAAATGTTCAGTCATCTTGCTGCTCAGTTTAGACTAACATATTTGATGTTTCAGTCCTGTTACATGTTAAACTGATGCATAAAGCATTCATTCATTGCTGTGGTTTTGATGATTGATATTGTATTTTGATGATAGCAATGATATAGTGTTTTCATGACATTGTGCCTTGATGATTGCATCATGACTGTGACTGGTACAACTGATATATTGTTTATGTTAGACTTATGTTATGTGCATAGTCTATACAGTGCTTTGTAGGGTTTATGCCCTAAGTCTATTCACTGCACAGCAAGCTCAAAGTCGATACATTGAGCGTCTCATGCATCATTCGTCTAAGTCCATACATTGGACTGTAGTGTGCATTTGGCGAACACATCGCAAGTCTAGACATTGCACTGCAGCATGCATTTCCTTAAAAGTCTATACATCGGACTGGTTTGCATTGGCTAAGTGTATACAACGTCAGCTCATGCCTTGTCTTAGACAAAGTATATACAATGGCCTTGGGTCTCCAAGTCTATACAGCCTTTTGCTTCGCCAAAGTCTGTACATTGGTCTGAATAGGCTAAGTGTTTACATCGTCTGCTGTGAGGACAGCAAGTCTGTACGCTGGCCTTCTTTCATGATAAACTACAAGTCTATACATTAGACTGTTCTTCAAAGTCTGTACATCAGACTGTACATCGTCTTCGTGCTGTCTCTGTACTTGAGTCTTCGTGTTGTTTGAGCTTACAACACTTCGTGTTGATTCCCATGCTTTACAAGAAAAAAGCTGCTAAGAGGTAATACTTCGTGTTAATTTTTATGTTTTTTGTCTTCGTGTTGTTTTCTCTTTAGACTTCGTGTCCTTCTCGCCTTGACCACACTCCGTGTCAACTCTTTTCCGTGGTCGTGTTGTTCTTCCTATACCTCGTGTCCTTTTATTTTTGTAACCACACTTCGTGTCGGTTTTACTTCTCTATGTCTCCGTGTTGCTTTTTGTATTCGTAACTTCGTAGTGTTTGTTGTTACAGTAACACTTCGTGTCGTTATTGATTTACTTCGTGTTGTTTTCTTTCTACCTCGTGTCGTTCTCTTTGTAGTATCTGTTTTGTCACCTTTGGACTTCGTGTCGTTTGTCTTGTGACCTCGTGTCGTTTTTGTTCTGTAACCACACTTCGTGTTGGTTACTGTTCTTCTTGTGACTTCGTGTCATGTTTCACAGTGAACCTCGTGTCGTTTCTGTGTAAACCTCGTGTCACTTCTCTCTGTCCTCTAGTTGAATCTCGTGTCATTTTTTATGTCTACTTTTTCACTCCGTGTCAACTTCGTTTTAAGTGTTGTTTCATGTCTTCGTGTTGTTTTCACCTCGTGTCGTTTTTCACTTCGTGTCGTTCTTTTTCCTTCTCACGTCTTCGTGTCGCTTTTCACTCCGTGTTGTTTTTGTTCCACTACGTGCAGAACATTGCAGCACTTCGTGTTGCTTTCTGTGTTACCACCTCGTGTCGTTCTTGCTTTGACCACACTTCGTGTTGCTTTACGTAGACCTCGTGTCTTGCTTGTTTGCAACCACTTCGTGTCGGTTTCTGTTGCCAGTCCATGTTGTTCTCGAGCCGTTCTCTTTGATGTGTATTACGTCGTGTCGTTTTCTTTACTTCGTGCCTTTGTCATCGTATGTATCTCGTAATGTTCTCCTTGTTGCCATTTCGTGTCATTCTTGTTTCACTTCGTGTCGGTCTCTTCGTTGTGTCTGTTCTGTCACAATGTATCTCGTGTCGTTCTTCTTATTATCTCGTGTTGTTTTCATCTTCTTCGTGTCGTTCTCAGTGCATCTAGTATTTCTATTACATACTTCGTGCAGCTTTAGTTCCTATGGCCCTCAGCTTTAATGATTTTCATCTCCTTGCAGATCCGAGGAAGAACATTCCACACACCTGGGCAGCACGTGATCCGAGGCTGGAATGAAGCCTGCTGAGAGACTACCACGTGGACCGAATTCTTAGGGCTGGAAATGTGGAGGTCACACGTCGTGGCTGATGCTGCTGCTGCTGCTATATATATGAGACCTTCGTCCACAGATGAAGGTGATCGAGTTGGCGAGAAGAAAAGCGTATACAGAGAGCCACGATCCAGATAGAAGAAGAAAAGAGAAAGAAGAAGAGCAGAAGGAGAAGAAGAGAGGTAGAGAGCTCGAGAAGAGTGTGAAGAGAAGAAGAAGCAGAGAGTGAGAGAAGAGCAGAAGAAAGAGAAAGAAAGATAGAGAGTGAGCAAGAGAGCTCGTGGAGAAGAAGGAAGATCTTACCTGAAGATCCGTCTACTGGACCGTGGATCAAATCCAGGCCAGTCAGCTCCGTTGAGAGCCACATTGTGCACTTCATCTTTCAGCTTTCTGTTTTGCTGAAGTCATTTTTGTTTATTATTTTTCCTTTGTTTTCTGGTTTGTTGTGTTTCCGATACTCTGTAGAGAGGTCGGGGTTCCTCCTGTTAGTTCAGGAGAAGGGAGACTTGTCTCCGGTTCTGGGCTTGTGGATTCAAGTCCAGGGGTTCCCTCCAGGTCTGGAGGAAGAGAGACCGTGTGTCTCTGGTTTGCTAGTGACTGGTGTCACTAGTGGTTCCCTCCGGTTGGGAGGAAGAGGGGAGGCTGTTCCCCTGGTCAAGCTGTTTGGCAGCGTTTGTTGCAGACTGAGTCTGCTGTTTCTAGCGTGAGCTAGTGGAAGCCACACTCGGTTTGAGTGTGGGGTGGATGTAGGTCTGGAGGACCGAACCACCTAAAAATCCTCTGTGCAGTGGTCTGATATCTCTATATGTTTTGCTTCCGCTAGATGTTTGCATAGGGGCGCTCCAAGTGGTTGATCAGATCTTGTTCTGAGTGTTTAATCCGTTGAGTGAGCGAAAGTTTATTTGAGTGGAAGAATGGTGCTACTGCTAATTAGTCTTTCAGATTTGATACATCTGTCTAGTTAGCACTCTAGATAGTTAGTGAGCATCATAACCTTTTAATTGGGTAAAGGTTTTTTAAAAGGTTATATTCATTCACCCCCCCTCTGAATACTGCACCGAACCTAACAAATGGGCCCGCCCCAAGGACGGACGATAGAAGGACATGTCCCCCACCTCCCACTTTTGATGGAACTCATCTTAATGACTATTTAGTTTGGGAGGCATCAATGGACCATTACTTTGAGAGGAATCCCATGTCCGAGGATAGGAAGGTTCGATGTGCCAAAATGCAACTAACCAAAAGGGCTCAAACTCATTGGTTAAAAATTGAAAGCTTAAGGATAATTAGAAGGGAAGTTCCCCTCACCACATGGGAGGACATGAAGGATCAACTTAGGGCTACATATGTTTTCCCCTCCTACCCGGATCACCAAAGCCCAAGGAGCATTTCAACTCCACCATCCCCACCCGGCCAACCTAAGGCTCCAATTCCTCAATTCCCCATAACCCAACCAAAATCCCATCTCACAACCCACACCACTCAAGCCCCATTGGTCCCCTCCGCCACCCCTCACTTCACCCCTTCTCAAAAGGGAAAGAGCCCAATGGAGATAGAAGTGAGTGAAATAACCCCGGGTAAGTGCTAGCCAGAATGTTATAGGTGCCACCAATTGGGGCACATCACCGGACAATGCCCCACAAGGAAACATCTTCCTATGTCTCTAGTGGTTGAAACATCTCCCACCCCGACCACCATTACCCCGCCATCATCCCCCAACAAGGACACTCCTCCCAAGGATAATTTTCCCAAAACCCCTCAACCCACCCATCTTCCTCTTCCTACCCCAACCCTACCCCAACCTAGGCCACCACTACTTCCACTCCCAACCCAAGTTCGACCTCACTCACCACCCCGGGTGCACCATGCCCCAACCATCATCACCCCATCTCCAAAAGACCTTCCCATTCCCTTGAGAAAGGAGGCCACACCCACTCACATAGGAATAGTTGCTAGCCCAGACCCTCTCCCCGCCCATAAGGAAGCCCGAGTTCACACCAATGGTGAGGAAGAGCCTCAACCCTTCACCACTTCAAATAATCTGGATCTTCAAGAGCCACAAACCTTCACAAAAGGCACTATAATCATAGATGGGCCCCTAGCTAGATGGCTAAAGGAGAGACCAATTCACCCCATCATGTCCTATGTTTGCCCTCCCATAGAGCAAAACCTTCCCATTATACCCTTCTCATGCTATCACACCATAATCCAAACATCCTACCAAGTGGAAACCTTAGAGGACCTTCTCAAAGACTTAGCATGGCAATTAGAATTGACTGGCATGTTGACTCCCATGACCCAACAACCTAGGAGCCTAGACCTCCTACACCTATGTATTGGGTCCATCACCTCAATGTGCACCATGGGTTGCTACACTAGTGACCTCCTATTATTCCTCCCTATACCCGATGAGCCCGATGCTATCCACGAATTAGAGTTGCTTATCTCGGGTAGAACGTCGAGCCCTCCACTCATGGCCGACCCACTCACAAAGAACTTCGGCCCAATTATCTCATTAGAGGAGGATGACCCACCACCACTTGAGGATCTTGAGGACATAGGGCCCCTCCCCCTCGATAACCCTTTTTATGATCCCTTTGATCCCTTCCAATGGGGGTCAAAGAACCCATGGGACCCAACCACCTTATCCACCACCCACCTTTCCCTACCCCAACCCACCATGTTTGACCCAATCCACCCCATCCTAGACCCGGGTTACACCTTGGGAGCCATGACCTTGGGCCACATATCCCTAGGTAATAAGGTTGTGCCATACCCCTTGATGACCACCTTCTTAGATCCATTCGATCCTTTCCAGTGGGAGTTCAAAGGTTGTCCCACACCTATACACATGGAAGTCACCTTCGGGAAGAGCATGCATGTGTCTAGGCTTACCACACCCCTTGGCATGAACACTATGTTGGGTCCATTCATTCATATCACCCACATGTCGAGTAGAAAGCATGAGTGATCCAAATTCGGATGTAGTGGTCCACCTTCACTCATCATGAGTCGTAGGCATGATAGGAGTATTCATGGATGTCCGGGTCCCCCAGCATTTGTCACCCCCATGCATGACCGGATCACCTATGGATGCCCCGGTCCTCCCCATTCCATCAAAGTCTTCTTGGCGTCAAATCATGATTGGTCTACTTTTGGTTGCCCAGGTCCACCCATCACCCCTAGAATGTCAAGATACACAAAATTGCATGAAAACCTTTGCAAGCACATTAGCAAGGAAAATGAGATCTATAAGAGGCAGGCTGACTCCCTTCGGCGTCACCAAGAATTCCACGTGGGTGACTTTGTGATGGTGAGGAAGGAGAGGCTCTCCCCGGGAGTCATCTCCAAACAGAGGCCACGTGGGGCTGGTCCCTTCCAAGTCCTGAGGCGCATTGGTGCTAATGCCTATGAGTTAGATCTCCTCGATGAGTATGGAGTGAGTCCCACATTCAATGTAGACGACCTAGTGCCATATAAGGGACCCACGGTGGTACCTAGTGAGGATATTGAGCCTATTCCCTCCGTTGAGAGAGCACCCACCCGTGAGGAGAGACCACCAGCCAAGAGAGCCCAACGTGAGCGCATTGAACGAATATTGGATGAACAGGTCACTACCACCAGGAGCAAGGTATACGAGCGCTATCTCGACAGGTGGATGGATCGGTCTCGTTCGGAAGACTTGTGGGCAGTACCACTCTACACCCTCTGAGGAGGGAAGGACACTTACTCGACGGAGTCGAGTTCTCCGCACCCCGGGAGTATGATGGGGACATCACCTCCCATGCCCACGTTCACAGCTCGTCTCCTCGCCCCGATTACATCCGGCATGGTCTAGTTATTTATTTTTGAGTCCTATGTAATTTTTATTTGAGTCATTTGATGTATTTTCCCTTTTATTTGAGTCATGTACCTAGGTTAATGAGTCATCTGTTAGGGTACTAGGCCCGGATACAGAGGGGGGTGAATGTATCCTTCAATGAATAATGGCCAATTAAAAACTCAGAAGCTAGACGCAAACATAGAATGAAACGAATTCAATTAAACTTAAGAGCAAACACAAGGAGCGCGCCTATCCAAGCATCTAGCGGAAGCAAGCACACAAAGCAAACCACTGCTCAATAGATTTTTTAGGTGGTTCGGTCCTCCAGACCTACATCCACCCCTCACTCCCAACCGGAGTGAGGCTTCACTATCCAATGCTAGACAAGCAGACTCAGTCTGCAAACAGTTGCTGCCACACAGCTTGACCAGGGGAACAACCTCCCCTCTTCCTCCCAACCGGAGGGACCCCTGGACTTGCAAACCGTAAGCCCAGAACCGGAGACAAGTCTCCCTTCCTCTGACCAGAGGGAACCCACAAGTAGCTCCCAGCTACTTGCAACCGGAGATCAGATCTCCCTTCTGCTGATCCACAGGAGGAACCCGACCTCACTACTGAGAATCGAAAGAACAAGGAAAACCAAATAAGAAGAAAAACAGAAACACGAAATGAAAGATAACTTCAGCAAACAGAACGCTGAAAAGTGAAATGCACAATGTGACTCTCAACGGAGCTGACTGGCCTGGATCTGATCCACGGTCCAGTAGACAGATCTTCAGGTAAGCTTCTCTTCCTCTTCTCTTCTCTCTCACTTTCTCTTTCTCTTCACCCTTACGAGCTCTCTAACTCTCTAACTCTCTCTTTCTCTTCTTTTCCTTCTGCTCTTTTTCTCTTTCTTTTCTTCTGGATCGAACTCTCTTCACTTCTCCTTTTTTGCTTTTTCCTTTCGATCAACCTTCATCTATGGACGAAGGCTTCCTTATATAGCCGCAGCAGCAGGTGGGTAAGGTGCAGAATGCATGTGCCTCCCACGCTTCATCCAGAACCTTCTTGCCACGTGCCCTTATAGCATTGGTTCCTTTAGTATCGGATCACGTGCAGCACAGACACAAGTGAATGTTCTTCCTCGGACCTGCAAGGAGATAAAAACCATTAACACTGAGGGCCACATGAACTAAAACTGCATGAGGTATGTGATAGCAATACGAGATGCACTTTACTGAGAACGACACGAGATACAGAAGATTATTACAGTACGAGACAAGGAGAGAATGACACGAGGTCAGATGCAAACAGCACGAGGTAAAAAGAGAACGACACGAAGTATCACTGTAACAAAACAAACACTACGAAGAGAACGACACGAGATACATAATAATAAAGCGAACACCACAAAGAAAATGACACGCGATCAGAAGGAACCAGGATGAAGATAGAAATAAAACGATCATGAGGACAAAAACACAAGAATAACACGAAGACACGAAAAAAAAAGTAATACGAAGACATGAATACAAAAACAACACGACATAACAAACAGCAAAGAGAACGGCACGAGGTGAAACGACACTTTACTAAAAAGACTTGAATACACATGAAAAACAACTCGAGTACTAAGTTGTTCGAACGTACGAACGACTCGAAGATGAAAATGACACGAAAACAACATGGAACAATACAAAGACACGAGGTCTAGGAGAAGCAACACGAAGACAGACATAACAAAGAAACGACTCGAACTAAGAACGACATGGAGACAACACAGTTAGACTCGACTTGAGATGAGGTGAAGTCTGTACAGACATGAATGTTCACATTGTATAGAATTTGAAGCAAGTGACCGAGGCGATGTGAAGACTTTACCCAATGTACAGACTTGGTGGTCTTGAACGTAGGTAAGGCAACGCAATGTATAGACTTGCTCAAATGAGTGAACAGGTCGATGTACAGACTTGTCCAATGCATGAAGCACAGTCCACTATATAGACTTGATGCCTTGAAGGCAATGTACAGACTTGAGAGTGTAACAAATGGACTTTGAAACGCAGAGGCTGTACAGACTTGCATGAGATGCTGGGTAAGACGGTGGATGTATAGACTTTGAATGAGACACACAGAAGGACGATCCAGCGTATAGACTTTGAAGAATTAGGGGTGACACATATGGAGCGACACGAGGTGGTACAGAAAACAGCACGAGGTGCTGCAGTGTTCAGCACGCGCTGGAACAAAACACGACACGAAGACAACCAACAAGCATTGTTGGAACAACACGATGTTGAAAAAGACATCACGAAGTGAAGTGAACACAACCAACACGAAGAATGAAAGGAACAGTACGGACATGCAGGGTATTAACTCATAGCAGTTTTTCTAATTAATCATGAAAAGTTCGAATGCATAACATTACTCATGATATCTGATTAAAAATAACAATATTTAACATAGTGATGCACATCATCAAAACACTAGGGAGGTCACAAAAGTCCAACAATCTCCCCCTTTTTGATGATGGCAACACTATATTAAATAACAGTGATGAAGTGCATGAAGATAAGCTGTGAAAATAAGCAATGCAGACACACAACACACTCGCCTCCTCTGACGACTCCCAAGAGCTCCCCCTGAACACAACATCCACTTTTCTCTGACTAGAAAACTCAGGACACTTATCTTTCGCTCCCCCTCAGCAAAGCACCAAAGCACAAAGCACAAGCAAGACACTCTCCCCCTTTGACATCATCAAAAACTAGGGGCAGGTCTGAAGATATCACGAAAAGACAATTGCTGACAGTGGAGAGAAAACAATAGAGAGTATGGCTGATAAAGGAGAGTTATTGAGATGTTTAAGCAATTAAGAACGCCATTAATTTTAAGTGAGGATTTTGAGGATCAGTTAGTCAGACTGTGCAAAATTGTGAATGAAGATTTGCTCCATACACAGAACCAGATTCTAAGCAAGTAAGGTACAAGATACCAGTATGGTCAGAGTAAGTCTTTACTCAGAGAGTATAAAGCAAGGAAGTCAGGAAAAACAAAAACCTGTGGTATTGAAAACAAACAAACCAAGACCTAAATGCCAAGTGAGCAGAATCTGGATACCAAGAGAAAGAAAATTTTTCAAAGATGGTCAAGATCAAAGATAAATCTGTCAAGTACACCTTTGACATTAGGGAGACACCTTGTTTAGAGGCAGGAAACCCCAGTTACTTGGTGGCAAGACCACATTACCCCTTCTGACAAGAGGACAGAGATAGTATTCTAACTGGTGTTGACATTAAGGTGACACCTTTACCAGAGGCCAGACACCCCAGTTACTAACCAGATATATACCATAGCTCTGTATGATCAAGACAGCTAATTAAGCCTGATTTACTGCCATCTCATGACATGGAATTCTTTCACTTCATTGATGAAAGTCCCAGTTACTCAATGAACAGATAACAAGATTTGTAAAACTTCTTTCATGAATTTTTTTTTCATTAAACTGCACTTTAAGCCTTGTAAATTAGTCTTGACTCAGTTTGAGAACAATACACCAGTTCCAAGGTTTTTCAGACAAAAACACTATATACCTCATTTCGGACTCAACTTAGACTAAGTAGGTATGCTGTACTGGCTAGATCAGAAGTCAGTTACAGTGTAGGAAGATAGTCTTGAATTCAGATTTTGATCTCAGTGGGACTAACAGCCGAAATTCCAACAAGAAATTAGATGAACAGTCTTAACGGATAAAACATTCAAAAAATTCTTTTATCCACCTACTCAAACCGATTCTCTTATAAGGTCAGCAAAAGTCTGTTCAAAGTATGTTCTAATTTGGCCAAAAGAGCATGACACCAATTATTAATCTAGCTCCCCCTGAGACCTTGACACCAACTCAGACTTAACCAAGACAACCCTCAAAACACCTCAAGGAAAACAAAGTGGTATCAATCAGTACGAGTGAATCATCAAATACCCATAATGAGGTTATCTTTAGCAACTGATAATGAGAAAAGATAAACATAAGAGCACATGACAGATTATTTAGAGATCAATTATTCAATCATGAAATTTTGTAAATACCTAATTCTCTGCGCAATGTGCTAAATTTTTCAGTATCCAGTGGCTTAGTGAAAATATCTACAATTTGTGAGTTAGTGCCAACATGGATCAATTCAAAGGTCTTCCTAGCTACTTCATCACGAATAAAATGATGCCTGATTTCGATGTGTTTAGTTCGAGAATGAAGTACATGATTCTTTGCAATGTTTATTGCACTAGTATTGTCACAAAAAATGGAAGTGCAACCTAGCTCAACTGAGTAATCCAGAAGCTGGTGTTTTATCCATATAACCTGTGTGCCACAGCTCCCTGCTGCCACATACTCAGCTTCAGCAGTAGAAAGAGCCACAGAGTGTTGCTTCTTGGATCCCCAAGAGACTAGGCATCCTCCTAAAAATTCGCAGTGACCACTAGTACTTTTCCTGTCCAATTTACATCCTGCATAATCTGCATCTGTATATGCAATGAGATCTAAACTACATGATGCAGGATACCAAAGACCTAGATCATGGGTAGCAAATAAGTATCTAAAGATTCTTTTTACAGCTGCCAAATGTAATTCAGTAGGCCTAGACTGGTATCTGGCACACATCCCTACACTAAATTGAATGTCAGGCCTGGATGCTGTTAAGTAGAGGAGTGAACCGATCATACCTCTATATAATTTAGCATCCACTTCTTTACCTTTTTCGTCTGAATCCAGTGAGGAGTTGGTGCCCATGGGTGTTGAGATAGTCTTGAGGTTGGTCATTCCAAACCTTTTAAGCATCTCCAGAGTGTACTTGGTTTGATTTATGAAACAACCATCCTCCATCTGTTTGACCTGCAGCCCAAGAAAATACTTTAGTTCGCCAACTAAACTCATTTCAAATTCATGAGACATAGATTCAGAAAATTCTTTACACAATGTTGAATTGTTAGATCCGAAGATGATATCATCAACATATACCTGGACCACTATTAAATCCTTTCCGAGATTTTTGGTGAAGAGGGTTTGGTCAACCTTACCTCGAGTGTAGCCCTTGCTCAAGAGAAATTCAGAAAGTCTCTCATACCAGGCTCGGGGAGCCTGCTTCAATCCATAGAGGGCTTTATTCAACCTAAAAACCATGTTAGCTGAACAGAGAAATTAAAACCTGGAGGTTGTTCAACATATACCTCTTCCTTCAATATCCCATTTAAGAATGCGCTTTTGACATCCATCTGCTGCAGCCGAAGGTTCCTAGAGCATGCAAATGCAAGCAGAATTCGTATAGCTTCCATCCTAGCCACTGGGGCATAGGATTCATCAAAATCCACACCAAATTCCTGACTGTAGCCTTGAGCTACAAGTCTTGCTTTGTTTCTAGAGATAGCTCCGTTCTCATCAACTTTATTCTTGAAAATCCATTTAGTGCCAATGACATGAGTGTTATCAGGTCTGGGAACTAGTTCCCATACAATATTTTTCTCAAATTGATTTAATTCCTCACTCATGGCGGATACCCAAGAATCATGTTTTAAGGCTTCTTCCACAGATTTGGGTTCCACCTGAGATACCAATGCAGCTAAGTCCTGTTCTTGGACAATTCTAAAATGAGACCTAGTCCTAGGAGGATCATGCAAATTTCCTATGACATTTTCACTAGGGTGGTCTTTGTGAAATATTATCTCACCTGAGGGTTCACCTACCTCAGCTGCTCCTTCTTGCTGTGAGTTTTCTGGTTGAGCAGCTGGCTGCATTTCTTCTTCTTCAATTCTCTCCAAGAAATCTCCCTCATTAGATGGCTCCCTGTCATCATCCATCACTTTGTTAGAGAAACCATTTTCATCAAACACTACATGCGGTGTTTCTTCAATAGTTTGGTCAGCTTTATTGAAAACTCTGTAAGCCCTTGAAGTTTCTGAATATCGAGAAAAATTCAGGAGAGCTCCTAGCTTCAAATTTGTCCAACCCATTCTTACCATTATTGTGAATAAAACATTTCGAGCCAAAAACTTTAAAGTAAGAAATGTTTGGCTGCTTACCCTTGAGAAGTTCATAAGGAGTTTTCCTATGAGTAGGTCTTACCAAGGCTCGGTTCAGAATGTAACATGCAGTGTTCGCAGCTTCAGCCCAAAATCTCCTTGGAAGTCCACTCTCAATCAGCATAGTCCTGGCCATTTCAATTATTGACCTGTTTCTTCTCTCAACAATTCCGTTCTGCTCCGGTGTCTGGGAGAAGAGAATCTGTGAGTCACTCCCTCTTTTGAGCAAAATTCAGAAAATGAAGAGTTCTCAAACTCTCCTCCGTGGTCAGACTGAATAGTAATGATATTATGTTCACCTTGCAGTTTGATTTTATTGAAAAGTTCTTCAAAGTGAACAAAAGCATCATTTTTATTTGCTAAACAAAACAACCAAGAGAATCTAGTGTAGTCATCCACTATGACTAATCCATATCTCTTACCTGACAAACTTTGTATGCGAGTAGGACCAAAGAGATCCATGTGCAAGTGCTGCAGCGGTTTAGATGAAAGATTCTCAGTTCTCAACTTAAAAACTGCACGAGTCTGTTTACCTAGTGCACAAGCATCACATAGCTTGGATCCTAACTGAAATCTTATTCGGGGCAAACCTCTAACTAGGTTATGCTTAGACAGTTTATTCAATGTAGACAAACTAGCATGGCCTAGACGCCTATGCCAGTCAAACGCAACCTGTTCAGAATTAGCAGACATACACAAGTGAGTTTCAGGATTATCATCCAGGTCTACGATGTATACATTGTTTACTCTATGACCTTTGAACATGACGTTATCAGAATTCAGCTCAAAAACAGTACAGGAATTGTTGTCAAAGAGTACCGTGTGTCCTTTGTCGCAGAGTTGACTAATACTTATCAAGTTGTGCTGAAGTCCTTCTACAAGATACACATCTTCAATGGAGTTAGTAGAGGACTCACCAATTGTACCAATTTCAATTATTCTTCCTCTGTTATTTCCACCGAATTTGACCAGGCCCCCAAACTTCATTTTCAGTTTGCTAAATTTGGACCGGTCTCCTAGTCATGTGCCTGCTACAGCCGCTGTCAAGATACCACTTGTTATGCTCGGCTGCCAGGCTAACCTGCGAAAGTTCAGACAAAGTAATGTGGGACCCAATTCAAATTGGGTCCAAAGACATTTTTCAATTTATCCAAATCACACTTAGGAACCCACATTTGTTTTACTGTTCTTTTCAGAGGTTTCATGTAAATTGATTCTTCCTTCTTGGCATTTCTCAGTGGGTGTTGAATGAGCCTATTCCTATTAAAATTATGCTGTTTCCGAGCAGAGAAATTGTTGTTTGGCCTCTTAGAGGAAACACGTGTGTGCTGAGCATAATTCATGTAGCCATTTTTATTCAAATGAGAATTGTGCTGAGGGTGATGCATGTTCGCATGCTTTCCTTGATAACTATCATGCTGAATTTTCTTAGCGAAACTGTTCACCTTTCTAGTGACATCAATAGGAATGGTCGTGTGAGAACCCTTGTTCCACACCTGTTGCACAGGAACAGTTCTAGTCTCAGGATTTCCTGACTTAGTCTGCTGACCAGTGGGTTGAGTAGATTTGCTGGTCGAAACCTTCAATGTAGAGACAGATTTGGAGCTGGATGGGGTTTCCAGTTTTTCTTTGCCCTTGGCGGGGCAGAACGTGACAGTTCTGAATTCAAAGGGTTTTTTACTTGTGGGACTGTATCCTAATCCTTCCCTATTGAAGTTTACTCTCGACCCCAGAAGGGCATCCAGATTGTTTCTCCCCTCTGTAAATTTTTCTAGCATTTTTCTTTTGTCCTCAATCTCCTTCTGAAGCTCATTACATTGGTCTAGGAGTTCCTGATTGACTTTTCTAACCGCCTCATATTTTTCTGTAATCAGTCTAAACTCCTTTTTACTCTCTTCAGTTTTACTCTTCAGCTCATTCATCCTAGCTAGATTTTCCTCTCTTTCCATTCTAAACTTCTCGATCTCACTTCTAGCCTGATCTAGCTCAATGGCCATCTCCTTGATTTTCATGTTGTTCGTAACAGCAATAGAGTGTTCCTCAGAAACAGAGTGAAGCTTTCGTTTAAGCATTCTGTGCTCCTTGGTTAGAAAATTATATTTAGCTAACAGGTCGCCATAAGCGTCCTCCCAATCATCCAAAGTAAAATTCTCAAATAAGTTCGTTACCTCTTCCTCATGGTTGGCCATGAGGCAAGTCTTCTCTTCATCTTCACTGGACGAGGTGGCTTCTGGATCCTCCTCCTCGTCACTCCATGTGCACAGCATGGCTTTCTTCTTCTTGTGCACCATCTTCTTCTGGTATCCGGGAGCCTTAGCTTGCAGCTCTGGACATTCACTTTTCATGTGACCAGGTTTCTGACAATGGTAGCATGTAACCTTCTTAACAAACCGGTTCTTCTCAAGTTCTCGTTCAGGAGACTTCCTTGCAGCATTGAATCTCTTTCTCCTGTAGAATTTCCCTTTAGTCCTCAGGAACTTCTGAATTGCCTGGTGAGCATGGCCTGCTCGCTCTTGTCCAGGTCTGAGAATCCGTCAGAGTCTTCGCTGCTACCACCACTGCTGCTGCTGCTGCTGCTCTTTTTAGTATGTCGTGAGACCTTCAGAGCAACATTCTTTCCCTTTCTGTCGTGTCCATCATTCCCTTGTCTGAAGTTTATTTCGTGGGTCATGAGAGACCCAATCAGCTGGGTTACTGACATGGCGGATAAATCTCTTGATTCCTCTATGACGGTCACCTTAGTATCCTAGATGGGAGTTAGGGACCTAAGGATCTTCCTGACAATGTCTTCTTGCTGGATCTCCTTTCCAAATCCTCTCAGACTATTGATGATCACAGACAATCTACCATACATTTCTGTGATCGACTCCTCTGGCTTCATTTTAAACAACACATACTGAGTTGTAAGCATTATGATCTTGGTAGCTTTTACTTGAGATGTGCCCTCATATATTAACTGCAATTCATCCCACATTTTCTTTGCAGTCTTGCACGTTGAAATCCTCAAGTACTCTTCAGGGTGGACGGCGCACTATATGATGCTAAGAGCTGTCCAATTCAGTGCAGAGAGTTTTACCTGTTCCTCTGTCCATATGTCTTCGTTCGGTGGAAGTTGGTACGGACCATCTGTAATTACTCTCCAGAGCTTGTGGCTTTGGGCCCTGATAAAGACTTCCATCCTGTTCTTCCAGAAAAAATAGTTATTACCATCGAAGAAAGGGGGACGGGTGATTGACTGCCCTTCAGCAATGTAGCTGCGAGGACCAGCGGATCTGTTTCCCTGGCTGTTGGACCACATATTGGGAAATACCCGCTATGATACCAAGTGTTAGGGTACTAGGCCCGGATACAGAGGGGGGTGAATGTATCCTTCAATGAATAATGGCCAATTAAAAACTCAGAAGCTAGACGCAAACACAGAATGAAACGAATTCAATTAAACTTAAGAGCAAACACAAGGAGCGCGCCTATCCAAGCATCTAGCGGAAGCAAGCACACAAAGCAAACCACTGCTCAATAGATTTTTTAGGTGGTTCGGTCCTCCAGACCTACATCCACCCCTCACTCCCAACCGGAGTGAGGCTTCACTAGCCAATGCTAGACAAGCAGACTCAGTCTGCAAATAGTTGCTGCCACACAGCTTGACCAGGGGAACAGCCTCCCCTCTTCCTCCCAACCGGAGGGACCCCTGGACTTGCAACCCGCAAGCCCAGAACCGGAGACAAGTCTCCCTTCCTCTGACCAGAGGGAACCCACAAGTAGCTCCTAGCTACTTGCAACCGGAGATCAGATCTCCCTTCTCCTGATCCACAGGAGGAACCCGACCTCACTACTGAGAATCGAAAGAACAAGGAAAACCAAATAAGAAGAAAAATAGAAACACGAAATGAAAGATAACTTCAGCAAACAAAACGCTGAAAAGCGAAATGCACAATGTGGCTCTCAACGGAGCTGACTGGCCTGGATCTGATCCACGGTCCAGTAGACAGATCTTCAGGTAAGCTTCTCTTCCTCTTCTCTTCTCTCTCACTTTCTCTTTCTCTTCACCCTTACGAGCTCTCTAACTCTCTAACTCTCTCTTTCTCTTCTTTTCCTTCTGCTCTTTTCTCTTTCTTTTCTTCTGGATCGAACTCTCTTCACTTCTCCTTTTTTGCTTTTTCCTTTCGATCAACCTTCATCTGTGGACGAAGGCTTCCTTATATAGCCGCAGCAGCAGGTGGGTAAGGTGCAGAATGCGTGTGCCTCCCACGCTTCATCCAGAACCTTCTTACCACGTGCCCTTATAGCATTGGTTCCTTTAGTATCGGATCACGTGCAGCCCAGACACAGGTGAATGTTCTTCCTCGGACCTGCAAGGAGATAAAAACCATTAACACTGAGGGCCACAAGAACTAAAACTGCATGAGGTATGTGATAGCAATACGAGATGCACTTTACTGAGAATGACACGAGATACACAAGATTATTATAGTACGAGACAAGGAGAGAATGACACGAGGTCAGATGCAAACAGCACGAGGTAAAAAGAGAACGACACGAAGTATCACTGTAACAAAATAAACACTACGAAGAGAACGACACGAGATACATAATAATAAAGCTAACACCATAAAGAAAACGACACACGATCAGAAGGAACCAGGACGAAGATAGAAATAAAATAATCACGAGGACAAAAACACAAGAATAACACGAAGACACGAAAAAAAAGTAACACGAAGACATGAATACAAAAACAACACGACATAACAAACAGCAAAGAGAACGGCACGAGGTGAAACGACACTTTACTAAAAAGACTTGAATACACATGAAAAACAACTCGAGTACTAAGTTGTTCGAACGTACGAACGACTCGAAGATGAAAACGACACGAAAACAACATGGAACAATACAAAGACACGAGGTCTAGGAGAAGCAACACGAAGACAAACATAACAAAGAAATGACTCGAACTAAGAACGACATGGAGACAACACAGTTAGACTCGACTTGAGATGAGGTGAAGTCTGTACAGACATGAATGTTCACATTGTATAGAATTTGAAGCAAGTGACTGAGGCGATGTGAAGACTTTACCCAATGTACAGACTTGGTGGTCTTGAACGTAGGTAAGGCAACGCAATGTATAGACTTGCTCAAACGAGTGAACAGGTCGATGTACAGACTTGTCCAATGCATGAAGCACAGTCCACTGTATAGACTTGATGCCTTGAAGGCAATGTACAGACTTGAGAGTGCAACAAATGGACTTTGAAACGCAGAGGCTGTACAGACTTGCATGAGACGCTGGGTAAGATGGTGGATGTATAGACTTTGAATGAGACACACAGAAGGACGATCCGGCGTATAGACTTTGAAGAATTAGGGGTGACACAGATGGAGCGACACGAGGTGGTACAGAAAACAGCACGATGTGCTGCAGTGTTCAGCATGCGTTGGAACAAAACACGACACGAAGACAACCAACAAGTATTGTTGGAACAACACGATGTTGAAAAAGACATCACAAAGTGAAGTGAACACAACCAACACGAAGAATGAAAGGAACAGTATGGACATGCAGGGTATTAACTCATAGCAGTTTTTCTTATTAATCATGGAAAGTTCGAATGCATAACATTACTCATGATATCTGATTAAAAATAACAATATTTAAAATAGTGATGCACATCATCAAAACACTAGGGAGGTCACAAAAGTCCAACATCATCTACCTAGGTTAAGTGTCATTAGATTGTTTAGAATGGTTATTGGGCCCAATTCTTTGGGCTAGGCCCAGGGGCGCCCCTACCCCCTTGGTCTTTGGTCATTGTAGTAAGAGTCAGGGACTTTTGTAGAGATGTGGGTTGCCTATATATAGGACCCCATTTCCTCCATTTGAACTAATGAATCAATGAATGAAAATTGCCATTTGAGAGTTCAAATTTCCTATTGGAGAGATTCCATTAGTTGGGTGAGAAACCCTTGGGAGTGATTCCCCCTATCCCCCCTCTCTCTCTCTACCTCTCTCTCTCTAATAAGTCATTTTCTCTCTCCTCCACTTTCTCTCTCTAAAACCTGCGCCCCTTTCTCTCTCCTCCCCTCCCAACCACCTTTCTCTCTCTTCCCCCCCTCCAATAACTCATCCCCAACTCCCCACCAACCCACCTTAACTCCACCCCAGCCCCAAGGGAGATTCCACCACTCCCCACTCCACCCTCCAACCACCAACCACCCACTCCCCTTCCCCAAGCACCCTCTCATCTCCCAAGGGAGAATTCCCACTCCCCAAGCCCCCTTTTACCTTCCCCACACACCTCTTCCCATCCCCCAAGACCAAAATTTAATCCCACCCTTAAACCCATTTTCAAATACCCTTTCCCTCTCACCCACCTTCCCAAATTCATAGCTCCTCCTCCCACCACCTGTTAGACCCCCTTCCAGACCCCATTCTTCCCTTCCCCCACCTTGGAACACCCCCTCCTAGACCCCCTCACAGCCCGGACATTCCCCACACTCATCCACCCCCATTTCCCCTCCCATATACCCCATTCCCCCCCGTCATCTTCAACCTACAGTTCCCAGTTGTAGATCTGCATAAGAGTAGCAGCTTGCAGAGGTGACCACAGTTTACTCTGGATGTTTCTGAAGCCATCGTTGGAAGAGTTTCCCAGTCCTCTTCGCAACGGCCGTGGTCCCATCCCGTTCTGAGTTCGTGATCGCCCAGGGGAGTCATTCTTCCCCGACTGCGCAAAGCCTCCCTGGCAGGAGACCAGATCCGGAGTGGAAGCCCGACTGCCACGGTCCTGCTTGGAATCTGATCGAGAGTTCTTCTTCAAAAAGCTTCTACTACGAGTTTTCTTTCTTCTCCAAAAAGAAGAACTCAGTTTGGCATCTGGAACCAGGAGTTATTAATTTTCTCCCCCGGGTGCGCGGTTCTGCTTCCCCACAGTCTGCACCGACCTCTCATCAGAGTTCAGAGCCCACTAGTCTTCTCCGACAATGTTTTGCTTCCCCTCCAGTTTTTCTTCGAAGAGGACCCGTCAACGGTTCCAACAGCTCCAGCGGCACCTGATTCTGAGTTTGGGAGCGGTCGTGGCATCCTCTTCTTCCTGCTGTTGGAAACCTGAAGTTGTCAGAACCGAGGGTCTGCCACCCTGTTCAATCCCCTACCCCGACCAGCAGCGGTGCCTAAAGAAATCAAAAAAATTCAAACATCATCCCGATCTAGCTACGAAGAATCTTCAAGTGGTCTCGTCATCGGAAAAATTCTGGAGTGGCCACAGCATCATGATAACCATCAGTCAGTCCTGAAGCACAGATAGCGGACAGAACCGACGTCGGCTTCCTTGTTGATCGCTAGTTCGGTGTCACCCCTCCCCGCTTGGCCGGCTGAAGGCCCCTCCCTGTGTGGAGGTAGTTTTGGATGTAATATCAGTTGACCCCCACCCCTAGATCCCCCCCCCCTTGCATGGGGTGTAGTGTTGTAACAATTTGAGCATGTCAAGCTACCCCGGCGAGGCGTGTGGGGAACCCACGCTTCCCCGCTCGCCCGCGTCTCCGAGCGGGACCGGTTTCTTCAAACCGGTCGAGTAAGTGCTCCACTCCTAGCTCCATTTAGTGCTGGTTCTTTCTAATATTAGTTCATAAACTCTGCTGGCCGTGAGAGTGAGAGCCCGATCCTTGAGCTCCTTGCTCCAAGAGATCACCGTGGGGTGAGGAGTGTAACCCGTGCCTTGGCACCTCGTCGGCTCCCTTGAATTGGGCTGCCATTACCCTTGGGAATTAACCTAGGCCTTGCTGGCCCTCTACCAGCAAGGGCCCAGCCCTCACAACCTCTCCTTGGCATTTCCAAGCTACCCCGGGTCTTGGGTGAGCATCGGGTGAGCGGTCGCCATTATCGGTCCGTTTGAATTGTAAATTGTGCTTGTTCATTTTGGTCCAAGGGTGTGTCACATCACTTTCCAGCAACCTTCATCTAAGCTTCCACTGGGTCCCCAATTGTCATCACTGCCACACACTCAGCACACCAATCCACCAAATTGCTGGGGTGCTAGAGGTCCACTCAGCCGCACCGATTACTCAGAATATCCCTCATTAGGACCCGAAAGCAATCTTCTCAACTTACATACATCACTGAAAGTCGAAGATGATCAAACAACTCCTCCCTCCTGAGCAGCACATTCTCGCTTCCAAGATGACCAATTCAATTGCCCATGCCTTACACATAGCTTTAACTACACATTGGCTCCTCCATAAGACCCACACAACGATTCAAGGGGAGAAACTAGGGCAACCATAGTCCTTACTCAACAACCCTTGACTCAAAAAGCCTTTAATTCTTAACCCCGTTGATGCTACTTAGCATGACACCTTAACAACGGCACGACAATCAATGCCAGCCTCATGGTCGACGCCACTTAATACTAAAAGCCAACCTCTTAAGATTAGCCGAATGACCTCCACAACTCTACTCACTACCATGATATTCTCCTATCTCTCCTATAATTGATCCTGGGACCTAAGAGTTATAGGCCCACCACGCTTTCACTGTGCAACTCTACACAATAAACCTCATTAAATTAAGAAAAATTCTAGCGCTTGCCATAAAACAACCTCCTACTCCATTGACCAAATCCAGAAGATAGGGTGAGGAACCCAAACACCTTACATCTAGAACACATACTCGCACGCCAAGCCTAGTGGTTCACACAACGAATCAAAGATCCAAGTCTGACTTCCACTGGAAAAAAAATCAGGACACCAGCTAAATGCCACAGTACATGTAACTCAGTAGGTAACTCTACTCCTCTTACTACGGCACCAACACGCCACACCAAAGTGGTGAATGAGCTCCCAACTCCTGCAGGTAGCTCCACTACCACCACTGTAAGACTCGGTAGTTAACGGATTCATATCGGTATGAAATATAAAATGATTCATGAGTTAGAACGCTTGAAATGGGCTTAATGGGCCTAGTTTAGTGGGTTTACCCATTTGTATAAGCTTTTTGAAGCTAGATAAGGCATATACACAATTTTACACCTTTTAATGCCTTATGGCAATTCAAGGTTTTACAATAAAAAAATACATAATCAAATGCTTTTGTTTTTTTTTTGTGATTCACGTTGGGAGGTTCTCTCCCCTCTCACTCCCTCTTTCTCTCCTACGCGCGCCCACCCCCTCTCTCTTGCTCTCTCGATGGTTTGCTCACCCCGGAGCTTTGCAGGATTTGCAGGAGGCGTCCTTGGCAAGCCCAAGGCGTAGGAGGAGTGGTGATGTCGTCGTGAAGGCGAACCGTGGAGCGTGGAGGCGGTTTCCTCGTGTAGAATGGGCGTAGAATGGCTTAGAATCATGAATCCAAGTAGGGGGATAGCTTACCCTTCCTCTTAGGATGCTTCACTTCAGATTGCATGCCCATTGCCTTATGTTTTCTTACGGTTTGAGCAAAAATTCATGAACATAGTCATTTATGTTTTAATCCATGAAAATCACTCCATGGCCATTATTTTTATGTTTTTGGATGTAAAACTGTTATGGAATGGATGTAGGAAGGCAGGGAATAGGTTTAAATATGTTTTCCCATCGATTTTAATCGATTGGGAGGGAACTCAATTGAGTTACCCACGTTTCGGGTTCTCTAGAAGGAAAGTGGTCCTTCTAGAGACCGTTTTATGGCTTGTGTAAGGCGGTGGACCTTAACGGTGTAGCCTCATACGGTTTCTTGTAAATGGCGATCCTTCGACCGACCGTTTGTTAACCTTAGCGGCCCAGCAAATGACCGCTAATCCCCTTTGACCCGGTAAGGCGGTGCGAGCCTAGTGGCCCAGACCGGACCGTTTCTATCACCGAGCGGTTAGTCGCGCGACCGTTTCTTGATCAAAACGACCCTATCTAGACCATTTTTATTCTGTTCAATATATAATGAAATGATCGTGGCCAAGTAGTCATGGCGAGACCGCATGGGTCGTTGAAGCGGCCAATCGCTAGACCGCTTACCTGAGCCTTGTGGTCCTGACTAGATCGTTTAGTCCCTGCAATGCATGAATGTAATCCTGTTCATTTAATTATGCATTTAATACTGCATGTGCGCCATGTTTAAGTATTTTTATGAATTGTGGCATATCCCAATAGAATTATTTTCTCTTTCCTTGTGATGGAACCACTAGTCGTAGCCCGACGACCTTTAGTGTCGGCCCACCTGGGAGAGGTGGCGGGGTAGTCCCAGTGTATGATTTTTAAGCTGATTTCTGTGGGCCCCCTTGCTTGTCAGTAGCGTCCTACTGGGGGAAAACTAGCTAGAGGCCTAGCTCAAGACATTGAGCTTGTGTGTGCACACGTGGTCAGGGGCGTGGACTGACACTGACGAGTGTGACCCTGACTAGTTCTTGATCTTTGTTACTGTTACGTGTCTCACTTGCCGCGTTCCAAGCTCGTGGAGATACTTGAGATGCAGTATAAGTTGTCAGTGGACGCGTCTGGTCTTCTTTCTGGTGGTCCTTTCTCTCTCCTGTCACTTGGAAATGTTGAAATTTCATTCTATTGGTAGATTATGAATCTCGCGTTTAATTATTCATTCGAATATTCAATGGCATTTATGTTAGCTGTCTTTCATTATTTACATTCCTGTACAGCTTTATTTAATGGTTATTTTCCTATGCCATTGTGTTATCAACTACTTTCATTAGTTTAGCTATGAGGTAGGGATCTGTGTGAACCCTACTGAGTCAATGTTGTGAGACTCACCCTTTCTTTCCAGGTGAGATGGAGCAGCAGTCCGCGAGTTTCCCACATGCTTTTGGCAAGAAGTCGTAGGTGCCAGTAGTGGTCTGTCTTTCCCTTTTGACCGGGGTATGCCCCGTGTAGTTGTTTATTTTTGACTTCTGTATAGTGTTTGGACTTGTAATATATGGATCTGGACTATTATATAAATATATCACTCTGATATTGTGAATTGCTTCAGCTTAAAATCATTATTTTATAATGCACTCGTAATTCTAATTCATTATACACATCCTCAACCAATCCTCCCAACCCTTACGGGGCCTCATCAGCCTCTTGGGTGGCGTCTCCGAGTCCTTGGTATCGGTTTACCGGTATCCGGATCTCCGGGTCATTACAGTTGGTATCAGAGCGGTGTTGTGGTGATGTATAAGGAATTGAAATTGCAATAGTCTAGAACAAGTCCATGTGTACCACTATTGCTGGCTTAGGTTGTTTTTTCGTGATTTCTTATGGTTCTTTCGTTGTGTATCTTCTCTTAAGCATAGATTTAAATGCCGCCTAGACGGAGAGTTAGTTTCCAAACCAACATGCCCCAAGATGTTCCAAGAGAAGAGAGCGGTACATCACCTCATCTAGTGAATGTTCAAGGGCAAGGCCGTGTTGACCCTACTGTTAGAGTGCTAGGCCCGGATACAGAGGGGGGGTGAATGTATCCCTCTAGAAAATTTAGCCCAAATTAAAACTCTAAACCTCAGATATGCGGAATAAGGACTAATGAGCTTTCCAAGATGAAATGATAAGGCAACGAATGAACAAACAGTTGGACTGCAACAATGCAGCCACCTGATCAATCAGAAACGAAGGCAGAGCTAAACAACCCAAACACACTTAGCAGAATATAATGCTCAAAAAATAACTCTCTAGATAATGCAACTAGCCAAGCATGCACAACCTGTGAATGGGAGGTAGAAGATATGGAGCTGACGCAAGGCAAACCACTGCACAAATAGTTTTAAGGTGGTTCGGTCCTCCAGACCTACATCCACCCCTCACTCCCAACCGGAGTGAGGCTTCACTAGCCAATGCTAGAACCAAGCAGACTCAGTCTGCAACAGGTGCTGACACACAGCTTGACCAGGGGAACAAACTCCCCTCTTCCTCCCAACCAGAGGGACACCCCAAGTGACTCCCAGTCACTTGGAAACTAGAGGTCGAAGACCTCTCTTCCTCCAGACCAGGAGGGACCCAACCAGTGACTTCCAGTCACCAGCAAACCAGAGGTCGAAGACCTCTCTTCCTCCAACCGGAGGGACCCCTGGACTTGCAAGCCACAAGCCCAGAACCGGAGACAAGTCTCGATTCCCCTGAATCCACAGGAGGAACCCGATCCCCAGCAGGGCAATCGGAAGAACAAGACTAACCAAAGAAACAAAAGAAAAATAAGGAAATAGAAAATACACAGCGATCAGAAGGCTGTAAATGAAGAACACGAATGTAGCTCTCAAAGGAGCAGATCTGGCTAGGATTTAATCTAGACGCCAAAGGACAGATCTTCAATAGCTTCTTCCTTCTTCTTCCTGAACTCTCTCTCTCTCTATCTCTCTTTCTTTCTCCTCTGCTCTCCTTTTCTCCCACGCTATTCTCTCCTTTTTCTCTGCAACCCTTTTTCTTCTGCCGGCTCACTCTTCTTCTATTTCTTCTTCTTCTCTTTTTCTTCTTCTTCTCTTTTTCTTCTTCTTCTCTTTTACTGGATCGAGCTCTCAGCACTTCTGCTCTTCTGCTATTGCCCTCAAGGCTTCGATCAGTCTTCATCTGTTGGATGAAGGCTTCCTTTTATAAGCAGCAGCAGCTGGCACACTGGGCGCGTGTGGCTTCCACATTTCCTGCCCTAGAAATTTGGACCACGTGGCAGCATCCTGGTATCTCGTCCATCCTTGGATAACGAGCTAGGCACCTCAGATCACGTGCCCTTCATTAGCACGCTCAGCAACTGGAGTTGAGGTGGCGTCAACACACTTGCTCCAAAGGGTTGACGCAGCCTTCAAAGATCTTCAACCTATGAAACTCAAGTCTGCTGCGTCGACGCTTCCAACCCGTGGCGTTGACGCATTGTTACGTTCTAGTGAATAAACAGCCTAGCCTTCTTAACTGCTGCGTCGACGCTTCCAACCCGTGGCGTTGACGCATTGATGCGTTCCAGTGAGCAGGTCTTCAGTAGATAGACGTGCTGCGTTGACGCTCTCAGCATGCTGCGTTGACGCATGGAGCTGCAGCATCTGAACTTAGATGGCTTCAGCCCTCTCACGTTTTGTGTGGAGTGCGTTGACGCATTGTGCAACTACGTTGGCCCAATCATCAGTCTGAATCGTCTGCAAACAGAGATGGAAGGAATGTATATACTTAGTTAGTTCATGCTCTTATAACAGCGAGTGTATATACATTTGAACAATTAGCACATGGACAGTGTATACACTTTACCGTAAAGGACAATGCATGAGTGCAGTGTATAGACTTGGTGTAATGATGCCAACGTACAGACTTGCAAGATGTGAGGCATTGTGTAGACTTTGCGTTCAACTGGATGTATAGGCTTGGAGGGTTCACTGATGGCTGTACAGACTTGGGCGTTGTATAGACTTGGAACGGCTTCAAGGTAACAATGTACAGACTTTGAAATAAAGAGTGTACAGACTTGAAAGTTCAAGGCCACGATGTATAGACTTTACCCAAGGAAACGAATGTATAGACTTTGCAAGCTGGAACGCCGGATGTATAGACTTGCTGAAACAGTCCGATGTACAGACTTCAAGAACTCTAGACAACGGACGCTATACAGACTTCAGCTAAGAAGGCCACAGGCCGATGTGTAGACTTTGGAGAACAGTTCAATGTATTGACTTAGCGTTGTATAGACTTGGCTTTGAACGCTTGAGCTGAAGACAATGATGTAATGTATAGACATGAAGAAACAAGGCAACGTTGTATAGACTTGAAGTCTGAAGATGATGTATAGACTTGGTGAACACTGCAACATCAATCGGATGTATAGAGTTGGTGAAATGAAGTCCAGTGTACAAACTTGCAGATACTAGACCAGTGTGCAGACTTCAAGTTTAACTGTGGATGTACAGACTTCAGGTGTGAAGACCATTGTGCAGACTTTGAAAACGTAAAGCCAGTGTACAGACTTCAACACAGGGAAGACTCTACATGAGAGGTTGGCAGAGACAATGCATGAGACGGTGGAGGACCGATGTATAGACTTGATGATATGAACTGAAGCATCGACGCATCAGCTCAAGGAGTCGATGCACTACTGTGTGGACAAAGACAAATATGACTGAAGGGTCGACGCATCAGCACAATAAGTTGACACACTGCTGTGGAGATTGTGCAGACAGAGTGTAGACAGAATTAAATAGAGCATGTTATCTGACAGCCATATGAACTCCATTCACTTACATGATAAAACATGAATTAATCGAGCAGAAAAAAGAAAAGCATTATGATCAGAGAATGACTGAATAATAGCATGATGACACACACAGCTAGATGACTCACAATGAATAACTCACATCAAAACCAATCATCAAAACCATCATCAAAATCACATGGGCACAACAATCTCCCCCTTTTTGATGATGGCAACACTACACAGTGAGTCAATCTGATGACTCAAACTATTCTCCCCCTTTGACTTCATCAAAAAGAAAATAGTTTGAGAATTTAAAGCATGTATAAAAATTCAGTCAATTTCTCCCCCTTGCAAGAACATGATTCTCCCCCTTTAAGAGTTTCAGTAAAAGCATGAGTTAGATATGATCAAAAGGAGCTTGCATGTAAAGATTGAATGAAATTTTCCCTTTGGCAAACAATCAACATAAACAGATACCAGATTGCAAGATCTCCCCCTAGAAATATGAATGCATGAGCACAATTCTCCCCTTTTAAGAGTTTCTATGTAGCATGATGCATATGATATGGAAGCTCCCCCTCAATAAGTGGAATCTTATGAGATGAATGAGAAGGAGACCACAGGGGCAAACAAGGAGAAGTTTAGGTCAATGAGCCAAGGACATGAGCAGAAGAGTTTCAATTAACAGATTTTTCAAGGATGCTCCAAACATAAGAAATTCAGCCATATTTTCAAAGAGATATCAATCTCATAAATCTAAAACATAAGTTTTCAAGGTCTTCCATTATAAGGACTTATGAATGAGCTTTATTGAACAGCATGGTTTAAACATGATGTATGCAGAGTTTATCAATAAAATTCTGTATTGATATCTAAAATCATGTTTTAATAAAAATGAACCAAGCCCTCATATTTGTCTTGATAAAACTCCCTTTCTCTTACGCAATCAAATTTATTGACTTCTTTCGGAATTACATGCATCTGTATTGAAATCAAGCAATTATGAAGTCATATGATTTTGTCTAGGGTTGTAGCAATTTGATTTTAGCATCAATATTCAGATATTTCAATTCGTTCAACAATTTTTCATGCTACAACTTTTACGAGCACTCTAGTTCAGTGCACACCTTGTAACTAGAGGATATACCTTGATTAGAGGCCAATATCCCTAAGCACTTAGTGTGACTAACTGTCATGCTATATATGAATAGAGATAGCATTTACACATCATGACACACTGCAAATCATTTCTTGATGAGTGAGTTGTATTTCTCAGTGTGCATGCCATTGCTCTGCCTGAAATTCAATTATTCTTAATCAGAGTTAACTATGGTACCTCATGACACAGTCCTTTGGACATGTGTTTCTCAGTGACCAAGGTCATTGCTCTGACAGAAAATACCCTTTCGACATTTTCAGAAAAATTCATTTGCTTCAAATCAATAACAATTTCATGTACTTAACCAAATAAAGTCATGTATTCAATAATGTAGATTTCAGAAGATTTTACAAGACACAGCATGAAATAGATGGTTAAGGTTTATTAAACAAGCTTCAGATATTTTTAAGAGATTTTAAAGCCAAACTCGTGAGTACATTAAACTTAAACCACCTGAGTTGTTTCAGATATTCATAAAAACGTATAATAGAAGATTTCTAGTTCAAAAGTTTTCAGATTTATGATCGAGATAGCCCATTGAAATCTTCATGAAAGACTGATAGAAATCTGAAGCCAAATGATACCAATTGATAGGAGAGATTTCGAGGCTCAATGATTTCTGATATTATCAAGGTTTGTCAACTAAGATCAATGATGAAAGGTATGCAATGAATTTTCACAAGAGTATGTATTTGACAACCTATATGCAATGCATTGACTCCCCCTCACAACATGCATTCAGACAATCTTTTTGGTATTTTCAGTTTAAGGAAATGCAATGCACTATATGTATGCAAAAACTCAACACTGAATGCTATGCAAGGATATGCAATTAACTCCTCCTGAAAACATGCAATGTTTGTACTGAAAACTGAACATATGAAACCAAATGATATTGTGACTTGTGCACAATCAGACTGTCCTATCAGATTTTTCAGCATGGGCAGCATGCATGGATCAAATTTCAGACAGCATTCAAATGCAGTTCAGATTTTTCAATGTACTATATATGCAAATCACATATATGCACTTCAGATGAGGAGAGTTCAGAGGCATCAATTCAGACAATGTAGATGAAGAATGATTATACAAAAATAGATTTAGTATGTCATGCAGTAGAACTAAAAACAGGAAGTGCAAGAAATTTACCTGAAAGATTCAGGAAGGGGTTTTCATTCTTGAGTGCCTTGGTTTATTACCTCTTTTTATTTCAGTCCCAAGGCACACCTACATAGCAATATTATTTTGCACAAACAGGTACCCAAGAAGTCTTGGGTCCTGACATGACAGTATTACTCCTAGCAGGTTTTCTCAGCACATTTCTAGGAGCAGTTTTCAGATCTGATTTATGCACATTCTTGTTGGCATGAATTCTATGTGCATATGCATGAGATTTCTTGTTAACAGAATAAAAATTCTGTTTGTCAAAACCAGTTTGTTTTTGATATCCTGCCAGCCAACAGGTTGCAGCCCTGTGACCTGGCTTCCCACAATGATGGCATGTGAATTTTGCAACATGGAGTTTAGCAGAGTTATTCTGAACATGCCAACAATCTCCGGCTCTATGGCCTGGCTTCCCACAACAAAAGCAATTTAGATTCTTTCTCCTAGGAATATGATTTCTAGCATGATATTTTTGTACAGTAGTAGCAGCAAAGTCATCTAACTCCATTGTCTTACATTCATGCATGAGATGACCCATTTCATGACAGTAAAAGCATTTGGATATCCTATTTTGAGCAGAATAGGATTTCTTAGCATAAGAGGTCCTAGCATGAAATCTATCATTATCATTCTTTATGACAAGGCAATCATCAAGTACATGGCCAGAATTTCCACAATAGAAGCATTCAACATTCCTTCCGTGAATAATTGGAAATTTTCTAGCCTTAGGCTTGTTTGCATGAAATTTACAATTCTTCTTCAGTGATCTCATTTTCACATTTTCCTTCTGTTTTTGAATCTTCTGATCATCAGACTGTTTTGAAGACGGTGCAGAAGTACTAGCTAAGTTTGAGCTACTCACAAATGTTGCGTATAGTTTATTCCTTACAGCTTGCTTAACTTGAGAATTGCACCTTTTCTCTTCATTCAATTTGGTGACTTCCACATTCAAAGAATCTTCCATTTTTTCTTTACCTTTGGCAAATTTTGACAGAGAGTTGTTTAGATTTTCAATTTCAATTTGCAAGGTCATAATGTGGTCTTCACACGAAATAACCTGATTTTGTAGCCCATCATTCAGACTTTTCAGGATCTCATTCTCCTGATTTAACTTCAATTCAATGTTCACTTCTTTTTCTTTCAAAGCTGATTTTTCTCTTTCTACCGTTAGCCATCTTTCAGAGAAAACAGTGTTAAGGACCATTAGCTTTTTATTTTGTTCCTTCAGATGGATGTTTTCTTCAATCAGCTTATCTTTTAATTTATCAATTTCCTTCTTCTGAGTCAGCAGAGAATCATTTTCTTCTTTCAAGGAAGTGATTAAGTTTTTCTGTGCATTATCATCAGAATGTAATTCTTCAATCAATTCCTTCAATTTAGATTTTAGATTTTCATTTTCAGCCTTTAGACTTGTGATTTCAGTATTTTTCTCTTTTCTTAATTTTCTCTTTTCTGATTTGACTCTTTCATATTTATCTAGAAGATGCTCATGCATGGCAACTAACTCATCATGGCTAATATCCTCGGTCTCAGAGATTACCTGGGATGAGGACTCATCTGATTGATCACTCCTTCTTGCCATGAGACATTCTTCTTCCTGTTCCACATGTGTTGCAGTCACTCTATCAAAAATTTCTTTTGCAGTGCTACAATCTGAGATAAAAGAAAAATCGTCAGAATCAATTGCAGCCTTCATTAGATTTAGAGCTCTCACATTATCATCATTTTTCATCTTGTGATCATGAGTCCACTTGGACTTATCCTTAGGAAGTTCATGTGGACTGTGAGAGATAACCTTCCACAATTGTGGATTAATAGAGTTAACATGCTTGTGCATACGATATAGCCAGAATTTAATATTTGAACTACCGAATAGTGGAGGATGAGCCATTAGGAACAAATGGCAAGGAGATTCAAGGCAACAGGAATATTGATGCACTAAAAGCAAATAATCACCCAAGACTACAAGATCGGATCTGCAGGTCGCTGGACCTTCTAAGCAGAAACCCGCTCTGATACCAACTGTTAGAGTGCTAGGCCCGGATACAGAGGGGGGGTGAATGTATCCCTCTAGAAAATATAGCCCAAATTAAAACTCTAAAGCTCAGATATGCAGAATAAGGACTAATGAGCTTTCCAAGATGAAATGATAAGGCAACGAATGAACAAACAGTTGGACTGCAACAATGCAGCCACCTGATCAATCAGAAACGAAGGCAGAGCTAAACAACCCAAACACACTTAGCAGAATATAATGCTCAAAAAATAACTCTCTAGATAATGCAACTAGCCAAGCATGCACAACCTGTGAATGGGAGGTAGAAGATATGGAGCTAACGCAAGGCAAACCACTGCACAAATAGTTTTAAGGTGGTTCGGTCCTCCAGACCTACATCCACCCCTCACTCCCAACCGGAGTGAGGCTTCACTAGCCAATGCTAGAACCAAGCAGACTCAGTCTGCAACAGGTGCTGACACACAGCTTGACCAGGGGAACAAACTCCCCTCTTCCTCCCAACCGGAGGGACACCCCAAGTGACTCCCAGTCACTTGGAAACCAGAGGTCGAAGACCTCTCTTCCTCCAGACCAGGAGGGACCCAACCAGTGACTTCCAGTCACCAGCAAACCAGAGGTCGAAGACCTCTCTTCCTCCAACCGGAGGGACCCCTGGACTTGCAAGCCACAAGCCCAGAACCGGAGACAAGTCTCCCTTCCCCTGAATCCACAGGAGGAACCCGATCCCCAGCAGGGCAATCGGAAGAACAAGACTAACCAAAGAAACAAAAGAAAAATAAGGAAATAGAAAATACACAGCGATCGGAAGGCTGTAAATGAAGAACACGAATGTAGCTCTCAAAGGAGCAGATCTGGCTAGGATTTAATCCAGACGCCAGAGGACAGATCTTCAATAGCTTCTTCCTTCTTCTTCCTGAACTCTCTCTCTCTCTATCTCTCTTTCTTTCTCCTCTGCTCTCCTTTTCTCCCACGCTATTCTCTCCTTTTTCTCTGCAACCCTTTTTCTTCTGCCGGCTCACTCTTCTTCTATTTCTTCTTCTTCTCTTTTTCTTCTTCTTCTCTTTTTCTTCTTCTTCTCTTTTACTGGATCGAGCTCTCAGCACTTCTGCTCTTCTGCTATTGCCCTCAAGGCTTCGATCAGTCTTCATCTGTTGGATGAAGGCTTCCTTTTATAAGCAGTAGCAGCTGGCACACTGGGCGCGTGTGGCTTCCACATTTCCTGCCCTAGAAATTCAGACCACGTGGCAGCATCCTGGTATCTCGTCCATCCTTGGATCACGAGCCAGGCACCTCGGATCACGTGCCCTTCATTAGCACGCTCAGCAACTGGAGTTGAGGTGGCGTCAACACACTTGCTCCAAAGGGTTGACGCAGCCTTCAAAGATCTTCAACCTATGAAACTCAAGTCTGCTGCGTCGACGCTTCCAACCCGTGGCGTTGACGCATTGTTACGTTCCAGTGAATAAACAGCCTAGCCTTCTTAACTGCTGCGTCGACGCTTCCAACCCGTGGCGTTGACGTATTGATGCGTTCCAGTGAGCAGGTCTTCAGCAGATAGACGTGCTGCGTTGACGCTCTTAGCATGCTGCGTTGATGCATGGAGCTGCAGCATCTGAACTTAGATGGCTTCAGCCCTCTCACGTTTTGTGTGGAGTGCGTTGACGCATTGTGCAACTGCGTTGGCCCAATCATCAGTCTGAATCGTCTGCAAACAGAGATGGAAGGAATGTATATACTTAGTTAGTTCAGGCTCTTATAACAGCGAGTGTATATACATTTGAACAATTAGCACATGGACAGTGTATACACTTCACCGTAAAGGACAATGCATGAGTGCAGTGTATAGACTTGGTGTAATGACGCCAATGTACAGACTTGCAAGATGTGAGGCGTTGTGTAGACTTTGCGTTCAACTGGATGTATAGGCTTGGAGGGTTCACTGATGGCTGTACAGACTTGGGCGTTGTATAGACTTGGAACGGCTTCAAGGTAACAATGTAAAGACTTTGAAATAAAGAGTGTACAGACTTGAAAGTTCAAGGCCACGATGTATAGACTTTACCCAAGGAAACGAATGTATAGACTTTGTAAGCTGGAACGCCGGATGTACAGACTTGCTGAAATAGTCCGATGTACAGACTTCAAGAACTCTAGACAACGGACGCTATACAGACTTCAGCTAAGAAGGCCACAGGCCGATGTGTAGACTTTGGAGAACAGTTCAATGTATTGACTTAGCGTTGTATAGACTTGGCTTTGAACGCTTGAGCTGAAGATAATGATGTAATGTATAGACATGAAGAAACAAGGCAACGTTGTATAGACTTGAAGTCTGAAGACGATGTATAGACTTGGTGAACACTGCAACATCAATCGGATGTATAGAGTTGGTGAAATGAAGTATAGTGTACAAACTTGCAGATACTAGACCAATGTGCAGACTTCAAGTTTAACTGTGGATGTACAGACTTCAGGTGTGAAGACCATTGTACAGACTTTGGAAACGTAAAGCCAGTGTACAGACTTCAACACAGGGAAGACTCTACATGAGACGTTGGCAGAGACAATGCATGAGACGGTGGAGGACCGATGTATAGACTTGATGATATGAACTGAAGCGTCGACGCATCAGCTCAAGGAGTCGACGCACTACTGTGTGGACAGAGACAAATATGACTGAAGGGTCGACGCATCAGCACAATGAGTTGACGCACTGCTGTGGATACTGTGCAGACAGAGTGTAGACAGAATTAAATAGAGCATGTTATCTGACAGCCATATGAACTCCATTCACTTACATGATAAAACATGAATTAATCGAGCAGAAAAAAGAAAAGCATTATGATCAGAGAATGACTGAATAATAGCATGATGACACACACAGCCAGATGACTCACAGTGAATAACTCACATCAAAACCAATCATCAAAACCATCATCAAAACCACATGGGCACAACACCTACTACTGGTGAAGATTTATTACCTCAAGGTGGTCGTGGTCGAGTTCTAAAGGAATTTCTTTTATTCCACCCACCAACATGTGAAGGACAAGCGGATCCAGATGCGGCTAGGGTTTGGCTGGATGCGACCGAGCGTGTGTTCCGTTCTATGGAGTGCACCGAAGATGAGAAGGTAATGCTAGCTACATTTCAGTTGCAGGGGGCAACGCTCGCGTGGTGGACCACGGAGTGGGAGGTGACTTTTAAGTCCCGTCCTCTTCGACTGATTACATGGAAGGAGTTTGTTACTTCGTTCGAGCGTACATACAGTCCAGCTTATCTCATAATGGATAAAATGTACCAGCTTATGGAGTTGGCTCAGGGTGATATGACAGTCTTGCAGTATCAGAATAAATTTATGGAATTGGGTCGATATGCTCCTCATATTCTTATTGATGAAGGGCTGAAAACTAAGCAATTTTTGCATGGTTTGAAGCCAGAATTGAGGCAACCTCTTATTGCAACCAGAGTGGCAGAGTTAGATATGGCTTATCAGGCAGCAGCAGCATTAGAATTGGATATGGCAAGATCTCAAGGGAGAACCCAAGTTGAGCCAATACAGCAGTGTACAACATCAACAGGCTAGTAGTCAACCAAGTGTGACGGGGGTACCATCTTCTGTTCCTTCTGCCAGTGGTACTTCTTCCATTAAATCTAAATTCAGGTGGATGTTCAGGAAATCCAAGAAGCAGTATGACCGGCAAGCTTCCTCTGGCAACGTGCAACAATCAGTACCCTCTTCTTTTCAACGACAGGGATCGGTGGTTAGTCAGTCGAGACCATGTCCAAGGTGTGGTGGTAGTCATTTGGGTAGACCGTGTTCGATGCCCGTGGTGTGTTTTCAGTGTGATCAGGTGGGACACGTGGTTCATGATTGTCCGTTGAGGCTAAAGCAGCATGTTCCATTTTCACAGCCACAATGGTTCCGACCTCCACCACCATCACAGTCACAACAGTATTCTCAGGCATCCGTATCATCATCGTAGCAATCTACTACAGGTGGAAAGAAGCAAAAAAGGGAGAGTCACGCATATGACTCGTTCTAAAGCAGTTGCATCTCATCTTATAGAAGGTACTATTATGGTTCATGGTCATGCAGCTCGTGTTTTATTTGACTCTGGTGCTTCTCATTTATTTATTTCTGAAGATTTTGTTGCATGTATTGAGGAGCCGACATCAGAGATGTCTTGTGAGTTAGTTGTTGAATTGCCTTCTGGGGAGTTCATGTTTACTCCTTTCTGTCTTGATGAGACTCCTATAGTGATTGGGAATCAGCAGTTACCAGCTAGGTTATATGCGTTGAAGCTGGTAGACTATGATGTTATTCTGGGTATGGATTGGTTAGAGGACTATGGAGCCATGGTATCATTCTCTCCATGTGTTTCTCTCTCCTCACGTTTTCCTCAACCCGCTCTCGCGAATCCCCCTCCCGCCCTGCCCCTCGCGGCGGCTGCTACAGCCGGTGACTCTCCTCCGGTGATGGCTGGAGGGGGGGAGGCCGCGTGCCTCCCCCACCCCCTCCTGCTTCCCCTCCGGCGCTGCCCGTTGCCCATGGTGGGGCTCCTGCCCTCACAGGTGGTCCTCCTTCGCACCGCCATGCTTGTTCGGTAGTGGGGGGCTTTTCTCTGACGCCTACTATGGACGGGTTAGGGCTTGCCGGTGCCCCTGCATCATCTTATGGTGGTGCCCTTACAGACATCGTCGACGGCCTTCACGGTGGTGATCCGCTTGTAGCCTCTGCCCCGTCGGCTTCAAGCTCGCCTCCACGCCATGCTCGTCCGACCATCTCTTCCTTTCCCGACGTCCCCCACGGTCCCCTGTCTGCCCCCCCTCCTATTACTGGATGCCACATCTTTCCCCTTGTCAACACGCCACCTCTAGAGATTCCATCTCAACTGTTGATCATCCAGCCTCTTCCCACGCCAACTCTGTCGCAAGGCCACGTTGTGCCTCAGTCCTCTCCCTCTCTTCCGTTGACCGGCCCTTCTCTTGACGGGACAGCCCCACGAAACGATGCTTTGTTTACTACTGAGACCGTTCATGGCTTACCCTCCTCTGCTCCAGCAGCCTACAGCTATGGCCCGCTCGCCCCCACGGTGACCCCCCTTCAGTCATCAGCTCACGCCCCTCTTCAGTCAACCTCTCCCCCCGCGTTGATCGGCCATTTGCTCGACGGGACAGCACCTCCTCACGGTGCTCTATTTTCTGCCGAGACCATTAGAGGGCCTCCCTCTCTAGCTCCGACAGCCTCCCTTGGTGGCCCTTTCGCCCCCGCGGTGGTCCCCTTGGCTGCCTCGGTTACACCGGGTGGAGAGCTGCACGCGCTGGCCTCGGGAATTACTGTAGAGCCTTCCCTTCCCCCCTTCTTGAAGGAAAGTCTTCCTGCCGCCCCCGCCCCCCCACGGCCGGTGGCCCTTGTGCGCAGCCTTCCTCCTCCGACCTGGGGCGTCTGGAGCCTCCTGCAGCCGCCCCCCCTCGGCCGGCACTGCAAGTCAGCCTCCTGCCGCTCATCAGCCGTCAGGCGGTGGCCGGCCCCGTGCAGACGTGGGCTTTGCATGGCCGACGGCCGCCACTGCTGCCAGTTCTGGAGGGTCACTCCATGCTCCACTCGCTCAGGCCGTGGCCCCCTCTTTCTCCCATGTCGTCATGAGCTCTTTTTCTCCGCCGGTGCTGCCTCTCTCCGTCCATGCCCCTGCCACCACTGACTCTGGTGAACCGACAGGGTTCTTCTCTCTGGAAGAGGTTCATCTAACTTGCCAACCCCTTGCCTTTGTAGTCATCGCAAGGACACCAAAGGGCAGGCCTCCATTCACTAACATTCGGGCTCATCTAGCCCAGCGATTCCAGTTTAAGCAGGACTTCCTGCTCAGCGCCATGGACCGTCGGCACCTTCTCCTCCGCTTCTCCAACCGGGAAGACTACCTGAAGGTCCTCCTCAAAGAGTCTCTACTTGTCCACGGGCGCCCCTTCTAGTTCTTCCAATGGGCACTCGATTTCTCACCGGAGCAGGACTCGCCGCTTGTACCTATCTGGATTGAGCTTCCGAGCCTCCCTGTCAACTTCTACCATGAAGCCTCCATCTTCTCCATCGCTGGCAGCATTGGGCCGACCCTGAAGATCTACCGGAACACCCTCTGCCTCACCCGTGCACACGTGGCGCGGGTTTGCATCCTCCTGGATATCTCCAGGAAGCTCCCCCACCGTGTGTGGGTTGGCATTGGCACTGGCGGATACTGGCAACCGGTGGTCATCCCGGACCCCCCTCTCTTCTGCTCCTCTTGCCGCCGTCTGGGCCATCTGGTCTCTGACTATAAGAAGAAGCCCCCTCCTCCGCCGGCCAGAACGGTTGATGCCGGTGCTCCTGGCGGAAGGGCACGCCCACCTGCCACCTCTGTTCCTCCTGGCCCGGTCTGGTGGCCCACGGCTGGCACCGGGATCCTGCCCGTCCCTGGCTTTCCGATGTCATCCTTGGCCATTGCTGCGCTTGCTGGCCTCTCTACATGCTCTCCTCTGCTTCCCCAGCTCCATTCTCATATTGTTCTTGGGGGCCCTGGCGGTGCTCCTGCAGCCGTGGCTGATCCCGCGCTGGCCACTTCTACCTGTGTGGCTGTGGAGGGCCCTCATGCGTCCTCTGCTGCCTGCAGTTTGCCCTCCTCCTCTACACAGGCCTCGGCCCCTCCTGCTACGCCACTTATGCTCCCTGTTGCTGCCGTTGGGGAGAAGGGGTCTGGGACCCCACTCCTCGTAGCTGCCAACCTCGTCTCCACTACTCCGGCAGCTGCTACTCCTCCCACCGCAGCTACGACAGGTGGCTCCCTCCAGCAGCTCGTATGCTCCTTGCCCTCCCTGGGCCTTCCGTCGGCCCCCCCACCAAGGCTTGCCACAGTTCGCCTTTAGTCCACTATCACTTCCGCCAACGTGGAGCCCGACAACCACCTCTTGGGCGTTGACTCCACTACCGCAGCTACCTGCTGCAACATGTCTATCCCCCCCTCTTGCTCCGGTTCTACAGCCGCGCCCTCTCTTGCGGTGCTTCAACCCCCGGTCATTACTGCGTCTGTTGTTGGGGAGGGTGCTCCACCTCTGTGCCCAGCTTGGTCCGAGGCTGGCCCCCGGTCGGCTGCCTCGTCTCCACTTGCCCGGGTGGCTAGTCGAGCTGCCGGTACTTCGCTGGTACTCGGCCTCGCGGCGCCGGATGCTGTTCCCCTCGGCGGGCCCTCTCTGCCTCCTGTTGGTCTCAACGCCTCTGTTGTGGCCTGGTCCCCAGGGCCACAACCCTCCACGGAGCCGAGTGGGGATGCCGGTCTGGTGCCACCATCCTCTACTTCAACGCCATCCCCCCGCCTCTCCTTTGCCCAAGCTCTGAAAAAGAAAATTAACCGGGATCCGCCCGGGTCGGTCGTTCTCTCTGCGCCCCCTCCGGTTCCGTTGCATCCCGCGGACGCCTTGCCTCCCTCAGCTCTTGGTACTGGTATCAAGCTACCTCAGACTGTTCAAGTTCTCACCATCCCCGGCCTTGAGCCTGCGTCGGGGTTCAGTGACTTTGCGGCGGCTCATGTGGCTTTCGTGGGCAACCCTATCCTAGACCGTTCACCGCTGGGGTCGAGGACCGAGGCCGGTCCGGCCTGGCGTTCCTACCGGCGCTCCAACTCCACTTTCTCTTCCCGTGATCGGCTGTGCAGTTTTGACGAGGTTCCTCCTCCTCCCCGTCGCTCACTTCAGCTCCAGTCGGCCTCGGCGACGCCCCACACGCCGGTCCACTCTTCCGTCTCCGAGGGCCTCGATTGCGAAGGTTCGGACCTTGACCCTCTTGGTTGGCCAGGATCTCTGGAACGGATGCGCGGAATCCATTCTTCACTCTCATCCGACTCTGAAGGGGTTTTCGATGAAGATTCTATCTTGTTTGGCCTGTGATCTTTACTTGTGCTGTGGGCCCCTGGGTTATGCGCCCTGCCCACGTCTTGGCCTCTCTTGGCCTCTTCCTTTTGTGGGCCTTTTGGCTTTGTACTCATCTTGCCCCTCCTCGGGTGACATTCCCCTCCCCTCCCCCTGTTCCCCTTTCTTTTACTGCTTTCCTTTAGGAAAACGCTTGCCTGGCGGCCGGGGTAGTGTGTTCATCTTCTTCCGAAATGAAGGGATGAACCCCCCCCATCTACCACCTTGCAAGTATTAACTTGAGTTAAAAAAAAGATTATGGAGCCATGGTTGATTGTAAAACAAAGAAGGTTTATTTTCAGCCATCTGGGAAAGCGGCATTCTATTTTCAAGGTATTTGATCTCGTTCTCCTCGCTTACTTATTTCTACTATTCGAGCCTGTAGATTACTTAATGCAGGTTGTCAGGGATTCTTTGCTTCCGTGGTTGCTGTTGAGGCACCACAGCAGGAGATAGATGATATTCCTGTGGTTTGTGAATTTCTTGATGTGTTTCCTGATAAGTTGCCAGGCTTACCTCCACAGCAAGAGATTGAGATGGTAATTGAATTAATTCCAGGTACGGCACCTTTATCAAAGGCACCATACCATATGGCTCCTGCAGAATTGAAAGAGTTAAGAGCACAGTTGCTAGAATTGCTGGAAAATGGCTATATCCGTCCTAGCTTTTCTCCATGAGATGCTCCTGTATTGTTTGTGAAGAAGAAAGATGGAAGCCTGAGGCTATGTATTGATTATAGGCAATTAAATCAGGTGACTGTCAAGAATAAATATCATTTGCCCAAAGTCGATGATTTATTTGACCAACCTCAGTCGGCGAGTGTCTTTTCACAGATTGATCTTCGATCTGGTTATTACCAATTGAGGATTAAGGAATCTGATGTGGAGAAGATTGCCTTTAGTACGAGGTATGGTCATTATGAATTTTTGGTTATGCCATTTGGGCTAACCAATGCTCCAGCAGCATTTATGGACCTAATGCATCGTGTGTTTCATCCATATTTGGACCAATTTGTGGTGATCTTTGTGGATGACATTTTGGTCTATTCTGCTTCCAAAGAGGAACATGTTCAGCATCTTAGGGTTGTATTGCAGACTCTACGAGATCACGAGCTCTATGCAAAATTCAGCAAATGTGAGTTTTGGCTTCGGGAAGTTCATTTTCTAGGCCATGTGATTTCTGGTGATGGAGTTGCAGTTGATCCTATTAAAATAGATGTTGTTCTTCAATGGCAGAGCCCTAAGATTGTCACAGATATTAGAAGCTTTCTGGGTCTTGCTGGGTATTATAGAAGATTCATTCAAGATTTTGCACGGATTGTCGCTCCGATGACTAAATTGACTCACAAAGATGTACCATTTGTGTGGTCGAATAAGTGTGAAAAGAGCTTCAATGAATTGAAAAGGCTGCTCACTACTTCTCCAGTGCTTATTTTTCCATCTGGCTCCGATGGATTTGTAGTATGTATGGATGCTTCTCGAGTAGGTTTGGGTGCAGTGCTTATGCAACATGGCAAGGTCATAGCCTATGCATCTCGACAATTAAAATAGTAGGAAGAGAATTATCCCACTCATGATTTAGAGTTAGCGGCGGTGATTTTTGCATTGAAAATCTAGAGACACTACTTGTATGGTGAGAAATTTGAGATCTTCACGGATCATCAAAGCTTAAAATATGTGTTTTCTCAAAAGGATTTGAATCTTCGTCAGCGTAGATGGATGGAGTATATGAAAGATTATGATTGTTGAATACGTGTGCACCATGATTACTGTTATGGTTTTGATGATAGCAACTACTATAAGTCACACTGTGCTTGCATATGATGTCATTGTGTATCTGTTTAAGCAGTTAGTCATTTCATCGAACAGGTTGTGTGCATGAGCAATGCATCAGTGCATACCACTGTTCATATCTTGCATTGGTTCATTCATATAGTCGATGCATCTCTTATGCTGCTACACAACAAGTCTATACATTGGTTGCAGGCACATCAAAGTCTATACATCCATTAACAAGTCTATACATTGGTTGCAGGCACATCAAGTCTTCAGCAGCAAGTCCATACATCAGCAAGTCTGTACATTCTTCAGCAGGAAGTCTGTACATCCTTCAGCAGCAAGTCTATACATCAGCAAGTCTATACAGCCAGCAAGTCTATACATCAGCAAGTCTATACAGCAGCAAGTCTGTACATCCTTCAGCAGCAAGTCTATACATCAGTAAGTCTATACATCAGCAAGTCTATACAGCCAGCAAGTCTATACATCAGCAAGTCTATACAGCCAGCAAGTCTATACATCAGCAAGTCTATACATCCTGCAACAAGAAGTCTGTACGTTGGCTGATTGCACAGACTCAAAGTCTGTACGTTGGCTGCTAGCTCAAATTCAAAGTCTATACACTCTTTCAACTCCGTACATTCTTCAAAGTCTATACACTCTTCAAACTCCATACTTCAAAGTCTATACACTCTTCAAACTCCATACATTCTTCAAAGTCTATACACTCTTCAAAGTCCACACATTCTTCAAAGTCTATACACTCTTCAAAGTCTATCCATTCCTTCATTTCAATCAGACTCTCAACCCCAGTGCGAGGGTCGACCCCTAGGGTCCACCCCCATGGGTCTTTCATCTCCAGCTGAAAGGGTCGACCCATTGGGTCGACCCCCAGCTGCAAGGGTCGACCCCTGGTGATTATTTTTTGAACCCGGCGGACTCCTTCACCAGACCTGCAAGGGTCGACCCCAAGGGTCGACCCATTCACTCGAGGGTCGACCCCTGTTGGCAATTTTTTTTAAACCCGCACTGGTTCCTGGAAGGGTCGACCCCAAGGGTCGACCCATGCTGTCTGGCCCATCTGGCCCCTCACGAGGGTCGACCCCAAGGGTCGACCCTTTCTGGTATGGGCGGCGCCGTGATTGTGGACTCTTCGCATTTCGACCAAATGGTCCAACCACACTTGTGTGGTTGTCCTTAATCCACTCCATAACAAGTGGATCTTGTCCCATGGCTGTCCCTTGACCACCCTTGGCCTATATAACATCTTGTAGAGGATGAAAACCCTAAGAGAAATTCGTATGTCCTGATTTTTGGGTTTCTTCCTAACATTTGTGTGTGCAGGTCGCAGCAGCCACCTCCAGCCCTTGTTCCACCTTGATGTGTGTGTCAATGTGAAGGGAAGAAGGAGAAATCAAAGTTCCAATCAAGCCTCTGCTACTGGCTGCAAGCGAAATCGAGATTCATCCACATCCGAGCCAAGATCGTCAAGAACGGTCATCGTGCTGCACAAGTGTTTGATAAAATTCGCAGAAGAGGAAGGGAGTTCTATTTTGTGTGTGCAGGTTCGGAGTTGCAGCCTTCAAGCCCTATTCCACCTTGCTCTGAAGCTGAAATCCAAAGGAAGGAGCTTGAATAAAAGCCCAAGATCATATACATCGAAGAGCTGCATCGGACATCAAGCTTCAACATCCATTCGTGCTAGAATCCTTCATCATCCTTCAAGAACGATCTAAGGGGAGTCAAGAAAGATTCAAGGGAGATAAAGAGAGTGCTATTCAAGGAAAAGAAGAGCCAAGCAAGCCCGGAGTAAAGCTCTAATCAAGTGGAGATTGAAGCCACATTCAAGATCAACAACATACATTCAAAGGGGAGCCAAATCAGGAGTTTTCCTCAACTGTGCCTTATTGTGTTTTAAGTTTCAGATTTGTATTTCCTATAAACTGCATACTTGTGTGTGTATGGATCTTTGTTAGATCCGTGGTCTTTTGTGTGTGTCGTATTGGATTCATGTGTGTGCGTAGGTCTTCCTAGATCTACGTGTGTGTGAGGTTTACTGCACTTGTTGCAGCGTGTGTGCGTTTTGTTGATCCGCTTGTTGGATCGTGTTGGAGACTTCGTCTCCGTGCGTGTGTGTGTGTGTGTGTACTGGGGCTCGTCCCCGTGTGTGTGTGCAGGCGTCGTCTTGCGTGTGTGGTTGGAGCGTCGTCTCCGTTTGGGGATTTATCCCCTAGTGAAGCCTCACCTAGTTTGGTGAGGGGTGGACGTAGGGAGCCCGTCGAGGTCCCGAACCACCTTAAAATCCTTGTGCATTGTGGTTTGCTTTGTGCGTTGGCTTGGTTTGATTGTTGCATCCTCTTATATGATCGTGTGGGAACGGTGAGATTGAGAGAATCTGTTTATTGGCATAATCAACTTCCTTAATCTTGTTGTAAGGAGTTTACTCCACCATGTAGTATTCGTCTTGTCGTCTAGTGTGGGGGTTAGTGTAGGTTGTTATCTTACTTGCATGTTCATCATATTTGATGTTTTAATTGTTGTTTCTTCACACTTGTTAAAAAGGGAAGAGTTTCCTTAAAATTTGTAATCACCCAATTCACCCCCCTCTTGGGTGTCATTGATCGTGGGACCCAACAATGATTTTACTCTGTCTTATCAACCTGGCAAGATGAATGTAGTGGCTGATGCATTGAGAAGAAAAAATGCAAATCAGTCATTTGTTGATGCGAGAATGGAAGTTGTGGGAATAGTTTCCTTGTGAGACGTTCAGATTGAAAATTCCCCGTGATCCGATGGTAGCTACTTTTGCTAGTCTAGTGATGACTCCAGCTATTTACCGACAGATCAGGGAGGCACAGCAAGCAGATTTTGAATTGTCCCGCATTGTGTTAATGCCTGATGTGGAGTTCTGTGATGATTCCGGGGTTAGATTCAGATGTAGACTCTATGTTCCAGTTGAAGATTCCTTGAGGAATGTTGTTTTGCGTGAGGCGCATGGATCCCGTTATGTTATTCATCTCGGCACCACAAAGATGTATCATAATGTGAAAAGGCAATTTTGGTGGCCAGGTATGAAAAGGTATGTAGCTGATTTTGTGTCTAGGTGTTTGACATGTCAACAGGTCAAAGCTGAGCACCAAAGGCTTGGAGGAATGCTTCAACCATTGGAAATTCTGATGTGGAAATAGGATCATGTTACTACCGATTTTATTGTGGGTTTACCCCAAACTGCACAAGGCTATGATGGTATTTGGCTGTTAGTTGATCGTTTAACTAAGACAGCAAGAATGTTGCCGATCAAGGTGACGTGGAATGTTCAGAAATTGGCTGAGCTTTATGTTGCAAAGATTGTGCCATTGCATGGAATTCCAATATCCATTGTGTCAGATCGTGACCCACGTTTTACTTCTGACTTTTGGCGAAGTTTTCAAAAGGCGTTGGGTACAGAATTGGCATTTAGTTCAGCGTATCATCCCCAGTCTAATGGTCAGTCCGAGAGGACTATTCAGACATTAGAAGATATGTTGCGATCCTGTTGTTTGGATTGGCAGGGTTCGTGGAGTCAACACTTGCCATTGGTGGAATTCTCTTATAATAATAGCTATCATTCCAGTATTGATATGGCACCGTATAAAGCTTTGTATGGGTGTCCTTGTTGTACACCGTTGGACTGGTTTGAGACTGGTGACCGACTGTTGACGGGACCGGATATGATTCAGTAGTGTGTTGATGTGGTACATCTGATTAGGCAGAAAATGTTGACAGCTCAAAGTCGACAGAAAAGCTATGCAGATCGGTGTAGAAGACCATTGCAATTTGAGCCTGGAGATTCTATTTTAGTAAAAATATCTCCAATGAAAGGTGTGATGAGATTTGGAAAGCGTGGAAAGCTTAGTCCCCGATATATTGGTCTGTTTCCTATCTTGGAACGTGTGGGCCAAGTGGCTTATCGACTTCAGTTGCCATTGGCGATGCAAGCAATCCACGATGTGTTTCATGTTTCTCAACTAAGAAAGTATACTTCTGATGCATCTCATGTATTAGATGGTTCAATGTGGCCTGAGGTGACAACATATCTATCCATGCCAGAGTATCCAATACGGATTGACGATCATCGTGAACAACAACTGAGGAGTAAGGTAATCCCTCTGGTAAAAGTAGTATGGCAACGTCACTTGGGTAATGAGACTACTTGGGAATGTGAGGACGATATGTGTCAGCAACTTCCCTTTTTATTCGAGTAAGCTATATTTTCTTTCAGTTCTCTCCTTGTGCTTCCTTTTAAATTTCGAGGATGAAATTTCTATTAGGAGGGAGGGACTATAAGACCCGGTAGTTAACGGATTCTTATCGGTATGAAATATAAAATGATTCATGAGTTATAACGCTTGAAATGGGCTTAATGGGCCTAGTTTAGTGGGTTTACCCATTTGTATAAGCTTTTTGAAGCTAGATAAGGCATATACACAATTTTACACCTTTTAATGCCTTATGGCAATTCAATGTTTTATAACAAAACAAAATATAATCAAATGCTTTTGTTTTTTTTTGTGATTCACGTTGGGAGGTTCTCTCCCCTCTCACTCCCTCTTTTTCTCCTACGTGTGCCCACCCCCTCTCTCTTGCTCTCTCGGTGATTTGCTCACCTCGGAGCTTTGCAGGATTTGCAAGAGGCGACCTTGGCAAGCCCAAGGCGTAGGAGGAGTGGTGATGTCATCGTGAAGGCGACCCGTGGAGCGTGGAGGCGGGGAATTCATCGTTTGAGCCGAGGCTTCCTTGTGTAGAACGGGCGTAGAACGGCTTAGAATCGTGAATCCAAGTAAAGGGATAGATTACCCTTCCTCTTAGGATGCTTCACTTCAAATTGCATGCCCATTGTCTTATGTTTTCTTATGGTTTGAGCAAAAATTCATGAACATAGTCATTTATGTTTTAATCCATGAAAATCACTCCATGGCTAATATTTTTATGTTTTGGATGTAAAACTATTATGGAATGGATGTAGGAAGGCAGGGAACAGGTTTAAATATGTTTTCCCATCGATTTGAATCGATTGGGAGGGAACTTAATTGAGTTACCCACGTTTTGGGTTCTCTAGAAGGAAAGCGGTCCTTCCAAAGATCATTTTATGGCTTGTGTAAGGCGATGGACCATAACGGTCTAGCCTCATAACGTTTCTTGTAAATGGCAGTCCTTTGACCGACCGTTTGTTAACCTTAGCGGCCCAACAAATGACCGCTAATCCCCTTTGACCCGGTAAGGCGGTGCGAGCCTAGCAGCCCAGACTAGACCGTTTCTATCACCTAGCGGTCAGTCGCGCTACCGTTTCTTGATCAAAACGGCCATGTCTAGACCATTTTTATTTTGTTCAATATATAATGAAATTATCGTGGCCAAGCGGTCATGGAGAGACCGCATGGGTTGGTGAAGCGGCCAATCGCTAGACCGCTTACCTGAGCCTTGCGGTCCTGACTAGACCATTTAGTCCCTGCAGTGCATGAATGTAATCATGTTCATTTAATTATGCATTTAATACTGCATGTGCGCCATGTTTAAGTATTTTTATGAACTATGGCACATTTTTATATCCCAATAGAATTATTTTCTCTTTCCTTGTGATGGAACCACTAGTCGTAGCCCGACGACCTTTAGTGTCGGCCCACCTGGGAGAGGTGGCAGGGTAGTCCCAGTGTACGGTTTTTAAGCTGGTTTCCTTGGGCCCCCTTACTTGTCAGTAGCGTCCTACTGGGGGGAAACTAGCAAGAGGACTGGCTCAAGACATTGAGCTTGTGTGTGCACACGTGGTCAGGGGCGTGGACTGACACTGACGAGTGTGACCCTGACTAGTTCTCAATCTTGGTTACTATTACGTGTCTCACTTGCCACGTTCCAGGCTCGTGGAGATACTTGAGACGCAGTATAAGTCGTCAGTGGACGCGTCTAGTCTTCTTTCTGGTGGTCCTTTCTCTCTCCTGTCACTTGGAAATGTTGAAATTTCATTCTATTGGTAGATTATGAATCTCGTGTTTAATTATTCATTCAAATATTCAATGGCATTTATGTTAGCTGTCTTTCATTGTTTTTATTCATGTATAGATTTATTTAATTGTTGTTTTCCTATGCCATTGTGTTATCAACTACTTTCATTTGTTTAGCTACGAGGTAGGGATCTGCGTGAACCCTACTAAGTCTATGTTGTGAGACTCACCCTTCCTTTCCAGGTAAGACGGAGCAGCAGTCCGCGGGTTTCCCACGTGCTTTTGGCGAGAAGTCGTAGGTGCCAGCGGTGGTCTGTCTTTCCCTTTTGACCAGGGTATGCCCCGTGTAGTCGTTTATTTTTGACTTCTGTATAGTGTTTGGACGTGTAATAAATGGATCTGGACTATTATATAAATATATCACTCTGATATTGTCAATTGCTTCCACTTAAAATCATTATTTTATAATGCACTCATAATTCCAATTCATTATACACATCCTCAACCAATCCTCCCAACCCTTACAGGGCCTCATCAGGCTCTTGGGTGGCGTCTTCGAGTCCTTGGTATCAGTTTACAGGTATCCGGATCTCCGGGTCATTACAACCACACAGGACACCACCTCTAACTCCCATTACGCTCATGGGGACTCATGAACATATGTTTAAATGAAATGGAAAGCAACAGAATTTAAGAAAAATGCACCTTAAGCACAATTCTAACGATTTGAGATTATACTTGCCACAAGGTCGGACACCTCCTCGCTAGCCTGACTACACATCTCACAACTCCGAGAATCCAACCTTGCCATATCAAAAGTCTCCGCGGCTGCTGGGATAGCCCCTCAGGGCAAGCACGTGCCAAAAGTCCTACCTGACTGTACCTGCGGCACCTCCCAGCATTAGAAATGATCCACAGAGTCTGAGGCGAGCCCCAAACACATAATCCATAAGGAAATCACAAGAAACATCGAAAATAGGCAAAAAGCTAAACAAAAATCATAGTCATACTGTCACACCCCGAGCGCGGAAGGAACCCGGGAGTGTGCAATGAGTTTATATCATTTATGTCAATCAGAGCACGAGGTGTTCAACACAAAGATAGAGCGCGCTAAAGAGAATAACCAAGTCCTTTATTCATAATAATAACTCCAATATTTCCATTACATGACTTAATTGTCCAACTTCACTAGACTCAAATAAAAGAAAATTACAATGATGACTCAAGACAAAAGAAAGACACGACTTGACAATAACAGGTGATGTCTGGGATTCGGCTCTACGCTCAGCTCTCTTGGCCATCCCCATCCGATTGGACCTCATCATCGGAATTACCTGAAAAATAGGGGAAAACACTAGGTGAGCGAACGCTCAGTAGGAATTATATCTCTATATCCAGACTTGCTTAAAGTAATTAACAATTTATGCAATGAGCCATGATCATGTATGAAGAATGCAAGAGAATATTGAAAAGGGAACAACATGGTTGAACTAGCAAGATTTCAAGATAAGTCGAGTAAAGTTAACAAGGACATCAAGCTTGTAATATCAAGTCATGTCATGAGATATTGGCTATTTAATTTAACAAGTAAATACCTGATTCCGGGCCAAACAAGTCATGTCATGTCATGTCAAGTAATATCAAGTACGGAAGTGGAACACCGTCGATCAATCAAGCAAGTCATACACTTCGATGCAATGCCACACCGTGGTCAATATAGCTCCCATGGGCACAAGTACTTTCGAGTGCTCCTCCCAGGATCAGACCAGGCCCCATTAACATCAGACATTGAGTGATGTAAATATCTAGACATCCACTATAGTTTATAGCCAATAGAGTTCCAAGGGAATAAGCCATTGTAGGAATATTAAGGTAGATTCATAGATTTAAGGAATTCAAGGATAGAACGTTATGTAGGGATGACATAGCAATAAATCTCTCATGAAAACTGGGACATTCATAAATCTGGGTAAATTGGCATCCACTCATGATGCCTTGAATTCAAGAATTTGCATCCACCTGAACGGGTGCTAATTCTTATGAACAGTAGGCATGAAAGAAAATAGCGTCACCTTTCTGGACGCTAATTCTAATTGGCGTCAACTATCTAGTCGCCAATTCTAGACAGTGACTGGACACTCACAGAACACCCATCATGGCGCTCTATGATGGCTAGGACGTCATGTTTCTTCATAGTGACATGACTAAAATGGTTTTTAGGGTTTTTAGGATACAACCCGCTCGGCTTCCTTAAGGGATTCCAACGCTAGCGGAGACTTATGGAGGCCTTGATGAAGAAAGTTCCAATCCGGTGGAAGAAATTTCCGACGGAGGCTCCTAACCTCACCAAGATATAGAGGGTAAGTGATAAACCACAAAACAGGGACCATGCCTCAGCCTTGAGACAATGGTGCCAAGAGATCCACGGTCTAGGATCAAAATGCGATAAAACAATTCTGTAAGAAATCAGCATTAGTGGTAGTAGGCGTTAATTCCTGGAATTAGCGTCCACTATCCCGTTGTAAATTCATTAAAATCAATTTTTTATAACAATAAAAGAGAAAATTAACGTCAGAATGTCAGACGCTTGTTAATTAACGTCTCTATAAAGAGGCGCAAGAACTATGAGTAGCGTCTGAATTTTGGTCGTTAATTCCTTTAAGTACCAGAACCTTAAGAATTTGCGTCACTTTACAAGGGCGTAACTTCTTTAATTTGCGTCCAAGCTGTGGACGTTAAATCCTTTGAACGTCAGAAGACAGGTGAGCCTAAGGAATTTACGTCTCTTCGGAGAGGCGCTAAATCATTAGAAATGTCTGTCATCTAGACGTAAATTCCTTAGAACGCCAGGGGACGTACATGCATCAAGAATTTGCGTCTCTGTAAAGAGGCGCAAAATCTTGAATATGCGACTGTCCTCTGGACACTATTTTTATAAATTTCTAGATTTTAACAAAATCAGAGAATTGGCGTCAAGATAGCTGACATAAAATCTAGAATTTAATGCGATTACTGTTCATTTCTAAAATAAGGGATGAACAGTGTGACTTTTGATCTATAAGGCTTTTCAGGAAGCTAAAAACATGATAATTACGAGAAAATTGTAGGGATTCTAAAAATATGCACAAGTTAATTTTATGCATCATGGTTCCATAGATATTAAATTTTAAACGTTGGTTAATTATTTAAATCATGAGAAGAAGTTGCGTCAAGGTAGTTGACGTAAATTAACTTATGTCTGTTAGACTGACGCAAATACAGAAATTTGCCGCAGCTTCACAGGCGCATATTAATTTGCACCCACTGCCTTGGTCGCAGATTCTTTATGAACCAGAAGCTAAATAGAAAGCTTAAAACTCATGAAACAATCATGAACATGGATTCATGATAATTTTGATACAGGAACGTGATTATAGTACGATGGATGATCTAGTTCACTTGCATGCATGCTAATTAAGGGTTTTGTCCGAAGAGAAAACCTACCTTGATGATGGAAACGAAGGAAAGGAGGCAGAGGAAGAAGAAAAAGGATGACGACGTCGACGTCGACGCAGGGAGGAAGAAGACTTCACGTGCTCTTCTCCCTTCAAACGTAGCAACAGTAGTAACGTCTATTGTGCCTGGAGGGTTCTTATTTATAGGATTTTTCCTTCTGAAGAGTCCTACGTCGATCAAGGATTCCTAGTTGATCCTAATCTTTCCTACGATGAGTTTATCTTGCTAAAACTACAGCCGCTACCCGTGTTTTGGTCTAACAAACCCTAAAGCCTCCTATGCACAGGTCGACACACGTTTCACTTGTTCGAACGGAGCCTACAAAACACAATACTAAGGGTCCTTTCTAATGCTAACAGCCCTTACATGATTGCCAAGCCCATTTGTATTAAGTATGTTAATTGTTTTAGGGCTACTGTTGGTTTGATATGGAAATCCAAAGCCCACTAATATGCTAACTAGTTAAGTTTAAGGCCCTTTAGGATTTTTTTTTTTAAAAAAGGCTTATTTGGGTTGGAGTTTTTAACTATATAGTGTTTAATATTTCAATTTTTGTATGAATTTTATTTCTATGTTTTCGTCGGGGTGCTACACGTACCTTCAATACACGAATACCTCAGCCCGGGTCAAAATATGGTCACCTACCTCCCATGACTCACTGAGGCCAAAAAGGAATGATCATGGCTGGGGTGGCGGCTGGGGGCACTCGCGGAATATGAGCCCAACCTGGCCGCACCTATAACAACTCTTCCTCTCTAGGCAGTCACGAACCAGGTGCCCCATTCGGTCACACCCGAAACATCTCAGCTCCGCTACGTCCACCCGGCAAGGATGGCCAACATGAAAACCGCCGCACCTCAGACATTACCCTAGTTGCTCTGTCAGGCCATGTCGCGGTCGTCTAGTAGCTGGCTGCTGTACAATCTCCTCTGAGGCCTGTGCCTGCTCCTGAAGTGCCTACTACTATGCTTGCCATTGATGCCTTAGCTCCTAGCGTCGCCTGACACCTCTTCTAACCACCTGCCTATGCCTCTACCAGGCCTCTTCAACGATGTCCACAGACAGGGGAAGAAGACGCAGCTGGCTGCTCCTGAAATTGTTGAGGGAGACCCAACTAAAATTGTGTCACCCTAGCTTGCTCTAGGGCACGCAAAAGGTCCACCTCCAAAATTACCGTCGTACGGAAAGCCACCTCTACGTCGGCCACCCCGGATGCCATAAGTGTCCGACGAATCTCTAGCCTCAAGCTGGCGAAGAACTGCTAAGCTAGAAACCTTTGATCTGCCATAGCCGGTGGCACATATCGGCTCAACTACAAGAACCTTGTCCAATACAGGGCAACCGATAATTCCCTCTGTGCCAATGCCAAAAACTGGGTTGATTGATCGAGAAACCCCGCTGGTCCCTGTACACCCAGAGCCACAACTAATGGAGGGGGCGGTACTCCACCCTGCTCTTCTCTGGTCCCTATGGCAAGCTACTCTTGGGACCATGCCTCCCCCCTCTGCGGCATCACGGGTCCTTAAACACGCAAGAAAAACAACACGGTGAAGAAAATATAACATCCTTATCTAGCTGTTGACTGTACTAGACTCTCTAGACTATTAAACGCTACATTTAGTCTAAATTCTTATACACTGCCGCAACCTTGCTTTGATACCACCTGTAACGACCCAAGATCTGGATGCCGAGTCAAACCCGATACCATTCGGATCCTACGCCGTCACCCACGAGCTGAGAGGCTCTGAAGGGTTCAAATTGGTGTCACGGGAGTGTATAGAAATCTAAAATAAATACAATAATTAAAATGCCAAAACTAAACCTTATATTTATGAACAAATTTATATGATTTTACATAAATTATAGTCCAGATATACATGTCCCAAAGGTACAACTCAACAAAAGAAAAGTACAAAGTCTTGGGGCATACCCCGGATGGCAGAAGGTGGCGACGTTAGGACACTCGGGCGCTACTCAAGGCCTCCGAAAGACGAGGAGGCATGCCAAACCTAAAAAGAAAGGGGTGGATCTCATCTCATTGACTTAGTAGGGATCCCGTGGATCCCCACCACAACATAACGCAATAAACAGAGCAGTAAATAGTAAAGCAGGAAGAAGAGTAAGACAAGAAGAATATTAATGTAAACATTGAATAACCATAACAAGCCACTAACAGCAAAAAGCCCAAGCAATAATGGAATAGCTCGAATATCAAGTACGAAACCACGCTAAACCGAGTTCTCGTGATCTAGGCTACAAAAGGCCGGATCATGATAACCTGCCTCAAGGTATCTCCTAGAGTACAGAAAGGGCTAGGATCTAGGCAACCTAGTAGGCTCTCAATCGGTCAACAAAGGAACACGACTACACTTTTAGAATAGTGTTAAGTGCAAGGTGAGATCTAGAGGGGGGTGAAAAGATCCCTCTACAAAAGTTATGCCCAATTTAAAAACACTCAGCTCAAGTCTGACAGAAGTTAGAATGGCAGATTGCACATGTAACGCCCGAGGATTTTCTAAGAATTTTATGGGGATTTAATATGATTATTAAGTATTTAAATAGACTCAATGGGCTATTTAATAATTATTTAAATACCCGTATATTATGTTAGGTTTGAATCCACTAAATAGGCCCATAAGACCCAAAAACTAAGTCTTGTAGGCCCAAGCCCAATTATAAAAATGTAATGGGAATTAAAAAGGGGATAAATAGATCAAATAAAGGACAAATAGGGGATAAATGCGAAAATTCAAAAATTTCGGAGCAATGGCCAATTGGCGGTCTATCGCGCGACAGCCAATCCAACCTAGCGGTCCCTCTATGACCGCAAGACCATTTCGATTCCGTGAGTTGAAGAAATATGTAAAGCTTGGATCTTTGACATCCAAATTGATGCGGGACGGACAGGGCCCTAGGACTCTAGCTCGCTGGCGTCCCTAGCGAGGGATGCATGGGATCGTGCGCGGTTGAGAAACCGGCAATGAGTCAGGTAGTCGGCTCTTCCGTACTCAGAACGAGTCACGGGACGGGTCTCGCTCTCTCGCTCGTAGCGGTGAATAACAATAAATAGTGAGCTAATTAACCTATCATGCCTACTAGCAGCGGCATATACAAATCAATACGCGTAAAGTAAATGCCGAGTGATGGAGCGAACACGATACCTCCACGCGCCGGGCGTGGGGAAACGATCCCGGCCGAACTTGTACTCCCGGAACAACAATTATTAAGAATTACAGAAGTGAATATTTCTACCCACTCCACGCAGGGAGGTAAAGGGCTACACAGTGGGACCCGAGAGTAGCGGGTTCGGGTTGACGGGCAGCATTTTGTGTAGCTTCGCCGGCACACGTACTCACGCACGTGGGGCCCACTTGCTGGTCGGCGGGTCTGAGTGGGCCCGGAGTGGTACCGCTGTGACGTTGGCTCCTGGAGAGGCGCTCCCTGGGACGGTGGCACGCTGGTTCACCTTGCGGAAGGCGAGTCGGCTCCGCTCTTCACTTGTTGACCTTGCTACCCACGAATCTGAAGTTCTATTTTCGCAGCGCGCAACCCGGCGAGAACTGTTGCTGCGATCAATCCCGACGTCGGATTGACGCGAGACTGGCACAGTTGGAAAGCTGATTTGAAATATTTTGACCAAGGACTATGGCAGGAATTTTGAAGGCTCTGGATCTTTCGTGGTGGATTTATGAACAGACTGACTGACTGACTCAGAAAACTCAGGATAGAAATAGATTTTCCTAAGAACAGACGTTGACCGTGGCTTAAACCTCAGATCTGGAAGTTGACCTCTTCATGAAAGTTGGAGAGGGATAAGTAAGGAAGACGGGAGTATTTTTTGTAGATTTTCAAGTGGAGGTTTAATAGGGGAAACAGAATTTATGACACTGGTGGGTCGGATCTGGACTGCACAGGACAGAATTGAAATTTGACTGAGTTTTAATTTTTTGGAAGGGGAAAAGTGCTCCTAAATTCGAGGGAAAATTATTGGAGATGGGCTTTGGGGGGCAGAATACCCAATCCAAATTTGGACTCAATCAAAAAAGGGGAAGGGGGTCGGACAATGGAAACACAGGGTTGCTGTGACACAAAATAGAACATAGACAGATCTGGAAGGCTGGAGAACACGAAATTGGAAAAATAGAAAACGAATGGTAGAAATTGGTAAACTTTTTTTGTGAGAGGGTATTGGCGTGGTGAACCTACCCTCAAAATTTGGGCTTCAACAAATCCGTAGATTAGGAGCTAAAATTTGGACATGGAGGCTCTGTCCTGATTTGGGCAGAACTCCGGCGATGGTGGCGGCGACGCGACGGCGGCACGAAGGCGACGGCGGCGACGGCAGAAGTAGAACTCAGAGGGGCTAAGGAGAAGATAGATGGGCATAACACCCTAGGATTGGCAGAAATCCATCTGCAAGGGGGGAGGAGAGAGGAGAGAGGGGCGCACCCTTCCAATGCTTCAAGCAATTTCATAATTTTTTCATTCATTAATTCATGTAAAATGGGAAATACATGCTATTTATAAGAAATGTAAAATGACTCATACTACCCTCAGATCTAGGTTAGGGGAGGGGCAAACTAGGGAGATCAAATATTATTCTCCCATGTGTTTTGGAACAAAATAAAAAAACACTAAATGGGGGGGGCGCCCCCTTGACCAAGGGGATGGCATCTTGGACTTTGTAAACCCATTGTCCCCTTTGAATGGTCAATCATCTAGAAGCCCACCTAGGACTTTGACCAGCCCCACATGGACCCCCAAGATGCCACTTGGACCAATGAGAAAGGGGTGGAGGGTCCTGTAGGGTCTACATGGACTTTTGCACATAAACCCACTAAAACCGAAGGACTCACATGTTGGCTTATAAAGCCTTACAATTGCAAACATACTTTTCTAAGGATATAAATGCAAATAAAAGGACACAAATGCAAACAAAAAAAGTTAGTGCCTGATGTAGATTCCCATCAATTCTCCCCGAGTGGGAAGAACTCGACCCCGTCGTGTAAGGGCACCGGCTGCTCGAGTAGCTCTGGCAGATCCGTCACCGAACCTGGAAGCGTGGAGTATGCTCCACTCCAAGTAATCGACACCTGCTCATCCCGTATAGATTCGATATGCACACCCTGTTGGGGAATGAGGCTATAGGTGGACACTCTGGGGTGGGGTCACTCTCAAATGAAGGAAGCGGCTCAAAGACTCACTAGGAATCACCGTTGGGTCCCTTATGTGACTAGATCCGATATGTGGGGTAGAGCCGATCCCAAATTCTGACAAGTCTCGCACTCGAAAGGGACTAATAACGAGAGCATACAAAAGATCGACTCGACGTGACGTATGCACAGACACACAAGACCCTAGACAAACCTAATGTTAGTCCGACCCATACACATGCAAGGGTGGACCAGGACACCCGAATGTGTGCCATGCATACACTTGACGTAACCGATGGTTGGCGGAATGGGAAATTCCTAGACATCCTAAAAGGTACCATGCATGCACATTGGACTTGATTGGTGGAGAACCGAATTCACCTTCTTTGACACCCTTATATGATGACCATGGAACGGTTCCTGGGTTGGGTGTAGGTGGACGAGCCCGTGGGGAAGGGGTGTGATAGTGGACACCCACGAAGAAGTGGAGTAAATGTGGTGGGGCAAGGGGTTCACTAAGGAAGGGGTCGTAGGGATCAAAGAATGTATGATCCTTCGATATTCTCCCATGACACGGTCCCAAGTTTGAAATTCATAGTCACCGTCATACATTGTGATCGGTGGGACGACGGTCATGTGTAGAAAATAAGTTTCCTCCCTTGGGCAAAAGGGAAGGAAGTCGGGCTCAGCCGGCATAGGGAGGAATAGAAGAATCTCCGTGGTGACACAATCCACGGCGCACACTGAGGTAATGGATCCGAAGGCCGGATGGGTGAAGCTACGACTAGTGGGTTGGTCGACGCCTCAGGCCAATAAGCGCGTCAACTTCCACTGTGAGTCTAATCCCATAATAAGGTCATCCAAGGTATCAACATGGTGACTAGACCGGAATGTAGTGTGGAAGGAGTTAATGGGCCCCAGTGGTAGGGTGGGGTCCATGGATGGGTAGGGAGATGGGATCAAGTCATCCTTGAGCCAGCTAAGTAGTGGCTCGGCGATGAGAAGCGTATCCGTTAGAAACACGGGTGGCTCAGGTTGAGGTGGCTTCAAATAAGATGGCTCCGCATAAAGTTCGGAAGTAGAGGGTCGTAATGGAGCACTCACGGGTGGTGAAGAAGTATGTGTCCTTTCTATCCTATCCAACTAGTCCAAAAATATTTTAAAGAATTCGGTAGAGGTGCGGGTTGGAGTAGGGGCCTCGGGGTGGACTCGCTCTTCGTCTCTCGGCCTCGGTGTGGGCCAAGGCTCGGCTATAAGCGGGGCTTCTTGCCTCCGACTATGACCCACTTGACTTGAAGTGCTTGGGTGGGATTGGATGGGGGTGAAGGGGGGGGATTGGTTGGAGGTGTGGCCCACTTGATTGTGGGTGATTTGGTGGGGTTGGCTAGTGGTACGACCCCCGTGGTTAGAGGTAGATGGGTGGGGAAGGTAGACCCTCATAAGCGCTCTCTTCATGTCCCTCCATGACTCGATGGGCCTTTGCCTCCTATCCTCCCTCAAGTATTTTATGTCCCTCCATGTTTCGGCGGCTTCGTAGAAAAGTCACCTTGAGGCGAAGTCGACTTCCATGGGACCGGACATAATGTACACCTCAAAGTATTGGTCCATGATGGCTTCCCACTCTAGGTAGTCACACGGGTCTTCGGAGCCATAGAAATCCCGGGCTACAGGCCTACGGGGGTGGTCGGGTTGGTTTTTCCATCATTGGGTGTATCGCCACCATGCATAGGATGCGGGCCCTGATACGTACAGCGGAGAGTGAGATAGAAGGGGGGGATGAATAGATCACTCCCCAATCCGATAAACACAGCCACAAGTTCTTAGCCCCTCAAACTATAGAGATAAATGCCACGTAAACAGACAACGAAGATGATAAGAGAAGAAGTGATATCGAGAAAGCAACCACAAAGAAGCAAAGTCTCAAGAAGTTGGAGAGCAGCACACGAAAACAACCAAACCACAAATGAGACAGCAAATTTTTTAGGTGGTTCGATTGCTAACTGCAATCTACGTCCACCCCTTACTCAATCAAGTAAGGCTTCCTTGCACTTGAGTCGCACACAGCAGACTCAGTCTGCAACAATCCGCTGCCAAACAGCTTGTACAGAGGAACAGCCTCCTCAATCTTCTGATCGACCAGAAGAAGAGCACCGGAGAACAATCTCCCTTCCTTTGCATGCAGCAAAGGGAACCCTGTGCAGTTACTCCCAAGTAACTCACACAACCAGAGGATTGAACCTCTCTTCCTTCAAGACACTGAAGGGAACTGGAGAACCTCTCCCTTCCTCCGAACAGTGGAGGGTAACAATATGGAATGAAGATGATCAAACAAAAACTTGAAAACACAGCGATCGGTAAACGATAATATTCTCTAGAAACAAAGATAATGTAGCTTCCATAGAAGCATATCTTCTCATTCACGAACACTTCTCCCTCTCAGAAATTTTTCTTTCTCTTCTGCTTCTGCTGGCTCTCTTTCTCCTTCTCCTCTCTTTTCTGTTCTCGTTGTTATTACTTCTTCTGCTCAGCATTCACTTTTTATAGAGCATCAGAGGACAGGCGTGTGCTTTCCATTATTCCCGCTTAAAGGCCTTAGCCCACGTGGCAGAATCCCACCTCACTTCTCTCCATGTGTCACGATCCTGCCACCTCCTCCATACTGGGATCACGAGCCATTCTTATTTTTCTCAAAAGAAGAAAAAAATACCTGACAGACAATCAGAAGAAAGCATTTCGGATATTAGTAAGAAGGATGACATTGCATTGAGCATATAAATGCTAAATGCACGAACTGGGAGAGATGCACCGAATATATAAAAAAAATGAGGCAAATGTTGCACTGAATGTGAATAGACATAACATGCACTAAGTAGAGATATTCAAGTCAACCATTGAATTGACTTACTAAAGTGATTGACCCCATGTGCACAGACTCTAGCGTCCACCCGTACTGCTGGTGAGCACAGACATGGGTCCAAGAGGCACACGACGAAGACTTTGTACAGAGTCAAAGGAAAGGATCAAGGATATGCACGGACTTTTAAAAACAACTGTGTAACACAGTAGATGCACCGAGTTTGATTTGCGAGAATTTTAGCGAGATGAAAGAGAAGAATCATCCGAACAAAAATGGATGCAAGACAGACCTTGCACTGAGTCTGAAAGGCGAGACGCACAAAGATGCACAAACAAGATATGCACGAACCTAAAAGTGTATGCTGCAATGAAGTACAATGAAATGCACTGAGCCAATTTATGTCTAGACACGTAATGCACCGAGATGGAAACGAGGCTACAGTGTTTGTGAGTGAGACAGAGACTTGCACCGAATTGATAAAGAGAAGTACAAGACACCGCTTGCACCAAGACGCATTTGTACTGAGATGAAGAGACAAGATCTAACGGTCCATACCAGACGACGATTGGACCGACTAGAGCTTGCACCGTCCTCGAGAGGTGAGATGCAAGGACATGTTATGCACGGACCTTAAAGCTATTACCACATACTTCCTTCATGTTTTGACACAAGTAAATGCACCGAATGTATAAATTGATCTAGGGATAAAAACAAATTGATTTATAGTGTGTGACATCATCAAAACCTTAGGGATGCAATAGGCCCTTGTTAATCCATGGGACATGGGAAAGTTAGTGGATGGCCATGCCGACACTTGGTGACAAAAACTAGACACGACCCTAAAATGCGATGCAAAGTGGGGATGCCGACTCGACTACACACCTAGACACGACCAAGATCCGGTACCTGGCGGAGTCCGGGGATCCAAAGATCCTCTCACGTGAGTGAATCGCCGCCCCAATGGGCGTAACCTAACGGTCGGGTGACACCTTTTTATATACCGGATAAAGGTATGCAAATGCAACCTAGATCAACTTAGACAATGACTAGACTTAAATGACTCTTTTTTTTGTATTTTTGTTAAGCAATGACTAATGAATACCCTAGACTCAACTAGCGCTCTGATACCAAATTGATGCAGGACGGACAGTGTAGCAACCCTGATAAATAAAATAAATCAAAATAGATTAAAAGATTTAATAAATAAACGAAAGAGCTTGGAATAAAAATAATTAAAACCTGATGAAAATAACGCCTCAGATATAGGCGCTACTTTAAAATAAAACGCCCTTACCTAAGGCGTGTTTTGAAGAAAGGGCACCCACACATCAAGGCGTCAAATTTCAAACGACCAAAATAAATAAAAAGGGCAAGTTAGCATAACGTCCTTTGAGTGGACGCGTTTCAACAAGTAACGACGCTTGACAAGGCGTCAATTTAAATTCGACGCCCTGACCTAGGTCGCTAATTCAGTTTGAGTTTCGTTCGACCCAGGAGTCTATCCAGGATAAGTTGATAACTATGAGAAAGAGTTCGAATGTAGTAATAACTCAATCCTGGAAGTGTTACTTCCAATCAAACTCTAGCCCTAATAGGACCCCAAAAATCCCTATAAATACTCTCCTGTTCGACCCTTAAATGCTATTTGGCGTTCGGATTCTTCAGAGGTACGTGAAGAATAGTAGTTCCTCTTATTTCCTTGTTCTCTGCTTCGACTGCATGAGGAATTAATGATTCTTCATACTCTTCTCTGCTTACAGGTTGAGAAGCTCCGGTGAAGGACTAGGTAACGTTCTTCTGCTTTCTCCTCTGTTACGTACGATGAAGAAACTAAGGTATATAGTTTCTTTTTCTTTTATAGGATCTGCCGACGGTTGACAGGGAAGAACGGGGAATTCTTCGTCATCAACCAACATCTTCTGCATCTTCCCAAGCTCATCTGTTGCCAAGGGAAGCATATATCTTACTTGGCTATCAGTACGTCAGAAGACTCTGTTTATAAACAGAGTATCATTTTTTTTCCCAGAACCTGCATCCGACCATCTTCAAATCAACTATAAGGTAGGTTTTCTCAAGCACTGTAGCCCAAATCACCATAATAACTATATTAAACCATATATATTAGTTCATGCATATAGTTTTCACGAGTTTTAAAAGTTCTATTGTTGGAAAGAAACGCCCTTTCCAAGGGCGCTAATTTTATACGCGACCCAGACTAGGGCGCTATTTAAATAAACGACCCTGACAAGGTCGTCAATTCAAAAGATTTGACGCCCTGTACACAGACGTCAATTTAATTACCTGATAATTACCCATGTTAATTAGTCCAATATTCACTTAAACATGATTCTAAATCAGTGCATCCTGATATTATCCTGTCATGACCATATCTCGTTTTCTGGAAATTTCAATACTTGAAAAATTGTAAATTCTTGAAATACATGACCCAGTATAGGTCGTCTCTCACTTGACTAACGCCCCTGTTCAGGGCGTGAATTGAAAAGTAACGCCCCTGTCCAGGGCGTGTTTCTGATAAATTACTGAAAATATATATTCTGCAAAAATAGAGGTAAAGAATGAACGACCATTGCATACGTCGTCAACTTTTAATTAAACGCCCCTTACAAGGGCACGTTTTTGGTAAAATACAAAAATATTGAAATTTTACAAAAATGTAAAATAGATAAACGCCCTTACTGAAGGCGTTAATTACTTGAGTAGTGACTTTACTTAAGTCGTTATTTTCCTGTAAAAATGTTTTTACCCTGTTTCTGATAACCGATGGTTTCAATATATCTATATATATGTATATCGGCACTATATCTCCACTCCGTGAGTATAGTCCCACGTTTCATGATGTTTTATCGATCACCCTCAATTCTCATTGACATACAAGCTCTCCATTGGACATTCCGTTCCTTTGGACTAGCGAGTTAGTCATAGAGACCTCCGTAAGACTCCTCGAGCCTTGGATTCCCTCAAGGCCGACTGAGCTGGTTGTACCCTAAAAACCCATTACACTATTGAATGCCATGTCACTCTAAAGAAACATGGTATACCGGCCCTTATGATATGCAAAGAGTATATCATGAGAATTCTTAATGGGATGATGATATCATGCCATTTGTTGATGTTCTTGTGGACCTCAATTCTATAATAAGAATGAGGGTATCTTACCTTTGATATACTGTTCATGTGGACCTCAATTCTATATAAAGAATGTCCATACTTGTTTGTCATGGTACCCGAGTTAAGGGAACCTAATTCCACCTAGTTTCATCGTTCATCGTGATTGTACCGTTGTTATCGCCTATCTATGTCCAATGTCGTATTTTTGGACTCCATTCTCTCAAAGTTATCCTACGTGTCTACAAGCTTAAATTGTTGAAATTCCATATTGGCTATATATATACATATACAAGAGTGGATGTCAAATATACATGATAAATGCCTGCGCATTTAGGGCCCGATCTGGTCCTGGGAGGAGCACCCGAAAGTACTTGTGCCCATGGGAGTTGAATGATAAGGTATCTGGCATTATACCGAGTGCATGGACATTCCACATAAATCTTGTACTTGACTCGTACTTGACTTGACATGAATTGCGTGACCCGAGAAAGGGTATGCTTGCTTGATACATGATAGCCAAAGTTCTTGACATGACTTGCTAAAGAGTACTTGCTTGAATATCTTGTTATCTTTTCTTGAAAGCTCATGACTAGTTCATCTTGCTGTCTTATTGATAAATTCTCTCTCTATCTTGTCGTTTTATGCGAGCATGCATAGCTATAGTACATTCATGAAAAATGTAATTATTTAAACCCCTTGCTAGCGCTTGAGATATAATTTCCTACTGAGCGTTCGCTCACTCCGTGTGTTCCCTACTTTTCAGGTAATTCCGACGACGAGGGAAGTCAATCGGATGGGAATGGTCAAGAGTGAAAGAGATAGACTTCTCCAAGTGTCATCTAGTCTTTTTCCTATTTTCTTGAGTCAACTATGTACTTTTCCTTTTTAATTGAATAGAGTATTAGATTTGTAATAGTCTATCCATTATGAAATAAAGGATTGGGTTATCTTTCTATTTTGCGCATCTCTGTTTTGGTGTCGAATACACTACTACTCTGATTGACATGATTGATATAAACTCGTCGCGCACCTCCGGGTATCTTCCGCGCTCGGGGCGTGACAGTTTTTGTGGTATCAGAGCCTAGGGTATTCAATTCCTAGGAAAACCCAAGTCCAAGGATAGGTTTAAACCTTTAACCAGTGAGATTGGGTAGAACCAAGGGTTAAAGTTAACATAGAATGCTAGTCTTTAAGATATAAATCACGTATTAATCTAGTTATTATAATTGTAGGATAATGGCTGCCGAACGTGCTCAATGGCGCAACATGCAGCGTACACTGCAAGGCATGACTCAAGTGCTGCAACAAGTAACACTAGGAGGTGGACAACGAGCAGGAAGTCTCCACCAGACTTTCAAGAACATGAACCCACCCAAGTTCACGGGTTCTACTGATCCAGATGACGCTGAACACTGGATTAGGGAGACAGAACGAATATTCCGTGTTATGCAATGCACGGATCAAGATAAGGTCTTATTAGCTACTTTTCAGTTAGAAAGGGATGCTAGATGCTGGTGGGAATCAATAGAGGCTACTATAAATCAAGATCAGGTTTCGTGGGAGGAATTCGTTGAACACTTCAACGCAAAATATTTCTCGGACCGAGTTCAGGAAAAGAAGGCTGCAGAATTTGCTGCATTAAAGCAACGATCTTTGTCAGTGGCCGAGTATGAGGCCCAATTCTCTAGATTGTCTCGGTATGCTAAGCATCTAGTTAGCACCGAGAAAATGAAAGCTAGGAGGTTTCTTAATGGGCTCAGGCCCCAAGCTATTACTCAACTGGCGCCGATGGACATTCAAGTCTACTCGGAGATAGTACGCCGAGCTCAACTATTAGAAGATGCCACGGAACTGTCTGATAGGATTCGTGGTAAGGATAAGAAGGAACAAGTTACAGGTTCGGGTTCCTTTAAACCCAACTTCAAGAAAAGGCCTAGCAATGGAGGAGCATCCTCACAAGACCAAAAGTTCAAGAAGACCAAGCCCTTCTCTATCACCACTACCTCTCCAAATACAGTGTGCAAGCATTGTGATAAAGCGGGTCATAGAGTAGAAGAATGCTGAAGGAAACTTGGAGCATGTCTCCGTTGTGGGAGTCGTGAGCATCGGATTCCCGATTGCCCACTACTAAATAATCAAGCCGATGACGGAAACGCCCAGTAACCAAGAATGCTCGTCTTCATGCAATCAAGGAAACCGAGCAAGTAGAAGGAGGCGGCTTAGTGGAAGGTATATTGAAAGTTTGTTCCAGGAATGCATATGTCTTAATTGATACTGGTGCATCGCATTCTATTGTTTCTAAAAAGTTTGCTGACCCATTACCCCTAGAACCGGAATGGATAAAGTTAGTTTTGTCTACTCCTCTGGATGATGAGACTGATATTACACATCATTACCAAAACTGCGAAGTATTGGTTCAGGGTAGAAATCTCCCTATTGATCTCATATGTTTAGATCTGAAAGAGTATGATGTTATACTAGGGGCAGATTGGTTATCCAAGTATCAGGCAACGGTTGATTGCCGCAATAGTAAGGTTACATTCAAGGAATTTCCAGAACTAATATTTACTAGCCCCAAGAGTCGGAGCAAATCCCCTATTATTTCAGCTCTCCGAGCTAGCAAGCTCATCAGGAAAGGATGTACATCTTTCCTTGCCTTTGTCACAGTTAAAGAAGCTAAGGAAGCTAAGTTAGAAGACATTCCAGTGGTACAAGAATTTCCGGACGTGTTTCCGAAGATTTGCCGGGATTACCCCCGCAAAGAGAAGTGGCCTTCACCATTGACTTAGTCCCTGGTGCTGGTCCGATTTCAAAGGCACCTTATAGGATGTCACCTGCTGAACTCAAGGAGTTAAAGGAGCAATTGATGGAACTCATTAAGAAAGGATTCATTAGACCAAGTACTTCCCCGTGGGGAGCGCCTGTATTATTTGTAAGGAAGAAAGACGGATCCATGAGGTTATGCGTCGACTATCGACAATTGAATCATCTCACTATCAAGAACAAGTATCCACTGCCGAGAATCGATGAATTGTTTGATCAAATTTCAGGATCCATGTACTTTTCCAAAATTGATCTTAGGTCCGGATATCACCAACTAAGAATCAAGGACGAGGATATTCATAAAACGCATTCAGAAGCAGGTATGGCCATTATGAATTTGTTGTTATGCCTTTCGGACTAACGAATGCCCCTGCTGCCTTTATGCAGTTAATGAATAGTATATTCAGGCCTTATTTAGATCAATTCGTGGTGGTCTTTATTGATGATATATTGATTTATTCCAAGACCAAGGAAGAGCATGAGGAACATTTGAGGATTGCATTACAAATATTGAGGACAAACCAATTATATGCAAAACTTAGCAAGTGTGAATTCTGGCTTGAAGAAGTGACTTTTCTCGGACATGTTATATCAAAGGATGGCTTGTCTGTAGACCCATCAAAGGTTGAAGCTGTAAGGAATTGGGAAAGACCGACCAATGCTAGCGAGATCCGAAGTTTCTTAGGTCTTGCCGGCTATTACAGGCGATTCATCAAGGATTTCTCTAAAATCGCCGTGCCACTTACGAGGTTAACTCGCAAGGAGATCCGTTATGAATGGGATGAGGAATGTGAAAGAAGCTTCCAAACTCTCAAGGATCATCTTACTACAGCTCCTATCTTAGCATTGCCAATTGAAGGAGAAAAGTTCGAGGTATACACTGATGCTTCTGGCATTGGCCTCGGGTGTGTTCTAATGCAACAAGGGAAGGTTATAGCCTACTCTTCTCGTCAATTAAAGAAGCATGAAGAGAACTACCCCGTCCATGACTTAGAATTGGCCGCGGTGTATTTGCACTCAAAATATGGAGACATTATCTTTATGGAGTACAGTTTACTGTATACTCCGATCACAAGAGTCTCAAATATCTTTTCTCACAGAAGGAACTAAATATGAGGCAAAGACGATGGCTGGAATATCTCAAGGACTTCAACTTCAATATACAATATCATCCCGGAAAGGGTAATTATGTTGCGGATGCCCTTAGTCGAAAGCCGAGAGCACTGTTAGCCAATTGTCTGATTCAAGAATGGAAATTGCTAGAACAATTCTCTGAACTCAATATAAGCATGGACACGGACCCTAGATGTGTCACATTATCTCATGTAAGCATACAGCCAGATTTATTATCTGAAATACAAGCACTTCAGAATGATGATCCTACATTAGTAGAAATCAAGGGCAGATTAGAAGGACAATCGGATTTCCAATTAGCTTCTGATGGAAGATTAATGTTCAAGAATAGAACTTGTATACCGGACTGCCCAGAATTGAAGAAGAAGGTCTTAGATGAAGCTCATAGGTCAAGGTATACGATTCATCCTGGATCTACCAAGATGTACCAAGATGTGAAAAGAAATTTTTGGTGGCCCAACATGAAAAGGAAATAGCAGACTATGTATCACGTTGTCTCACATGCCAACAAGTCAAGGCGGAACACCAAAAGCCTGCTGGAAAGCTACATCCTCTAGATATCCCTAAATGGAAGTGGGAGGATATTGGTATGGATTTCATCATGGGTTTATCTAAATCAAAAAGAGGACATGATGGAATATGGGTTATCATTGATCGATTGACTAAATCAGCGCATTTCTTGCCAATCAAGAGTCGATGGTCAGTTGATGTCTTAGCTGCACTATACATCAAGGAAATAGTCAGATTACATGGTATTCCTGTTTCAATCGTGTCTGACAGAGATCCCCGTTTTACTTCTCATTTTTGGAAAGGACTACAACATTCGTTGGGAACGAGACTTAACTTTAGCACAGCCTTTCATCCTCAAACGGATGGTCAGACCGAGAGAACCAATCAAGTAGTCGAAGATATGCTCAGAGCATGCATTACTGATTTCGATGGAAGCTGGCATGATCACTTGCCTCTGGTCGAATTTGCATACAATAATAGCTACCAGGCAAGTATACAAATGGCACCTTTCGAAGCTTATACGGAAGGAGTTGTCGATCACCCTTATGCTGGAATGAAGTTGGAGAGAAACAACTGTTAGGTCCAGAAATGGTAAGGGACACTACCGAGAAGATACAATTGATCAAGAAAGACTGCAAGTTGCTCAGTCTAGACAAAAGGCTTATGCTGACACAAGAAGAGAGATCTTGAATTCCAAGTCGGAGATCATGTATTTCTCAAGATATCGCCTGGACGTGGAATACGAAGATTTGGTGTTAAAGGCAAGCTTACACCAAGATTTATCGGACCTTTTGAGATACTAGAAAGAGTTGGCGAGGTTGCTTATCGCATCGCATTGCCCCCTCAACTGTCCGAAGTACATAATGTGTTCCACATATCTATGTTGAAGAAGTATGTGCATGATCCATCACATATTATCGAACATGGAGACCTAGTGATCCAGAAGATCTCACGTATGAACAGAAGCCTATGAAGATCTTAGATCGAGAAGTACGTACCCTAAGGAGTAAGGTTATTCCCATGCTAAAAGTACAATGGAATAAGAATTCAGAACAAGAAGCTACATGGGAGACCGAGAAATCTATGATGAAGCGATTTCCAGACTTATTTTAGAAGGTACATACTCTACACTCTCCATATGTAAATGTATGATATGGAATTTGGGGACCAAATTCTTTTTAAGTGGGGGAGGGTGTAGCAACCCTGATAAATAAAATAAATCAAAATAGATTAAAAGATTTAATAAATAAACGAAAGAGCTTGGAATAAAAATAATTAAAACCTGATGAAAATAACGCCTCAGATATAGGCGCTACTTTAAAATAAAACGCCCTTACCTAAGGCGTGTTTTGAAGAAAGGACGCCCACACATCAAGGCGTCAAATTTCAAACGACCAAAATAAATAAAAAGGGCAAGTTAGCGTAACGTCCTTTGAGTGGACGCGTTTCAACAAGTAACGACGCTTGACAAGGCGTCAATTTAAATTCGACGCCCTGACCTAGGTCGCTAATTCAGTTTGAGTTTCGTTCGACCCAGGAGTCTATCCAGGGTAAGTTGATAACTATGAGAAAGAGTTCGAATGTAGTAATAACTCAATCTTGGAAGTGTTACTTCCAATCAAACTCTAGCCCTAATAGGACCCCAAAAATCCCTATAAATACTCTCATGTTCGACCCTTAAACGCTATTTGGCGTTCGGATTCTTCAGAGGTACGTGAAGAATAGTAGTTCCTCTTATTTCCTTGTTCTCTGCTTCGACTGCATGAGGAATTAATGATTCTTCATACTCTTCTCTGCTTACAGGTTGAGAAGCTCCGGTGAAGGACTAGGTAACGTTCTTCTGCTTTCTCCTCTGTTACGTACGATGAAGAAACTAAGGTATATAGTTTCTTTTTCTTTTATAGGATCTGCCGACGGTTGACAGGGAAGAACGGGGAATTCTTCGTCATCAACCAACATCTTCTGCATCTTCCCAAGCTCATCTGTTGCCAAGGGAAGCATATATCTTACTTGGCTATCAGTACGTCAGAAGACTCTGTTTATAAACAGAGTATCATTTTTTTTCCCAGAACCTGCATCCGACCATCTTCAAATCAACTATAAGGTAGGTTTTCTCAAGCACTGTAGCCCAAATCACCATAATAACTATATTAAACCATATATATTAGTTCATGCATATAGTTTTCACGAGTTTTAAAAGTTCTATTGTTGGAAAGAAACGCCCTTTCCAAGGGCGCTAATTTTATACGCGACCCAGACTAGGGCGCTATTTAAATAAACGACCCTGACAAGGTCGTCAATTCAAAAGATTTGACGCCCTGTACACAGACGTCAATTTAATTACCTGATAATTACCCATGTTAATTAGTCCAATATTCACTTAAACATGATTCTAAATCAGTGCATCCTGATATTATCCTATCATGACCATATCTCGTTTTCTGAAAATTTCAATACTTGAAAAATTATAAATTCTTGAAATACACGACCCTGTATAGGTCGTCTCTCACTTGACTAACGCCCCTGTTCAGGGCGTGAATTGAAAAGTAACGCCCCTGTCCAGGGCGTGTTTCTGATAAATTACTGAAAATATATATTCTGTAAAAATAGAGGTAAAGAATGAACGACCATTGCATACGTCGTCAACTTTTAATTAAACGCCCCTTACAAGGGCGCGTTTTTGGTAAAATACGGAAATATTGAAATTTTGTAAAAATGTAAAATAGATAAACGCCCTTACTGAAGGCGTTAATTACTTGAGTAGTGACTTTACTTAAGTCGTTATTTTCCTGTAAAAATATTTTTACCCTGTTTCTGATAACCGATGGTTTCAATATATCTATATATATGTATATCGGCACTATATCTCCACTCCGTGAGTATAGTCCCACGTTTCATGATGTTTTATCGATCACCCTCAATTCTCATTGACATACAAGCTCTCCATTGGACATTCCGTTCCTTTGGACTAGCGAGTTAGTCATAGAGACCTCCGTAAGACTCCTCGAGCCTTGGATTCCCTCAAGGTCGACTGAGCTGGTTGTACCCTAAAAACCCATTACACTATTGAATGCCATGTCACTCTAAAGAAACATGGTATACCGGCCCTTATGATATGCAAAGAGTATATCATGAGAATTCTTAATGGGATGATGATATCATGCCATTTGTTGATGTTCTTGTGGACCTCAATTCTATAATAAGAATGAGGGTATCTTGCCTTTGATATACTGTTCATGTGGACCTCAATTCTATATAAAGAATGTCCATACTTGTTTGTCATGGTACCCGAGTTAAGGGAACCTAATTCCACCTAGTTTCATCGTTCATCGTGATTGTACCGTTGTTATCGCCTATCTATGTCCAATGTCGTATTTTTGGACTCCATTCTCTCAAAGTTATCCTACGTGTCTACAAGCTTAAATTGTTGAAATTCCATATTGGCTATATATATATATACAAGAGTGGATGTCAAATATACATGATAAATGCCTGCGCATATAGGGCCCGATCTGGTCCTGGGAGGAGCACCCGAAAGTACTTGTGCCCATGGGAGTTGAATGATAAGGTATCTGGCATTATACCGAGTGCATGACTAGCTTGATTGGACATTCCACACAAATCTTGTACTTGACTCGTACTTGACTTGACATGAATTGCGTGACCCGAGAAAGGGTAATTACTTGCTTGCTTGATACATGATAGCCAAAGTTCTTGACATGACTTGCTAAAGAGTACTTGCTTGAATATCTTGTTATCTTTTCTTGAAAGCTCATGACTAGTTCATCTTGCTGTCTTATTGATAAATTCTCTCTCTATCTTGTCGTTTTATGCGAGCATGCATAGCTATAGTACATTCATGAAAAATGTAATTATTTAAACCCCTTGCTAGCGCTTGAGATATAATTTCCTACTGAGCGTTCGCTCACTCCGTGTGTTCCCTACTTTTCAGGTAATTCCGACGACGAGGGAAGTCAATCGGATGGGAATGGTCAAGAGTGAAAGAGATAGGACTTCTCCAAGTGTCGTCTAGTCTTTTTCCTATTTTCTTGAGTCAACTATGTACTTTTCCTTTTTAATTGAATAGAGTATTGGATTTGTAATAGTCTATCCATTATACAATAAAGGATTGGGTTATCTTTCTATTTTACGCATCTCTGTTTTGGTGTCGAATACACTACTACTCTGATTGACATGATTGATATAAACTCATCGCGCACCTCCGGGTATCTTCCGCGCTCGGGGCGTGACAGACAGCGCCCTAGGACTCTAGCTCACGGGCGTCCCTAGTGAGGTATGCGTGGGACCGTGCACGGTTAAGAAATCGGCAATGAGTCGGGTAGTCGGCTCTTCCGTACTCGGAACGAGTCACGGGACAGGTCTCGCTCTCTCGCTCGTAGCGGTGAATAACAATAAATAGCGAGCTAATTAACCTATCATGCTCTCTAGCAGCGGCATATACAAATCAATACGCGTAAAGCAAATGCCGAGTGATGGAGCGAACATGATACCTCCACGAGCCGGGCGTGGGGAAGACGATCCCGGCCGAACTTGTACTCCCGGAACAATAATTATTAAGAATTACAGAAGTGCATATTTCTGCCCACTCCACGCAGGGAGGTAAAGGGCTACACAGTGGGACCAGGGAGTAGCAGGTTCGAGGACGAGCAGCGTTTTGTGTAGCTTCACCGACACGCATACTCACGCACGTGGGGCCCACGTGCTGGTTGGCGGGTCTAAGTGGGCCCGGAGTGGTATCGCTGTGACGTTGGCTCCTGGAGAGGCGCTCCCTGGGATGGCGGCACGCTGGTTCGCCTTGCGGAAGGCGAGTCGGCTCCGGTCTTCACTTGTTGACCTTGCTACCCACGGATCTGAAGTTCTATTTTCAAAATGCGTGACCCGGCGAGAACTGCTGCTGCGATCAATCCCGACGTCGGATCGATGCGAGACTGGCGCCATTCGAAAGCTGATTCGAAATACTTCGATCAAGGACTATGAAAGGAATTTTGAAGGCTCTGGATTTTTTGTGGTGGATTTATGAACTGACTGACTGACAGACTCAGAAAACTCAGGATAAAAATAGATTTTCCTTAGAACAGACGTTGACCGTGGCTTAAACCTCAGATCTGGAAGTTGACCTCTTCATGAAAGTTGGAGAGGGATAAGTAAGGAAGACGGGAGTATTTGTTGTAGATTTTCTAGTGGAGGTTTAGTATGGGAAACGGAATTTATGACACTGGTGGGTCGGATCTGGACTGCACAGGATAGAACTGAAATTTGACTGAATTTTAGTTTTTTGGAAGGGGAAAAGAGCTCCTAAATTCGAGGGAAAATTATTAGAGATGGGCTTTGGGGGGCAGAATACCTAGTCCAAATTTAGACTCAATCAGAGAAGGGGAATGGGGTCTAACAATGGAAACACATGGTTGATGTGACATAAAATAGAACATAGACATATATGGAAGGCTGGAGAACACGAAATTGAAAAAATAGAAAACGAAGGGTAGAAATTGGAAAACTTTTTTTGGGAAAGGGTATTGGCGTGGTGAACCTACCCTCAAAATTTGGACTCCAACAGATCTGTAGATTAGGAGCTAAAATTCAGACATGGAGGCTCTGTCCTGATTTGGGTAGAACTCCGACGATGGTGGCGGCGGCGCGATGGCGGCACGAAGGCGGCGGCGGCGGCAAAAGTAGAACTCAGAGGGGCTAAAGAGAAGATAGATGGGCATCACACCCTAAGATTGGCAGAAATTCATCTGCAAGGGGGGAGGAGAGAGGAGAGAGGGGCGCACCCTTCCAATGCTTCAAGCAATTTAACAATTTTTCATTCATCAATTCATGTAAAATGGGAAATACATGCTATTTATAAGAAATGTAAAATGACTCATACTACCCTCAGATCTAGGTTAGGGGAGGGGCAAACTAGGGAGATCAAATATTATTCTCCCATGTGTTTTGGAACAAAATAAAAAAACACTAAATGGGGGGGCGCCCCCTTGACCAAGGGGATGGCATCTTGGACTTTGTAAATCCATTGTCCCCTTTGAATGGTCAATCATCTAGAAGCCCACCTAGGACTTTGACCAGCCCCACATGGACCTCCAAGATGCCACTTGGACCAATGAGAAAGGGGCGGAGGGACCTGCAGGGCCTACATGGACTTTTGCACATTAACCCACTAAAACCGAAGGACTCACATGTTGACTTATAAAGTCTTACAATTGCAAACATACTTTCCTAAGGATATAAATGCAAATAAAAGGACACAAATGCAAACAAAAAAAGTTGGTGCCCGATGTTGATTCCCATCACAAATCCCCTTGGATCGAAGTGTGTAGACATGTAAACATGTCTAGGACTCTTGGGGATCGATCCTACCCCTAATTAGGACTCCCAATTTGATCAAATCCTCAGCCCTAACTCAAAACCCTATAAATAGACCCTAACTTCGACCCATGCGAACCCTAATGTTGGCTCACGTAATTCGAAGGTAAGGAGGCTCTGACTCAGGTTAGACCTTTTATGGATTTTGTTCCTCTTACTATGGTCTAACTTTCCTCAAATTTTCGTGCTTGAAGGTCGAGTCTTTGAGGAGATAGAAGCCCCCAAAGTTGTTGTTTCGCTACAAGCGGTGCAAGAACCAGTGTACCGGTCCTGTGAAGAATAGGAGAGTAGAAGCCCAAAACGAGGTTAGTTTATGTTGTGGCTTTAGACCTTTTTGTTCCCCTTTCTATCTTCTACATACCCTCCAATTTTCACGATTTTAGGTCAAGTGGTTGAGGAGAACGACGGACGGGAAGTTGCTGGTTTAGCACAGGATGTATAGGAACTAGGGTCTACTTTCAGTTAGAAATTTGAAGTCTAGGGACTGAATCAAAGGTAGGTTATCTCATGAAAAGACTAAATCAACATGTTAGGAATAAAAGCCCTCTGGTTTCATTCTATTTCATGCTTTCTACTGGTAGTATTTCATGTTTTATCATGACTGCGCATCTAGGTTAAGTTGCATACTTACCCTTTCACCTTAAGAGGAAAGTTATAACCTTGACTTAAATTATGCATCCCCATGCATCTCCATGTTTTAATATGGTTGTATCAGGCCTTATTTGTCTATTGGCATATTTTTCCATACATCTAATTGCCTTGGATTAGGCTTATTCGTAGATTTTTACTCTGTCTGCTACAAGTAGTAAACGGTCTCCCTAAAGACAGCCATAGTCCTTTAGCGGCCATGCGATAGACCGCTAAACACCTGTATGCGGTCCTCACCTGACCGCTAGACTCTATTTGTTCTCTGCAACTTGTTAACTCCAAATAGATTGCAGATTGACCATATTAAACATATGTTAAGCCTAGATAATTAGGCCTCATTTCTGGTTGTAACCATACATTTGTGAACTGGGTTATATTGTGCACAAAACATGTTAGGCTTCATGTCTCTCATGTTTTAAATACCTATTTTTAACTTATGCTATTTTATGCCAAAACCCTTATAGTTTGTAATAAAGTTAATTCTATATGCTTCATGGACTTGTTTAAGTTTTGATTTGATCGTTGTTTTACCACGATCTTTTCTCATCTATAGTCTTTTCTTAAGTACATGGTGCATACCCCGGTGCGTGGCCATTAGATACACTTTACACTTATAAGCACACAATCTTGGACTGGTGATCCTCTCCGTTGGATATTCCTTCCACCAGACTAGGTGATCTTGTTTCAAGGCCCCCATAAGTCTTCTCGAGCCTGGGATTCCCACTATAACGCCGAGCTGGTTGTACCCTCAAAGCCCAATTGTCTAGAAAGCATTGTACCGGCGTTTTCTATGTTCTAGATCTTAGCGGCCATCCATTAGACAGCAAGAGTCTCGTAGCGGCCATTTACATGACCGCCAAAGACGCCTAGCGGCCTTGCCATGACCGTAAGGTTCCAGAGATTTCACTGCGTCGACACTTTCTTTCTTCATGCGTCGACTCTGTCAAAAATGGTCATGTACTGATCGCTAAAGTATACAAACGGTCCAGTAAACAATCACTATTCCCAATAAACGGTCCAGTCATGACCGTTTCTATCTCAAGTGTTCTTAACCCAAGGTTTGACCTAAGGGTTGATTTTCCTATGTTCCTTGATGGTCTATTGATTATCTAGAGACTAACACCTTGTTCAAAAACTATTTAATGAACTATGGAAGTTAAAGAATATGCCGTTATGGTGTCAAATTTTTCCCATGGCATGACATTGTTTTTAAATCATCTTTGAACTCTCATGTTCTTAAATTGGTGCATTCTTACCTTGATATTTGTATCATGAAACTATAGTTTGTACTTATACATTATTGGCCTACATTATTGATATTTCTCGTAGAAGTAACTTGATTTATAACTTGAAGATGCGGTTCGGGCACTGATTGTGTCCAAGGGCTCGACACTAGCCCCCTCCGCCGATTGTCGGAAACATGCTATAAACCATGTGATGCGGGACGGACACAGGAACCGACTCTACGCGATGCGAACCTCGAACTCTAAGTGAGGACGCGACCAGCAACATGCAAGTTTGAGAGACTTCGGCCCGACACAAAGAGTTCCTAAGGGCTATACGTCGCTAACAGAAATGCAAGCTAACTCGTCGTCCCAAGCGAGGGAAACGCGGATCGTGCGCGGTTGAAGAACCAGCAGAGTTCACGGGTAGTCGACTCACTTCCAGACTCGGATCGAGTCACGGGACTTGTCACTCTCACACTCACAGCGGTGACATGGACTCACGGGCTAGAATCCTACGCTCTCGCAGCGGCATATGACCATATACTAGCTAAGCAAAATAACGCCAAGAAGTTACGACCTTTACCTCCACGCACCCGGCGTGGGGAAGACAACCCCGGCCGATCTCGGACTCCCGGTTAAACACTTTTTACAGCAGTACAATAATTTGACCCACTCCACGCAGGGAGGTAATAGGTCACATGTGGGGCCCGGGAGTCACGACAATCGGGTTGACGGGCAGCATCTTGATGTCGTCCCGGCGGTGCCGAACACGCGTTTGTGGTGCTGTCCGGACGGTGCGATCTACGGCTCCGTGGGGCCCACGGGCCGCTCCAACCTCCGGCGTTGGTGGGGTGGGACCCGCTGTGATGGGGACCCCTGGTGGCGCGCCTCCCTGGACGGTGGTCGGGCGGGAGCATCAGTCGGTGGCCGACCGGCTCTGAACTCCAAGCTGTGGACTTGCTGTCCACGGATTTGGGTTTCTGTTTTCTGACGCACGCTCCGGCGAGATCGGCCGCTGCGACCGATCCTGATGTCGGATCGAGGCACAGGAGGTACCGTTGGAAAGCTCTCTTGAAATCCTTAAATCTAGGCTCTGAGTGATGATCTGGATCTGCACGTATCTAGACTTTGTTGAATTTTGAAGTTTCTGTTGTACAGTACCCGGACTCTCAGAACAGTAGGGCAGTTTCCTGAGAACTACCTTTGACCGTAAAGCACACCTCCGAATCAGACATCGACCTCCCCATGAAAGTTGTGGAGGGGAAATAGAGGAAAACGGCAATAATTTTTGTGGAAGGATTGGTGGAGGCTACGATGTTTTAGGATTTTAACACTGACGGGTGGTCGGATCTGGAAACTGGCTGACAGAACTGTAGATGGATCTGAAGATGAATTTTAGAAAATATGAGATGGTCGCACGAAATTCCACGAAAAATTAGGGATGGAGAGTTGGTGGATAGAACCCCCAATAAATTTGGGAGTTCCTGGAAAAATCAAAAGGTGGTCCGAAGATGGGAAACTCAGGGAGGGTGGAAATTAGAACAGAAAACAGACAGATCTGGAAACAGAAGTTGGACGAAAATGGAAAATTGTCAAATGGGAGGTATATGACCAACCAATTTTTTTGGATCATGGTAGACACCTCTGGAACACCTCCTGAAAATTTCAGCTCAAGAGGAGCTTGTGGCTGAGAGCAGTAAATCGTGGAAGGTACCTCTATCCTGGATGGACAGAACACCGGCGACGATGGTGGCGGTGCGATGGCGGCTCGTGGCGGCGGCGGCGATCACCGGAACTGATAGGGGTGGCTTCACACCACCAGAATACAGCCTTCCCAGCTACAAGGAGGAGAGAGAGGAGAGAGGACGGGGGCGCCCAAGGCTGCTCCAAGAGATTTTCTTCCAAATGATTTCATTAATTCTACATAAATGGAAATACAAGGCTTTTATATGAATGGCCAAAAGACACAAAATACCCTTGGACCTAGAGTTTGGGGAATAAACAAATGGGATAGAACTAATTAGTTCTAATACCATTTTACAAAAAAAATAAAAGGATGATGGTGAGAGGGGGGCGCCCCCTTGACCAAGAGTGAAGGTTGGTGGCCAACCTTGACTTCCAAGCACACTTGTCCCCCCACTTGGCCCACCCTTCTAGAAGCCCACAATTGACATGTTGACTGACCCCACATGGGCTCTAGGAGTGAGGTGGATCAATGGGAGGAGGGATGGGGGGCCCGCGGGACCCAGGTGATCCATATTACACATAAATCCCTCTTACAAACCAAATTACGAACCGAATAAAGACAAATAAAAACACACTACACACATATAAAGTCTCAATAAATGTGATAAATGCCGAGACTCAAGGGGGAGTCTCCAGACTGTCTCCGAGCCAGATGGATGCCGAAGTGGCTCATGTGGTGCTCCGCGTACGGTATCGGTGGCTCGCCGACTCGTGCCGCTCATGTGCTCTGGTGTCCGCACCAATTCTCCCCGGGTGGGAGAAACTCGACCCTGTCGAGTAAGGGTCTGCATCACTGTGGTACCGCTCCAGTAGGTCCGGATCAATCCGCTGCAACTCTCCATGGGTGATCCACGTATCCTCGGTGGCGGGCCGTCCTCTCCATCGCACTAGGTAGTGCGGGTAGTATCCACTCCTGGTAACTGTCACCTGCTCATCCAGTATATGATCTATATGCTCTCGCTGCCGTGGAAAAGGGGCTGGATGTGGACACTCAGGTGTGGGATCACTCTCAATGGGAGGGGATGGCTCAAAAGGCTCACTAGGGATCACCGCTGGGTCCCTATATGCAACTAGATCCGATACATTAAAAGTAGAGCTTATATCATATTCCTCAGGCAGGTCCACAACATACACATTGGATCCAATGCATTTCAACACTCTAAATGGACCGGCTCCGCGAGCTTGCAGTTTCTTGATGGTTCCAGAGGGAAACCGTTCAGGTCTTACCCTGATCATGACATATTCGCCCTCTTGGAACTCTCGGTGATGTCGATGGGCATCGGCTAGCTCCTTATACCGTGCATTGCTGGCCTCAATGTGACGACAGACGTCGTCATGCAGACTCCTAACATGCTTAGCAAAAGAAAAAAAACACACGGATGCACACACAACCCTACACAAACCTAATGTTAGTCCGACCCATATACATGCTAGGGTGGACCAGGACACCCGAATGTGTGCCATGCATACACTAGAGGCAACCGGAAGTTGATGGAATGTGGAAGGCATCCTACAGTGATCCATTCATGCAAGGATGGCCTTTTAGATTTGGGAGGTTTGGGCGGGCCATCTTCTACATCACCCCGATATGTGGGAGTATTATGAACGGGTTTGGAGGTTGTAGATGGATCGGCCCGTGAAGAAGGGGTATGATGGTGGACTCTCTCGAAAAGGTGGAGTAAATATGGTGGGTCACGGGGTCCACAAGAGAATGGGTCAAAGGGATCAAAGAAGGTATTACCCCTCGGACTAAGATTCCACAAATCACTGTCCCACATTTGGAAATCTTGGAGGTGTAAATGATCACCTTCATTCATTGTGAGAGGTGGGACGACAGTCATATGTAGAAAGTAAGATTCCTCCCTTGGGCAAATGGGAATGAAGTCGGGCTCGGCTGGCATAGGGAGGAGTAGAAGAACCTCCGTGGTAACATGACCCACGGTGTACACGGAGGTGATGGACCCTAAAGCGGGATGAGTGAAACTACGACCTGTGGGTTGGTCGAAGCCTGGAGCCAACAAGTGCGTAAATGTCAATTGTCGGTCTAACCCTTTAAGAAGGTCATCCAATGTATCCATATAGTGACTAGACCGGAAAGTGGTGTGAAATGAATTGATTGGCACCAGAGGTAGGATAGGGTCCATAGATGGGAGGCGAGATGGGACTAGGCCATTCTTAAGCCAGCTAAGGAGTGGCTCGGCTATAAGTAGCTTTCCCGTTAGAAACACGGGTAACTGTGGCTGAGGTGGCTCCAAATAAAGATCAGAGAGTGAGGCTTCTCCAACCCTTTTGTCCCCTAGGGCTAGAGATGTCCGAGTGGGACACTGTCCAGCAAAGTGGCCGAACCCCTGGCAGCGATAACACTGCTGTCGTGATCCACTACGCTCCTTGATAAGTGTGTCCTTACCCTTATCCTCCTGACGGATAGGGGGTGCAGGCAATGGGGCTCTCGTGGGTGGGGGAAGAGGATCCACTATGATGGGGAGAGGACCTTAGGATGGCACCTTAGATGGCATCGGGTTGGAGCTACCAGTTGCTACCTCCTTAGGCTCGTGCTTGGTCCCATTCTATCTAGGGGGTAGGCAAGGGGAAACCAGGGACTCGATATCAGCAAACCTCCTATCCACTCTTTCCAAAATGATTTGGAAGAGTTCGGCAATGGTGGGATTTGGAGTAGGAGCGATGTGATGGACTCTCCCATATGAACTCGGCTTAGTCTTGGACCTAGGCTCTACTACATGTGTGGCGCTTTGCCTTTGATTATGGCCCACTTGGGTGGAGGTGATTGGGTGGGGTCGGTTGGAGGTGACCGGGCCGGGTAGGTAGACCTTCCTAAGCTCGCCCTTCATCTCATGCCACGACTCGATGGGCTTTTACCTCCTAACCTCTCTCATGCGCTCAATGCTCTCCCATTTCCAGGCGGCTTTGTGGACAAGCCTCTCTTGGGCAAAACTGACTTGCATGGCATCGGACATGCTGTAACATTCAAAATATTTGTCCATGGCGGCCTCCCACTTGAGGTAGTCCCCCGGGTCATTAGAACCATAAAAATCCGAGGCTTCGGGCCTACGGAAGTGGAGAGGGTGGTTGCCAAGCCCATGGGTAGACCAACGGCCATATTGCCCGGGTGATTGGGAATCCATGAGAAATTGGGGAACTACATGTTAGACATGCCGACACTTGGACAAGACCGACTGACTCTTATTGGACTACACACGAACTAGGAGACACAAACTGATGCAAACACCGACTAATGCATCTAGACCTAAACCAATATCCGGTACGTGGCGGAGTTAATCGATCCGAAGATCACTTCCGCAAGTGTGTGGCCTTCCCGATAGGCATAGCCTAACGTTCGGACAACACCTTTTAAGATACCAGATTATCGGGATGAAATGCAATTTTAAAACACTTTTTTTTGTTTTAAAAATAATGATGATCCTAGACTCGACTTAGACCGTGCAAGACTTATGCAACGACTACCCTAGACTCGACTGGCTCTGATACCAAACTGATGCGGAACGGACACGGGGACCGACTCTACGCGATGCGAATCTCGGACTCTAAGTGAGGACGCGACCAGCAACATGCAAGTTTGAGAGACTTTGGCCCGACACAAAGAGTTCCTATGGGCTATACGTCGCTAACAGAAACGCAAGCTCACTCGTCGTCCCAAGTGAGGGAAACACGGATCGTGCGCGGTTGAAGAACCGGCAGAGTTCACGGGTAGTCGACTCACTTTCGGACTCGGATCGAGTCATGGGACGGGTCACTCTCACACTCACAGCGGTGACATAGACTCACGGGCTAGAATCCTACGCTCTCGCAGTGGCATATGACCATATACTAGCTAAGCAAAATAACGCCAAGAAGTTACGACCTTTACCTCCACGCACCCAGCGTGGGGAAGACAACCCCGGCCGATCTCGGACTCCCGGTTAAACACTTTTTACAGCAGTACAATAATTTGACCCACTCCACGCAGGGAGGTAATAGGTCACATGTGGGGCCCGGGAGTCACGAAAATCGGGTTGACGGGCAGCATCTTGATGTCGTCCCGGCGGTGCCGAACACGCGTTTGTGGTGCTGTCCGGACGGCGCGATCTACGGCTCTGTGGGGCCCACGGGCCGCTCCAACCTGCGACGCTGGTGGGGTGGGACCCGCTGTGATGGGGACCCCTGGTGGCGCGCCTCCCTGGACGGCGGTCGGGCGGGAGCGTCGGTCGGTGGTTGACCGGCTCCGAACACCAAGCTGTGGACTTGCTGTCCACGGATTTGTGTTTCTATTTTCCGGCACACGCTCCGGCGAGATCGGCCACTGCGACCGATCCTGATGTCGGATCGAGGCACAGGAGGTACCGTTGGAAAGCTCTCTTGAAATCCTTAAATCTAGGCCCTGAGTGATGATATGGATCTGTACGTATCTAGACTTTGTTAAATTTTGAAGTTTCTGTTGTACAGTACCCGAACTCTCAGAACAACAGGGCAGTTTCCTGAGAATTGCCTTTGACCGTAAAGTAAACCTCTGAATCAGACATTGACTTCTTCATGAAAGTTGTGAAGGGGAAATAGAGGAAAATGGCATTAATTTTTGTGAAAGGATTGGTGGAGTCTACGATTTGTTAGGATTTTAACACTGACGGGTGGTCGGATCTGGAAACTGGCTGACAGAACTGTAGATAGATCTTAAGATGAATTTTAGAAAATATGAGATGGTCGTACGAAATTCCATGAAAAATTGGGAATGGAGGGGTTGGTGGAAAGAACTCTCAGTAAATTTGGGAGTTCCTGGAAAAATCAAAAGGTGGTCCGAAGATGGGAAACTCAGGGCGAGTGGAAATCAGAACATAAAACAGACAGATCTGGAAACAGAAGTTGGACGAAAATGGAAAATTGTCAAATGGGAGCTATATGACCAACCAATTTTTTTGGAACATGGTAGACACCTCTGGCACACCTCCTGAAAATTTTTTATATGAATGGCCAAAAGACACAAAATACCCTTGGACCTAGAGTTTGGGGAATAAACAAATGGGATAGAACTAATTAGTTCTAATACCATTTTACAAAAAAAATAAAAGGATGATGGTGAGAGGGGGGCGCCCCCTTGACCAAGAGTGAAGGTTGGTGGCCAACCTTGACTTCCAAGCACACTTGTCCCCCCACTTGGCCCACCCTTCTAGAAGCCCACAATTGACATGTTGACTGACCCCACATGGGCCCTAGGAGTGAGGTGGATCAATGGGAGGAGGGATGGGGGGCCCGCGGGACCCAGGTGGTCCATATTACACATAAACCCCTCTTACAAACCAAATTACAAACTGAATAAAGACAAATAAAAACACACTACACACATATAAAGTCCCAGTAAATGTGATAAATGCCGAGACTCAAGGGGGAGTCTCCAGACTGTCTCCGAGCCAGATGGATGCCGAAGTGGCTCGTGTGGTGCTCCGCGTACGGTATCGGTGGCTCGCCGACTCGTGCCGCTCGTGTGCTCTGGTGTCCGCACCACCATGGGGTATGATGAACACGGGCATCGCATTGCACCAGGAGTACTTTTTTTATAAACGAGTGAAAACCACGAGGCTCTACATAAAATATACATTCTTGATTACATGACTTTCTAGTGCATGACCTTCATGGTTATGAAAAGTACATTCTCGATACATGCTAGTACATTATTGATTACATGAAAGGCCATTATACATTCTGGAATGATTATCATCTCAGTCTCTATATAAACTCTCTTATCTTCATGGTCATGTCTTGTTACTCGCATTGTTACTTTGGTTTTGTTCGCATGTTCATCGTATGCATTTATTCTTCTTTCCTAGAGCTAAAATGCTAATTATTTAAACATTACCTTCATGTTGATACGAAGATACCTACTGGGAAAGTGTGCTCATTCCCTACTTTTTTCATCTTTTCAGGACATTCTAGCAGGTCGGATTCAGATTATTCAAGTGATGGATCCGAGAGTGATTGATGGTTCGAGAGAAGCCGTAGCTAGTCTAGTCAAGAGTCAATTATGTAATTTTTGCTTTATTGAGTCTAGTTAGTCCAAGAGTCAATATCATGTACTTGATTATTATTATCATCAATAAAAGTTAGATTTTTGATCAAATTATGGTGTCCATTCATCTTATGTGTGAATGATTTACGCTCTGATTTTATTGCTCGCTTGTGGCGTACTAGCCGACTGTTCACGTTCCCGATTATCTTCCGTTGTACTTATGTCTCGGGACGTGATAGTTAAAATGGTATCAGAGTCTAGGCATAAGTAAGTCCTAGGAAAATGTCATGTCATAGGTTAAGTCCAAAGATTTATGACCAACATCTATGAATTAGGAAAGAAATTTTCGAACCCATGAGAGATTGGGTAGAACCTGGGGTGAGATAGTTAATTAAAAATTATCTCTAGGATAATCCCCTTCCAACTTCATAAGAATTAATTGCTTGTTTATTTCTTCAGGCACTTTACTCTTACAATGGCCGCTGAACATGCCGCAAATCGTGCTAACTGGTGTTGATATTTCTTTCCTTCTTTCTTGGGTGTGAGTGATGATGATGTGGATGGATGTGTGTCATAGTGAACAATGTGAATGAATGTGAGCAAGTGATACACTAACTCAAGCAATCAACATGAAAGTGAAACATGTGGGCATGTCATCTCAAACATAGCAAGAAATATAAAAGGAGAACTAAAAACACACGTCGTGGGCGTGGAGCAAAGAGATGAAAGAAAACACACATCGGGGGTGTGGAGTAACCAAAATAAAAGAAGATAAGCAAGCAAGAGAATAAACAATGCCCAAATGTGGAATGATGTGATCGCCACCAAGGTAAATAACACAGTAAAACTACAATACGTACCTTGGAAAGAGCCGAGTGAAGCCACCGGCCATAGGAGAGAGAAAACCAGATACTGCAGCGGCAAACGGTCGAACAGAAGACCGTTAGAAATAGCAAACGGTCCTATGATAGATCGCCTGAGATCTGCAAACGGTCTGATGAATGACGGCTAGAGCACCCAGAACAATGAAGTGGAACTTGAATCTCCACCCCTCCTGGCCGGCCAGAAGAGTTGGGCCTCGTGCAATGAACCCTGTAAACCTGCAAAAGAGTGTAGACACAAAGAAAAATGACCCAATAAACCCTTGGGACTAATGTAGCATCTATAATGCAACTAAGCTAAAGTGCATAAAAGCAACGGTGAATACCTGGGGGTGGTGTTTTTTTAACCCCTGTGGGGCGTGGAAAAGATAGGAGGATGTTTCGAAATGTGTTGTGAGTGCAGAGAACATGGGAGGAAGAAGAGGGAACATGCTATGGATGCAAAGGGACAATAGACCAAAACTAAAGAAAAAAACTCAAACTTAGACCAAAGGAACTTGATACTCCCTGGACCAGAAGCTTTGTGGACGCGGAAGTAGCTTCTCCCTGGTAAGAAATGGCTCCAGAACGTAGCAGCACTTCGCGGCACACTCCAGAAATCTCCTCCTTCAAGCCATGAAGTCTAAGGCTCTATTTATAGGCCCTCAAACCCTAGGTTCGAGTTGGAGGGATAATACCACGAAAATAGGTCTGAAATTAGATAAACCTCAAGAATAATACTCCCAAGAGTCCATAGAAATAAACAGAAGTTTCTGAGAGCCTCTATCCAGAGAGAAATCAACAAACCAAGGACTCTACTTCGTCCACAGCGAAGCAGAGGAAGAACAGTGGAGCAGGACTCTCGGCCTCCGCAAACTGTCTTGCGATAGACAGCAAGGGACAGGAAAATGGTGAAGCGATAGACCGTTAGGCTCATTCGTGCACAAGAAGATAAGATCAAAGAGACCCAACAAGACTCTCTACCTCATAGCGGTCTAGAAAAAGACCGCCACCGCCCACCTAACGGTCGCACGATAGATCGCTAGGCTAGTAGACGTGGCAAAAAAGATAAAGAGCGATAAATCTTCAAGTTAATCCATAATAAAATCCTCATGAGCCCATATCCAGGCCCAATAAGATGCAACGACGAGGAATCAAGGAGCTAGGCCCAACTAGGGAGAACGACCCATAAAATAAGCCCAAAAAGATGACTAAAAATGACCCAATAAGCGACGAACAACTTGGGACATCATAAAATAGATAAGGAGATGACCCAACTTATTGGTCACAAAACAGATGTCAACAGATGCCCCTCCTTAACGTCCTCTTTGCAGGGGAACGAGCGGAGGTGAAGCGAAAGTGAAATGGAACATGGAGATGAAGCGGAAATGAAGCGGAGTGGACTGAAAAGCGAGCGTTAAGGCAAATCGACACCCGTCCTCAACCAACGAGTGATAGGAATCTTCCGAAAGACTTTGAACCAATCACAAGGAACAATCAAACCGAATGACGCATGCCTGGAGGTACTAACAACTAAAGGGACTAAAGTCACGACCAACCTCCTCATTGGAACACACAGTTGATAGGCAGTCGGAGCGAACAGCAAAGTAAAAAGACGAGCAACTAAACTCTAGATAGGAATCTTTAGATAACCAGACCGAGCAAATAGACCGTAGGAAACCTTCCAACTCAGAGTGGAATGACTCTCCTTACTCAAGGCCACGGATACATAGTTATCCACCATCACTAAGACACTTTAGACAGATGAGGGCATACGAATGCCCAAAGATGCGCATTATGCATGCTGGGTTAAAATAAAGAAATCATCAAAATGAATGCCAAGAAAGATAAAAATAGGAAGATACTTGAGAATAGTATTGCTAGACCGGATAAATCAGGGTCAAGATACTATCTGTAACCACGGCGTGCAAGATAGAACGATCATCCCCCAACTCTTCCAACCTAATGGCCTATCCAACGATTAATCATGTGCACCTAGATCATCAGATCCCAGAACACATGAATGACCAGCCGGTTCTCGAGGTAATATATCATAGATACCATATAGTAATGCATTAAGGGATCAAGGATCAAGATACTTACCTGACTTACCTGCCCGGCGAGCTGTGATGTGATATGATGGTTATGTGATGGCGTTCAAGCTTTTATAAGAAGAGGGGTTAGCCATATCATAGAATAAGCATGAAGCATTAATGAGATATGAACCATTCCAAAATGACATCAAGAATCAAGTACTTATTTCATTTCAAACCAACAACCTGTAATTGCCATCAAACGGTCTAGGCTAGGACCGCTAAAGGACCCCTGACGGTCTAATGATAGACCGCTAGGGAAGGGCGGTTCACATTCTCCGAGGAGGGTGATCGAGACGGAAAATGGTCTAGATGAAGACCGCCAGAAAAGACCTAACGGTCTGGCGATAGACTACTAAGCTCTGAGCGATTTCAAAAACTGAACGGGCGTTTCATTCACCCCGCACGCCCCATTCCGTTCCATTGCATCTCGACCCATATTCCGGCCACTCCGGCGCCCAAGCCCACCGGCGACCACCGTGACCGATCCTTCGACCACCCCAAAATGGTGAAGAAGAGGGTCGTGAAATGCCTCCAACGGGTGATAGAAGAGGAGGAAATGCCTCCGGCAGCGGTGAACCCACCGGCGGAGGAAGAAAGGCCGGAGGCCCTAATGGCGACGGAGGAAGCCCCCACGGTCGAAGAAGGTGTTGAAGACGCCACTGGCGATGAAGAAGAAGAACCTGCAGCGGAGGAGGCGCCGGCAATGGTGACCGGACGGCGGTCGTCCGAGGTAGGCCAAAATCCTTAAAACCACATTTTTAATTTCGTTAAGTCCATGCATGTGTGTGGAGTGGAGTGGGAATGGGTCTGGGGACCCATTAAACTCATTTGTAGGCATTTACGACCATTTTCATGACTTGGGGAAACGGGGCAAACAATGCCCTTACGCTGAGTGCCTAGCGGTCATTTCAGTGACCGCTTGGGAACCACGCGGTCCAGGGGCAACCGCTTGGGGAAGATAAACGGTCCATAGGGAGACCGCTAGGGGATCAGAGTATTTTTTGATTTTATGTTAAAAATGCAAATGCAATGCATGAACCATATGACCCGTATGCATGATTGATGTTTTTTAATGGATGCAGGGAAAAAGAAAAACCAAGATTTCTTGGCTGCAAGTCCGGGCAGTTTATTTAGCATTACCAGACTATCAGAGAGAGAGACTGGCAGTGATGGGATTTGGGGAGCTGCTCAGCATAGAGGTGATGCGGATAGACACAGCATTGATGTATGCACTCCATGAGAGATGGGACCCCATCAGCAGGGCATTTCTATTCCCATGGGGACACATGATCCTGACACTTGAGGACATCGCATGGATCACAGGATTGAGAGTTCACGGAGCACCTGTGATGGGTACCACCTACGCTGACTACCGAGAGCTAGCACAGGAGTTGCCCGGGCTGGAGTTACTGAGACCGGGACACCACTCGTCCATGCTGGGACGGGCGACACTCCAGTAGAGCTTAGGATTGAGAGGAGCGGCGATAGCCGTAGGAGAGCTACCTGAGAAGCATCTCGGGAGATTGACAGACAGAGCCCGAGAGAGAGTATCTGCTGGACTAGAACCAGAGGGAGACATCACCCTTCGCTGCTTCCTGATGTTGCTATTCGGGAAGCTTCTATTTACGACGAGGGCAGATGGAGTGAGCTGCAGACTCCTCCCACTACTGAGGGATCTGGACGGAGTTGGAGAGTACGCATGGGGAGCTACAGTGCTAGCGTTCCTGTTCGACTCCCTGAGCACCACCGACCGGCAGATGATGCTGGGCGGTTTCTCACCTTTGCTTCAAGTAAAATGCTTGACTCTAAATGGTTATGATTATGATTATGCTTATGATTTATGATATGCTGACATTTGACTAAATGCAGGTATGGAGCTACATGTACCTCCCCGGCCTAGGGTAGGGAAAGGAGGTACAGCCGGACCGTGTACCCATCGCGAGGCGGTGGATGGCGGTGCGAGACACCGGGTCACTACGACGCTTGTCGCGAGTGATCCAGGAGGACATGGATGCGTTCCCCTATGCATCGGTAAGCTTTTAAACTCTAAAACTTCTAAATTCACTTAAATGCTTTTATGAGATGCTGACTGACTCAAATGCATGACTTTTCAGGTGCGCTGGACATCGTACCGCGACGAGGGGCATGAGGGACAGCCCTGGGTGGAGGCAGCCTTGGCATACACTGGACGAGACATGTGGCTGCATTGCATGAACATCATCGAGCCATTGCACCACCGCCTGATCATGAGGACGCGAGGCGTGCACCAGCCGGAGGTGGAGTTCCCGGCACGCCACGACGAGCTAGTTGGGCGGCCCTCGAAAGGCCTAAGTGGGGAGATCGATTGGGTGACCCGGGCGATCGAACATGTACGAGACTAGACCAGGAGGGGTCAGGTGGTGAGAGCCCGAGCCAGCAACGATGAGGCCTACCTGAAGGCCTACGCCAGGAGGTACGGTGATTAGGTGTTCCGCGGCACCCGACGACCGGTATGATTTCCTAAACTCAAACTTTTTACTGCTACATTTAATGCTTTGACCCCTATAATGATGCAATGACCCTCTAACTTTCTTACGTGCAGCTAGACCCCCAGGGCCGGATAGCAGAGCTCCAAGGACTCCTTCATTCTACAGTGCAGCAGAGGGATGACCTCCAGCGCTCTTTGGATCTTCTGGTAAATTCTAATTCTTAGACTTCAATGCAAATGCTTGTGCATGCGACTGACCAACTAAGACTTCTAAATGCAGCGAGCCGAGGGAGCAGGACGCCAGAGACCCGACGCTCTATCCTTGTCTTCCCAGCCAGCGGGCCGAGCAGAGGGGGACGCCGACTTCGCTCGGGCAGTTGCTCAGGCCGAGGAGGCCGAGGCCACTCTCACGGAGAGGGTAAGCAACTGACCGACTTCTCTTCTTATGCTATATGAAAATGCAATTTGGCTAACATGTTGAATGCTCATGCAGACAAGAGAGCTGACTGTAGAACTGGGTGAGGCAGAGCGCGCCCGAGCTGAGGTGGAGTGACTCCGAGGAGAGGTGGAGTGATTGAGTGCAGGAGCAGCAAATTTGGAGAGCTACAGGACCGAGGCGCGGGAGGCTCGGGGCCAAGCGTACGATCTGAGGATCGAGCTGCGGACCATGGAGAGGACGTTCTGGCTGATGGGCCAAGGATCTACAGTGAGTGCATCGCAGAGCGGCGCGCGGAGCAGCACCTTCCCAGATTTCCTTACTAGTTCCTCCGGCCTTCTGAGGAATGAGGATGCAGAGAGGAGACGGTGACAGCGAGAGGAGGGGAGCACCTCCATGGCACCTCCGGTGAAGAGACCTGAGTCTACTGGGGACAGCGGGGGTCCAGGAGAGGGACCCATCGGGGCATGAGTTGTACTTTTTCTTTTTTCTTTATGGACACATGTATATGACTCTATGTTAGTGAAATTACATGATCTTTTTTATCTTTTTCAAATGCAATGTGATTATGAATGTTGACTTACTAACAACAACTCCTAGGACTGATAGCGAGATTAGGAGAGAGAGTGAGAAGACTGAGAGAAAAGGAAAGAAAACAGGAAAATAGAGAAAAATGGTCTTCTAGAAGACCGCCAGGGTGATCAAAACGGTCTAACGATAGACCGTTAGGGGAACGGGTGTGAAGGCGGTGAAGAAAGGGACGAAACGGTCGCCTGATGACCGTTTTGGGAAGCCTGGCGGTAGTTCGATAGACCGCTAGGGAGAAAACTCAGTCAAGTCCGAGCGGGACTCTCCGTGAGAGTCTGAACTCGGGGCTAGCAGCACCTAATCCGTGTTAGAACTTATCCTGACTTAATCTAAAGCTAACTAACCTTAATCCTAATGTGTTAGGACTAGAATTAAAGCCTTATAACTAGGAATACACCCAGAATTCGTAGCTCATAGTAATCTCTGCTTTAGACCTTGAAAACTTCCCAAAATCACTCAAAATCACCATGAAGAGGAGCTTTGAAGCTAGCACCATGGGAGAGGTGGCTTATTCCGGTCCAAAGGCGGCTAGAAGGGAGCATGGGGAGCTGCAGCGGCTTACTACAGTCCCCAAACATCTGAGCACGAGCCCTTCAAGAGAGGTAAGTTCAACTTTATTTCAAAATTCTGAATTTTTCTTGAGTTCTCTTCTCATGGCATCTCTCTTTCTTCTTTTCCTCTTCTTTTCTCCCTTCTTCTAGCTCCTTCCTGGCCCAAGATGTTATTCAAGCTTGAAGTGGGTGGCTCCCATGATAAAGGAACTCCCTTTAGAAGTCACTTCAATCCTAAGGGCATGGCACCTTCACCCTCTATTAGTTCTAGCCAAGAATTTCCAGAAATTCTCTTATGATTGGCCTAGCATTTTAGCCCTAGTGGACTTATGGCAACCTCAAACACACACTTTCATATTCTCAACCTTTGAAGTCACTATCCTTATAGAAGAGGTAGAGACCTACCTAGCCCTTCCTAAGACTATGGTGGGGGATGAAGACTTGGTGTGTCATACGGTTGAACCTATAGACCCTTCGCTCATCTTGGGGGATTTCCTACCCAATCCAAAAGATGTGAGAACCATGATTAGCCCTCGCCACATTCATTTAATACCCTTAGCACAATGGATCACTTCTCATTGCAAGAAAAAATATGGGAAACATGAAGCCATGGCTAAAGCCGTATCCATTTGCTTATGCGGGGTCTTTCTCTTTACTACCACCGACCACCTCTTGGATATTCAAAATCTCAGCATCATTAGTGGTTTGTGGCGGGGTTTATCCATCTCCCAAGCCGTCCTTTCCTACCTCTATGATGGTCTTAGTTCAGCTTCACTAGGGGGACCCCTCTTTGGGTCAATGATCATCATTGAGTGTTGGGTGGGAGTTAGACTCAAATTTCTACCCAAGGAGGACTTGCCTTCAACTAGCCGTATATTTGGGAGTCACCCTCTCCATTTTATAGGAGGTGCATTTGGATTCTCTTCACAGGTTGAGTGTCGAACCGCGGACAAGAAAACACGGGATGATTGGCGCCTCTACGTCAACACTTTGCCATTGGACAAGTTCATGATGCGACCCTGGGCTCTTCAAGGCACTACCCTCAGATTACCCCGGTGACTGAGCCTAGACCTGCACATAGTGGGGAACACTACCTTGGCGATCTACAACCCGCACCGGTGCTACTTACAAATCGGGCTACCCCGCACCATGATTCAAGCATTATCACACTACCCTCCCCTTCAAGCTAGGAAGATTGGGACCGAGGAGGATGAACGGACAGTCCGGAGCGCTCTGACCATGTGGGAGATCAGCCGAGTCTGTACCTTGCCAGCGGAAGTGATGGAGAAAAGAGAGGAGTGCCAAGATTATGTGAAGGAATTGCGTAGAATCTGGTCTCATGCGAATAAGAAGTTGAATGTAATCTGAGTCTTATGATCATGTTTTCTAAATTTCTTTGAAAGAATGATGTACTATGACTTTGAATGAATGAATGAGAGCTTTGGTTTTATCAGATGTGTAATGGACTCTCAATTTTGGCTTGATAGATCAACAAAATAGGTTTCTCTGTTTCAGAAACGGTCCAGCAAAGAACAGCTAGACGAGCCTAACGGTCTATCGATAGACCGCCAAGGGAAAGACTCAGGAAAACCCTGAGTTTTTGACTCTCGGGTGAACCATGCGGTCGTCTACTGGACCGCCAGAAGGGTGCTAACGGTCTAGCGATAGACCGCCACAGTGAAAGGAACAGAAAAACTGAGTTTTTGATTCTCGATTAGAGAAAATGGTCCACGAAATGACCGCTAGGGAAGGTCAAGCGGTCTATCAGTAGACCGCAAGGAATGGAAAACTGCAAGCCTTGAATCCTAAGCAATGGAACCTGTGTTTGTACACACTTAAAACAAAAAACAAGTTAGATCCATTCTTAGGCTCAACCCCTTGCCTTCAGCAAGTTAGAGAATGACCAATTTCTTGTTATTTGGTCAAGGGGTGGAGCCTTATTAAATAAGCAAAAATGTAATAAACAGTATGAATGCGAATGCATGCTATGCAATGATGATGGCATTTTTTTTGTTTTAAAATATTTGGTTTTTTTTATTTTGAGATGCCCATTTTTTTGGGTTTTGAAATGTTTGATTTTTTTGGATTTTGAAATGTCCACTTTTTTTATTTTGAAATATCTGATTTTTTTAGATTTTAAAATATCTGATTTTTTTGGATTTTGAAATATCTGATTTTTTTAGATTTTGAAAGCCAATTCCGTCCCGGTAACGAGAGCCTTACTTGTCATACTAGGAACCTCTCGAGGTTGGCGTGCTTTTGAAGTGACAAACCCTAGCCAGGGCCAATTCGCATAATGGCTTCTGCCGAGGCCATACCCAAGGCGGTGCTTCAGTCCTAAAAAGAAAGAAGGAACTTGGGAGGTAAGCTTTAGACCAGGTATAGAGGTTTTAGGGCTTGAATCCCTCTCGTGACAACCCCTTCAGAGATTCAGTCTGTTGCGCCGGGGCTTTACGTCCGTCATCGAACCTTTATCCACCCTAGGCACGCGTACGACCGGGCTCAAAATGTCCCGCGGAGAAACTGTACTGCCACTCTTGCCATGCCTAGTTTCATTTTTGAAGCTTTTGATTTTGAACTTCGAGCTTTTAAAATAAACTTTTAATTTTGCTTTGATTTGCTCCTTTCCTTTTGATGTTACAGTTGTTTTTTTTTCTCTTGTGGATTCAGGTCATAACGGACTGCCCCTATTTGAGACCTCCTCTCGTCAGGGTGTCTAGATCAGTCATCGCCCCCTTATATGCCTCTTGCCCCTAGATTCAGCCGAAGAGAGAAACGAAAAGGGACTTTAACTCCCCCCTGAGCATAGCCAAGGAGAAATGGTATTGACATAAAATTAGGAAATCCGACCAGAGATGTTGTGAAGTGTGTGTGATTGCCGCGCTCAAGCTCTTCCTTCATGATCGAGGAAAGAGGTATCGGGCCTTCATTAGCCTGACTCTAAGGAAAGAAACGCTTAAGATACAACCCATACCAGGCATGAGATAGCTCCTCGCCTTCCGCGTTGACTAAGCGATATGCGTTCCCTAGATAAGCCTCTCTTACGACAAACGGTCCTTCCCAGTTAGGTTGTAATTTGGACATAGGACCTCCGGACCGAATGAATTTACATTTTAAAACCATATCATGATGTGAAACAAATGCCGAAGTCGATTCTGTCCGGTTCTGGAATCTGTGACCAGCAGCTGTTGAAGTGGCTGTGGATCGCACTCTGGAATTTTTCCGGAGGCGCGGTTGGTGCCGTTGGCTTCGTAACAGGGTAGGGATACAGCAAAATTTTTCTGAATTTTGGTTCCGCCCGAACCTGGTCGCCACGGACGACTGAGCGGGGACCCCGTTCTGGTTCTGTGCAGGGGCAGCTTCTGAACAGCGGCTTGACAGGGACACCACGAGCAACCCCGAACTCCGTTTGGTGCGCGGCAGGTGGCGTTGGAATCGTGGGGACGACTACTTTCCAGCGGCACTGGTCTCGCCTCAGTCGGATGTCGGTGTGGACGTGCAGGTCCCGTTGAGTGGGGACTGGTCGGAGGAGACAGACAGGAGGCAGAATGGGGTCGTCGGGGTATAAAATTTGTAACTCTGGCCACCGACCTCTGATTGCGGTTCCGTCTTCTGATCCCGGTAGCTGACTTGAGGATGGAGAACTTTGATGAAGATCCTGGAGCCTGAATCCTTCAAGAAGAGGTCGTGGTTGCTGCCCCAAACCGCTTCAGGTCGCTGTCAGGCCTTCTCTGCGCAGTCGGGGAAGAAAGTCCCTTGTGGGCGGCCACGAACTCGGATCGACACGATTCCAACTCGCTTGCGAAGAGGACTTGTGGACGATCAACTTTGCTGAAGACCTTGGATGCAGACTCCACCTGGAACGAGCTGGAAGTTACTCTGCAAATTGGGCCAGAAACTGCCTGCGGGTTTGGGATGGGCTTGTGGAGTGGGGGCTAAGTTTAGTGGTGGTGTTTGTGGGTGTAAGCTATGGGGATAGTGGGTGGACGTGGTTGGGGTTGCAGGGGGTTGTCTTGAGGCTGTGGAAAGGGGTGCAGTGCGTGTATGACGGGAACGGAGGTAGCGTGGGCGTATGAGGTAATAGCGTGGCCGGGAGGAAGAAGCTTAGAGGGTGGGGCAAGGAAGGAAGACTGCCGCAGCAGTGAAAGATTGGATTAGAAGACAGGAGGAACTGGGGAACGGGAAGTTCGGCCAAGCTGTGGGGGTGAGCGGAAGATGCTGGTGGCTGGAGGAGAAGGGAGGAATGAAGGGCATCAACACCCGTGGCAAGGAGGGAAGAACTGGGCATCTCACCCGTGGAGAGGGAAGGAAGAACAGGCACTCACGGCCATGGGAATTAAAAGAGGGGGGGGGGAAGAAGATAAAGGAGGGGAAGGCCCCTCCTACGTGGGCATCACATGGGGGTTCCAAAAATAAGATTTCATTCACTGTTTTTCAAATGAAAGATACATGACTCTTTTATAGACTCTCAAAGAAGACCAAAAGACACTATCCTAAACACTTAATGTCTACTTATTATAGTTCTCTTGGGGAGACCAAAAGACACTATCCTAAACACTTAATGTCTACTCATTATAGTTCTCTTGGGGAGACTAAAAGACACTCTATTGGAAGACTTAAAGACAAAAATATGAAAGGACTATTACATAATTGCTACGGACATAACCCATAAGGCCCATAAAGAGGCCCAATTATCATGAGACAAATAGATTGGCCATTTGATTGTGTTGATGAAGTTGATTGCCGATCCCCGTCAAATTTTTAAATTTTGAATCTTGAACCGAGGATTCCATCATACTCCTCCGCTTGGAGGAGGTTCGACCTCGAACCTCAAAGCTCAGGATCTCGGTCCGATGGGACGGCCCGATTCCCTAAGCTCTGATACCACTTGATGTGAAACAAATGCCGAAGTCGATTCTGTCCGGTTCTGGAATCTGTGACCAGCAGCTGTTGAAGTGGCTGTGGATCGCACTCTGGAATTTTGCCGGAGGCGCGGTTGGTGCCGTTGGCTTCGTAACAGGGTAGGGATACAGCACAATTTTTCTGAATTTTGGTTCCGCCCGAACCTGGTCGCCACGGACGACTGAGCGGGGACCCCGTTCTGGTTCTGTGCAGGGGCAGCTTCTGAACAGCGGCTTGACAGGGACACCACGAGCAACCCCGAACTCCGTTTGGTGCGCGGCAGGTGGCGTTGGAATCGTGGGGACGACTACTTTCCAGCGGCACTGGTCTCGCCTCAGTCGGATGTCGGTGTGGACGTGCAGGTCCCGTTGAGTGGGGACTGGTCGGAGGAGACAGACAGGAGGCAGAATGGGGTCGTCGGGGTATAAAATTTGTAACTCTGGCCACCGACCTCTGATTGCGGTTCCGTCTTCTGATCCCGGTAGCTGACTTGAGGATGGAGAACTTTGATGAAGATCCTGGAGCCTGAATCCTTCAAGAAGAGGTCGTGGTTGCTGCCCCAAACCGCTTCAGGTCGCTGTCAGGCCTTCTCTGCGCAGTCGGGGAAGAAAGTCCCTTGTGGGCGGCCACGAACTCGGATCGACACGATTCCAACTCGCTTACGAAGAGGACTTGTGGACGATCAACTTTGCTGAAGACCTTGGATGCAGACTCCACCTGGAACGAGCTGGAAGTTACTCTGCAAATTGGGCCAGAAACTGCCTGCGGGTTTGGGATGGGCTTGTGGAGTGGGGGCTAAGTTTAGTGGTGGTGTTTGTGGGTGTAAGCTATGGGGATAGTGGGTGGACGTGGTTGGGGTTGCAGGGGGTTGTCTTGAGGCTGTGGAAAGGGGTGCAGTGCGTGTATGACGGGAACGGAGGTAGCGTGGGCGTATGAGGTAATAGCGTGGCCGGGAGGAAGAAGCTTAGAGGGTGGGGCAAGGAAGGAAGACTGCCGCAGCAGTGAAAGATTGGATTAGAAGACAGGAGGAACTGGGGAACGGGAAGTTCGGCCAAGCTGTGGGGGTGAGCGGAAGATGCTGGTGGCTGGAGGAGAAGGGAGGAATGAAGGGCATCAACACCCGTGGCAAGGAGGGAAGAACTGGGCATCTCACCCGTGGAGAGGGAAGGAAGAACAGGCACTCACGGCCATGGGAATTAAAAGAGGGGGGGGGGAAGAAGATAAAGGAGGGGAAGGCCCCTCCTACGTGGGCATCACATGGGGGTTCCAAAAATAAGATTTCATTCACTGTTTTTCAAATGAAAGATACATGACTCTTTTATAGACTCTCAAAGAAGACCAAAAGACACTATCCTAAACACTTAATGTCTACTTATTATAGTTCTCTTGGGGAGACCAAAAGACACTATCCTAAACACTTAATGTCTACTCATTATAGTTCTCTTGGGGAGACTAAAAGACACTCTATTGGAAGACTTAAAGACAAAAATATGAAAGGACTATTACATAATTGCTACGGACATAACCCATAAGGCCCATAAAGAGGCCCAATTATCATGAGACAAATAGATTGGCCATTTGATTGTGTTGATGAAGTTGATTGCCGATCCCCGTCAAATTTTTAAATTTTGAATCTTGAACCGAGGATTCCATCATACTCCTCCGCTTGGAGGAGGTTCGACCTCGAACCTCAAAGCTCAGGATCTCGGTCCGATGGGACGGCCCGATTCCCTAAGCTCTGATACCACTTGATGTGAAACAAATGCCGAAGTCGATTCTGTCCGGTTCTGGAATCTGTGACCAGCAGCTGTTGAAGTGGCTGTGGATCGCACTCTGGAATTTTGCCGGAGGCGCGGTTGGTGCCGTTGGCTTCGTAACAGGGTAGGGATACAGCACAATTTTTCTGAATTTTGGTTCCGCCCGAACCTGGTCGCCACGGACGACTGAGCGGGGACCCCGTTCTGGTTCTGTGCAGGGGCAGCTTCTGAACAGCGGCTTGACAGGGACACCACGAGCAACCCCGAACTCCGTTTGGTGCGCGGCAGGTGGCGTTGGAATCGTGGGGACGACTACTTTCCAGCGGCACTGGTCTCGCCTCAGTCGGATGTCGGTGTGGACGTGCAGGTCCCGTTGAGTGGGGACTGGTCGGAGGAGACAGACAGGAGGCAGAATGGGGTCGTCGGGGTATAAAATTTGTAACTCTGGCCACCGACCTCTGATTGCGGTTCCGTCTTCTGATCCCGGTAGCTGACTTGAGGATGGAGAACTTTGATGAAGATCCTGGAGCCTGAATCCTTCAAGAAGAGGTCGTGGTTGCTGCCCCAAACCGCTTCAGGTCGCTGTCAGGCCTTCTCTGCGCAGTCGGGGAAGAAAGTCCCTTGTGGGCGGCCACGAACTCGGATCGACACGATTCCAACTCGCTTGCGAAGAGGACTTGTGGACGATCAACTTTGCTGAAGACCTTGGATGCAGACTCCACCTGGAACGAGCTGGAAGTTACTCTGCAAATTGGGCCAGAAACTGCCTGCGGGTTTGGGATGGGCTTGTGGAGTGGGGGCTAAGTTTAGTGGTGGTGTTTGTGGGTGTAAGCTATGGGGATAGTGGGTGGACGTGGTTGGGGTTGCAGGGGGTTGTCTTGAGGCTGTGGAAAGGGGTGCAGTGCGTGTATGACGGGAACGGAGGTAGCGTGGGCGTATGAGGTAATAGCGTGGCCGGGAGGAAGAAGCTTAGAGGGTGGGGCAAGGAAGGAAGACTGCCGCAGCAGTGAAAGATTGGATTAGAAGACAGGAGGAACTGGGGAACGGGAAGTTCGGCCAAGCTGTGGGGGTGAGCGGAAGATGCTGGTGGCTGGAGGAGAAGGGAGGAATGAAGGGCATCAACACCCGTGGCAAGGAGGGAAGAACTGGGCATCTCACCCGTGGAGAGGGAAGGAAGAACAGGCACTCACGGCCATGGGAATTAAAAGAGGGGGGGGGGGGAAGAAGATAAAGGAGGGGAAGGCCCCTCCTACGTGGGCATCACATGGGGGTTCCAAAAATAAGATTTCATTCACTGTTTTTCAAATGAAAGATACATGACTCTTTTATAGACTCTCAAAGAAGACCAAAAGACACTATCCTAAACACTTAATGTCTACTTATTATAGTTCTCTTGGGGAGACCAAAAGACACTATCCTAAACACTTAATGTCTACTCATTATAGTTCTCTTGGGGAGACTAAAAGACACTCTATTGGAAGACTTAAAGACAAAAATATGAAAGGACTATTACATAATTGCTACGGACATAACCCATAAGGCCCATAAAGAGGCCCAATTATCATGAGACAAATAGATTGGCCATTTGATTGTGTTGATGAAGTTGATTGCCGATCCCCGTCAAATTTTTAAATTTTGAATCTTGAACCGAGGATTCCATCATATCACCTACTTGAAATTTGCGTTCGATTACCTTCTTTTGAAAATAATGCGAAACTCTCTTTTGATAAACGGACACGTGATCAACTACATTCATCCTCTTCTCATCCAAGAGTTCCAGCTGAACGAGCAACGCCTCTCGATGTTCATCGAAATTAAGTTCCTTATCGAGTTGCACCCATAGGGAAGGGATCAAGATCTCATATGGTAGCACCGTCTCCATCCCGTAAGTGAGAGCATAGGGGGTTTGCCCCGTAGGAGTACGGACGGAGGTGCGGTAAGCCCATAAAGCTTCCACTAATCGTTCAGTCCAATCAAAAAAATTGTGAGATTTGCATGTTTTCTTTATGATTTTAAGAAGGGTTTTATTAGTGGCCTCGGCTTGATCATTGCCTTGCGGGTAATATAGAGATGAATGATGCAATGTAATATTGAACTTCTTACAAAGGTCCTAGAGCTCTTGAGAGATGAAATGGGGTCCATTGTCGGTGACGATGTTGCTTGGCACTCCGAACCGCGAAATGATATTCTTCAAGATAAAACGGCACACCGTGGTAGCTTTGATCTCTGCGTATGCTTCCGCTTCGGCCCACTTGGTGAAGTACTCAGTGGCGGTAAGGATGAAGATTTTTTGCTTAGTCTGAGAATTATGATCACCTAGCGGGCCGACAATGTCGAAAGCCCACATAGGGAATGGCCAAGGAGTAGAAAGAGGATGAAGAGATGAAGCAGGAGCATGGATTTTATCAGAGTGGAGTTGACATTTAAGATACCTCCGGACATAGAGGGAGCAATCTTCCTCTAGAGTAGGCCAATAGTAACCCTGCCTAAGGATTTTCTTTGCTAGAGCCTGGCCATTGACATGACCTCCACACTCACTAGAATGGGCTGCTTCGGCCACCTTCCAAGCTTCATCATCATCGAGACATCTCATGAACATTCCATTAAGAGCATGCCTGTATAGTTCTCCAGTAATGATAGTGTACTTCAAAGTGGCTCTTCTAATAGCCTTACGCTGCTCGGCATTTGCCCCTTCTGGGAACGATCCATCCCTACAATACAGCTCGATTTCATGGTACCATGGCAACTCTTCTTCTTCCAGAATCTCCTCTAACTCAGTTAGGGATACTTCCTTCAAATCTTCCTTCTCAGCCCTAGCCTCTACAGTTTTCCTAAGGTTGTTGTACCAAAGATCCTGAAGAGAAGGGGCGTCCAATCACTGGACGACGATAGTCTCAGTGCTTCTACTGAGAGGGAAAGACAAGGAGGAGGCGAGTGATGCCAATGCATCAGTGAGGATGTTCTGAGATCGATGAGTATGGATATAGATTAACTTACGTAATTGCCTAGCCAAGAGAGTGACCAAATCCTGATATGGCTTGTGCTTCTGGTCACGAGTGCGGTAAGTGGACAGGACCTGTCGTAGGACGAGCTAAGAATCTCCTATGATGTTCAAATAACGCACGCCCAAGAGGTAGGCGTGCTTTAATCCAGCCAGGAGAGCCTTATACTCAGTGATGTTGTTGGTAGCAGGAAAGCAAAGCTGATATGCAAAGGGAATTGTAACTCCTTCTGGAGTAAGAAGAACAGCGCCTATCTCTCGGCCTTGAGAGTTGAGTGCACCATCAAAGTGCAGAGACCAAAAGGGATGATGGGTAAGAACAGAGAGATGCTCATCAGGGAAATCATCCTGAATAGAGTCCGTGCAGGGGATAGGAAGATGGGTAAGATGCTCAGCGATGGCATATCCTTTGATTACCTTCTGAACAATGAATGTGATATCAAACTGAGAGAGGAAGCTCTGCCAATGAGCTAACCTACTAGAAAGGATAGGCTTTTCTAGGAGATAATGAATTGGGTCCATTCTAGAGATTAACCTAACTGGGTGGGCTAGGAAATAGTGTTTCAGCTTCTGAGCTACCCAAACTAAGGCGGCACAAGTTTTCTCCATGGTAGTGTACTTGGCCTCCGTGGGGTTAAATAACCTGGAAAGGTAATAAGTTGCCCTCTCTTTGCCTTCGTCATCTACTTGTGCCAGGATAGCTCCTAGGGAGTCCTCAATAACAGAAATGTATAGGATCAGGGATTTCCCAGGGATAGGAGGTTGTAAAACTGGAGGATTAGACAAATATACCTTCAAATCTTCATTTTTTTTGACAGTCTTCATTCCATTCAAACTTGACCCCCGCCTTTAACAATTCATAAAATGGGCGGCACCTCTGAGAATGTTGGGATATGAATCTTCTAATGAATTGCAATCGCCTAATCAATCCTCAGAGTTCCGTGATATTCTTAGGCGGAGGCATGTCCATGACGGCCTTTGCTTTGTTAGGATCAATCTGAATCCCCCGTTTACTAGCTATGAAGCCAAGCAACTTCCCTGAAGAGACTCCAAAAACACACTTCTTTGGATTCATTTTCAACTGGTACTCTCTAGCTCTATGAAGCACCTTAGCTAGAATGATGGGGTGTTCCTCTTTAGTCCTTGACTTCACCAAAATATCATCCACGTAAGCTTCCATGTAGAAATGCATCATATCATGGAATATAGCCATCATCGCCCTTTGATAAGTGGCACCTGCATTCTTCAAACCAAACGGCATGACCACATAACAGTATGTACCCCAGGGCGTGGTGAAGGAGGTTTTCTCTTGATCTTTCGGAGCGAGACGGATTTGGTTATAGCCTGAATAACCATCCATGAATGATAATGCTTCGTACCCGATGGTGTTGTCCACCAAAACATCAATATGAGGTAGCGGAAAATCGTCCTTGGGACATGCTTTGTTTAGATCCCTAGAATCAATGCAAATGCGCACCTTTCCATTCTTCTTGATGACAGGGACTATATTTGTCACCCACTGAGGATATAATACAACTCTAATGAACTTGGCCTTGTATAGTTTATCGACCTCTTCTTTTATCCTTAAGGCCATGTGGGGGTGAAATCTCCTTGATCTTTGTTTGACGGGTGTTGCCCCTGGCTTAAGCACCAGTCGATGTTCCACCAAGGAGGGGTCAAGACCCGACATGTCCTCGTAAGACCAGGCGAAAGGATCGCTATACTCCCTTAGGACTTTGATTAAATCTTCTTCAACTTCTGGAGGGAGATTAGCAGCAATAATGATGGGCCTAGGGTCTTCTTCAGTTCCCAGATTTATTTCCTTCGTAGGTTCATCCACTGTTGATGATGGTTCGTCAAATCTCTTTAAACCTTGTGCATACAAATTGGTAGTGTCGCCTACGTCGCTGTCCTCAAGATCTACCGAGTCTTTTCCATCCATGACATCATAGACTCTTAATCCGTCGTCACTCCACACCCCGTCTTGCTCCTCATCTTCTTCAATCACAATCGCTGTAGCTATGAACTCTGGGCATTTAAGAAGAGCACGGCATCGCTGAGCTCGATCCTGCAAGAACCTATCAGGAATAGATTTAGAAGGTCGTGCCAACGGGCGCGGCTCAGGCAAGAATGGATTGGATGACCTAGAATAAGACCCTACTTCTCTAGACCTAACAGACCCTTCTACCCTAGACTCGATGGACTCTACACCTAACCTAGGAGAGAGAAAATCTAGTTGGAAGGAAGCAGCAGGGACCTCATGCCCCTGGGAGGAGGTTGGAGAGAAGATAGTGTAATCTTCCACTAAAATCTCCGTTTCAAAGTTGACGTTTTTTTTTTAGATCAGTGGAGATCATGCAACAAGATGGAGAGGAAGGCGGGGGAGGGAGCCTACGGGGATACTTGGATGGACAGAAGATGTCGAGGAAGGGATCAGAGGAGGAGGAGAAAGGAGTGGATAGATGGATCGGTGGAAAGCACGTTCATGTCTTGACAATGAGGAAATCGGTTGGCATTTCGAACAGCATTGGATTAATCATGATGGGAGGTGAACGGGGTATGAATTCCAGCTTTTGAAAAAGGGACAAAAGACGGGAAGGAGACCAAGTGAACACAACAAGTGAGCTCCCCTTTTCCAGTGGGTGATATGCTGGCTTTTTCGGCTCATAGTGCACAAGCTGTACCTCTTGGTTTGTAGCTGTCTTCTTCATAAAACAACCATTCAAATGCTTGACTGAAATCAAGCATATCATCGACCGGCCCCCTGGGCAGCAATAACGGGTTGTCGACTGTATGGACTATGTTTTCTTCCTTGAGCTGACCCGGTGATGTTTTTCATGTGCCCTGTTGGAGAGGGCCCTTGACAAAATATTGGCGGTAGTCCCACGTTAATGGTCCAGAGTTGCCCAAAATTGAGAATGAGGATTCTCGATAATCAAGGCCCCTCCTGTTCATCTTTCGGCCTTTGGGGACCGGCTTAGTCCGCCCTTGTAGTTGTGTGCCAAGGCCTCTCCCCGGCTGATAGCCCAACTTTAATATGATGTCCCACCCCTTGGAATCTTGTATTTGGGGTTTTATTTTGATGTCGACCGGCACAGTGGTGGGCTTGCGTGGCGCATAGGCCCAGGGAAAATCCAGATCTAAAAAAAAAATAGCAGGCCATGTGCTGGGCCACAGTGTGGGCAGAATCTTCTCTGAGATAGTCTTGACAGACTGGACCGTGGACATGCTCTTTACTTTGACCACCCTCCCTTGAAAGGGGAATTTAAGACATTGATGGGTAGCGGATGGTACAGCATTGAGATTATCTATCCACGGATGACCCAAGATAGCCTTGAACATAGGGTCAATATCTAGTACATAAAATTCAATGGGCATAGTGAGAGGCTCGAGCTCGGCCTGAATAGTGACCACCTCGTGACATGCCCTTCTGGAGTTGTCATATGCTACAATACTGGTCGGTGTAGGCCTTATTGAATCTTCTGACAAGTTGCAAGCCCTTAAAGTGCTGAGAGGAGAGACATTAATGGAGGCCCCTGTATCCACCAATGCTGCATCTATACTGACTTTGTTCAAAGTGATAGAAATGCATAGCGACATCTGTCGTGCCTCAGGGGGTGCCAATTCGGTCTCAGAAAAGGTAATTGTTGGCCCTTTAGAGATCGTAGCCAAGGCTGTTGGCCAGCTGTCCACTGCCATGTCTTCATTCACTATCACCTTCTGAAGGAAATTATGGAGTGCATCCTGGTGAAGTGTGGACCTTTTGATTAATTCCAGCATAGAAATCTTGGCCGGCACTCTGTATAGATGGTGTAGCAAATCATATTATGTCCCCGGCAGTGGATCTGCCTCCTCCTGATCAGCGGCCTGTTGCGAGGACTGGGAAGTAGGTGCAGGTGCACCGGTGGAAGGATAGTTCCTATGGAACAAACGCCCGCTTCGTAGGGCAAGGTTTTGGGCCGGCACGGCATTAGATGGGCTCAGGATAAGCGACTTGATGGCCCCCGTGGGGTGGATGAATGAAGGGGTAGAAGACGTAGGGGTGACAGGAGTAGTGGTGATGATAACTGGTGTTATGGGGGTAGTGGAGATGACAGGCTGTGGAGGGATGGCGGGTGAAGGGTTTGATGGAGGGATAGTAATGATGGGCACGGGAACTGTCGGTGGAGTGGAGATAGGCGGGATAATGGGGGAAGTGGAAGGTAGGATGAGGGGTTTGGCGATTGTGGGTGATGAAGAGGTTTGACGGTTAAGCGGGAGGATGATGGGGGTAGAAGGTAAAGAAGGGTTGCGGTAGCTATGGTGGAGGGCCATGAGCCGCTGAACCGAGGCTTCTTCATCATAGGACCACCCAGCGTCAGGAGCCGGGGGTTGAACGAGGTTGACCTGAGCCTGTATCGGTGGTTGTGGTTGCGGAGCGGGCGGATGATTCGGCATGGGATTTTGGTGGATCCCCAAGTCCTGAATGGGCTGTTGTTGTGGCTGATGTTGTGGCTGCGGTGCTTGTTGCTGCTGCACTTGTTGTCTCGACGCTTGCCTTCTTTTCTCTTTCATTTCAACAATGGCCTTATGCATCTCGGCCCAATCAATGCGCTGCCCTTCATGGAGATCGTACACCAGATCTCGGAACTGATAACATCCTTCGATAGTGTGCCCGAGTTGCCTATGGAACATGCAATATTTGGACTGATCGATGGCCGGGTTTCAGTTGAGCCGTTCCGGAGGAAGCTGAATCTCATTTATGGACATGAGAGCAGAAAAGATATCTGTGAGGGTTTCGGGTAAAGGGGGATATTGCGCTCTCTTTGGAGCCGGGCGTTTGTTATTGGTGTAGCCGTTGGGTGGTGGAACATTATGGTATTGGGGAGGTTGTTGCGGCTATTTTGGAGCGGGGAAGGCATTTTGTGGAGCGGAAAAGGTAGGCTCGGTGTTTGGTGGAGCGGGGAAGGTATGCTGAGTGTTCTGTGGCGTGGAGAATTGGGGATTGCGTGGGTTTTGAGGGAAGCGAAAGGGAGTGGACTGGTTCGAGAAGGGGAATGCAATGGCTTGCACCTGTTCATTAGTTTGGACTCCTTCGGTATTGGGCCCCTAAGATTTTCTATTGTATTTGGGCTTTTGGGCCTCGAAAAGAGAGTGGATAGGGGAGTCCTTGAACTGGATTTGAATAAACCGCGCGCAGCTATAAAGTTGGTGCATGTTGGCAATATCATTCATGGCCAATATGTTGCGGAAAGTGGGTGTGACATTGGATATCAGCAACTTGACCTTTTCCTCCTCTGAAATATGACCTAGCACACGGGCGGCCATCTGCCTCCATCTGTCGGCATAAGTAGCAAAATCCTCATCTGGCTTCATCTTCTCGGCCACAAGATCTGTGAATGAATATTCCGAGCCAACCCGGTCTTGGAACCTTTGAATGAACTTTTCTTTCACCACCTTGAAGCTTTCAGCATCTTCAAATGGCAGAGCATAAAACCATTCCAGAGCAACTCCATCTAGAGGTCGACGAAACAAATACGCCATAAGGCGATCATCATACTGAAACTGCATCGATTCATACATAAAATCCCTCACATGAACGAAAGGATTGCTATTTCCATCATACTTACAGTATGTGGGGAGCTCAGATTGGGGAGGGAATCGAATGTTGTGGAAACTGGGAACTGGAACATCTGCTAAAGATTGTGGGCCAACCCGCTTTTGAAGGAAGTCGAGTTGTTGTTGCATGGCGGCCCATTTATCAAGGAGTTCCTGCTCCCGAGATGGAGTAGGTGGAGTGAATGGAGTAAGCTTAAGACGAGGAGCCGAAGGATAGACAGGAGGAGGAGGAGGCCCATAAGAATGATATTGGGCCGGAGGATGATCCAGATTGGACTGCACATGGGTCGCCCCTTGCTAAGAACGAGCGAGTTCAGCCGGGCTGACAAGGGCCTACTGCATTGATAAAGTGGGCCTACAAGACTCGGCCTGGGTAAATGAGGGAAGAACGGACTTCCCTTTATCAAGAATTTGATGGGCCAAGCCAGAGGACTGGCCCGCTTCTAGATTGGAGAACTGAAGGGTCCTGGGCTGGACCAGGGTAAGATCAATAGGAATGGGTGAAACCCAGGGCCCATCAACCCTAGATTGTGAGATGGAGGTAGTGGACAGACCTTGTGCAATCGTGGGAGATGGGGCACCGGACCCCTGCAAGGTCTGATAAAGGGCCTGAAGTTGGGCCGGATCCAACTGGGCCATCATGTGCAAGATCTGACTGGTAGGATTATTGGAGGAGAGGGAGGGTTACGCGCCCTCCATGGGGATAGAAGATAGGGGAGGCGTGGACCCTTCTCCTGATTGAATTTGGACAACCCTAGGTGGGTCCTCCAAGAGTCTCTGGGGAAGAGATTCCTTATGGGAGCGAGGAAGATCATAGGGAGACATGTTGGACTCGAACAAAGGATTGGAATAAGACGTGAAAGAGGAATTGCCCCTAGAAGATGGATCTAAGCATCGGAAGCAACTCCACATGTAATGTAACACCTTAAAACAAAGCAAACAACACAAACAACCACGAATAAGTAGCTAGACAAGATGACTCCAAACTTTATGTTGTGTAGTGGACAGCGGATCTAGAGGGGAGGGGTGAATAGATCTGTCCCTCTTTTCGCAATGTAACCCTCTATATAGCTAGATGAGATAAATTGTAGCATAATATAACTAGCTAAACGAAGAACACAGTGATTTGCTTAGCAAGATGATTAAGCAATATAGATATAGAACCTAAGCATGCATCTAACACAAAGCAATCGCACAAGCAAACCACAACACACAATATTTTAAGGTGGTTCGGACTGAATCCCCAATCCTATGTCCACCCCTCACCAAATCCTGTGAGGCTCCACTAGTGCCACGCACTGAACCGCAAATCGGAAAGACCACCGATTGCCTTCCTACTAACCACCTGGTAGGGACGTCAACAACGCAGATCGGACAACCTCCGATTGCCTTCCTACTAACCACCAGTAGGGACAATTCTCAGATTCAATTGTTTGTATGAAATGAAAAAGAGAACAAATATGAAATCACTCAAACAAGATATAGAGTATGCTGAAAGAAAAGAATCTTGTCTGAGTTGCAGAAGCTTGAATCGGATGCTTTGACGGTGTCTTCTTTCTTGCGGGATGATCTTCCTTGAACCTCTTCTAGTTGATGAAGAAGATGATGGATGTAACTTCAATCTTCCTTTTGATCTTCTTGAGTCGATGAAGAGGATGTAGAAGATGTAGGATGCAGCTTAGATCACCCTTGAGAGCCTTGATTGCTTCTAGCTTCCCTAGAGGTTGCTTGTTTCAGATCTCACCTTGAAACCCCTTGGAATGGATGAAGAACTCCTACCCGAAACACTGTTCACGGCGGTGCTACAGTGCCCGCGAATGGCCTCCCTTGGTCTCTCTTGAAACCTTGAAGCATTAGAGTTTCTAACCCCTCATGTGTTGGTTTTATAACCCTTGGAATGGTCCTTGGACACCCCCAGACCAGATCCATAAATCATGGGAGATTAGGTAAGTTTTGATTAAACAAATACATGGAAAGGGGCTGGCCACGAGGTGGAATTCGAAGTCAAACATGGCTGCATTGGGGCTGACGATCGACCGGAATTCATGGGGCGGTCGACCGGAATCTGTAAAATCTCCAACTTGTCGGTTCTGGGAAAACCGGTCGACCGGAAAAGTAGGGGCGGTCGACCGAAATCTGTAATTCCTGGAGTGTTTCATTTCTGGAAGAACCGATCGACCGGAAAGGCAGGGGCGGTCGACCGAAACCTGTAAAACGTGGAATTCTTAGGCTCTGGCAAATCTGGTCGACCGGCCAAGGTGTGTAGGTCGACCGGAAACACCTATACCTGCAAAAATAAAGTGTTAGACCAATGAAACATGTTCATAAGTCAAGATATTCATGTCCTCATCAATTTCATGTATTTTGGGATTGAAATCAACTTAGAATATGCTTTGAGCATTTGTAAATTTTGTTCCGGGGGCTCCGCCCCCGGAAACCCCCGCAAGGGGTGCTGCCCCCTTGACCCCCGCGACCTGACCGCGCAGGTCGATCCGCGTGCGAGGGCGCAACATTGAGCCTTCATTTGCATATCTGTCATGAACACAACAGCACATATGTCAGTCATATAGGAGTGAAAAATAACAATGACTAATAGTGTTTAGCCATTATCAAAACCAAGAATACCACAGAATGCATATGACCATAGAATGATGTCGAATGACCCAAGTGACCACAGAGTGACTCAAATGACTTCAGAGATACAACATTCTCCCCCTTTTTGATGATGGCAACACTGTGAGTCATTATGTGATATAAATGTTTAAAATGGCACAAGTTATAACAAATGAAATATATGCAGCTCAAGATTCATGATAGTAATAGCATGGGAATGCAATTATGAATGCAGATATGAATGCTATGCAATATGAATGCTATGAATGCTATGCAATATGAATGCTAGCAGTTATGCAAGCCCCAAGCCCCATCACATACACATATGAGATGCAAAGTAAGCAATGGATTCTCTCCCCTTGGACTCTCCCCGTACACCATTCACACAACCCCCAAAGACAACGCAATAACGCATAGCTCACGCGACAAAGGACTCACACAAAGAATTCTCCCCCTTTGCCAACAGCAAAAAGGAGTAATAAAGTGAGATATCTGTGAGACTAGAGCTGAAAGGAGTGAAGAGCAAGCCATTATATGCAAACCTGAAACAGACCGTGAGCAACATATATGGTTCAAATCTAATGAAATCGGAATTCATCAACAGAGTTCGAAAATCAGCTACATCCAAGATTTAATAGAAAGGAACCAAAGGTGCAAATCATGGCAGTGTTTAACCTTCCCTTGTCTTATATATCCATATTCAATAACGACAAAGACAATAACACAAAAGCATGTATTGAGGCTAAACAATCATGATTGAAGCATGGAATTGAATGATTGTAGCATCTGTTGATTTGCAATATCTTTAGTATTTGAAGGCACATGACTCACTTTATACGAGCAATCAAGTCTAGTTCATGCCTCCTAGCCGTAAGAATACACGTTGTTCAGATGCCAGTATCCCTAGGTATTTGGCAAGACTGACGGTTATGCTTCAGAATGAACAGAGATAGCAAAGTCATGTCATGACATATCCAATCTCATTTTTTTGATGAGAGGATATATTTCTCAGCAATTATGCCAGTGCTCTGCCTAGAGTCCAAATAGAATGACGACAGAGATAACAGAGGCACATCATGACATATCATTTGTCACTTGATTTTGATGACATGACATGTTTCTCCGTGCAACAATATCATTGCTCTGTCAAAATGATTTTCAGGAATTCCAGCTCATCAATATGTTTAGAAGCAATACTAAGCCTGAGTGTATCACCAAAGTTGTCAAGACGTTTGGATTTTCAGATTTCAGGATAGTCATGCAAAACACAATATGCAGTCTCTAGTTAAGGTCTATTCAAGCTTCAGAACATAGATGATTTCAAACAAGATATATCAGAACTACAAGGAAATCATTAAATTTGAACCATTTTCATTGAATGGACAATCATTAGGGCATATAATAGAAAGCTCTCACACTATCTGTTCGTCAGTCTCATGATCTCATATGCAGATTGTAAGCCATGGAAGCACAGATTGTAAGAGATTAAGAGACTCAACAAAACTCCCCCTAAGGATATGCAATGGATACGCGAAGAGTTATGTGTGCAAGCAAGTGTAATGATAAGTGTCAAGAGGAGAATGACCTGAAACGTGCAAGGGTGGACATGAATTTGGTAGACACGAAATGTATGACCCAACATATGGTTGTACACTTATTAAATTCAACAGAATGGAGATGAAACTCATGTATAAATGCTGCAAAACGACAACTCCCCCTTACTATATGGCCTATATGCGACAATGACGCATGGTACTTGGCGGAGGTGAAACCTCACGCATATTGAGTGCTTCTAGACAAGCATAACATGCCTTTCCATACATCAACATTTGATATACCATGGCCATGCAGGAAGGATGCTACACAGACCATGCAATGCATTATGAATCATGAACTCATTTCATTATTATGCATCTACATGCAATGCGACACATATACAAAATGACATATTGACATATAACCAATGCATGAATGCCATTCTACAAAAACACATAACCAAGTTGAATAAAATCATCATATCAATTTTTATTGGCCTGAGGTCGGCAAAGACCAAGCTCTCTTCTGAGTGTTGAAAACCTATCATTACACAAGGGCTTGGTGAAGATGTCAGCAATTTGATTTAGAGTATCAACAAAATGTAGCTCAAAGTTTTTCTTAACGACCTCATCTCTAATGAAGTGATGCCTAATCTCAATATGCTTAGTCCTAGAGTGTTGGACTGGATTTTTTGCAAGGTTGATAGCACTAGTGTTATCACACAGAATCGGGACACAACCAAGATCCACCAAGTAGTCTTGGAGTTGGTGTTTAATCCACAACATTTGGGTGCCACAGCTCCCCGCAGCAACATATTCTGCCTCCGCGGTTGAGAGGGCAACCGAGTGTTGTTTCTTGGAGGCCCAAGAAACTAAACACCCGCCTAGAAACTGGCAATAGCCACTAGTACTCTTACGATCCAGCTTGCATCCAGCGTAATCCGCATCAGAATAAGATATAAGAGATAAATCACATGATGACGGATACCACAATCCCAAATCTTGAGTGCCGGCAAGATATCGAAGAATACGTTTGACGACAGTCAAATGAGATTCTCTAGGAATAGCTTGAAATCTAGCACAAAGGTATACACTAAACTGGATATCTGGTCAGGATGCAGTTAAATAAAGCAAAGAGCCAATCATACCTCTATAGACCTTTGCATCCACCAATTTACCATTTTCATCTGAGTCTAGTGAGGTTGAGGTGCTCATCGGAGTTGCAATGATTTTGCTGTTTGCCATGTCAAATCTTTTTAGCAGCTCCCTGATGTATTTGGCTTGGCTTATGAAGCAACCATCTTCTCCTTGGCTGACCTGCAAACCGAGAAAGAATTGAAGTTCTCCCATTAGGCTCATCTCAAATTCGCTAGTCTTGAGGTTAGTAAATTCCTCACACATTTCAGATTTTGTAGAACCAAACACAATGTCATCAACATAAATTTGAACAATCAAGATGTTCTTACCTTGCTTCTTGGTAAAAAGTGTTTGATCTACCTTACCTCGTGTGTACCCTTTTTCAATGAGGAACGAGCTTAGTCTCTCATACCAAGCTCTTGGTGCTTGCTCAAGTCCATAAAACGCCCTGTCTAGCTTGTATACAAAATCTGCATTGTTAGAATTCTCAAAGCCAGGGGGCTGCTCAACATAGACTTCTTCTTTGATCAAGCCATTCAAGAAAGCACTTTTGACATCCATTTGATATAGCTTTATCCTAAGGGAGCATGCAAAGGTAAGTAAAATTCTGATGGCTTCGAGTCTAGCAACAGGGGCATAAGATTCATCAAAGTCTACCCCAAACTCTTGATTATACCCTTGAGCCACCAATCTAGCCTTATTTCTTATTATCTTACCATCCTCACTTAGTTTGTTCCTAAAAACCCATTTAGTGCCTATGACAGATTGTGATGAAGGTCTAGGAACAAAATGCCAAACTTTGTTTCTCTCAAACTGGTTTAGCTCTTCTTGCATGGAATTTATCCAGTTTTCATCTTTTAAAGCATCATCAATATTTTTGGGTTCATGCTGCGAGACAAGAGCAAGTTGATCTAATTCTTCCATAATTTTAAAATGTGACCTAGTTCTAGGTGGGTCATTCAAGCTACCAATGGCATTCCCCAAGGGATGATCCTTAAGAATTCTAATATTTGTAGAATCGTTACCTTCTCCTGGAGCTTGATCCCTTGCATTGCTTGATTCAGCTAGGTCACCATCTTCTTTTATTTCTTCTTGTGGAGGATCACTCTTGTCCTTTATGCTTAGGAATTCCCCATCTTCATCATTTTTCCTGCAAGAGTTATCATTGTTAGAATCATGATATTCATCAAAGGAAACATGGGGTGATTCTTCCACAGTTTGACTTTTGATATTATAAATTCTATAAGCCCTAGATCTATCAGAATATCCAAGGAATATACCTTCATCACTCTTGGGCTCGAATTTATCTAAGTCTCTTTTGTCATTGTTGTGGATGAAGCATTTTGACCCAAACACTTTCATATGTGAGAGAGAAGGTTTTTTACCTTTCAGCAACTCATAAGGAGTCTTTTTGGTGTGTGACCTTACCATAGAGCGGTTGATAATGTAACATGCCGAATTTACCTCTTCAGCCCAAAATCTCCTTGGATGTTGCCGTTCAGCAAGCATGGTTCTTGCCATCTCTACAAGTGTTCGGTTTCTTCTTTCAACTACACCATTTTGCTCCGGCGTTCTTGGTGAAGAGAATCGGTGTGAAATGCCTTCAGCCCTGCAGAGATTATAGAAATCAGCATTTTCAAATTCACCACCATGATCAGATTGAATCTTGAAAATTTTAAACTCACCGTCCTGCTTTATCTTCATGTAGAGTGCCTAAAACTCGTCAAAAGCATCATTCTTATGTGTGAGAAAGAAAACCCATGTGAATCTAGAAAAGTCATCCACCAAGACATATCCATATTTTCTACCACTTAAACTAGCAGTTCTAGTTGGACCAAACAAGTCCATATGAATTAGCTCGAGTGGTTTGGATGATGTATTTTCAGATCTTCCCTTGAATGATTTTTTAGTTTGTTTACCTAGAGCACATGCATCACACAATTTATTTTCTTGTTTAAAGGATAGTTCAGGCAAACCTTTCACCATTGAATGCTTCAAGAGTTTATGCAAGATATTGTAGCTAGCATGTCCTAGTCTACGATGCCATAACCATACAATTTCAGATTTTGGTGTAGCAAGACAAAGGTTTGAATAAGCATGATCATCTAAGTCAATCATGTAAACATTGTTGACTCTCTTACCAGAAAATTTTACCTTGTCAGATTTTGGTTCAAAGATTTTACATTCATGAGAATCAAACAAAACTTTGTGACCTTTATCACACAATTGACTTATGCTTAGTAGGTTATATTTCAAACCTTCAACTAGCAACACATTTCCAATGGAGTTGGAGAGGTTCTTACCTACATTACCTGTTCCAATGATTTTTCCTTTGTTGTTCCCTCCAAATGTGACATGTCCTCCTTCCTTTTCCTCCAAGAGACAAAATTTTGATTTGTCTCCGGTCATGTGTCTTGAACAGCCGCTATCAAGGTACCACCTGTTATGTATGGCTGCAAGACACTCCTGCACAAGCAATTAAGCAAATGTGTTTGGAACCCAACCAAATTTGGGTCCTATCATACTCTTCAAATTTTCAAAGCATGAAACCATTTCTTTTGGAATCCAGACTTTTCTAACATTCATGTTTTGTTTGCTTAGAGCAGGGATTTGGCTTTTCTTTTCAACTTTGACATTCATTTTCTGTTTGGAGGTTCTTGGTTGGAATTTATGAAAGTTTGATGAAGTTGGCTTCTTAACCCATTGTGGCCATTGGTTATTTTTGGGTTGAGAGTGATTGTTCTGCCACCTAGGAGATTGAAAGTTATAGGATTGATGAACACATGAATCATAATTTCTCCAAAAGTATGGTGGTGTTGGCCTATATGAATGTGCAATCCAATTGTGGTGAAATCTAGAAGGTTGAGCATGCAATGGCCAAGGAAGTGTTGGCCTATGTTGTGGGGAAGGTTGACCTTTCTTAGGTCTTTGGACAGGCTTTTTGGGAATGTTGGTGACTCCCCCTTCAATCTTTTCTTTTCCTTTCTCCTTTTGTTTTTGCTGGTTTTGTGTGGGAGTTATGTTTGAGGTGGAGGCTTCGGAAGATGAGACAAATGTGACTGTTTTTAGCCCAATTGGCCTTTTGTTTGTTGGTTCAAAACCCAACCCTTCCTTGTTGAAATTCATCCTAGTACCTAGCAAAGCATCTAGGTTTTCTTTTCCATCCACAAAATTTTCCAAGGATTGTTGTTTATCCTTCAATTCTTTTTGTAAGTTTTCAATGTTTTGCAAGAGTTGAGTGTTGACATGTTTGACGGCTTCATATTTTTCAATACTCAATTTGTTGTTCTTTTCATAGGTTTGCATTTTGAGTTTCATGCTGTCAATCTCATTTCTCAAATTTTCATTTTCAGTTTCCAAGTCAGCCATTTCTTTTCTTCCTTCTTCCAAATCCTCAATCATTTTCTTAAGATCTTCAATTTCAGTTTCAAGTAGAGCATTCTTATCATCCTTGTCATGATTATGCACAATAGAATTGATTTTCTTTTTCAATGATTTATTCTCCTTTTTGTACATTTCATATTTTTCCATGAGTTGTATATATGCATCCTCCCAATGATCAATTGTATAATCTTCAAATGGAGAATTTACCTCAGTTTCTTCATCACCTTTGGCCATAAGGTAGAAATCTTCTTTTTCTTTGTCCGAGGAGCTGGTTCCGTCATCACTTTCCTCTTCATCGCTCCATGTGGACACCATGGCCTTGTTCTTCTTCTTGCCCTTCCATTTGTCAGCTTTTCTGAATCTGTCGGGACAATCATTCTTGAAGTGCCCTGGTTTGTTGCAAGAATAGCAAATGATTTTATCAGATTTCTTAGAATTTTCAGAATTAGATCTGAAACCATTTCTTACCTTTGACCTTCCTCTCATGAAGCTCTTACCTTCCTTTCTCAAGAATTTCTTGAACTTACGTGTGAGTATGGCTACATCATCCTCATCTCGCTCACTTACCGAATCCTCACCTTCATCAGAAGAGCCTTGACCGCTGGATCCTACTTTAAGAGCTAGGGACTTCTTCTTAGGTGCCTCAGCCTCTTTGTTCTTGAGGTTGATCTCATAGATCATCAATGACCCAATAAGTTCATCTACCTTGGTGGTTGTGAGATCTCTTGATTCTTCAACAACGGTTGCCTTCGTGTGCCATGCTGGAGTTAATGATCTGAGAATTTTTCTTACAAGTTCTTGCTCTGTATATTTCTTTCCCAAATCAGTTAAACTATTAGTAAGCACAGTTAAGCAAGCATACATATCTTGAATTGACTCATCAGGCTTCATGCGGAACATTTCATATTCAGAAACTAAAATATTGGCTTTTGTTTCTCGTACCTGAGAGATTCCTTCGTAGATTACCTCTAGCTTATCCCACATCAATTTCGCAGTTGCGCAGGTGGCTACTCTTGATAATTCAACTGGATGGAGTGAGCATTGTATGATATGTTTAGCACTCCAGTTGACGGTGGATTGCCGTATTTGTTCTTTGGTCCACAAGTCCTCATTATCCGTAAGCTCATACGGACCTTTGCCGATCACACGCCAAAGTTCGTAGTCTTGGACGCGAATGAACACCTGCATGCGATGTTTCCAATAAGGATAGTTAGATCCAGTGAAATAAGGAGGTCTGTTCACAGAGTGTCCTTCAGGTAAATAACCCTTAGATGTTGATCCACCATTTCCCTCAAGGTCGTTGGATCCCATAATGAGAGATTAGGCTCTGATACCACTTGTTGTGGAGTGGACAGCGGATCTAGAGGGGAGGGGTGAATAGATCTGCCCCTCTTTTCGCAATGTAACCCTCTATATAGCTAGATGAGATAAATTGCAGCATAATATAACTAGCTAAACGAAGAACACAGTGATTTGCTTAGCAAGATGATTAAGCAATATAGATATAGAACCTAAGCATGCATCTAACACAAAGTAATCGCACAAGCAAACCACAACACATAATATTTTAAGGTGGTTCGGACTGAATCCCCAGTCCTACGTCCACCCCTCACCAAATCCGGTGAGGCTCCACTAGTGCCACGCACTGAACCGCAAATCGGAAAGACCACCGATTGCCTTCGTACTAACCACCTGGTAGGGACGTCAACAACGCAGATCGGACAACCTCCGATTGCCTTCCTACTAACCACCGGTCGGGACGATTCTCAGATTCAATTGTTTGTATGAAATGAAAAAGAGAACAAATATGAAATCACTCAAACAAGATATAGAGTATGCTGAAAGAAAAGAATCTTGTCTGAGTTGCAGAAGCTTGAATCGGATGCTTTGACGGTGTCTTCTTTCTTGCGGGATGATCTTCCTTGAACCTCTTCTAGTTGATGAAGAAGATGATGGATGTAACTTCAATCTTCCTTTTGATCTTCTTGAGTCGATGAAGAGGATGTAGAAGATGTAGGATGCAGCTTAGATCACCCTTGAGAGCCTTGATTGCTTCTAGCTTCCCTAGAGGTTGCTTGTTTCAGATCTCACCTTGAAACCCCTTGGAATGGATGAAGAACTCCTGCCCGAAACACTGTTCACGGAGGTGCTACAGTGCCCGCGAATGGCCTCCCTTGGTCTCTCTTGAAACCTTGAAGCATTAGAGTTTCTAACCCCTCATGTGTTGGTTTTATAACCCTTGGAATGGTCCCTGGACACCCCCAGACCAGATCCATAAATCATGGGAGATTAGGTAAGTTTTGATTAAACAAATACATGGAAAGGGGCTGGCCACGAGGTGGAATTCGAAGTCAAACATGGCTGCATTGGGGCTGGCTGTGACGACCCGAGGATCCGAGTACCGGAAAGGAACCGACGCGTCTCGAATCTCGGCCCGCCAACCCACGAGCCCGGAGACTCGGAAGGGTAGAAAGGAGTGGTGTGGGGTATAAGAGAAGCTGCAACGTCCACAGAGATAGCACAATAATCAAAAAGGAAATGCACATAATAATATAAATAAATCAAACTGCTAAAAGGTCCACAGTGTCTCATGTCCAAAAGAAAGTACAGTCAACAGGAAGGAAAGTACAACTACACGGGGCATCCCCCGGCGTACAACAACACGGGGCATCCCCCAGAGTACAACTACGCGGGGCATCCCCCGGCTCTGGCAGGCTGGCAACTAACCCTGGCTGGAAGACCCACGCTGAAACTCGGCCGCGCCTCCCGCTGACCCCGCCTCACCTGAAGAGCAGGGGTGAGCCTCATCTCATTGGCCCAGTAGGGATCCCGCGAACCCCCACCTCGCACGAAAAACGAGGAAGAAGAAGACAACCCTACCAACCGAGAGTACGGTAGAACCGACAAGCTAAAGTAAATAAACGAAAAATTCGTCTACTCTAACAGTACCGTAGTACGGAACCTCGGTCCAACAAAACACGAGTCCACGCCTGCCAGTGAACAGGAGCACCATCCACAAGAAGAACGACCGGATGCGTCCCCTGACGTCTCACACCGCGTCACAAGTGTCTAGCTACAACGCCCCGGGCGTGAGACTCAGACACGCAACATGTACCACAACAACAAGGACTAGCTGGGGTCGCACTCGTCAGTGCGTGTCCCAAGCCCCCAACTACATGTGCACACACAGACCATCTGCTCTAGGTCGGGTCCTCTAGCTAGTTTTCCCCCCCACCGGACTCTGGTGGCAAAGGCAAGGGGCCCTACTGTAACCAGCCTAAAAACCGCGTCACATTGGGTCTCGCTCTCCTCCACTCCCAGGTGGGTCCGCACACGCATGCGCAGAAAGCTACGACTAGTGGACAGGTCACTAGAAGTAAGGACTAATCCACGGAAACCACCGACCAAGCACTAGCACAGACTCTCGATGATCCTACGGTAGGTACGGAAGCCGGGGACACGCATGAGGTCCGACCATCCCTCAAGTCACGCGGCACTCCTACCGAGGTAAACTGATTCTCCGAGGAACCCCGGGTGCCCCTGTGGCTCTCACTGGGTGCCCCCGGCATCCCTAGGGCCACACGCCACAACCGGGCCCAATACTCATCCAACCGGAGGTCACGCTACCCGCAAAACGCGGTTCGGGGAAGGGAAAGGTCGCGCTAGGTATCCCTAGCGTGACACCGAAGAACGCCCTAGCTTTGGCTAGCGCGATCTTCCATGTCGCGCTGCCCAAGGCTAGCGCGTTCAATCTGAACGCGCTAGTCTTGGATAGCGCGATCTGGAGATCACGCTACCCGAACCAGGCGCGTTCCCCCACCGCCTTACTGTTCGTCTTCTCCGACGGACACGCTCGGACGACACAGCGCGTTCATCAAGAACGCGCCACTGGACTATAGCGCGACATCGGGCCGAGCCCGATTCGTAAACTACGGCCGGAAATCACAAAACCACGCCCATTCACCCCCTTTGGTGAAGGGAAAATAATGGGGAATCACTCCACAACGACCTAGCATGCATCTAGAGCCCCCAAATCGATCAAAAACCCCACGAATCGACGGATCCGGCGCTCAAACCCCTAACATGGAAATAACCCTCCCGGCATGAATCTAGCCCCTCTCGGCCTCTCCACGGCCTAGAAATCACGGGGAATGCTAGAAAGAGGGTAAGGATTCGTCCCCCTACCTCAAGGAAGCTCGAAATCCACCGAAACGCCGCCGATCTTCAAATCTAGCTCAACCACGAACTCCACAACCACGCGCCAATGGGGGCACCGCCGCGATCCTCTCGCCGCCGCCGTCGTCAAGCGCTGCAGCCAAGGTCCACCACCCGTCGCCGGAGGGGAAGGGGCCGCCGCGAGGTTCCAACGAGCAAGGAGGGGAAAAAGGGGGGTGACCGTTGCGCGCTCACGGGAGGGGAAAGAAGGAAGAAGAAAAAGGGAAGAAAAAGAAAAAGAAAAAGGCTTTAAATAGAAAATCCGAAAAATGCCAAAAATACCGAAAAATAGAAAAATACACCTCCTCGATCGTCTCGACACGCTGATCGCAACGGTACCACTCGCGGGCTGGTGAACGACCCGGTTCACCCGCTACAGGGTTCCGAAGGACTCGCTGAAACCCGTACGCGAAAATCGGAAAACGCGCACGAAAAAGCCGCGGACACACTCCGGGCCTCTGAAACGACTCCGAATCGCGCCGATCCGAATACGAAAGATGTCCGAAATGAAATTTTAGACACAACAGTGTCGAACACCCTGACAAAGCAGATCCGGGACCCATGACGAAGGATCCAAAAGATCCGGGACATTACAGCCCTCCCCCCTTAAACGAATTTCATCCTCGAAATTCAAGGACAAGGCATAAGGATGGGGGAAAGACTCACACAAACAAATAAGGATACGACTCCCGCATCCCATCCTCGCGCTCCCAAGATGCCTCGCTGCCAGAATGACGCTGCCAGACCACCTTAACCAAAGGAATAACCTTGTTCCGCAGGCGCTGCTCTCGCCGATCCTCAATGTGAATAGGAAACTCCGGAAGGGACAGATCTGGGGTCACATCAGGCCAAACGGCATCCTCGAGAATCTGAGAGTCATCAGGCATATACTTCCGAAGCATCGATACATGGAACACATCATGCACCGTGGAAAGCTCCGAAGGTAACTGCAACCGATAAGCAACTTCCCCAACGCGCTCAACGATGGGAAAGGGACCAATGTAGCGGGGACTCAGCTTCCCACGCCTACCGAAGCGCATCACACCCTTCATGGGAGACACTCTCAAGAAAACTCGATCTCCCACAGCAAAGCTGAGGGGTCACCTCCTCCGATCGGCATAACTCTTCTGCCGGCTCTGAGCTGCCAACATCTTCTGCCGAACGAGATGCACCACCTCAACGCACTGTTGCACCAAATCTGGTCCGGTCAAGGCACGCTCGCCCACCTCGAACCAATCAAGCGGAGTCCGACAAGGTCGCCCATACAACGCCTCATAGGGAGCCATACCGATGCTTGAATGATAGCTGTTGTTGTAGGC